>CP136875.1:1452500-2052500 GCA_033000465.1 Sciaenops ocellatus
GACTGTCTAAAACCTGGACGTAGTCTCCGTGACGTCTATTTTGAATTTAGCTGTTGATCTTTTAGGTCTGTCGTTTGACTGACTGCAGTGATCATGGCGTCACCCAGCAGTCTGTCTCTGCTGGGCTTCAAGCAGCTGTCCGTCTACCTGGTGGACTGTTTCAAGAAACCAGCTGACCTGAGACCAGCTGTAAGGCCGGAGACAGAAGGTGAGCATGAGTTACCCACGAGTCTCCTCTTTACAAATCAGCTGTGAGAATATTAACTGTGTTAATTATATATTTCTGCCTTCTTCCATGTCTGTGACAATGCAGAGAAGAACCAGCAGGAAGCCCGACATCTCCGCTGTGAGCATTGTGGGAAATCCTTCTCAAAGAGGAGCAACATCTTCAGACACCAGCGGCGTCACTGCAAAGCAAAAAGAGGTAAACAGAGCGGATCAGGGTCAACTTTTTAGAAATAGCCAACAGCTGATGGTCTTGTTTGTTTATGTAGACCATGTAAAGACATCAATTTTAAATTGAGCCCAAACAGTACCCTGTAGTATGTGCCGTAATGATCAAGAACCTACAGATGTTTGGCCTCACACTGTATTGAAGCTCTTTGAAGCTGCGTTCATGAAGGAACCTGTCTTCCCTCTTCAGATAACCCCTCGGTCCTCATTCAGAAGGAGCTGTCTGTCTGCCTGCTGGACTGTATGAAAGCTCCGGGACTGATCGGGCCAAACGTCCACCTGGCAGAGGTCAACTTAGAAGAGGTGGACGAGCAGTCGGACTTTGAGAATCCACAGCGGATGAACCAGGAGCTCGAAGAACTGCAGCCGAGTCGTGGAGGAGCTGATGGGACGCCGTTAGCGATTCAGAAAGACGGCGTACAGGACTACGAAGTCTCCGAGTCGCTCAGAGAAGCATCTCTTTGTAATGCAGAGGAACGTCAAGAGGAAACAGACGGCAGGGACGTCGTGCAGCATGAAGCTGATGCGGTGCCTGCAGGTGGAGGTAAATGTTTCTATAAAATTATAAATGTATGCTAGTTTGCTTCAACAAGAACAGCTGATGTCGAAGATTGTTGAGACTGAAAAGTTTATGAAACTGTCTGCACACGTCAGACGTTCAAATTCATCACGTTCCAAAATTCTGTTATTTGTGGAAGTATTTAGTAAAGTCTGAATTCTTTCTAAATGCATTGAATATGTTGGAAAATAGTTGCTGAAAACACGTGAAAAGACTTTGAACGATGTATTACTGAAATGTGGAGTTAGAGGTTCAAACGGTTTTTCACCAGTTTTCAGTCCAGGATTTTTGTGGGCGGTCCTTAAAGGGTGGCTCGATGACACGCTGAGGCCACCCTGAGCAGAGAGATAGAGATGAATTCATCTCAGCTCAGAGTGTTTCAAAGGTAGTCATGTCATTTTCTGAACTCATCTGACACGTTTCAGTCGCTTCAAAATGGCTGCTCGACCGCTCCCGCAAGTGGGCGTGGCTTCAGCACATTCAGAGGACACGCCCCCACAGTCCTGGAGCTGATTTTGACACCTGATTTCATAAATTTGTCGACATTTTTAATCAGTCAAATTTGGCTGGATGGTTAATAACACTTTCTTCTTTGGCCTGATAAACTCAGAACATTATTTATTCTGACTTTACGCGGACTTTAACGATACGTCAGTGTTCCTTTCAACCTCCCATTTCTCCTTTATTTGTGTGGTACTGCTCGGGTTCACCGAAAGAAAAATTAAATATAGTTTGGAGATCACTTTTCAAACTTCATTCCAGGCTTGCTATTTTATAAAGAATTGTTCTATTTTCTTGTTCTTTATGTGTATGCAAGAAAATGCAGCTGTAAGTATCTCAAAAATTCTGTCTTAGTTGTCCATATTCAGACCACTTTTTGAAGCCCACATCTACAAAAACCCCTGGTACAAAACCCTTCCAGTTACCTCTACTGATATACCCACTGATTAAATTTGCTTTAGTAAACTGAGTCTGTGCAGCTTTTTAGGGTTACTCTAGTCCAAGCCAACTTGGTTTTAAAGCTAGAATGAAGATAGAAGATGCTAACTGAACTTCTCACCTCAAGGTAGAAGATATCTGAATGAAAATGGGTTTCATGGGTACCCATGAGTTTCCTCTTTACAAATCAACTGTGCAGCTCAGTGTGGTTGGATGATTTTGGGCAGAAACTGTAAATATTAACTGTATTAATTATATATTTCTCCTTTCTTCCATGTCCACGACAAAACAGAAAAGATCCAGCAGGAAGGTGCGTCCAAAGCCCGACATCACCGCTGTGAGCATTGTGGGCAATCATTTACAAAGAGGAGCAACGTCTTCAGACATCAGCGGCGTCACTGCAAAGCAAAAAGAGGTAAACAGACAAAGCAGGAGACTTATTCATGCCACAAATGCAGCACGACGTTCAGGACTAAACGATATTTTAGACTGCACGTGTGCATCCGCATAGAGAGCGGTGAAAATCTCAAGGGAGCAGAGATATCCGAAGAGGCTCCACGAGAGAGACGTCACGCCTGCGACCAATGCGATAAGCGGTTCTACTCTTCACAAATTCTCCGACAGCACCTCCTCACCCACACGGGAGAGAAGTCTTACAGCTGCGAGGTGTGCGGGAAGCAGTTTGGAAGAGAGGGCACCTTGAAGTCGCACATGCTGATCCACACGGGGGAGAAGCCATTTACATGCGAGCAGTGTGGCAAGACTTGCGCCAGGAGAGGAGACCTCAATATCCACATGCTCAGTCACTCCGAGGAGAGACCGTACGGCTGCAGCCGGTGTCCGAAACGCTTCAAGCAGAGGACGAAACTGAAGCAGCACGAGCGGCTTCACACGGGGGAAAAGCCGTACCGGTGCAACTTTTGTCCGAAGCAGTTTAGAGTCCAGGAACTTTTGGTGGTGCACCTGTACACCCACTCAGGAGAGAGACCGTTCAAGTGCACTCTGTGCCCGAAGGCCTTCAGCAACGGGAACAACTTAAAGAAGCACCAAATGATACACAGCGGGGAGAAACCACACAGCTGCTTGCACTGCGGCAAGAGCTTCCGGCTGCTGCAGCACCTCGCCATCCATGAGCGCAACCACGTGGGCGAGAAACCGTACAAGTGCGACGAGTGCGAGAAAAGTTACACCCAGCTAAAAGGTCTGAGAGTCCACCAGTCCTCCCACATAGAGAAACCAGCACACTGCCCCCGGTGCAGGAAGAGCTTCGTCGAGCTCGCTGGTCACAAGTGCCGTAAGGCGCCGGAGAAACCGCACAGCTGCGCCCAGTGCGGCAAACGCTTCTCCCAGGCCGGGAACCTGAAGAAACACCAGCTGGTCCACACGGGGGAGAAACCCTACGACTGTAAAGAGTGCGGGAAGCAGTTCAACGACAAGAGTAACCTCACCAAACACATGCGCACTCACACAGACGAGAAGCCGTTTGAGTGTCCGGTCTGTAAGAAGCGCTTCAGGCTCCCGCACCACCTCACGAGCCACCGACTGACACACGACAAGACAGATTAGAGAATTTGGACCTTTGTGTCGGAAGCTGCTTTGAATCAGGAGGTAGAGACTTATAGGACTCTATGGAGATAAAACATGACCTTATTTCTTAAAATGGTTCCCTATGGTAGATAAAACATAATGAAGTGCCTTCTAAATGGATCCAATGTGCCTCTGTGGGACAGTATGACCTTGATCTACGTACTGACATCCTGCCTGATAATTCTGAGTTTCTAACACTGAGGTGGTGGGACGGTGTAAAAATATGGATTTCATATCAAACACTGGGAACAAACAAAATAAAATACCGTTAACAGATTTACCCCTTCCCGGTATTTGCACTCAGAACTGTGTAACTTTTTAAAAAAACAATCTGAGACTGCTGGTGAGTCGTACATGATCAGTGATTCTTCCAGTAGGTGGCGACGTTGCTGCGTTTCCCTCAGCCGACTCCAGCTCAGCGCATCTAAACTGTCCAAGGTCCAGCAGTCCTCACCAGGCTGAGTCACTCAGTGATATTTTGATGTTTGAGTTGAGTGGTGAAAATGTGTCACTGCTGCTCCACAGCCAAAAGAACAAAACAATATATATGTTGATATTTATGATACATTATATGTTTCTGTGATATTGCAAATACAGCTCTTACTTCACCTCATTGTGTCTGTTTATAAGCTTAAACTCTGGACTGAGAATTATCAGGTCAACGTTACATTTTAGGAAATACACTGAGAGAAGATATAAAGATCATGTTAATCCAAAACTGGAGCCAGGTGGCGGTTAGTTTAACACTAAATTGGCACATTACCCCACATAAAACCACATTGTGTCATTTTTTTAACTTCATTTTGTACAGATTAAAACAAAAAACTTACTTAGAGCTGAGTATACTGTCACTTTTTTTTTTTAACACAGCAGCTGTTTTTAGCCTTTATGGTAGGATACGCTAACTGGCTGCTAATGTGGAGCCAGGAGACAGTTAGCTTCGCTAATAATCCAGCACATGACCCTTTAAAACCGGATTAGAGAAATGAGATTGCAGATTTTGTTACAGTTGGACAGAGCCAAGCGTGCATAAGATGCTAAGCTAACTGTCTTCTGGCTCCAGCTTCTTTATGAGAGTAGTTCTTTTCAGTTTAAAGCAAAGCAGCAGCACAACAGAGTATTTAATTTGATGGAAAAGCTGCTAATTTATGAAGCAGGAGGCCGAGTGAAAGTAAATGTTGAATTGTTCCTTTACTTGTTTAATTTGAATTAAAAACCAGCGACACAAATGTAAAAAAAAAAACTGTTACAAAACAAATTCAAACAACAAAAATCATTTTGTGTCCCTTTTTTGTTGATTTGTCATCGTTTGAGTAATTTCTGGCTCATAATTGTTACTGTCAGCTGTTTGTCACTGTTTGCTTTGAGAAAACAAACTGGATCAAATACCAGTAAATCTTGTAGCGGCTGAACTGGACGTGTTTGTGTTCAGTGTGTGGGTGCGTTATCACAGCAAAGACACACACAGTACAACAAACAGACCTCACGGCATCGAACAGCCGGGGGTTACACAACTTGGATCTGACCCGATCAGACGTTTCCTGATGAGTCACGGGTTTGTCAGACTGGCTTCAAATGATCGGCGGCTGCGTTCGAGCGGCATTCAGCAGCAAGACTTCACACAGAGGAAGAACGACAGGAACGAAGATGGAGCGACTGAATTTACTCGTCTGTCTCGGTTTGATTTGCGTGGCTTCAAATCTGGTGAGCAGCTGTTTCTTTGTCATTTTTATGTTTTATTATTATAGTACATTAATACTGAAACTTTTCTGCCATGATGAGCTGATTCTCTTAACAATAATAAGTAAGAAAGAAGCTAATTTAATTGTATACATGCTGCATTTCTGGGTGTTTTTATATTATAATTTGTTAATGATGTTGCTTTGATCTGATTGGTTTAATAATGGTAACTAACTCAGTGTTGGAGACTAATGAGAGACTACAGACTAGTAAATAAGCTAGTAGTTTAAGTGCACTTTGCATTAGTTTTCTTGTAATTTACCTGTTTTAATATTCCCATTTTCCGAGTAGTTAAATAACTTTTTTTGCTGTTTTGTTTGGGCATTAATAGCTGTAATTTAAAGTTTCCATTCTTGGCACTTTTACATGAATGATTCAGATATTTTTTTTATTTATTTGACTTTTTGCAAGACACTCAAATGAGCAGTGTTGTGGAGAAATTGCTGAAGTCAAAGGTCAATGGTGAGGTCAGGAGGGAAGAAAGTGTTCAGGAGCCTCTGATGTCTTATGCTGTAATATTTATTGACGCTTGTCCAAGGAGAATTAGAGACACTCTCAAAGTACATCAGAAGTGTCTGAGTCGGTCTCACATTCTGCCCAACTCATCCTGGTGGATAGACTTTAAACCCCAAGATAACACTGCAAATACTATACGCCCAGAATTAGCCAAAGAGAATGTCTTTACCCATGGAGGTGTTATTGTCAACATATTCTAGTCTGGAGACACAGATGTCTGTTTACGCAGATTGGAACGTCAACAGCCAGCTATCTATTATGTCTATGAAGGCAGCAATAGGTCTCTTCGACCCTGGCCACCACAGTGTTGAGATAGACTGGCACCTCCTGTTCCCAATCAAAGCCAAACAACTAATACTGCTGAGGACCTCAAGGCCCACACGTGACCTCGTGTAACCTAAGGATAGAAAATTCCATAACAAGCAGGGGAGTTATTGCAGTCATCAGTTTGATCTCGTTTCTTTGACAAAGAACTTTGATCTACTTTTAGGTAATTGCAACTTTAGTTAACTAAACTGTAGGAAAGCTGTTTTTAAAGTAGCTTCACCCAACGCTGCTATTTGGATGGAGGTGTTGTGTGGCTAAAAATATAATTTATTTTACTATTTATTTAGTTATTACTCAAAAACATACTGGACCCTCAATTTCATCAGAATATATTTTCTGTTAATGTATTTTAAAAAACTCAAATTTAACTAAATTCAGTTGTTTTTAGACTTAAGATGCATGTTTGAATGACAAATCTTAGTCAAACATTGGGTTTAATATATTTGTTATCTAATATCTTTTAAATGAAATCTGTATTTTTCTATTTGTACCTCTAAAGCACTTCTTCATTCAGCCTTGAACATTTTTACTCTCTCTGTCATTTCCAGGCTGTGTTAGTCGACCCCAGAGGAGCTCGTCCGGTCGAGCACGGCACCAGAGATGAAAAATGTGCTTCTCAGAGGGAGTGGCCTTTCTGTACAACCGACGAATGGGTACAGCTGCTTTATCAATGTGTCACTTTCTTATTGCAGAAGTTTACCAAAACTCAAATTTTAGCCTTGTGATTTCTTTCTTGGACCTCACCGTCTCTCCTGTCCTTCATCAGGGCCCCAAATGTCCGTCAGGCTGCAGGATTCAGGGTCTGATGGATAAATACGACCACGGTCTGCTGAAGAGGATCGAGAAGATCCGCAGCCTCCTGGATCAGTACAAGCTCAAGCACCGCTCTGCCGACCAGGTGTCCAAACAGACCTACGACTACCTGAAGGAAAAACTCACCATTGACTCCGGTTAGTGTGTTCAACTTTAACTTATACGGTATATATGCTGTAAATTCTCAGATAAAAGTTCAGGTCTCACCAGGTGGGTGAGTGGATGTGAAGTTACCTGAAGCTGAGTTTTAATTCCAACCTACCTTCAAGGAAACAAAATGTTTTCTTCGTCTTGATTTGCAAAAATATCAACAAAGTATCGGTCAATCCGCGTGCCTGTGCATCATGTTTTCCATTAATTCAACCAAATGAACGCTCCCTTCATTCACCAGGTTATGACAACAACTACTTCGACTTGGCTCAGAATCTGCGTCAGAGAATCACAGACATGAAGATCAAGATCGACAGACAGCTGAGAGCCCTGGCCGCCCTGAAGGATCGAGTCAAGGACCAGGTGGTCGAGATGCAGAGGCTGGAGGTACGCAGAAGCAAGAAACAGGGACAAAAATACATGTATTTATATTTAGGAGTACAGGGAAACCTGAAATTTGAACTACAGAGTCCTTTAAATAAAAACTGTAAGAAACTACATAAGCTAGCATGCAAACCTTAAAACCTTAATACCTTAATTTAAGATCATTTAAGATCTGCTAAGTTAGTTAATTTTAACATCATTATAGCTCAGTTTTGTAAACTCTTTGTCTCTTCCTTTAGGTGGATATCGATATTAAACTGCGTTCCTGCAAAGGATCCTGTGAAAGTTATGCCGAGTACAACGTTGACCGGAGCAGCTACGTGGAACTGGACAAACAGGTACGGATCTAACCCCGAACTCAAACCCAGAGTCCAGATTTAGAATTAAAAGTCAAACACTAATATCTATGGCTGCTACAACTACAACATAATCTAACTGTCTCATATGCGTCCATTGAAAATATCAAGAGTTACTACATGTAATGTAAAATCACATTAACACAATGATGCAGAGTTTTCATATACAATGGACAAACAAACTGGAAGTTTTGATTCTTGGTTTATTTCCTGAAACTATTTGGTCAGAAAAATGTGCCTCAAAGCCATTTAAAGCTGTTTGTCACATTAAAAGTAGAACTTATGCATGAAGGTGTTAACTTTTAGTGGTAAAAAAGCTGAAGTTCACCCCTTAAAATCAAAATGCTTGAAGATTGAGAATTACTTAATTTAAGATAATTCAAGGAACCTACGGCTAAATTTGTGACAATAAATTAAAGATTTTTATTTCAAAGAGTGTACAATAACCAGCACCAGTAGGTAGACATGCAGAATGCCCCCCAAAATAAATATTTATTAAAACAAACCAAACAAAAAAAGGAACAAGACAATGAACTTTAAGTGTAGGACAACAAACTAACAAACAAGGAAAGAACATATGATATATGATATATGTACCAGTACAATAAACTAAACAATCTAACTCTAAAAAAAAAAAAAAAAAAAACAGCATCAGTTGTAAGTAACGGTCACTCTTCTTACATATATTAAAGACTCTGGTTCAAAGGCACATTCATTATTGATCGCCTCGAAAAATCTTCAAGGTGGGAAAATAATAAAAAACAATGATCTCGAAAAATATGTAGACATTTATGTTTTTTAAAATCTGTAATGGTAAAAATTTTGATAATTGTTTCAGGAACAGCTTAAAAGTTGGAGGAGATTCATACTCCCAAAACAGAAATATCCATTTCTTTGCAAAATATGTTAACGTAATCGAGTAATTGAAATTCAGCTGTTATTTAATAAGTAGACACATGGATTCATGCCAAATTCCATCTCTGAAACAACAAAACAGATGCTTAAATATTCAGCTCTAATCCTGATGTGAATTTCAGTTGAAGGACTGCATTTGGCCTCCCCAGGGGTGTTTCAACCCAACTACGTGCAATCAAAATACAAATGTTTAAAGGAATAGTTCAACATGTGTTGTCTCATGGTTTACATGTGTGTGTGTGTGTGTGTGTAAAAAGCTGAGTTCAGAGTTAACATCTACCAGTTTTGCATTACAGAGTTTAATAAAAGCCACTTTCTCTGTCCATCCCTTTCCCAGATTAACCAGCTGGACTCCCAGTCGGCTCAGACCATCGAGTCTGTGGGGACGCTGTACGTGATGAAGAGCAGGGCACTGCAGGATTCTCATGTTGACAGCATTTACAAGTCCAAGGACATCCCGACCGGAGCCGCAGCACAGGAGCAAGTTCAAGACATGTTCCCTGAGGTGAGGGGCACGTTACGTTGGTTTGACAATTCTTAGACTGTGAAGGCACCAAATAAACCATGAAGGCTTCATGATACATGAAAGACCAAAACCAAAAAGTTTAAAAACGCGAGTTTAATTCTTTTTAAAAAGTCTTTTTCTAAAACAGTTGAATACTGTAGTTTTTAACAAACTGGTGAAAGTTGTTTATTTGTTGTTGGGACTACTTTTAGTTGTGGAGTATTCAATGAAGTGATGAGACTAATGGTTTTCCTGAGAAACGCTGTTACACAGATATCAGGGCACAGTCAACCATACGCACACGTGAATGAATTAATGAATTAAAGTTTGTTAAATTTGTGTCCAGAATCAGAATTTAAATGTAAAACTAAAAAGATTTACCTTAAAATGACAAAGAAACTGTTAAATATATGTATGGCCATAAACATTTTTAGAATATGCTACACATCTAATGACAGATATGTACTGTAATTTGTATGTAATGTAAGACAGCAGAAAAAAATACTGAATGTACAAAAATGAGATAATAATGATAACTTAATAAAAAAATAATTTGTCATTAATAGCATAAATCTTAAAATACTGTGTTACTATATTAATATTAACAATTCGGTTGTTAATTTACAGATAACATTCGTAATTTTTGTTTTGTATACAACAGAAAACTAAAATATATTTTACATGAATCTACTTCTTTCTCAGGTGAAAACGGTGCAATTCGTCCTAGAGCACGAAGGCTCCAGCTCATTCCCAGCAACCATCTCCAAGGAGCCAGGTACTTCCTACACTTCATCCGCATCCACATCCACATCCTCAGTCCTTCAACCATCAACATCCTCCTCGACTTCCTCCTCCTCCTCCTCCTCCTCCTCCTCCTCCTCCTCCTCCTCCACGTCATCAAAATCCATCACTGAGTTAGGAGGCAGCACCGATTTGTTTGGTGCGGGTGGAGGGTTTGAATCCTTCAACCAGCCTAGTACAGGTTTTGTGTCCACCCACACCATCACCTGCACCAGGAAGACCGTCACCATGACACAGGATGGGCCAGTGGAAAGGGTGGAGCATTTGTCGGGCCCACAGTGCCAGGGAGGTATGAGCAGCTTCTTCCCCAGCCTCGGCCACACATCCTCCTCCTCTTCGTCCTCTGTTACTAAGGCCGTCCACACCAGTGGCACTAAGGGAAGCCTCTTTGGAGATGCCAAAACAGGTTTCGTGAATCCATTTAGCTCGGACCTCGGCGCATTCATGACGACCGATGCAGATGATGACCTTCCTGATATCCACGCCCGGAGTGTGAAGACTGTACGTGTTGAGCGGCAGGCCGATTATATAGGACAAGGTACCAAAACATCAGACCTGGAGTAAAATCTTCAAAGGCGAGAACGGCGCATTCAGCTAGACAGCATGCTTTAGCATCAGCTAGCTTGTTAGCTAGCCCTATGTACCAAAATATGAAGTGAACACAGTAATTGTCATTGTTAGCTTAAAGATTTTTCACTTTCCTGGTGATGTATGTGATTGTCACTGAGGAATTCTGGGTCATTGTGTAATTAAAGAAACAATGTAAATTAAAGGTAACTTTTCTGGCTTCAAAACAACTGGATATGAATTCTTATTTGTTTAACAGGGATGCTGATATTTCAATACAGATTCACAAAAATGTGACGAGTTAATTGGGACAAGTATTAGACTTTTTGCAAAGTGAGGTACTCAGGTTGTGATGAAAAGAAAAATCCTGCTGACTCCGGAGAAGTGGGGGGTTAATTTATCAAATATCACTGCAGTAAAATTCAGCTAGCCGAGCCAAATCCCGTCCAAGCTAACTCGCGGTCTCGCGGTCTCTTTTCGCAGATTGCATTGAAGCCAACCGGAACCACCTGAAAGGCGAAACGAACGGACTGTTTAAGATCAGACCCGGCGGCACGGGCTCCACAGATGTAGTGGAGGTTTACTGCCACCAGGAGGGTCTAATGGGTGGGTGGTTGTTAGTCCAGCAGAGAGAGAGTGGCGCGCTCAGCTTCAACCGCTCCTGGGCCGAGTATCGCAACGGGTTTGGTTCAGTCGACGCAAAGGGCAAGGGGGAGTTCTGGATAGGCAACCAGAACCTCCACTTGTTGACTAATCAGGGTGAAACCATGCTAAAAGTGGAGCTGGAGGATTGGGAAGGGGCTGTAGCCAGTGCTGGGTACATGATCAGGGTAGGTTCAGAGGAGGAAGGGTACCCACTGCATGTGTCCGGGTACAACGGGGATGCCGGGGACGCTCTGGTGATGCCTCAGTCTGATATGGCATCTTACCTGTCCCACAACGGGATGAAATTCAGCACCTTTGACAAGGACAATGACAAGTGGGAGGAGAATTGTGCAGAGATGTTCGGGGGTGGGTGGTGGTACAACAACTGCCAGTCAGCTAACTTGAATGGGATTTATTATAAAGGCACATACGACGTGGAGAAAAACACGCCGTACGAGGTTGCAAATGGAGTCATGTGGATGACGTTCAAACCGCAAGATTACAGCCTGAAAACAGTTCGGATGTTCATTCGAGGTACTGCTTTTTAACAGGACATGGAGAGAAAAAAATGACCAAATAACATAAAATATTCACTTTTCTACACATTTCTGTATTTAAACTCGCCAAATCGAAGGTGGCTTCAGACCTTTAGACTGTTGATCTGTTCGTGAATCATTCCCAGATTGCAAAATCAAGTCAAACAGTGTTAGCGTGTCGCGATGGGTATTTGTGTTGATTCTTCTTTGTTTGTCAGCAGTCTGTGTAAATGCCATTGACCTGTTTGTTAGCATGAGCTGACCAATGTTCTCCCTGTTGTTTAACTCTGTACAGAGCAATGACCGAACTCTGCTCAGTCAATAAAGAGTCAATGTTCACTTCAGCGACTGTGGTCTGTAGTGTTATTTCAGTCTGAATAATAAATCAGACAAAAAAAACAAAAAAACTCATGTTATACGTTTGTATCCTTCGAGGCTCAGGTGAAAAAAGTCTGTAACAGGGTTAAATTCAATCTTTTAAAGTTTAGGTTCATTCACAGAGGCGGCTAAGATGTCCATGCATTCTTACTATTTAACAACCTGGTCTCAGGCTGATGCCACTACTCTAAAACCACTGCAGCCTGTGCACAAACAGTTCAGATCTTTGATAAGAAGTTTTTATAATTTCCCGATATTAACAAAACATGACTTGCTGATTTAGGAATAGTTGATTAAAGATGTAGATGTTTGTCTTCTGTACAATATTATATACAGCTTTACCGCTCCTCTGCTCAGCAAGAACAATATCTGCTGTCCGTCCTCAGGTACCTGCAATTTGTGTTGTTGTATTGTGGTTTTTAACGTGTCAGACTTGAGTTATATATCTTATACACTGCATGCTTTTTATGTCTTCTGGTTTGCATGTTTTAGTGTCTAACGGTGTTGTCTTATTTAATGCATAATCATATTAATATCACTCTTTTTATAGATTTGTTTGTGTATTAGCATTACAAGCCTCCGTGTTGAGTGTTTTTAAATAATACCTGACATTGTAGTATAAAACTGTTTCTACTAAAATTAATATTTGATTTGCATGCTTAAGCATCTATTTGAATCGTACACTTTGTTTTCAGGGAGACTTTGTAACATCTGATGAAAAATAGCCTCTTGAAAAACTCCACATTTACAGAAATGTTTTATTAATGTGCCCTGTCCCTGTTAAATAAGCCAGAAATAATATATATATATATATTTGTAAGTTAAAGTTCCTGAAAAAAATGTATTTCTCTGTAGAAGCTGTTGTATTTTATGTACATTGCCTATTCATGTGTTTCAAGTGTTTGAAAACACATTTTTTGACACTGATGAGGTTCAGCTTCTTAAAGTGTGTATGGTTTGCTTTTATTTTTTGAACCTGAAGCACATGGGCTCTGAAATATGTGCCATAAATAAAACCCTCACATATATGTGCACCTTTTAAACATGTCAAAATCACAAAAACTCATAGTCAAGTCATACATTAAAAGTGTGTGTAACAGCAAAGCTTAAATTTAGATAATGTTATCAAATATTTATCTCATTTTCAATCATTTACCTCAGAAATCAGGACAAAGTATTACTTACAGTTGCACATATATTTTTAGGCAGTTCAATCATGTTTCAACTAATAAGCTCCCTTTTTAAAGTGACTTAAATTTACTATAAAAAAAAAAGTGCCATTAAGTGAAATAAGAAGAAATTAGAGAAACATTAATGTGATTTGATGTATCTGTGGGGGTATCTGAAGCATTTGTTTGGTTATGAATTCTGTATTTGTCGTATTCTCACACAAACTATAAGGATTTTTTATCATTATTGTTGTATTTTCAGTCAGGGAAAGAGTAACCTGTTAGCTATAGAACCCTGTAAGTCTTTAACCTTTAAATACTCAGTGCAAACAGAGTACGTACACAGATAAAACCAGAGGACTTTGGGACCTCTGGGGGTCAGTTAGTAATCGAGCTTTAGTTTTACGCAGGAGGATCTTTTCACTGAGGGAAGATCGAGATTCAACTCATTTTAATGAGAATAAATCATTAAAAAAAACACATTTGGAGGGTCAAGGGTAAATTTTCAGCCCAGAACATAAAGTGGTGGATAACATTTTAGTTTATTAAATACATTTTTTTAGGCGTTTGTGAGACTATCCAAAAATATCCACCAAAAACAAAAAAAAATCACAACGCAAAAAATCCACATCCACATGAGATCTTAACCCTGTCTGTAATGTTTATCTTTGCATTACGTTTCAATTAGAGCTCAGCTGAAGGTGAACTGATCACACTCCTGTGTTTTTTTGTTTTGCTTGTCTTCAGTGTGTGCGAGGCTAAAGCTGCAGAGTGAGGTTGGCCGAAAGCCGTCCAGTCACAACCAGATGTACTGGAAGCAACGCTGTCGAGCGAAATCAGACGCTGCCCTGTGTTCAGATGATGACTGGGTAAGAAACACACAAACAGCTGTACTTTATACCTCAAATAGACATGAAACTTTTATTTATAACACAATGTGAACGGAGCAGTACTTGGAAATGAAGTAGTAGACACAAATGTCTGAAAAGGCTAAAAGAAAATGCGTTCTGTTACATCTTCCTGTTGCCTTTCTATAGCTGACATCAACTTATGATGCATGGTAGTTCATAGTTGCTGTTGCCAAGCGGGTCTTTGTCTACAAACCTGGTACAAATTCGCTTTTATTCCCCAAAGGTCTCTAAATGCCCCTCCGGCTGCAGACTCAAAGGCTTGATGTCGCAGATGGAAAGCGAAGTGGAAAGAAAACTGAAGAAGGTGTGCAAGAAGGCAAAGATGCACAAAGACGCGGTTGAGAAGTCCATGATGACGATGACAAACATCTACAACAAGAACCGGAGAGACATAGTCAACAGATACAGTAAGACTGACGATGACGCTGACTATTCTGGACAAAATTATGTAGTCTAATCAATATTGTATTCATCTGCAGTGTTTGAGCTGAAGTTTGTGGAAAATGCCGAGGGATTGGCCAAGAACCTCACGTCACTACAAAATCGATCGTCCAAGCTGTCACGGCAATTCGACGAGCTGCTTCGCAACGCCCAGAAACAAATGGAGGACTTGTATCGGACAGAGGTGAGGCATGACTGACCGCTCCTCATCTTTAAGCTCTGGTAATGAACAGTAACTGCTAATTAACTGCTGCCAACTGGATCTGCTATTAGCAGGCAACAGAACTGGGCTCAAAAGCCAGACTGGGTTCGAGCACAGCCTCTGATACCAACAAGGAATACTGTTACACTACCGAGGTGATTTACAGACTTTATGATGGAAACATTGATAAGTAGTGAACCGCTAACTGTGGTTAGCTCGGTCAGCCGTGTAGCTAACTGAACTGACTCAGCCCGGAATGCCAGGAGCCAAACCCGGCAAGAAAACCACCTCGGTAGGCTGCTGTATTCACTGTTAGACTGGACACTGCTGGTTCAGAGGTTCTGTTGCTGTATTCACTGTTAGACTGGACACTGCTGGTTCAGAGGTTCTGTTGCTGTATTCACTGTTAGACTGGACACTGCTGGTTCAGAGGTTCTGTTCCATCCCAGATCTGGATGGTAGACGTTGACACTCAATCATAGTGCTACCTTCTCTGCTGAATGGCTAAATAGGCAGCTGTCTTTTCCAGCATAATAACTATATAACAGAATCATATATCAGTGTTGTGTTTATCGCTTGTTGCTGATGCCTTGCTTACGCCCACCAGGTGGACATTGACATGACGCTGCGAGCCTGCTATGGCTCCTGTCAGTCGGCATTACCGTTCAGCGTGGATCATCCCAGTTATCAAACGCTTCAAACTGACATGGACCAGATGGACAAGACTCTAAAAAAGAAGGCAGTGACACCTCCTGAAGACCTCCCACATATCAAGCTACAGCATGTGGATATAGGGCCCCCACCATCCGGACAGTACAAGACCATCCCGATAGTCCAGAGAGAACTGTTGACCCAGTTTGAGGACATCGAACAGAATCAGATAGTTCTGGAGGATCTGCTTTAGGAGTCTTCAGTTGTGGGGGCTCTCGGTCCTACAGAACTGGAATGACAGGATTCAAAGAAGAGAAGAATGGACATTTCATTTTCTATTCAACAGCACTCTATAACTTGGTTTTGAAAGGGCCCTGGGCTCTGTTACACATGTGAACGTCTTCTGTATTTACTGTTTTAAAGCTAAAACTTGAAATGTTGTAGTTAGGCCATATTCAGAACAAGTCTTGTGTTCTGTCCAAAACTGAGGGGGTAGTACGTTTCTGCAGCAACTTATTTATTGGTAAGTTTATTATTATTGGTAAAACATGAATGCAATGAGAGCACACTCCTCTCTGTTTCATTATTTAGTCACTGTCAGAACAATTACTTTCAGCACACTGTACAGTCGTTTCTTCTCTTCTGTCAATAAAAGACATTTTTTATATCCTTTGCGTCTTCTAACTTTAATCTGATGTTTCAGATTCATGAAATGAAATGACTCCTACTGTGCTAAGAAAAAAAACGGAAAAAAGACAAAAAAAAAGACAAAAAAAGGAAAAAAGAACGAAAAAAAGACAAAAAATGAGAAAAAAAAACCCAAAAAGTAAAAAAAATTGAAAAAAATAATGAAAAAAGAAAAAAAGGGAAGAACGAAGAAAAAAGAATTAAAAAAAGAAAAAAGAACAACAAAAACGAAGGAAAAAAGGAAAAAAAGAACAGAAAAAATAATGAAAAAGAACGGAAGAGCGTAAAAAAGAACGAGAGTAAAAAAAAGAAAAAACGACAGAATGCTCTTCTGTTTTTTTTTCCTTTTTTCGCTCTTCCGTTTTTTTATCTTCATTCTTTTTTTCGCTCTTTCATTGTTTTTTTTCTTTTTTTACTTTTTCAGTGCAGTTCTTTTTTCTTCTTTTTTCTTTTTTGTTCTGTCGTTCTTTTTTCCCTTTTTTTACTCTTTTTTTCGTTTTTCTTTTTTTTCTTCTGTTGTTTCATTCTTTTTTACTTTTTTGTTCTTTTTTTGTTCTGTCGTTCTTTTTTCACTTTTTCTTCTTTTTTCTTTGTTCTTTTTTGCTCTGTCTTTCTTTTTTCTTCTTTTTTCGCTCTATCGTTCTTTTTTCTTCTTTTAATTTTTTTCGCTCTTTCATTCTTTTTCTTCTTTTTTTAACTCTTACTTTTTTTCTTCTTTTTCATTTTTTTGGTTTATCGTTCTTTTTTTGCTCTGTCGTTCTTTTTTCTTCTTTTTTGTTCTTTCGTTCTTTTTTTCACTCTTTTCTTCATTTTTATTTTTATTTTTTTCACTCTTTCATTCTTTTTTCTTCTTTTTTGTTCTTTCATTCTTTTTTCACTCTTTTTTCTTTTTTCGCTCTCGTTCTTTTTTTCTTCTTTTTTTATTTTTTGTTCTTTCGTTCTTTTTTCACTCTTTTTTTTTGTCTTTTTATTTTTTCGCTCTTTCGTTCTTTTTTCTTTTTTTTCGCTCTATCGTTCTTTTTCTTTTTTATGCCCTTTTGTTCTTTTTTCTTCTTTTTTTTGCTCTGACCTGCAGCTGACCCTGGTTGCTTGGCAACCTCCAGCCTGCCTTTGACTAACTTTATTGAAGTCTCTGTGCTGCTGCAGTGTCAATAATAATGTATGGGCGCGACGGGGCCACAGTCAGACACACTCTACATTTATTTACACAGTTTAGAGTTTCCTGTTCAAACACACTTCAGCATGAATGTAAAATGTTCTTTTATGCAATGCGGTGAAATAACAAGACCAGTCAGAAAGTATGTTCCTCAATGTGTTTATTGAGTAGCGGAGGAGAGCTGGCATGAACTCGTCCTTGTCGTGCACACTGAACACGTCACACATAAGAAGAGACAGATCACAACACGTTCACTCACAACCAGCAAAATTACAGTTTCTCTGTCTGTAGACACAAGTTTATTTCTCTTCCATATTCTCTTTTTTATGTTTCATAAGCTGTTTTTAAAAACAGATTTCTTCTTCTTCATTTTCACACCACGTGTCTTGTTTAATTGTGTGTAAATGTGTGTGTCCATCCACCTGTATGTGTTACATGTGCGTTTGTGTTGACTATCTCCGACTTGATTATCTGGAGGCGAAGAAAGGCCTGATCTTCATGCTGATGGCTTTGAGCGAATACCAGCTGCCCTTCCAGTTCATCCACACCACGCCGTCGTCTGTGCCGTGCTTGGCCATTTGTTTAGTGTAGGCTCCGCCCATGTAGTATCGGCCATTGGGATTAGCTGAGTGGCAGCGGTTGTACCACCAGCCACCTCCGTCCTCCTTGGAGCACTGTTTGGAGGGATCACCGGGGGTCCTGGTGTAGGGAAGCATGGACAGAGAAAAGTGTAAATTATTGATTATAAACCCAGTTTGATATACTGGAGTTTCTGGAGGCCTGTGTAACATGTTCTGTCAGTTTAATTGGAGAACTGGTTGGTTGACTGAATTACAAGATTCTTTGGGTTTTGTCACATGGTGTTACTGTAATCTTGTGATCACCAGCAGGGATGCCTACCAGTTGTCGTTGTCTCTGTCATAGGTGCTGAACATCATGCCGTTGTGAATAGTCATGGTGCGATTTTCACCAAAGAGTTCTGAGGATCCTTCCAGGAAACTATTGCCAGCATTACCGGAGTAACCATCGACTGCCAATACAAAATTGGACGTCTCTGATTGGATGGTGAACTGTTGATACTGGGCGTGGACCTAAATGACAACAGAGAGCATTCATTTCAAACTGAGTTTGATTTCAAGTTTCATTTCAAACTGAGTCCTGTCCCTTGTCTGCAATATCGTTTTTACTGTGTTCACTTCGGTTGTATTTATTGTAGTCAATAAAGAAACCAAGGTTAAGTCATAACAAGTTTTTCTTTAGGTGTGCTAGTTGTTTTCCTTAAAATAAGACATGAAAGCCTGATATAGCAAAACTAAACCTTATTTTTACTGCCTGTAAATAGTAGCAGTTAATAAAATAATCATTTGTGCTGTAAATAGAAACCTACCTTGGCTCCTGACCAGTCCTCCATCTCAATGATAACCTCAGTGGGACCCATCTTGGTTATGTGACTAATGCGGTCATTACCCAGCCAGTATTCACCTGTCACATGACAAAGCAAAAAGGTATGCCAGTTAACCACAAATGTTTAAATGTTAAAGTGTCTGGTTTCCACCCATTGCACCTGCTCCCTTCAACACTTTCTTTGCCACTTGTCACTTACCCGGAGTCTCACAGTGACCCTTGCCAGAATCGAAAGCAACATTGCCGAAACCACGTCGATATTCATCCCAGCGTCGGCCAAAGTCAACGCTGCCATCAAGCCTGTTCTGAATGAGAAGCCATCCTGGGGAAATAAAAGAAGTTCTCTTGTTAATGTCTACCCAAATACAGCCTAAACATCCAAATTAAAGTCTAATGGTGTAGGTGGCCTAACTGAGTTACCTCCATTCTGGGTAGTCTGATCACAGAAGACCCTGTACGGAGGGAAGAAGGGGTCAGGGTGGATCATGTACATCTGGGAGTCTTTTCCTCCACGACGGAAGATGTCCTCACACTCCTTACCTGAATCACACAGGAGAGTGGTTAAACATAGAAAAACTTCCCTTGAGCGGCACCTTTTGGTAAGGGTCCAAGAATAAGTAAATCATGAGTAAGTTCATTGTTTCTTCCAACACTCTCATGGGATGTATTGAACGCTGCAGTCTCTAGAGGGCACTGCACTCACCGGACACCACTGGTACGGGACATTTGGTCTTGCATGGTTCTTTGCACACCTCCCTCTGGGCCTGGATGGCCTTCTCCAGCTTCTGGATCTTCAACCTGATCTTGTCCAGGACTCCCTGCAGCCACAGCACATTATGCATTAGATTAGGGGTGTTTGCAGACTTTGAGGTTGGATGCACTAGATTCTGGGACCTGTAGATCCCTTTAACTGATGCCATTTGTTTTGTTTATTTATTGTACTTTTGACTCATATCAGTTCTTATTTACCTGTAGCACTCTGATGTTGGAGGGGAAGACAGTGTCTACCGTCTCCTTGATGTAGGCATGTTGTTCCTCTACTCGATCGCTGTACTGACCAACCACCCTGTTGTTGTCTGAGGGGAGGAAGAGATGGGAGAAAAAGTGCAAAAGGGGAGATTTTAACTCTTGTACACAACCATTTTTAAGTGCACAATAGTATACTTGTGATAGAACTGCTTTTGTTCCAGAATGACAAACCACTGTCACAAAAAAGATAAAGCTAATCTGTTAGACAAATTTGGAACAAATGAATATTTTCTATTTTTCAACAATAGTTGACTTTTTACCCGATATATATCTCTAGAGATATTTTGTATTTGTCATGTAATACTTAAAAAAAAGTATGCTACTCTTCTACACAATGTGTTATTAACACAAAGACAGAGCTCATCAGGTCTTACTCACCGTTGATGACTCTCTGCCTCTCCCTCAGAGAATTGGAAATGCTGTTAACGTAGTTGTAGACGTTGTTGGAGGCCCGGGACAACTCATCCACCTGAGGCCTGAGGTCACTAATGGACTGTGACGAAAATGTATGCAGTAATTAATGAACAAATAAACAGAAGATCAGTCAAACCTATTTCCACGATAGGTTCTGTTGTGACGATTGCACAGCCAAGGTAATATGTGAATGAACTCAAAGAAATTAAAATATCATTTTTATTTACCAACTTGACGTTCCTCTCTTGCTTCAGCAGTGCGGTCTTCAGCTCACAGCCATTGGGACACAAAATACCCTGATGGATGGGAGAATCTTTGGTTAGTTCTAGCAATGATTTTTTATTTTTTCTCCTTTTCTATTTTCAATTAAAATCCAGCAAAAAAGAAGTTACTGGATCGTACCAGTGGTTTGAAGTGCTTGAGCACTGACCAGTTTCCAAAGAAGAGGAGGTCCTTTCTAGCTAGCCATTGACTTCCTTGTAATTTTTAAAATAATTCTGCATATGAAAACAAATTTGCTTGATCCGGACACGTAACTCCACACAATCACATTGCATTAGTTGCTTTTTTGGTCAAAATAATGTCATAATTAGGTAAAAATTAAGCACAGATAGTTGTAGAAAAAATTTGAGATTATCTTTCTTAGAATAAAAGGTTTGCTGGTTTTCCTTAAATCCACCAAAAAGAAATAGTTTTCTCATCATGCAACAATAACCTTGATCAAAATAATTAATTATTTTACTAAAACTAATAGCCTCTTAGAAGGAAAGCATCTACAAACACATACTACGCATTTGAAAATAGCCAGCAGAAGTGTGACAACTGTGCAGTTTGTAGCGGTTAATGTGTGGTTGTTTGCTTTAGTGACTACTCGCTGCCGTCTTCCTACCATCTCCTCTGAGGCATGCGTGCATCCTCCGGCATCTGGCTGCTCCACCGTCTCTTCCTCCTGAGGTCGTCCAATTGGAGCTGGGGTGGGGCGGCCTCGATACCTGGACAAAAAGCACCAGGCATGTCATTAAACGTGTGAGACACTGTTGTGTAATTTTTACCCATGCCAGTGTCATGGAATAGTGTTTGTTTGAACTGGATAAGAAAGGTAACGTGGCCATTCGGCCCGTTATTCATAAAAACTTTAACAAATGTTTAATTATGGCAGTCTGTCCATTGGTCTATCACTTTGGTCACAACTAAAATATATTTGGTTACCCAAGTCAGATAGTCAAATAGAATTGACTCGTTTGTCTGTAGTCATGGGAAGTAACTAAGTACATTTACTGTGCTATATTTAAATATAATTAAATACAATTTAAATATAACACTTGAAAAGGAGCCATTGTGTTGCTTATGGAGAATGGTTGTTTTTGATATTACATTTAGTAAGTCTGTCATTCTTCATTTCTTTTATTTCTTTCTGATGTATTTGCATGTGAAAGTACCTAGAGTCACCACTGATAGGCGGCGGGGCGTAGCGGTTAGGGGTGTAGCGGTCCCTGCCCCTTGTTGATGGACGGTGACCACGAGCATCTACACTCTACAAGAGAAAACAGGATGAGGGAATTAAATAACAAAGTATCAAAATAAATGAAATTTATGATAATATAGGTGAAACATATTTTACATACTGTTCCATTTCCTGCTGGCTTGTTCTTGGAGTCCTGTGAAAGATAATAAGAAAACTATAGTGAATACATTTAAATATTTAAATCCTCATCTCTCTTGTACAGTCTACAATGAGTATAATGAGTGTTGTAGTATCTCAACAAATCGTTGTTGGTTAATGCATTAACATGTGACAGTGATGATGATGATGATGATGATGTTAAATATACATATATATGTTTTTCCTGTTACTAGTTTCCTGCACTTTACATTATTTGTTATCTTTGTCATTTCTATGATTTTTTAACAGTGCAAAATAAATTAAACTAAAAAAAAAAATATGGTTATATTTAAAGTCAGTAATATTTAATTATTTCCCCTAGTAGTAGTAGTAGTAGTAGTAGTTTATTAGTATTCTAATAAAAAAAATGTTGTTTCAGATAGTAAATACAATTAAAATCTAAAAATACAAACCAAAACAAAACTTTGGATAAATATAATGCTATCTTTAGAGAGGATTTGTATGTATCTGTCTGTTCACTGAAACAGCATATAATATAGACATATAATGTAAACACTTACTGTGTCATAGTCATCATAATCCAGATTGTCCTGAGCCCAGGCCGTGTACACACACAGATACAGCAACAGCAGCGTCCTCATGTTCACTGCGGATGAAGTTACTCTTTTCAAATTCTCGTCAGTCACTCTGCAATCTTCAGTGTGCCTTCACTCCCTTTTCTGCGCCTAAAGTCAGATTTGAGCAGCTATTTATCGTCTGTCTGTGTGAGTCCATGTCCACCCCCTCTTTTATTGACCCTCTAAAATTGGTCAACATCTGCTGGGACAGTTTACCCAACCTGAGTCACTGTGGTACATGGTCAGTCTGGAGTTTGCGAAGGAACAAAAGGGCAAAAGGACCAAAGAGTTTACTGATTAGTCAGAATTTGTTGTACATATGTTTAAGCCAATTCTGTCATCCAAACAGACGTGTTCAATATTGCTGTTGTCGACCTTACATCTCCAGAAATATTAGTTTTGTCTAGTAATGTCTAGTTTGAAAAGTAACATTTTGAATTTATGTTATTTACTTGACAAATCCAGTGTTTGCCGAATAATGTCTTAATGTTAAGTTGGCTTAAACCAAGTGGAGGCCTTCATCTAAAAGAGTTTATCTTAGTTTAAAAAATTGCTTCCAGAAATATAGGAAATTTCGTTGACTTTGGTTGCTTCAGTTTACATATATATGAATGTATGTATACTGTGTATTTAGATTTATTGCTTACCGTCTGGCTCAGTGTCTGGCCTGAGGCCCGAGGCTGTGGAAAATATCATATTTTGGAATTTGAGGAGTAAAATCAGGACGGTGGATAATAGCAGAAATTCAGTGTCTTGCTTGATGCCCCTTCATTTCAGCCAGATTTGAACTAGAATTATGTTTAAATATTTGATATCTTAGATCACCAAAGGTACCCAGAAGTTAGTTATTTTACCTACGAGGGCATATTTGTAGACTTTGAATATTGGGTTTTGTTTGATTTATCATTATTTGCCCTGTAATATATTATTAGAATAACATGTCCTCTGTAAAGATACTGTGAATACAGTCAAAGCTTTTTTTGTGAAGACGTGGCAGTTAGTCCATCGCTGTCGGGAAAATAAGGCCAATTGAGCAACTGATGTTTGTTCAAGTCCAAAAGGTCCGTGGTGCTGAGTTACGAAATCACATGCGTTAAACAAACAGATTTGTTTTTGTCATATATCATATTTTTGTGATTTATCCTAATTAATTTATAACCACTATCTGAACAGAACTCTTATTCTAATCTCAGACAAGAAATTAAACTTGAATCCTATCTGAGGATCAAATTACCGCATTTGTAAGTGTGGACAGATCAGCGTCTCCATAATGTAGCTTAGAACAGTTTAGGGTCCCCACAATGTAGACCTGAGAATCTGATTTGAAACGTGTGTCCCCACACTGTCACTGTGTAAAACCATTTGACTAATTTCTGGAAATTAAAGCCCTTCACCTTTGGAGGTCGAACTTTATGACTCATACGTGTGTCAGATACTCACTACGACTCAGCAGAGTCCATATCTGCTGACGTAAAAACAGAAAAGTCACAAAAAATAGACTTATTACTCTCATGTTGCAAATTCAGGTGTCAGTGTGAATAACAGAGAGATAGACATAAGTATACAAAACAGTCAAATGGAAGAATTTATCAGACTTGTTCCTCTGATATTTTTTGTTTATTTTCAAATGTTTTGCAATTACATCTTTTTACACACATATATAGAAATTAATGATTTACTTATTTTGTGACACAAACCACTACTTCACAGTTTAGTACTGTGCATTTCTTTTATTGATATAATTTCAAAATATTCTAACGTTAAGTTTTGTTGATACTAGAATCACAATTCTTGCATCAGATATAGCACAAACAACAAATTACAAATTAGACTGTTCGGCTCAGAATCAGGATGAACCAAAGCATTTCAGGTGGATTAGCCAGACGTGACACATCTTTGCAAGTAAAATTAACCTCTAATGCTATGTGTGCATAGTATCTATTGATCATGGACAACAAAAACAAGGAAAGAGAGCAGTGGGAGGAACTCCAACTGTTGGATCCAGCAAGGCGTAGCCTGGGAGGTCAGACGTCCGTTTTTGATTGTCAGGTCTGAGCTCAGGCCCTCTTGGAGCAGACAAAAGGGTAACTCTCTTTGCATGCGGCGGGGTACCACTTCCAAGTAACTGCAGTGAGGAAGACAGAAACATTTTATATCTGGTTACATACTTCACGTTTTAGTAATCGTCTATGTTTGGCTTTGTTATTTACAACACTGAAGCTTTATTATTATTCAATGTACAGTTAGCATAAATTAAGTAAGTTAACCAAGAACGGCATGGTGTTAGTCATAATGCAGTGACTTTAATAAAACAAAATGTCATCAGTACTTTTTGACATATATGTATATATATATATATATATATATATATATATATATATATATATATATATATAGCATGTATCAGAGATGTACAGCACTACTGGGACGGAGTGTATAGAAACCACTGGATGGCAGCAAAAGCAGAGTTTTTATCCCGGTGTAGCTACTCTTTAATTTATCCTCAAAGAGGCAATCAAAAAGATATTTATGAGACTGTTAGCTAGCCTGGGTTTTATCCATTTGGCAGCAATTCACCCTTCTTAGAAGAGAATGAGCGAATGGGGATGCATCATTTCTGTTTGATCTATGGTATACTTCAATATGATCAGTGTCAATATGAAGTGTCTGGCTCAGATTCTGTTTAGTATAATATACAAGTATATTCTTGTAGAATAGTATTAGTAGACAATAGTATTTTACATTTTTCAACACTTCAGTATGTTAGGATTGAAATCAGTTAAATATTAAAAGTTTGTATGTGTGTTTGTGTCTGTGCTACTTACGTCCATAATTCATCTTCAGACAGTGAACACTTGTGGGAATATTCTGGTTATTGAACCAGTTCTTGTAGTAAAACCTGGAGCCGTCACTCCACATCCAGAAAGAGGTCTATGGATAGAAGGAAACAGACATCATAAATACATAAATACATTGTATTATTAATGTTCAATCACCTTTATACTACTTGATTTTGTTACAGTATTCACCCCTAAATCCTGCCGTTTTTTAATTTGCAGTTTTGAATTTTTAACTTTCAGTGTTTAAAATGTGCTATTATCTCTAGTACATAGCTATATATTTTTTTTTTAAATAAACTACAAATTTAGTGACCATTGCCAAAAAAACATGTACTAAGTTTATGTTAAGTATTTCTCTATAAAACTGGCTAACAGACTAACCTGTATTGGTCGGACTCTAGCTGACAATTGAGTTTTGAGAAAGTGAGTTTGGATTTGTGTACACTACAAACACAATAACAGAATCTAGACGTGTACAAAGTTAGATAATAAACATCGAATAAACCAAAAGATTTCCATACCTGTACAGCGTCTTGGCCACCGATCCAGGTTTCGGGGAAGCTGGTTTCAATTCTGGTCAAAGCCTGGACGTACTGATTCTCCTCAGAACTGCGGATTGACGCCAGGTTTGCCCCTTCAAACAAACAGTAAGCCTGCAGGTGACGAGAAAAGAGTTTTCTTCCACATTTTATTCATTACTATACTTTATTCATGACTGAATGCATGAGCAGCTCATCATCAGTCCTCACCTCAGCTTCAATCCATGTCTTTGGGGTGTCGTGGAAGATGAAACATTTTCCGGCAAAGTGGGACCAGCCGAAGGGGCAGTTGAATTCACCTTCTACAAAAAATATTTTAAATATTTTATAGACCTGCAAGTCAGCTGCACAATGAACATTTCTTTTGTTTTAGAAAGCTTACATAAATACATAAATACATACAATACATAAAAGAAATTGAACAATTTCTGTGAAATGACTATTATGCAGTTTACGCAACAAAAATCAAAATGAGACAAACACTCGTACCACAATTAACAGGCGTGACCCCCGGCGGTGTCCTCGTGTCCGGCACCTCCTGTCCGGTGAGGATGTTAACGCACCAGCAGTACCCGGTCGACCCGGAGCACTGCT
The DNA here is from genome assembly GCA_033000465.1 of Sciaenops ocellatus. NCBI lineage: Eukaryota > Metazoa > Chordata > Actinopteri > Sciaenidae > Sciaenops > Sciaenops ocellatus. The sequence goes on from CP136875.1 coordinate 1,478,950, forward strand.
GCGGTAGGAAATTCCCGTTCATGTCACACTGCGGAATGAACACCCCGATATGTTGGATGCTGTGCTGGTTTATGTACTCGCAAAGGCCCATTTGTCTGGAGACGGTGGGGATGGTGGAGTTGATGGGGACGGCTCGGCTTAAGGTCAGGATGGCGCAGAGTGCGAGAGATATGCTGAGCAACTTCATGGTGATGATGATGAAGTGGGAGTGTGGCCTGTGAACGAAGATTTAGGTTCATTTTTGTTAGTTTTGCCTCACACCACAAAATTTGACTACTTTACTTGTGAGGCTGACTAAACCATTAACCATACATTTGACTATCTATCTATCTATCTATCTACCTATCTATCTATCTATCTATCTATCTATAACTTACACAATGTGCAATGGCAACTGGTAATTCCCAATATCAGTAGCATTTATGGCACTTATTTTTTAATTGTGCTTCATTACAGGTATAAGGTACAACTTCCTCAAATTCAGTTCTCCCAGGCAAACATTGTACTTGTTATTCTACATGGATTTTTTTAACATTTTCCTTTATTTAAGTGAAAGCTGAGTGTATCCAGAGATCCTGAGTAATATCCAGTAAAAATGCGGTTTTATTCGACTTTATGTAAATGTGTTGATAACACTTTTACTTTTAACATTTCTCAGAGTTCTTTTTCTACCACTGCCAGTACCAACATTCAAATGAAATAATTCTTTCCATGACAATAAATGCTAATCTCATCTGCAAAGATGTGGAAAAATGTTTGCATGTTCAGAGTTCACACAAAGGTAATTCCATATGTACAGCCTTTATTTACACTGCATTTAAATAGCATGATAACAAGAACAATTTTCACAAACAATCCAAAGTAGACTTACCTCGTTCGGGATCAGCTACCGTGTTCTGCCTAATGTCTGGCCTCAGCTTTCTTTTATCCTGCAGATTACGGACGCTTCTCCTGTGTCATTATTTGATTTCCCACGACTGTGCCGCTTCGAGATCAAATGTTACACTGACAATGAACTTATTTGTTTATTGTATAGTAGCAGACGAGCACCTGTTTATACAGTTATTCTTTTTCAGACTATTGTAATCATGATGAGTTTTGGGTTACAACATTTTTTACATGGGCCTTTCATTTCATTGTTCATAGTATCTTGTTGGGTCTCAGCTTCCCAGACTATCTTTAAAGCTGCTCTTATTTAAAGCCTTGTATTATCCGAGTCTAGGTCATTTTCTTTGCAAATAAACACTGGGACCACTTGAGACTGAAGATCCAAGAATCTCTAATATTTCTAGTTATCACACTTTAAACCTAAAAACTAGCCAAAGTGTTACAATGCCCGCTGGTTTATTATTCAATATATTATGATTATCAGTGAGTAACTGATGCCACATAATGTCAAAAAATCTGAATTATGTCATTACGGAAAAAAACAAACATTCTTAGGTCCCAATAAAAAAACAAATCACTATTGTAACAACAATCTGACCTGTAGATATGCGTTTCTGGTATAATCTGAAAAACAAAACAGCACCCAGGTTATAAATCAGGCTGCTGTGACATTTTGAATGAACCCGCTCCAACTATTTCTGTTATATGATCCTGTCATAAATACATAGAAAAAACACAAATAACAATACATTCATTGTGACTAGTTCCAGATTACTGCAGAAGAAAGTCTTTCACACTATACATTAGATTATAAAACTATTTAGATTTTTCCTAAAATGCAGGTGAAATTTACACAAGAAAAATAGTTTCCAAACAAACTGAAGTTGGTTCCATAATTTCAGATAAACTCTAAAGCAATCTAAAAAACACTAAAGGTTACAATGACAAGCGATAGAGATCAAAATTGTTAATTCAATTTCAATTAAAATATGGTGCAAATCATAACAGAAGTTATCTCATGACACTTTCCACATACAGTAACTCTTGACTGTACTCTTAACAGAGACCCAGTGATTTCCAACATGAGCAAACACTTAAAAAACAATGACAAGGCAAAACCTTCAGAAAACATCAAAAACACAGATTTAGGAAAGAGCTGAAAAACGTTTGTATTTATTTGCATTATAAAAAACCAAACAGTCTGTCAGACCATCTCGGTAGCGCAAGTGTTAAACTACATAGCAACCACTATGGAACAAAGCAACACCCTTTGGTGGAACATTTCCACATGTCAGCGCTTTGCATGGCTCCAAGGTAACGGTACACGACATGACAAACAACACAAATAATAAAGAAATATGTACAAATTTTGTGAGCTTTCACAGATCTACTGTTGCCAGACACGACCCAAAACAACAGAGTCAGAGCACTTCCTCACTGCTGAAACAGATACTATTTACAGATACTATATTTGAAACACGGCAGCAGCAGTTAGACACTGGAAACTAATAACCAATGGCCAAAATGGGAAGCTGCATATTAGGTTTCAAACATGATACTTGGACAACATGACACAAATATTGGAGACTTTTTTACATCTTATGTTCCTGAATGATATGATATGCTATAATCTAGTCTCAGTTGGTCTCAGTTTGTAACCCAGATTTGCACAATACCAGGTCGTGGAATAAGATCAGCTTTAGATCAATGTATCACTTTCTGTTTTAAACATTCCTGTTACACTTAAAACTGTAAGCCGAGTCAATGAGACACTGAAGATGAAATGAAAAAAACAAAGATGCAACCCAAAACTCACCGTGATTACAACAGTCTGAGACGAGTATACACAAAGGGCTCACCTGCTGAGATACACTCAATAAATGAAGTAAAGTCAAAGCAACGATCCATCTCAGTTAATAACAATCCGTCTTTGAATGGCACGGCATATTTGCTATGTAGAATAAACAATTACGTTCATGCTGTTTTTATTGTCTGTAATAGAAATTTATTAAATCAAATCATTCATCAATCTGCACAACAGTTCCTAAACTGATAATCATTATGCCAGATAGTGACATCACAATTATTTTTCAAGGCTTTGTCTACACTTGAGCAAATTTCAAATGGAGTTTGACACCCTCTGGTGGCAGTGTTAAGTTTTGATACTTTAGTACAACAGTTTCACTGGGACTGTTTGAATTTTCTACAGATATTTTAAAGATGCTGCAAGAACATAAACTAAGACTATGGCAGCTGAGGTACTTTAACCATACTCCTTATATTAATATCTCATTGCAACAATCCACTTAGAAATCCTAGAACAAAAGACTCTTGCACACCTGTACAAATAAATATGAGAAATTAAATGTTTCTAAACTTCTGAACAGAATAATGGCGGCACTTCTACCAGCTTACGAGGACATTTTGAAAAGTGGGGACGTTTTGCCAACCAGTGGTGATACTTAGTGTGGTGTGATTGTGACAGTTAATTGATAAATTCTACACCAAATTGTTATTTGTACCAGCTTCAAGCTGCAGTATTATGTGCTCTAATTGGACTATCTTGCGTCTCAGCCTTGTTGGGCTTATATTTAATGATTTTATCAAGAATCCAGCTGAGCAGCTCTTTGGTTATTTGTAGAAGACACATTTCCGTCTCTTCTCTTTTTTTTTTTGGCACTTTTTAAATTATTGTAGTTACAAAACTGAAAATATGTTTGCAACCCTGGTTTGCCTGGCAAGTCTCTTGAGGGGGAATAAAGAGGAAGTAATGGTTAGAGCCAGAAACAGCAGAAGACATTGTGGTCATGGACCTATAAGTACATATATATATAATGTGACAGAAACCACATACAAGATAATAAAACTTCTGCTTCAGCTTATGTTGTTATGAAAGACAGAATTCAACAAGACACAAGAAACATTTTAGCATAAAAGTTTTAACTCATAGTAATTTATTACAATTCAACTGATTTTAGTGTCATTTTAAGTGTCACTGTTAAAAAAAAAAAAAAAAAAAACGCTGCTGTCGTATCGATATCATCTATAAAGTTTGTTTGTTCCTTTAAATACACATTTTTACAGGCATACACTCACACAGATTTCCTCACGAAAGTAAATTTTCATGCTCACTACCTCTTTTCACATTTAGTTCAAGATGTGACCACAGACTTTTTACTTCCTCTATACAGTCATAAAGACACTCGTCAACACAGACTCTTGTCTTTGTCAGTTTGAATCATTACAGAGTTTTTTCCTTCACGATCAGAGATAAGTCCAGCGATAAGTAAGGTAAGGCAGCACGGACTTACAAATCCTAGAACAAAATGTTTTTTATGCTTTCATACCTGAAGTTTGACTGATTGCTACAACACTGTTTCAGTTATCATCTCTCCTTTTTTATGACAGCGGTTATGACACAGGAAATAGTCCAGTCATATCATAGATAAACAAATAGATAAGGTAACAAAGAAAGAAGGAAGAAGCTGATGATTGTAGCAGAAGCATCTGAATTTCATTTTAATTTAAGGGTAGGGTTTACTCTCTCTCTATCCAGACATGTCATATCTTTTCTCATGAATAAAGGACGGCAAAAATAATCAATGTCTCAGCTCAAATAGGAAACATAGTTTGTTGTATTTTTCTTTTGTGACTCAAGTTAAATCTGTGTACACTTTTTTTATTAACACTTCAGTGTACTTTCAGACTGGGTCTGTTTTTTTCTAGTTTGTGCTGCTTACTCTCACTGAAAGAAGATCACATTACATTATAGCATATAATGATATTTAAACAGAAAGAATAAAATGTAGGCTTATATTTGATCAATGCACAGATGAGCATCATTTAAAATGATAACTATAACCTACGTAAACTGGTTTTAATATAATAAAAAATCTAAAAGAATGATAGGATATTATCATATTTGTGTTGCATGCTACAATATTTCGAAGCATTTAGGTGGCTTTAATCATGGCAAAGTGTGTCACCATTCACATTTGTATAACTGTTCGACAAAAGTGGAGTGAGTTTGTAGATAGAAGCGTTGGCATGCTACAGATACATCTTTTTAACTTTGTACTGTTAGTGTGCAAACTAGCAAGCTTGCTAACTGTTTGTTCGCCAGCTACAAGTAAAGTCACTATGTCACAACACTGAAATGTGGTGGCTAATGTATGGTCATATAGTATGGTCAAAGAGGTGGAGCTTAGGAGGGATGAATGAAGCCTTGTTACTGAGCCACCTGTAACAGCACCCACCTGTCAATCAAAGCGTCCACGCTCTTAATCCTGCATAACTTTAAGCCTTAATATAATCTGAACAGGTGAGTTGTATAAAAATTCATCCTCAGTACAGTTGTCATGAACGGGGAAATTAGCTATAGAGACCAAAACTGTTTTTTGTACCAGGCTGTAAACATGTTTATTTCTGCTGTGAAGTTGGACATTTTAACATGGGGACTTATGGAGACTGACTCACTTCTGCAGCCAGCCTCAAGTGGACGTTTGAGGAAGGGGTTGCTGATGTTTTCAGTCACTTTAGGAGAACTATGTTGTAATTTAAGGTTGTGGGAAAGTCACAATAAAACAGTGAATATTTCCTCTTTTATCCACTTCCTCTTTCTTTCAGTTTCATTCTCGTCTCTGTGCCCACCTCATGCTTACGGACTCCATCACTTTGTCTCTCGCTTGGTTCACTATCAGATTATTTAATCCTCTTGATCTTTCTTTTCCTTTCCCTCTGTGTTTCTATCACCTCCAGATTTGTCTTTTCCCGCCCTACAGCATGGGACAAGCGACCAACCTTTCCTTCACCCTCCTCTACCTCCACCTCCTCTCCATCTGCTGGAGTCAGAGGTCAAACCCAGACAGCGAGAGGTTGTCCTGCGATCGATGTGACCGACGGCTGTCCTGTAACTGCTCCTATGGCGGATTCACCAGTGTTCCCACGGTAACAGACCGTGCCCTGACTCTGGATCTCTCCTTTAACAAGATCGCCATGGTGACTGATGATGATCTGAAAAGCCACAGACAACTGAAGGCTCTGAGTCTCCACAGTAAGAAGTCCTGACATTTCTGACGTTTCTGTCCATATTTGTGCTTAAGTAGATATATGATACTGTGTGGGACAAAACGTGTGCCAAAGACAAATATGATACGTTGAATATCATGTACACATAGATATAATAGGCTATAATAGATAGAAATATGAATAATACATGGATATTAACATGTACTCTAATTAAAGATAACATACTGAATATGAGGTTGTAAGAATTGTTAAAAGTTACACGATTTGATTAATTTTAAGAAAACTCAATCTCACCTCCAAGCTCCACCTAGTAGCTGTTCCGGAGCTTTTTATCACATCGCATGATCTTCGTTAGCAGGTGTAGTCTTAATGGAATTTAAGATGTACAAATGTTGCGTTTTTCCGAGGACTCCTGGTCTGTGTTTTGCTGTGCTTAAGGTCGAGAAAGAACTCTAGAAACCTCAGCTTTTAAGCAAATGTGGACTAGGAAACACCTGTGAGCAGGACGAGACAACAATGATCATGATAATAACAACTCTAAAAATGATAATCATAACAACAGTAGCCAGAATAACAATGAAAATAACCACAATATTAACAACCATCATAATAATATTGATAATTAATGATGATCATAGTCCCAGGATTTAACCCCTGACAACATTGTTGTAGGGCGTTTTCATATGTGGATATTTCTGTCCTCCAGGTAACAAGCTAGCTGTGATCCACCCATCAGCATTTGACTCTCTGTGGAGCCTGGAGGAGCTCGATCTGTCCAACAATCAGCTGACTGCTCTGAAACAGAAATGGTTTAGAAAGCTAGGAGCTCTGCAGAACCTCAACCTGCTCAACAACCCATATCGGTAAAAGCACTCAGGTTATATATGAAGACTAAGTAGAAACCTCCACACTGCACATGATGTTTAAGTGTCTACCTACTTCTTCCAGCTGCCTGGGTTCTCCTGCACCGTTTCAGACACTGGTCAGGCTGAGGAGGCTCGGGTTTGGAGGTCCTGCTCTGGAGGAGCTAAAGAGAAAAGATCTGCATGGAGTCACTCAGCTGGAGGAACTCACTGTGCACGGCAACAACTTGAGCTGGTTTGTGGCCGACACTATTTTTGTGTTTGTGTTGTTGCATTAGAGACAAATGAAGTCTGTCACTTCCATGGCTCTCAGCTCCATTGGTTCTTCCTGGAGACGTAAATCTTTGAAAGCAGCTCGCAAATATCAAATATCATTTTTTACCAAATGTGGCTCAAACAGCAGGATGTAGTGCATTTGCTGGGAACTAACAGTGGATTCATCCACATTTATTGCTCTAGTATTTCAGGAAGCAGGTATGTGGTATTAGGTAAAAAAAAAATCTACACAAAAATTAAAACAGTTAAAGGTTATCCTTAAATCCACTGTGTTACTATTCTCATCTTTCACTCTACCTCTCCTTTGACTCTCTCTCTCTGCAGGTACGAGGCCGGTACTCTGGCAGACATTTGGCCGTTGGGTCGTGTCACTTTGAGCCTCCATAGTGCATTTTTAACAAATACAGCCTTAGCTAGGGCTGTGCTCGAAGATGTGTCGTACCCCGAGACGCCTATCATTCTTGAAGACCTCCATCTGATTGGGAATGAGTCTGTACAGCCCCTCACAGCAGCTGCCAAAAGAAGAGTCAGGTCTGACAATAATCTACTTCTCCTCTGTTAAGTATTCATGCAGAAGCATTGATTTGGCAAAGAAACCAACCAGGTACTCGTCTATTATGTCACTTTTCAGGCACATACGCTTAAAAAACATTTCTCTGTCCGATGAAGCCATTGTTAACTTCCTGGTGGTGTTTGATGGAGTGCCACTCACCTCCTTATGGGTGGATGGCGTCACGTTGACGGGAGAGGGCAAGTAAGGAACCATCATGATCTATCAAACTCAAACAAAGTTGATGGACCATCTTGCTAGACAAGTTTGTGACAAATAGATGACTGCATGATTAGTTTAATGGTTTGGTGGTTTTCTGTTGGTGTTAGGTGGGCAAAAGCCAAATGGACCAATCAGAAAAGCATTGACGAGTTCTTCTTACGAAACATTGTGGTGCTGGACATCTGGAAGTTCGTCTCATTTCTAGAGCTGGCATTTCTGCTGCATTATCCCAGGAAGGTGTCTGTCATAAACGGCAGGGTAAAGTACAACATGTTCATGAGTATATGCAGTCGCTACAACTGAATAAGTGAATCACAGAAGTACACTACATTTTATTTCAACTCTCTGAACTTGGCTGAATTTTACCCACAGGTGTTTGTGATGCCCTGCCCTACATCCCGCCTGCTAGAGAACCTGCAGTACTTGGACCTGTCCGACAACCTGCTGACTGAAATGACGCTGTCTGAGTCACTGTGTGACGGACATGGCACGCTGAAGGACCTCCGGGTTTTAAACATCAGCGGAAACGCTCTGAAGGTGCCTACATGAAACTTAAACAAAAATAGTTTTAACATGTTGAGTAGTGAGTCATTAGAACTGACCGTCACATGCCTGCTGTCTAAAGAGTTTGCTTCTGTCCCTCTGGTGTCTAGTCTTTGTCAACGATGAGCCATCTGGTGGCAGGGCTCTCCAAACTCACCCACCTGGACATTAGCAGGAATGCATACAGCTCCATGCCCCAAGCCTGCTCCTGGCCCTCCACCCTCCGATACCTGAACATCTCCAGGGCTAAACTTGAAACCATCACGCCCTGTCTACCCACAACTCTGGAGGTACTAAAAGTGGACCATGTAGCAATACTTCTGACAGACCTGAAGCCATCACAACAAATAAACTCATTAATAGACCACTTTTCTCTTCTACTTTATCCTGTACAGGTGTTGGATCTGAGCAACAATGATCTCAAAAGCTTAAATATATTCCTGCCTGCTCTGAGAGAACTCTACCTCTCTGGGAACAAGATTCAGAGTCTGCCTTCTGGATGGCTGTTTCCAAATCTGCAAATACTGACAATACAGGTAAGGACCAATCTCTTTGTTTTTCTTCCGGTGCAATCATATACCCTACTGTAAAGACTTCTTGTTCTTCCCCAGTCAAACACCTTGAACATGTTTGGCCGCTCAGACCTCCAGTCATACGAACGACTCCAGAACTTACAGGCGGGTCAGAACAAATTCGTCTGCTCCTGTGAATTTGTTGCTTTCCTCCAGTCGGACATTAAAGGTGGAGATGTGCAGTTAACAGATGGCGAGGAGAGCTACATCTGCGACTCTCCTCTCTACCTGCAGGAGGAACCAGTGGGTCAAGTTTATTTCTCTGTCGCGGACTGCCACTGGGTTTTGTTTGTGTCTGTGATCTGTGGGGTGGTGCTATTTGTTGTCATTCTGTTGTGTGTCCTGCTGTGGCGCCTCCACGCGTTGTGGTACCTAAATATGATGTGGGCATGGCTCATGGCCAAACGTAACTCCCGGCGAAGGCAGCGATGCAGAGAAAGAGAGGGCTTGGAGTCATTACTCTCCTTTGATGCCTTTGTGTCCTACAGTGAGCAGGATGCTGCCTGGGTGGAAAACCTTTTGGTACCTGAGCTGGAAGAGCCAAGGTAACTAAGCAAATAATTTCTTAGTTGGCAAGATATCTCAATGGCTACAAAGCCACATTTCTGCTGTATTAGACTGTTTGTGTCATAACTTCTGAATGAATAATGAAGTAAAACCAGATGTTTAGTATAGCCTACACCACTTTACATGTACATGGATTTTTTGGAAATATTGAATTTCTTGACCATTTCTCCAACAAATATCACCAGAAATGACACATAACATATTTAAATAAGCCCAGAATATTCATATTCATTTGTCTTTTGAATGAAACTACCAGCACGCTAGTTGTCAGTGCCTGTCATGGTATAACCGAAATCCCCACCTACCAAAACTAAAATCTAAACCTGTGGAGAAAAATAACCGTCTCTTTGGTTTGTCCCTCTTCAGGGACAATGATGAAGAGTCTGTGAATCACCAGCCTTTGACTCTGTGCCTCCACAAGCGGGACTTCCTTCCAGGACACTGGATTGTGGACAACATCATGAGCGCCATGGAACGCAGCCGGCGAACCGTCTTCGTCCTCTCTGAGAATTTCGTCCAGTCCGACTGGTGCCGCTACGAGCTGGACTTCTCCCACTTCTGGCTCTTCAATGGGAATGCCGGCAGAGAGGCGATCTTGATCCTCCTGGAACCGCTGTCCAAGGACGACATCCCCAAACGCTTCTGCAAGCTGCGCAAACTCATGAGCTCCACCACCTACTTGGAGTGGCCTCAGGAGGAGGAGAAGATTGGGGAGTTCTGGAGGAGTCTCCGCAAGGCTTTGAGAGGAGAAGAGGAGGATTACTGAGAGGGAAAGACAAAAAGAAGATAGCGTGAGCACACAAGGACATGCAAGATAAAAAAATGTAATACATTCCATATTTGTTACTTTACAGTATTCAGAATGTTTCAAAGAAAAATGATTCACAACAGTTAATCATTTGTAATAATCCTAATCATATTTTTTACTTTGTATATGTAATAAAGAATGTCAAATTTACAACTCAAGATGAACTACGGCTTCATTTGCTTGTGGTGTGGTGAAGTGGCCACTTGGGGGAGGTGTTGATGTGTCATTCTGCTACAACCTGAGGATGCTGGTAACAGTAACTTGTATCAAGTTGTGAAAAGTAATAGCAGTGAGTAGTGACACGTTCTCTCAAGAGTTTGTCAAACCAAAACGTATGAGCACTGAGACGTGTGGACGTGGGAAGGGGAGAGAGGTCGGAGGAGGGCCCTCTTATGTGATTCTTCCCACATAAAAGCCTTAAGGGTGGGCCTCGCAGAGGCTATCAAAAAGACCTTTGACCCTGGCAGCTCTCTTTTTTTTGTTCACCATATCAGAGAAAACACCAATGAGGGAGTATCTCTTTACACAAGCCCGGTGACCTGCTCCAGTAAACTCCATCAGGATTTACAGTATGACCCCTATCCTATAAAGAAAAAAAACAGCTATGAGGTCTTCACGAGCACAAACACCTGGTCAGAATCCTCTGCCCTACAGTGTATGGTGTGTGTGTGCTCTAAGGTTATCAGCAGTGTTACAGTGGTGTGGATGTGCTGGAGCTTACCTCTCGGGGCCTGAAGGGTGTCCTTTAAAGAAAACTCTCTCGTCTTGTCTTTCCAGAAATGAAACCGACAAGGACTTTTAAAGTTTGTATAATTTTTATTTTTCCAATAACAGTTTGTTTATTCAAAACAAAAAGAAAATGATAATAGAAAAATGAAAGGATTGATTTGGTTCTGTTCAGCGCCTGGATCTGGCTATACTATGGGTCAAATTAAATAATTGTGACACTTTAGATTTTTAGTCACATGACTAATAATAATTTAACTTTTTATTATGTGATCTCCAAAGTGGCTGACATCAATTATTCACATTCACAGAAGTGTGCTCGTGCAGTAATCAACTCAAACTGGTTTAAGAGTTTTGCAAAAGTACAAGCTGCCTAACACCCAAACATCACCCACGAGCCCTGCAGTCTGAGTCTCCAGGAGAAAGAGCCAGAGTCTGTCGCATGCAGACTTTGTGGAGTTACGGACCGTGACCTCTCGATGGAGCTACTGTTTTTGTAGCACTGTTCATAGCTGACTGTCATCTGAGGCCTATCTGAACAGAGCCAGTCTCAACCAAACAAAGAACTTAAAACTTAAGGAAACTTATCATACGAAGTAAACAACACATTGTTAAAAACTGATACATGACAAATCATAATCAAAAAATTAAAAGCCAAATAATTAACTGATCTGTTGAAAGAAAGAAATCTTTGATTTTGAATAGTAAGAACAGAACAAATGAATTAGTGAAAGGGAAACAGAAATGTTTTAACTTTAGAACCAAATGACCATAAACAGCTCAATGGAAACTTTCTACCATGCTCTTCACCAAAACAAGAGTTTATATCAAAGTATAAAGGATAAATGAATATATGTGAATAAATGACGTCTGACAATATTTTGTCGGTACATTGTTTACGGAGGAATCCTCCTTTCTTTTCTTTTGTTTCTGGACTTTCTGTCGTGGTTTTCTAAATGAGCATCCAGACGATCGACAACAACTGCACGGATTCTGCTCCTCACGCAGAAACTAAAGTACTGTATGTAACTTGTTATAGTTAGAAAAAGACAATATGGGCAATACAAGCTGTGCAGCCAGGTGTCTTTAGGTAACACTGAAATCTTAATCAATGTCCATTTCCTCCTCAGAGTCAGTTGCCATTCTATTTAATATTTTTTTCAGGAAAGGATTACTCTTTGCTTCCTCCTCAACACTCTTCAACAGCTCCTCAGCTCTTCTTTCCTTCATCTTCCTCACAAAGTGTTCAAATATGGTCAGCACAGATTGTGCGAACTCTATCACACTCTTTGTGTGGTTTGGAAACCCATAGTTAAACCCTGCGGTGTGCAAACCAAACACTTGGCCATCAGCATCAAACACTGGGGAGCCAGAGGAGCCGTGATACATGAAGGTGTTGTAGGTTATTTCTTCTGCTATAGTTCCACCCGTCAGGATCTTTTCAATGCCTTGATTTTTGATTACGTTTGCAATTGAATGCATGGTGAAAGTATTTTCTTTGTACTGATCTAAATGATCACTGACAGCTTGCTTTCTCTTCTCTTTTTCAATGATACATGTAGGATCCATTTTTTTCACGCCTCCTGCTGGATGACCAATGATACAGGCTTCACCGTCTTCAGGCAGTGGACAAAAGTTCTTCAGAAGCCCAGGTGGTACCTTCATTTTATTTGTTTCGTCTTTTTCACCCTCCAGGTTGAGCTGAAATACGGCATAATCTAGCTCATTCTTGTAGATATAAGAGTCAGCTACCTTGACGGAGGAGTACTCAGTAGTTGTGGATGCCTCAGGATCGTCGAATGACACAGTCACTTGTGTACCTTCCATCAGCCTTTCTTCTTCAACACGATTTCCGAATAGGTGTCCGTTAGTCAAGATAAAGTTGTCAAACAACACAAAGCCTGTGCCCTGCAAACCACCCTTAACAACCACTTTGCAGACTGACTCACCCAGTTTTAGCAGCTTCCTGACTCTGTGAACTTCACTGAACGACTGTTGGATCTTTCCAAAGTTTTCCTTCTTCAGTTTCAGTGCTTTCTGATAAGAATCACCAGGAACTCTACTCTGCATCAGTTCTTTCAGATCTGGAAAAAGCTCACGCAGTATTTTATAAATCTCCTCTGTGTCAACATTTCTACCACTCTCTTTCATTTCTTTTATTGCTTTTCTGACACTGACTCCACTTTGCTGTGCTACATCTAAGACTGGCCTTGTGGCACTCTTCTGTTGTGGGTTACTTGATGTACCTGGGTTTTCCTGCTGATATTCATCAGTTGCTCTCTCGTTTCGTGGAAGACATATCTTGAATTGTTTTCCATTTAGGTTATCAACCTTCTGTGAGCGTTCTGTGATACAATTTGGATCCTCATTGTCAGACAGAGTGAACTTGCCAAGGTGAATGAAGCGACCGTCTCTTTTCAGAGCCTTTTCTACAGTCTCCCCCTTTTCACCATACACACAGAGATACTTGAACTGTTTGAGAGCATTGTTTCTAAAAAGCTGCTTTGTTATGGTGTTTTCCCCTCCTACTGTATCAATGTGGAAGACAGAATATTTGTCTCTTGAGTATATTTTGTTTTTTGGGGGGGGGGCAACTTCAACCTGTTCTGGGTCATATGATATGATCAGACAATCCCCATCCTCGATAAGAGAGCAAGGGAAATGTGTCGCAACAATATATTTACGATCCCCTTTACCCAGCTGAATTACAACGTTTTCATCTGAACACTTCATCTTCTTCTCGTAGATTTCAAGTGATTTTATCGCCTCCAGCACTGTGCGAGGTTGATGACAGTTAATATGGTATTTTTTACAGTCAGTACGACTGAATTTTACAAAGAAATGATGTGAATGTCCATCCTGCAGGCAATCAGAGTGAGAAAGTAAAAGTTACATGTCTTTGTTCATGTCATATAAATGGAGACTTTTGTGCATGCAGTGTATTAGTGTACTGACTGTGGGATCGCCATCATTTTCCCTCTTCACATGGGTTTCTGTAGCAGCCTGCAAAACAAGAAAAGAATATAGATTTACTTCAGTTAACACAATTGACACAGTTAGTGGATGGATATGGATATTCACAAAAAAAAGAACAAATCATTTGGACTTCAAGACTTTTTGTGCATGCAGTGTATTAGTGTACTGACCGTGGAATCACCATCATTTTCACTCTTCACTTGGGTTTGTGCAGCCTGCAAAATGAGAAATTTTGTATTACAGATGCTATCAAACGCTGGGACAACTCTGCAACCGACCGATTAACCGACAGATTATTTAAAACATGTGCCGGGAAGGTCTGGCGGAGGGGGGTATAATAAAAGAAACCCGGCAAACAATGTGGCATATGACACCCCTTGAATCTCATCTCACAACCCTCTCCCCTCCCCATAACACCAGACACAAATAATTAATAAGTAAATAAAAGTTTTACAGTTAAATAATAAAGTTGTTTTATAATAATGTTAAGGTGAAAGTTATAAATAGTTTTAAAATAGTTTTTTAGTTCAATGTAAAATATATTTTTACACACGCAAGTGAGGGGGGAAAAGGCTGATTTGTGGAAAGCCAGCTAAATATTTTATCCATGGCCAGGCTATCTATCTATGTATATTAATACTGATTTGATTTTATCTCCCACATCTGTCCAGCAGAGGATTTTATTTTCATATTTTATTTTCTGGTCAAATAAACTCTTTTAATATCTGCTGTGCAGTGTGTCATTGTCTTGTTGTGACCTGATACTTGTTTTATATTGTTCAGCTGTTAAAAGTAAGTAGTTTTAATTAATAATAATAATAATAATAATAAATTTTATTTGTTGGCGCCTTTCTGGAACCCAAGGTCACCTTACATATAAGAAACAAAGCAAAAAGACAACAAAACAAAACAGATATTAAATACAATAGCACTAAATATAAATACATACAAAGAAAATACAGTGTGACTAGAAAATAGATAAGGTGGATAAAACGGTTGGGGGACAGAGTGTTATAGGGAGTAGGATAACTTAAAAAGGTGTGTTTTGAGGTGGGATTTGAAGGTGTCGATGGAGTCCAGAGTGCGAATGTGTAATGGCAGTGAGTTCCAGAGTCTAGGTGCAGAACAGCTAAAAGCCCGAGCGCCAAGTGAGGTAAGTGAAAAGGAGGGGGTGGAAAGCAGGGCAGCAGATGAGGAACGGAGTGAACGGGGTGGGATATAAGGGTGAAGCATAATAGAGAGATATGGGGGGGCCAGGTTATGGAGAGCTTTGAATGTTAGTAGAAGTATTTTGTAGTGTATGCGTTGATGAACAGGGAGCCAATGGAGTTGCATGAGGACTGGTGTAATATGATCCGAGGACTTGGTACGGGTGATGATTCTGGCAGCGGTGTTCTGGATGGTTTGTAGACGGTGGATGAGTTTCTGTGGTAGACCGGTGAGGAGGGAGTTGCAATAATCCAAGCGGGAGGTGACCAGGGCATTTATGAGGATTTCGGTGGAGTGCTGGGTGAGGGAGGGGCGGAGTCTGGAGATATTGCGAAGGTGGAAAAAGGCTGTGCGTGAGATGTTATTGATGTGGGATGAGAATGAGAGGGTACTGTCCAAAATAACACCAAGACTTTTAACTGCGGTTGAGGTGGGGACCAAACAGCCGTCGATGAGAATACTGAGGGGGTGGGATTTGGAGAGTGATGATTTGGATCCGACGAGAAGAATTTCACTTTTGTTGCCATTGAGTTTTAACTTATTGTTTGACATCCAGTTTGTGATAGTTTGCAGGCAGTCCATAAGGGCAGTAGATGGCGAAGTGGTGTCTGGTTTGGTGGTGACGTAGATTTGGGTGTCATCGGCGTAACAGTGAAAGTGGATACCATAGTGACGGAAGATATTGCCAAGAGGGAGGATATAGATGATAAAGAGTAGGGGACCGAGGACAGAACCTTGTGGAACACCGTGAGGGAGTGGTGAGGGTGATGATTTGGTATTTTCTCCTGGTATAAACTGCGAACGGTCAGACAGGTAAGAATGGAACCACTGAAGAGGAATGCCAGAGACCCCAGTGCCGGCCAAACGATCTAAGAGAATGGTGTGAGATATTGTGTCGAATGCGGCACTGAGGTCTAGAAGTATGAGGATGGTGAGTAGGCCAGAATCCGCTGCTAAAAGAAGGTCATTTGTAATTAGAGTGAGAGCTGTTTCTGTGCTGTGGTTGGGACAGAAACCAGACTGGAAAGGCTCAAAGAGGTTATTGTTTGATAGATGGTCTTGAAGTTGGCAGGCTACTATACGTTCAATAACTTTTGAGATGAATGGGAGGTTTGAGATAGGGCGATAGTTGTTGAAATCATTGGGGTCAAGGCCAGGTTTCTTTAATATGGGTGTGACTGAAGCAGTTTTGAGTAGGGATGGAACAATACCAGATGACAGGGAGGAGTGCACAATTTGCGTGATAAGTGAGGAGAGTGTGGGGGACAGGCCTTGACGAGTGTTGTAGGAAGCGGATCTAGTATGGAAGTAGTAGACCTAGAAGACATGATCAGTTGGGATATCTGTTGATTTGAGGGAAGATGGAAAGCAGACAGGGTACTGGTGGGCCGGACAGTAGCACTGAACCAAGGAGTGTTTGACTGAGAAGACAGACAGGAGGTGAGATGGTGATGTATGGAGTAAATTTTGTGATTGACAAAGTCCAAGAATTGCTGACACTGAAGGGCTGATGTAAAGCGGGTGGCAATTTCCTTGGGCTTGAGTAGTTTATTTACTGTGGAGAATAGAATCCTGGTATTGTTTCCGTCGCGGTGGATGATGTTGGAGTAGAAGGCAGATTTGGCAGCATTTAGAGCAGCCTTATAGGAGGTGATGTGGTCCGTGTACATTTGACAGTGAACAGTGAGTCCAGTTTTCTTGGCAAGGCGCTCAAGGCGGCGACCATGAGTTTTGAGTAGGCGAAGTTCAGAGGTGAACCATGGAGCAGTCCTAGAAAAAGTCACTGTGCGGGTTTTTGTTGGAGCCAGGGTGTCCAGTGCAGTAAGTAGTGTGCTGTTGTAGTGGTCGACAAGTTCAGTAACAGAGAGAAGGTGTGGATGAGAAATTGACATAGAGATTAAACTGTTAAGTTCTGTGATGTTGATGTTCTTAATATTACGGAAGGACATGATACGGTCTTGACGGAATTTGGAGGCAGGAAGGTTAACATCAAAAGTTAAGAATTTGTGATCTGACAAAGGGAGTTCTGTACCAGAAAGATTAAATGGGACAACACCAGAGCAGCAGATCAGGTCTAAAATATGGCCCTTATTGTGTGTTGGAAATGTAACATACTGTGTGAGGTCAAAATTATCCAGTGTAGAGATAAAGTCTATGGAAAAAATGTCATTAGGATTGTCAACATGAATATTAAAGTCCCCAGTTAAAATGATATTTGGAGTGATGGCACATAGATCTGCTAAAATAGATGACAGTTCAGTGATGAAGGTGGAAGAGGCCTTAGGTGGACGATAGACAGAGACAATAATGGTGGGTACAGGTCCCTTTAACTGCACAGCCAGCACTTCAAGTGATGATGAATCATTCACAGGAACGGGGAGTATTTTCAAACTCTCGCGGTAGATCAGGGCGAGGCCACCGCCCCTACCGGAGGTCCGTGGTTTAGCGACATAAACAAACCCATGCGGCAAAGACTGATTTAAATGGAAAAAGTCATTAGGCTGCTGCCAGGTTTCAGTAAGACAAACAATGTCCAGGTTAGAGTCTGCAATAAAATCAGAAAGAAAGGTTGCTTTGTTCGTGAGAGACCGGATATTGAAGAGGGAGAGCTTGAGAGTGACGCTGGAAAGTTTCTGAGTCCGTAATTGAATTTGTGAAGTTTTGTTTATTTGTATCATTAGTGTTTTCAAATTGTTCAAGATTGTTTTTGTTCACTTGTAAACAGTAAATAGTTTGTGTTTAATTAAATTTGTAAAGTTTGGTTTATTTGCATCATTTGTGTCTTTTTATTAAATATATATTTTTCAAAATATTGTACTGAAATTACTGAAACGCTGCATTTTGTAAAAGACAATGTCTATTTGTGATCACGTATTGCATATATTGCCTTAAATTGGAAAATGCTAGTCTTTGCCAAATGCAAAATTTGATTTGGCACTTTTCTCTCTCTCTGGATGTTTAAATATGATGCGATGACGGCTTTTCAGCGACGTTCAGGAACGGGCCCGATCACAGCTGAACAGGGGGACGTTTGGACGTCATTTCCAGGATGTGGTCACCAAGACGTCCTCTCGACGACATAAATTATTATTGTGTGGTCTGTTAGGGTCATTAAAAAGCCGTCGAGGTGACGCCTTGGTGAGGACGTCCTGGAAATGACGTCTAAAACATCGCCTATTTGGCCGTGATTTAGCCTAGTCCGGAACATCACCGAATGACGTCAACACGACGTTAACCGGACGTCATTTGGTTTGCTGGGTTTGATTAACACAATGGGAACAATTAGTGTTTGACCACTAATAGAATTACGATATAAAATTTTCGTACTAATGTGAAAAACCTACGGCATAACATGCTGTGTGCGTAACTTCAGCGGTTAAGACAATGTAGTCCTAGGCAAGGTAAAGTGCTTTGCTCTACTTGTCTGCCGGGGCTCTGTCTGCTTCTCCACTGGGAGCACACTGACTGTGCATAAGTACATCATAAAGCCACACTTCAAAAACACAAAGCATCTCTTTAAGGAGAATTATAGGACCGGCCTCCGTTCATTCTTAGCTGCTCATTGATTTCCATGTAAAATTATTTTTTTTCTGCACATGCTTCTGCATTGTGGGACACTAGAGACTTTTAGCTTGCTTTTTTTCTACACTTTCCTAACTTCCACTGTACTTTGCTTGAGACGCTGCTCTTGCTCACCTGACAGTCTGTAGCTCCATCCGGCTGACAGTCTGTAGCTGCACCTGCTTGAAAGCTTGTAGCTCCATCCGGCTGACAGTCTGTAGCTCCATCTGGCTGACAGTCTGTAGTTCTATCTGGCTGTGCACTCTCTGTGGAGGTTGAGCTCCTGTTGCTGTGAGGATTGTCCTGATAAAATAATGGATATTCACAAAAAAGAACAAATCATTTGGACTTCAAGACTTTTTGTGCATGCAATGTATTAGTGTACTGACCGTGGAATCGCCATCATTTTCCCTCTCCACTTGGGTTTGTGCAGCCTGCATATGAGAAATTTTGTATTACAGATGTTATCAAACGCTGGGACAACTCCGCAACCGACAATAGCATAAATGCTATAAATTAGCAGCCTGCAAAATGAGAAAAAGATTTACTTTGACTAACACAATGGGCACAATTAGTGTTTGACCAGTAATAGAACACTGGAGAAATGTTTCAAAGAGTGTTTCAATCTTGTGTTAATGCAGAAATGCAGCACATCTACTTAAATTAATGCAAAATCCTGCGTTTTGGCTGCAGCGCCGGATTTGGTCTGAAATCAGCTGCCAAACAATCAGACCGGTCAATCCTCCACAGTCAGTCTGAAATGACTCTGAAACGGAATGCTGTCCAGGTGGAGTTCATGGATTATACTGTGTCTACCTGTTGTGTTCTGGCTTTGATTATTTCATGTACCAGCTTTCACGTCTGTGTCTGGCTCATCTGTGCTGCATCTGTGACATGAAGAACTGCAAACCTTAACCCTAGCATATCCAATCCTCCATGCCCCACACTTCCCTTCAGCTAAGTTTTTTCTGCACTTTACCAACTTCCACTGACTGTGCTTTGCTTGAGATACTGCTCTTGCTCACCTGAGAACCTGCAGGTCCATCTGGCAGTGTACTTGACTTTTCCTTTTTGAGAGACATATTCATCCTAGAAATACAGAACTACAGTTAGTTGATGTTCACATGACATGCTTGAGCACTGAACTGAAATGAGATAACTTAGATCTTACACTTGAAATATAAAAAGATCTGACTGACGTAAGTTTTATTCATTGAAAGCACGTCACTGCAGCTCATCACCCAAATCTATGACAGTTGATTAATAAAATCTGCGTCTAAGTGAGGCAGTAAAAAAAACTCAGAGCAAGAAAAATGTTACATTTGACAATTAATAATTATGTTTCTATTTCAACTGATACTGAGTAGGCTACATGCAGAACATTGTATACAAATCAAAGTTTCATGTGTAGAACAATAACCATTTAATTCCAGAGATATCTGAGGGTACTCCAACCAAAGTCTGAGGGAGTGTTGTTAGGGGTGTGTTCATTTGTACTAAATGTAAATTAACTAACAAACTCAATGTGAAGCAAGTAATCAGATTTATGTAATAGTACTAATGAACTCAAAATGACTGCATTCATTTTCTCTGTTGGGTTGTGCTACATCTAAGACTGACCTTGTGGCACTCTTCTGTTGTGGGTTACTTGATGTCCCTGGGTTTTCCTGCTGCTTTTCATCACTTGCTCTCTTGTTCTGTGGAAGACATATCTTGAATTGTTTTCCATTTAGGTTGTCAACATACTGTGTATGGTCTATTTCACATTCTGGATCCTCATTGTCAGACAGAGTGAACTTGCCAAGGTGAATGAAGCGACCGTCTCTTTTCAGAGCCTTTTCTACAGTCTCCCCCTTTTCACCATACACACAGAGATACTTGAACTGTTTGAGAGCATTGTTTCTAAAAAGCCTCTTTTTTTTGGTGTTTTTCCCTCCTACTGTATCAATGTAGAAGACAGAATATTTGTCTCTTGAATATGTTGTTTCGTAATATTGGTCTTGGGCAACTTCAACCTGTTTTGACTCATATGATATGATCAGAAACTCACCGTCCTCAATAAGAGAGCAAGGGAAATGTGTCGCAACAATACATTTACGATCCTCTTTACCCAGCTGAATTACAACGTTTTCATCTGAACACTTCATCTTCTCGTAGATTCCAGTTGATTGTATTGCCTCCAGCACTGTGCGAGGTTGATGACAGTTAATACTGCGTTTTAAACGATTGAATTTCACTGTGAAATGATGTGAATGTCCATCCTGCAGGCAATCAGAGTGAGAAAATAAAAGGTGTGTCCTTTTGTGCATGCAGTGTATTAGTGTACTGACCGTATAATCACAATCATCGTCCTTCTTCACTTGGGTTCGCGTAGCAGCCTGCAAATAGAGAAAAGGGTTTAGATTTAATTTCAATAACACAATAGACACAGTTATTATTTGATGTTAGAACGCCAAAGTTACAGATACAGATTTTAAATGTTTGTTAAGCATTGAGCCGTTACTTACACTTTTGTTGGACCTGATGTCCTTTAACTTTTGCCTTTTGGGAGGCATCTAAAAATACAAAAATACAGTTAGCTGATGTTTAAATGACATGTTTGAGCAATGAACTAAAATGAGATATCTTAGATTGTGCACCTGTGGTAGGGTCAGTTTTTTATGGTATTGTGCATGCTTTTAACTTTGTGTTTTTTATTGAGTGCTGTGAAGGTATCAGTCGTTTTGAACAACTGAATTTCACTGGACACAATTAGTGTTTGACCAATAATAGAAGTATGGAGGAATGTTTTTAATGTGTTTCAATGTTGTGTTAATGCACGGAAATGCACATACATGTGTGCTTGTGTGTGACGTGGTACCCAGCCCAGTGGTTTCAACAGACAACAACACTTGGTAATGGTCAAGAAATCTATGCACTAGCAAAGCCAGTAGGAGCCTATGATACGATATGTTTGTGTTAATGTAAAAAAGAAAATCGTCACGTTTGAGTCACTTACAAAAGGTCCAACTTAAAAAAAATATGTTATCAGATCTGTGGCATAACACGCTGTGCACGTAACTTCAGTGCTTGAGACAATACAGCATCAAGACAAAGTTGTTTGCTCTACTTCCATGCTGGGACTTCTGTCTGTTTCTCCACACTGGGAGCACGCTAACCAACCCACTGCTCTACCCACTGACTATGCCTCATACAACCACACTTCAAAAATCCTGAAGTATCCCTTTGGGGAATTATAGGACCAGGATCCCTTTATTCTTAGCTGCTCAGTAGCATGAGTATGATCCGCCATGCCCCACACTTCCCTCAAGCTTTTTTCTGCATTTTCCCAACTTCCACTGACCATGCTTTACTTGAGATACTGCTCTTACTTACCTCACAGTCCATAGCTCCACCCAGCTGACAGTCTGTATCTCCACCCGGCTGACAGTCTGTAGCTCCACCCGGCTGACAGTCTGTAGCTCCACCTGCTTGAAAGGTTGTAGCTCCATCTGGCTGACAGTCTGTAGCTCCACCTGCTTGAAAGCCTGTAGCTCTATCTGGCTGTGCACTCTCTGTGGAGGTTGAGCTCCTGTTGCTGTGACGATTGTCCTGATAAAATAATGGATATTCACAAAAAAGAACAAATCATTTGGACGAGCTATGGATAATTCTCCAAAGAAAGGATGTCCAAGTTAGAACGCCAAAGTTACAGATTTAAAGTTAAATAATTTGTTAAGCATTGAGCCGTTACTTACACTTTTGTTGAAACAGTCCATGATGTCCTTTGACTTTTGACTTTTGGGAGGCATCTAAAAATACAAAAATACGGTTAGTTTATGTTTATCCATTTCCCTCCCACCATTTTCACCACATTGTCTTCATATTCATATTCATATTCAGACCAAATCTGGCATTGTGGCAAATTGCTGCAGGGTTGTGCCGTGGTCTGTGGGTTGAGATGACGTAACCACTGTGAAACAATCAGGAAATGACTTTTTGTTTCACAGAACTGGCTTGCTCAATACATGTGTTTCAGTTCTGGCTTCGTTTATTTCATGTACCCAGCTTCTACGTTTGAGTCTGGCTCACAGTCTGTGATGCAAAATATGGACACAAAGAAGTTTAATTTGCTTTGTGTTTGATGAGAGAGCACTGGATGAGAGACACACACGCACACACCGCCCGATTTGGTCTGAATATGGTTGTAGACATATCTGTCAGCTCACAACAGTACAAGTCGAGCTAAAGTTCACATTTATCTTTGTGTTTTTATCCATATATGTCCCTACTGTATTCATAAGGCCATACTGTATATGTAAAGGAAAAACTCTTACCTTTACTCATTGACGACTCTACAAAAGTGCGCTGTGTTTGAATATAGAATGAAGGAATAGGCGTGTTTCCTCACCTGCACACTGGGCGTGTACTTGTTGTACTGTACTGAGTCTAGAAACTACCACATACGCAGTTTGAATTGACCTCTGCCATGCACAGATGGCATTGGGTGATTGGCTGTTGTGGCACAGTTTCAGCACAGGAGACACTTTGATATGTCAGGAAGTGCCAGGTATGCAGGAAAGCAGTGACTGCAGGAAATAGACTCATTATGTGTTCAATAACGAAAGACTTTCATTGCTTTTTAAAGTCTTCTATGGCATGTATAAACAGAAAGAAAAAATGTTAGTCCTTTTTATAAAGTGGCCTTTTAAAGAAGCAACAGATCAATCTACAGTCTCAGAGCCTGAACTGGTTGTAATGGGCGCAGAAATGAAATGTTACCTGATGTTAGCTGTGCCCATGTGGAAAAAATCTGGACAGGCCGGTTGGTAGAGTTCAATAATTGCAGGGATGTAGTGGGCTATATGTGAGATCTGTGTGTCACAGAAACAGGATGTTAAGTTGCTACACTCAAAAAAATTTTTTAAGATTTGTATAACAGTAATAATAGTAAAGTAACCTCCATGTCAAGAACCCTGTCAGGGTTTATAACCCCTATCCTATAAAGAAAAAACAGCTATGAGGTCTTCACGAGCACAAACACCTGATCAGAATCCTCTGACCTACAGTGTATGGTGTGTGTGTGCTCTAAGGTTATCAGCAGTGTTACAGTGGTGTGGATGTGCTGGAGCTTACCTCTCAGGGCCTGAAGGGTGTCCTTTAAAGAAAACTCTCTCGTCTTGTCTTTCCAGAAATGAAACTAACCGACAAGGACTTTTAAAGTTATATAATCTTTATTTTTCCAATAACAGTTTGTTTATTCAAAACAAAAAGAAAATGATAATAGAAAAATGAAAGGATTGATTTGGTTCTGTTCAGCGCCTGGATCTGGCTATACTATGGGTCAAATTAAATAATTGTGACACTTTAGATTTTTAGTCACATGACTAATAATAATTTAACTTTTTATTATCTGATCTCCAAAGTGGCTGACATCAATTATTCACATTCACAGAAGTGTGCTCGTGCAGTAATCAACTCAAACTGGTTTAAGAGTTTTGCAAAAGTACAAGCTGCCTAACACCCAAACATCACCCACGAGCCCTGCAGTCTGAGTCTCCAGGAGAAAGAGCCAGAGTCTGTCGCATGCAGACTTTGTGGAGTTACGGACCGTGACCTCTCGATGGAGCTACTGTTTTTGTAGCACTGTTCATAGCTGACTGTCATCTGAGGCCTATCTGAACAGAGCCAGTCTCAACCAAACAAAGAACTTAAAACTTAAGGAAACTTATCATACGAAGTAAACAACACATTGTTAAAAACTGATACATGACAAATCATAATCAAAAAATTATAAGCCAAATAATTAACTGATCTGTTGAAAGAAAGAAATCTTTGATTTTGAATAGTAAGAACAGAACAAATGAATTAGTGAAAGGGAAACAGAAATGTTTTAACTTTAGAACCAAATGACCATAAACAGCTCAATGGAAACTTTCTACCATGATCTTCACCAAAACAAGAGTTTATATCAAAGTATAAAGGATAAATGAATATATGTGAATAAATGACGTCTGACAATATTTTGTCGGTACATTGTTTACGGAGGAATCCTCCTTTCTTTTCTTTTGTTTCTGGACTTTCTGTCGTGGTTTTCTAAATGAGCATCCAGACGATCGACAACAACTGCACGGATTCTGCTCCTCACGCAGAAACTGAAGTACTGTATGTAACTTGTTATAGTTAGAAAAAGACAATATGGACAATACAAGCTGTGCAGCCAGGTGTCTTTAGGTAACGCTGAATACTTAATCAATGTCCATTTCCTCCTCAGAGTCAGTTGCCATTCTATTTAATATTTTTTTCAGGAAAGGATTACTCTCTGCTTCCTCCTCAACACTCTTCAACAGCTCCTTATCTTTTCCTCTTTCCTTCATCTTCCTCACAAAGTGTTCAAATATGGTCAGCACAGATTGTGCGTACTCTATCACACTCTTTGTGTGGTTTGGAAACCCATAGTTAAACCCTGCGGTGTGCAAACCAAACACTCGGCCACGAGCATCAAACACTGGGGAGCCAGAGGAGCCGTGATACATGAAGGTGTTGTAGGTTATTTCTTCTGCTATAGTTCCACCCGTCAGGATCTTTTCAATGCCTTGATTTTTGATTAAGTTTCCAATTGAATGCATGGTGAAAGTATTTTCTTTGTACTGATCTAAATGATCACTGACAGCTTGCTTTCTCTTCTCCTTTTCAATGATACATGTAGGATCAATTTTTTTCAGGCCTCCTGCTGGATGACCAATGATACAGGCTTCACCGTCTTCAGGCAGTGGACCAAAGTTCTTCAGAAGTCCAGGTGGTACCTTCATTTTCTTTGTCTGTCTTTTTTGGCTGGGTTTCTGGCCCTCAGGATTGAGCTCAAGTACGGCATAATCTAGCTCATCCTTGCTCCAGTAGATGTAAGAGTTAGCTACGTTGAAGTAGTAGTAATTTGTGAATGGCTCAGGATCATCATAGTCGAACAACACTAACACTTGTGTACCTTCCATCAGCCTTTCTCCTTCAACACGATCTTTGAAAATGTGTCCGTTAGTCAGGATAAAGTTGTCAAACAACACAAAGCCTGTGCCCTGCAAACCATCCTGAACAACCACTTTGCAGACTGACTCACCCAGTTTTAGCAGCTTCTTGACTCTGTGAACTTCACTGAACGACTGTTGGATCTTTCCAAAGTTTTCCTTCTTCAGTTTCAGTGCTTTCTGATAAGAATCACCAGGAAATCTACTCTGCATCAGTTCTTTCAGATCTGGAAACTGCTCACGCAGTATTTTATAAATCTCCTCTGTGTCAACATTTCTACCACTCTCTTTCATTTCTTTTATTGCTTTTCTGACACTGACTCCACTTTGCTGTGCTACATCTAAGACTGGCCTTGTGGCACTCTTCTGTTGTGGGTTACTTGATGTACCTGGGTTTTCCTGCTGATTTTCATCACTTGCTCTCTTGTTCCGTGGAAGACATATCTTGAATTGTTTTCCATTTAGGTTATCAACCTTCTGTGTGCGTTCTGTGATACAATTTGGATCCTCATTGTCAGACAGAGTGAACTTGCCAAGGTCGTCAATGAAGCGACCGTCTCTTTTCAGAGCCTCTTCTACAGTCTCCCCCTTTTCACCATAGACACAGAGATACTTGAACTGTCTGAGAGCATTGTTTCTAAAAAGCCTCTTTTTTTTGGTGTATAGCCCTCCTACTGTATCAATGTAGAAGACAGAATGTCTTGAGTATATTTTGTTTTTTTGGGGGGGGGCAACTTCAACCTGTTCTGACTCATATGATATGATCAGACACTCCCCATCCTTGATAAGAGAGCAAAGGAAATGTGTCGCAACAATACATTTACAATCCTCTTCACCCAGCTGAATTACAATGTTTTCATCTGAACACTTCATCTTCTCCTCGTAGTGTTCAGTTGATTTTATTGCCTCCAGCACTGTGCGAGGTTGATGACAGTTAATATGGTATTTTTTACAGTCAGTACGACTGAATTTCACTGTGAAACGATGTGAATGTCCATCCTGCAGGCAATCAGAGTGAGAAAGTAAAAGTTACGTGTCTTTGTTCATGTCATATAAATGGAGACTTTTGTGCATTCAATGAATTAGTGTACTGACCGTATCATCACAATCATTTTCCTTCTTCACTCGGGTTTGTGTAGCAGCCTGCAAAACGAGAAAAGGACTTAGATTTACTTCCATTAACACCATGGACACAATTAGTGTTTGACCAATAATAGAAGTTTGGAGGAATGTTTTTAATGTGTTTCAATGTTGTGTTAATGCACGGAAATGCACATACATGTGTGCTTGTGTGTGACGTGGTACCCAGCCCAGTGGTTTCAACAGACAACAACACTTGGTAATGGTCAAGAAATCTATGCCCTAGCAAAGCCAGTAGGAGCCTATGATACGATATGTTTGTGTTAATGTAAAAAAGAAAATCGTCACGTTTGAGTCACTTACAAAAGGTCCAACTTAAAAAAAATATGTTATCAGATCTGTGGCATAACACGCTGTGCACGTAACTTCAGTGGTTGAAACAATGCAGCGCCAAGATAAACTTTGCCCTACTTCCATGCTGGGACTTCTGCCTATTTCTCCACACTTGCTGCTCTTACTTACCTCACAGTCCATAGCTCCACCCAGCTGACAGTCTGTAGCTCCACCTGCTTGAAAGCTTGTATCTCCATCTGGCTGACAGTCTGTAGCTCTATCTGGCTGTGCACTCTCTGTGGAGGTTGAGCTCCTGTTGCTGTGACGATTGTCCTGATAAAATAATGGATATTCACAAAAAAGAACAAATCATTTGGACGAGCTATGGATAATTCTCCAAAGAAATTATGTCCAGGTTAGAACGCCAAAGTTACAGATTTAAAGTTAAATAATTTGTTAAGCATTGAGCCGTTACTTACACTTTTGTTGAAAAAGTCCCTGATGTCCTTTAACTTTTGCCTTTTGGGAGGCATCTAAAAATATGAAAATATAATATACAGTTAGCTGATGTTTAAATGACATGTTTGAGCAATGAACTAAAATTAGATATCTTAGATTGTATACCTATAAAAAGAACTGCCTGACGTAAGTTTTATCCAAGAAAGGGGTGTCACTGCAGCTCGTACCCAAATCTATGTTATTAACTGATGAATAAAATCTGCATCCAAGTGATGCAGTAATGAACTCAAACAGTTATATTTGCCACTTATTAACTGTTTCTAAATCAGCATGTTTATGGATAAACATCTAGCAAATGTCAAGATGGCAATTACCAATGAAGATTACATTCTTACCAAAAGTTTTAAGTATTGACAGATGTAGCACTACTGAACTTTTATGAGACCTGAGTAACTAAAAGAAAATCTAAATCTTTGTTTTCAAATTTCAAATATCAGATTAGTTTGAACTCCTCCCATTGACCTTTGCCATGCACAGATGGCATTGGGTGATTGGCTGCTGTGGCAGTTTCAGTCCTATCAGTAGCAACTGAAACCGAAACTGATCTTCCACAGCAGACACTTAGTTTGATTATGTCAGGACATGTCAGGAAAATACAGATTCATCATGTGTTCAATAACAAAACACGTTCATGGCTTTTTAAAGTCTTCTTTGGCATGTATAAACAGAAAGAAAAACACGTTTTTGGAATGCTCTGTAACAGTTCAAAAGTTCTTCATAAGAGAGCAAAACAAACAATATATATAATAATAATATAATATAATAATTAACTAATTAATGTCATTCCAGAGAGATGAGGTGACTCATCTTAATCTCTAAATGTATATACAGCTATATAACAGCGTCTAGTACTACGATGTCACATTTTAGCTCATGACTAATGGATGTAGGCATGCTACCCGCTACCTACATCGACATGACACTGAAATGAAGTATTACAGGACATACCAAACCTATTTTAAATTACATTCCTGTGTATATGTAAAGAAAAAGCCTCACCTTGACTCGGATCAAACCGGGTAGAATGCCGTCCTGTGTTTGAATATAGATGGAAGTGGCGGGATTTTTCCAGTCCTCCCACAGATAACAGCTATCTGCTTTCCCTCTCACAGGTTTTAGTAAGTTAACCCTTTAGAGTAATGGTGTTACACCAAACACTAATCCATGACCCAGTATTCCCGTAAAAGGCTATATTCAATCAACATTTCTGCAATTACTGCTGCTGCCGCCTGTGTTTGCCCTTTCATAGTGTCGAGAAAAGTTGAAAACCCTGATTTGCTGAAGCTATCGGTGGGGGAAAGCAGGGGGCTCGGATAGGCCCTGGAGTGACCGAGGTTGGGTAACAGGAAACCCAGGGACTCTCCACAGTGGAGCATGCGTGGAAGGCGGTGGGGGTTGAGGGGTGGTGCAACAGGATACCGGTGACGCTCAAGCTGAGTGAGGAATGCGCAGAGACGGTGGCAGTGGGAAGTTAAGCAATAGGATACCTAGGGAATCTCCACCGGTGTGGGCTAAGCTGTGCAATGATTGAAGTTAATTCTGTATTAAGAAATGAGGTGTTAGGATAAATGTGATAATGAATGGAAACATGATGATATGATTTGAAACATGATTATAACTGATTGTTGATTATTGATGATTTAATGTGTGAACGTGTTAGGACTGGTGATAAAGGTGAGGTTTGACTGGATGATGATTAAGTAACTTGATGGTAGGGTGAAGTGTGGCATCTTAACCAAGGGGGGGGGTAAAAGAGACAACGCCCCAGGGGGATCCTGGGCCGACACTCGGGTCCAAGGCATGCTGATTGACCAACCACATCGGGGCATTGCATTTTGGACCTAAGCTTTTAATTCAAGAGAAGGAGTGGATGAGCAGCCCAGCATCACAGAAAGAGAATCCTACTATCTACAGCCAAAGAGAGAGTGTCGTGCTAAGTGGGCTAGCCATTGCCACCTGGCTGTGGGCTTCCAATTTGACCCAGGATTCTCCTTCCGTTCATCCTGCCAGTATCCAGCCTGCAGCCAAAAGTGATCACCAGATTGGAGGTGAGATTTTTGGATTTTTCTCTCCCTCCTTGGCAATATTGCAGACATCCGGCAGCTGCATCTGGTACGGCAGTCGAGGGAGGACCGTACAGGGCCCGTACTCCACTTCCTCCTCACTCTCTCTCCAAATTGAGTATCGCTCCTCCAAGCTGCAGCCCTCACATCATGGTCAGAAATTAAATATTTTTTCTCTTTCCTCCAATATTATATCTATGTTTGAGTAGTATAAGTAGATGTAACTAGTCAATTTTGAATCAAATGATGCTGTATGCCCGCCCTTGCTTAACGTTGCAATAAATATTTCAAATGCAGTTAAAGATTAAATTGTGGACATTGAATTTGTAGCATCCCTGAAGGGTGTAATTATCAGGTATAGTGTGTTCAACATCTTTGAAGGTTCTAACAGGTTACTCTAGCCCACAAAATTAACAGATCCTTGGAGCTTACTGTCCAAGCTACTAAAAAATATCCTACCAACCACACCAAGTGCCACGATCATTTAGAGGAGAGCTGCCGTTAACGGGCGTGGCTAGTGTAGTATTTGGCCCTGGGGCTATTCGGTCAGGTGCTATGCTAGAGCAAGCAGGGTAGACATCCGTATGAAGGCAGTCAGAAGCTAGGCGTGTCTCCTCGCCACCAGCTTAAACAGTCCTCTAAATTGACCCGATAGGGTAATACCCACGGGCTTGAGGATCGGACCCTTTAAACGGAGAGCTGGACCAGTACCACCTGTACAGGGGTAACTCGGGATCGAACAATAGTCTACCATTTTCTGGCACACTTGTTAATTAAAACATGTACAGTACTTGATACCTTTAATGAAGTACCAGATACTTAGTTTAAACTCCTCCCTAGTGGTACAGTTTCAGTAGAATACATGGCAGTAGGGAGGGACAGGCACATTTCCAGCTTAGAGCTAGATCGGACTGTTGGTCCACTCGGAAAGGTAACTGGACAGGGCGTCCATTCAGTCCAACCTATTTTACACACAGTCAAAGGTTACACAAAGACAAAAGGGATTTGAAGAATACCACCGGTTGAAAACAACACATTAGAAGACAGAAAGAAGACAAGGAATTCAACAAACCTTTGCTTTTCAGTCACAACACTGCTGGAGATGACCTATGAGACTTCAGCGATCAGTGTTCGTTGACACTTTTAACAACTTTCTATGGCAGCATTTTGTTTTATTTAGTAGTATTTAGCTCACAGACACAATACAGTCCAGCCAATGTTTCCACTGATCAGGTGAAAATAAGAAACCAAGATATGCAGCAATGCACCAGCAGAAGATGACTGAAGAAACATGGATGTAAACAATGCTGGATTTAGAATACTTATGAGGGAGGAAATCCATTCAAGTTTGCTAAAGCTAAAGGATGTGCACATCGAGTTTCGGTCAGTAAAACTGAAGGTAAACCTAACAGGCCAGTTTTAAGACCAAATAAACCAAACTGCAAACGTATGACCATGCGTGTATGAAGAGATTTTCGGACACACTGATGAGGTTTTATAAATATTTAATAAATACAAAGTTCATATCAGCAGCAGTCAATTTTGACAAACCAAACTCCTGCTACTGAATGTTTGGAGGGTGGTTCTCCACGTTGGAACAAAAACAAAATAAGAAGACATGAGCCGTTTTTATGACGTGATACGTAAATGAATTGCCGATGGGAAGTCTGAGTGGAGTGTTTTACATTATAGAGGATCAACTTCAGTGAGTGATAGTGATGTATTGACTCCGACTGCTACAACAACGTTGACCCTTTGCTCAAATTTAGCTTCATACAAATTAAAAGGTAACAGATCAGACATTCGAAATAAAAGTGGTGTTAGTGATGTCAACAGAACTGTGTGCAAACAAATGATAAAACCTGTTTAAAAAGGCATTTTTTTTACATACATTACAAAGTAAAGCGATGATTTATCACAATAAAAACCAACATGCACGACAGCGAGCTCCAAAGTAAACATCTTTCTTGTGTCAAACGTTTTGAAACGATCAAATACTGGATCTGTGCTTTAATACTTTTGTTCAAGTTGGCAGCAGATTTTTTTTTTTGGCATCACAGTGTCCCTCTGCACACACAGACCCAAACCTCCTGGGAGCACTCTGCTGGAAACTGTGCAAGCGTTCAGTCAAACAACATGTACCGAGGAAACGAAAGACTTCAAGAAGCAGCAGCCTGAATCAGTTCCTTGTAGCGCTGACTTTGACACTGTACTGCCAAATGTTTCTCGCAGTTGTCACGACTCTTTGACGTAAACACAGCGGCGGTCCTCAGGGCTCTATTCGAGGCCCAGGGAGAAGTTAATCCCGTGGACGATACCGATGATGATGGGTTGCCAGGCAACCAGATATCTGAGCCAATCAAGCAGCTGCCCGTACAGGACGTGTGTCTTTTCCCAGCTGGCAGGAGATGAAGGAATTAAGGAGAGTTCTCGGATAGACATATTCTGACAAAAACATGGTTTGGACCGTAAAGTGAAGTCCTATGGGACTGTGGGGGTACAATGCATAATAAAACCTTATATTTAAATTCAATAGGGCGCAACTGATTCATATTTTCCCACCTATTACTATTAGGGCTGTTAATAGTCTGCAGTAACTTCAGGGAGAAGTTTAATAGTTGATGATTTGGAGATTTGAAGTAAAGATTTACTTTCGGATTTGACACTGATCAAGTTTGAGTTCCTCTCACATAAACAGTGTTTTCATATTTCTATTGTAAAGCAGCTTGTGGAGATTGGGCATTACATATGTAGTCGTCCTGTGTTTCAGCAGATGTATGTGAGTGTACACCTGCTATTAACGTGTGTTTGGATAAATCTAAATGACCACCAAGATCAGATCAGGAGGTCTGGAACACATTCAGCGACATATCTTTTGTAGTTTAAACACGAATGATCCTGTTAGTACACGTAACTTGCGTGTTTCAAGATAAACAACACATTTGTGAACATAATTAAAAAATACATTCATCAGTTTTGAGCTTGATTTCTTGAGTGAGTCTACGGCAAACTCCTAATCCATTGTGCCTTCTTGGAAATTTGGTCAAAAACTTTGTTTGTTGTGGCATCGTTGTAATGTACCGGTGGCTAGTCCATGTCTGAAGTGCGTCTTACCTGCCAACATTTAGCAGCGAGGTGTCTGAACACACATTTCAACACAGTTTGCACTAAATCTATAAAAGAAGGCAACATTTTATTCATGGTATACGTCAATTTTTACAGATACAGCAACCATTACAGGCTACTTCTTTATCGTGCGTCCACTGTCTACGACAAATTATTAATTATTTCAACCTTTTTGTAAACTGCTACTTTTGATCCTCCAAGCATTTGGTCTTTGCAAACTAAACCTTTCAAGTGATCACTGGAGACACGTGGAATTTAGATATGTCGCATGGTAATACCAGGTGAACAGGAAATGCTTGGAGCTTACCTGTTCCTGAGTGGAAAGAACAAATCACACAGGGTCTATAAAAGGATACGGGTTGTTCATCATCCTCTTCAGGTCAACCTTCTCGTTACAGTACGGACATGTCTGCTTCTTACCCACGATGCACCAACCGCGAATGCAGAACTCGTGGAATCTGAAGGTCAAGTTAAGGGCAGAACATTATACAGCCACACTTCATAAATGACTGACAAAGTGAACATGGCGGGACGTGCTTAGCTTAGCTTAGCACAAAGACTGGAAACAGGGGGAAACAGCTAGTCTGGCTCTGTCCGAAGGCTGAATTCACTTACTGGAGGACACTTTGGAAAGTAATGTAATATATAATGTAATTTAGTGCATGTACTTTGACCTCTGACCTCCCCTGTGATGGGTCAACAGAGATAGAAAGTCTTTTCTCCTGCACGGATCAACTGAGCTTTAGGATACATGTGTCCACAGGAGAGCTGGTAGGTGTCTTCTATGAATCCTTCCTCCTCCACGTCCACCAGGATCCTCTGACCGCACACCGCACAGATGTCGTTGGTCAGGCTTCTGCTGGGCATGCCTCCCTTGTTATAGTACTGAAAACACATGAGCAGCGTCAGCAATGTGTATTACAATTAGCTAGGTGAGCCAAAGTACCCATGGATGTACAGAACATAAAAACTTGAAGATTCTCAGGCAAGTTCTGCAAGTATAAGGAACATCTTTTTTCTATGATTACGGAGCAGATTTTTAGATGTTTATTTGCGATGGACATCAAAGATAATGATATCTACAGAGCGTGGAAGTCTCACTGAATCTAAAAATATGTGCATCATGTCTGTGTGTTTGAATATTGTGATGAACTGCAGCAATTGGCCGTTAAGTACTTAAATACTCATGACAAAAAGGAATTTTTCCACAAAAGAACGAGTCTTACCCCGATTGTTGAAGCCATGTAGTCAGAGCAGATTTCAGCAAAGTCTCTGCCCATGACACCGTAATAAAGCCCGTAAAACAGCATAATTACACCTACGTCCATAGAGTCCTCCGCCTTGATCCTGCACAGAGAAAGAAGAAGGGGTGTCTCTTTGTAAGTGGAGGTAATTCATGTGTCTTAAAGTACACAGAAATTGTATACATTTTGAGAATTGTGAGTCTCTAGACCAGGGATCCCAAACTTAATTTGTGGAGGGACAGCACCTTTCTAAGCGCACACTTTTTAAAACCATATTTAAAAATATCAGAAGGTAAGAAAACGGGTAATTACTTTGGTAATGGTCAAAGTAAACAATATTTAGAGTCTGTGATCTGATCAGCTCTCGGTTCACCTCATTCCTACGCTATAACAGCGCTCATGGAACAACTCTTCCAACCAAACTACTTGGTAGGGACTATCTCCTTAAAGACAGTTAAAGAGTAAATAAACACTGCAGTATTCCAGTGGAAGTAGCTTTAAAAAGGACTTTCCTTCAGGTTCAGTTTCAGTTGGATCCTCTGATTGTCTCACCTGAAGAAGACGTTAAAGCCGAACATGGTGAACATGATGGCCAGGTATCCCAGGACGCCCACTGCATAGCTCAGCTTGTAGATCAACAGGAACCACTTGTAGACCATCCTGAAAAACATGGAAATGTGTTATCTTCAGTAGGTTTGTCAATAATTGTGTAAAAGAAAAGAAAAGCTTTCGTCTGGAGGTCAAATATGTTTGCTTGTTTGCCTGAGGAGCAGACGTGGCCTTTAGGTTGTAGTAGCTTTAAGAGAGCAACGGTTACAATCCTCTGAACATCAGGGTCAAGTTTCTTCTCACCTCGGCGTCCTGCAGGACAGCGGCTTGCGAGTGGCTCTGAAGATGACGTAGCTGGTGACGACGGAGAACATGCCCCACATGGACAGAAATCTCCACCAGTAGAGTTTGATGGTGAAGTAAAGCGGGACCACCCACATCTGAACAAGAGTCACCAGCTGAGGAGGAGACGGACAGTTTATTAGACGCAACATTGTCCTTAGTATTCTGCTGTTTCTTTAGTCGATGCTGTACAGATGACACCGTGGTCGTATGTATTCGTGGAGCTTTTCTCGTGTGAATCGAGTCGTAAAGTTTAAGGGGAAGTCACATTTGAGAAAACAGCCCCAGTAGTATCGTCGGTTTGAACTCATCTTGGGGCTTGAGGCGACAAACTCAGCACAAAGCTGGTTACAAGCTGTTGGATGGGATCTGAAGAATTTATGAAGCTCTGTGGACCTTTAATCTATGAGTGGCCTTAATAAAGTTGATTATTTTTATATATCGTAGGGCTAAATTCCATCACAGGTACGGATGCGATGTGTTCTGTGTGCGCCATGGGCGCTCTGGTTAATGTTTCGAACCCCACCAGAAGCGTCCCAGAAGAGTCTCTCCACTCAGCTCTACCCGGCTCATTGGTAAACACTCCTGGTGGCGTTGGTGAAGTTGCGTGGATGTGACGTGACGGACACATGCCCGGTTGGGGTTTTGACATAAGACTGCCTTCAACAGGATCCAGTGCTGCGGCCAAAACACGTTTTACCATTCATTTGTCATCTGTTTTGGCTCCGGCGGTCCATGCCGCATGGGTGTCCACGACAAAAACGCAGCAGTCCTACGGCAGAGGTGTTGAGCCAAATCTAACTTCTGGAAAAATGTCATGCTGTAGCCGCCAATCAGACCGGTCAAACCTCCAAAATCAGCCGGAAATGTCTCTGAAACTGAGACTAAACTCTGATACTGAACCTGTTGTGTTCTAGCTCTGTTTACTTCACGAAGCAGCTTCTAAATCCGAGTCCAGCCCACAACTTAACAACAACAAAGTCTTGAGCTAAGATACGACCGCCATCACTCACATTGTACGAGCGGTGGTGCCTCTGCTTCCACTGGACCAGGACTATCTGAGCCACCACCAGCGTGGCGATGAGGATCAGGACCATCTCTGCGTGCATGGCCTCGTGACCCCGGTGCTTCACGTGCAGACGCTCGTGCTGTACCCTGCAAAGAAAAAAAAAAAAAGAAGGTGGAGGTGGTGGAAACATAACACATGGACAGAGGAGATGCAGCACTGGATTCTCCTCCTGTGGTCATGGTGTTGGTGTGAACTCACTTCCAGTTCTCTCTGTGTGTCATCTTCAGCAGGTCGTCCTGTAATGAAGACAGGGACAGAAATAGCAGCTGTTGGTCTCCCAGGACACTTTAATGTAGGTTAATTAGACTTAATGAGCTTAATAACGCAGTGACAAGCCAAATAAAACAAAATAAGACGTGATATATGATTAAAAAATGTCGTTTTTTGGGGGGTTCTGCTGTGTTGCCACGTCCCTACAGCAGCAGACTTGTGCTCAGCTAGCTTTAGAGGTACGTTAGCTACCGGTAATCTCGTTTTAACGTTAAAAGTACCCGTTAACGGTCAGAATGTGTGGACAGGTACGTTATCAAGGCGAGTTTACTCACCTGAGGGTGGACACCCGCCATTGTTCGCTTGTTTTCCTCCACCCCCCTCCTCCGGTGCAAGCTGTAGCCGGCGAGCTGCTAGGTTAGCTCCGCTTTGACAGCAGCTTCCCCCCGCTGACTCCACAGCGTCCGCTGTACGGAAGGCCAAGAGGGTCAAAATGCTCCCGGCGAGTAAACGTTATAATAAAGTCAACTGTATTATCAGTGCTGCCACATGTACAGGACATACAGAGAACTGAAATGGTGTTTCCCTCACATCCCTGCTGCAAACAGCAATATACATGGAATATAAAAAATATATACAAGTTAAGATATCTAAGAAAAACATGGCAAATCTATAAAAGATATAAACAGTATAAATATGGCAAATATAGAAGGATTCAGCAGTATTTGTATTGTAAACAGTGAAGCCTTCATATAACAGGAGTATAGTTTGGACACACTTTATTCAGTAATTTTACTTCATCTTTTGTTACTTTCTAAATTGTAGATTAACATTGATGTGAAATAATACAATATGAAAATTTACAGTATACACATTCATATATATCTATATTTATGCAAATATATATACCTTTTAAATATGTAGTTATTTTTTATGTCTATGTTTATGTTTTTCTGTTATGTTTTGCGCCTACCTGTCATGTCCCTTGTCTTTTAAACTGTACTCATGTCCACCTGTATGTACAGTTCAGAGCAAAGTCAAATTCCTCATGTGTACACACACCTGGCCAATAAAGCGATTCTGAAAAGCTTTTATACAAGTGGCAACCCCATGGCTGAAGTGAAGCCAATGCGTTAATGCCAAAACCTGCAGGACCTCAAACATCCACTAGAGGCTGGCTCCAGAAACCAGTCAGTCGCCATAAGCCCTCCATGTTTTCATTGTTTATGGCCTGGTCTCTATAGCTAATTTCCCCATTCACGGCAACTGTACTGAGATTGATTTTTATACATCTCACCTGTTGATTGACAGGTAGGTGCCATTACAGATCAGGTCCTCATCACAGCGAACTGTAGGTCATCTGTCTGTACATGACAGCTGGACTTAAAAGGTCAATCAGGTCCACATCTTCGCTGATTGTTAGATCTGCCGGGAGGCGCAAGAGGCAGGACTACAAACATGGCAGCAGCCAACACCATGGATTTACAGTTCTGTGACTGATGCTGAAGAATTACTAGCAAGCTAATAAGCTTGCTCACAGGTGACATAACTCAGGACTCGAGGCCAATTCCTTCAAGAATAGTGTACAACTTAATGTTGTTATGGAAGTAACAAGCAAATACATAATCTCAATAGTAACAGACGTAAATAAAAGTATTAAGTATTCGGCCTAGTTGTTCACCAATCACAGTTCTGGGCTGTTACAGTTTTGACTGTTACAGATTTACAGAAAAGCAGCATCAAACACATTAAATGTTGACCTGATGACTGCATGGGATGAAAAGTCAATCACCCTCCAACGGACTGACAAGAGAGGAACATGAAGATCTGAACCACTTTTCACGACAATCCATCTAACAGTTATTTAAATATGGACTAAAGTGGAGGACTCTGCATGTTTCATGTTAGTTTACTCTGATGCAACATGCATGTTGTCTCTCAAGGTGAACATATCTCATTTAAATTGGAGGATTTATCTGACAGGAGTAATTTAACAACTTGCGTTACATCACTGCTGACTAACCCTGGGTAGATAATGGACTCGTGAACGTACAAACAAAAATCACAGATGAAAGAAGAAACTTTACACTCAGGCCTTTATTTCATTGTGGTTATTTTTAAAATTGTATTCACTGTTCGTCAATGACGCATTTTACATCACAAGTTGTCTACTCTAGAAAGAATTGTTCAATGCAACTCAAGTTAGCAACATTTGACTTTTTATTCCTTGATTTAAAAAAAAAAAAAAAAAATCATCCTCCTGAGTCAGTGATGCAGCTCCTTCTTCATGCTCGACCTACAAAAAGGAGAGAAACTTTAATTAAGACAAAAAACAAAAAAAGGTTTTGCACACGGTCAAAAACAGAACTGAATTCGCTCAGACATCCAAGGAAGGTTTGGGCCATCTTTGGTCGGCAGACCTCTGGTGGAAACTACGAATGGCAGGAAAAGGCATCATCACAGCGAACTGTAGGTCGTCCGTCTGTACATGACAGCTGGACTTAAGTTAAAATATAACGTTTAGAAGAAATACATACCAGACAATAGGCACCATCAGCGATATGAAAGCCGGCACAGACTTCGACCCTGAAAGTGACATGTAATAACAGGTTAGTTAAGAGGCTAAAGATAGATTTGATTTTGTTCACGTCTTTTAAATTCGCTCAGACATCCAAGGAAGGTTTGGACCGTCTTTGGTCTGTCGACCTCTGGTGGAAACTACGAATGGCAGGAAATAATGTCATCACAGCGAATTGTGGGGAGCAGGTAAACAGGTCAAGGTTGGGTTGAATTCCCTGATTCAGATAAGTACGTTTTTAATAAAACAATAAAATTTAACAGCATTGGATTCACAGAATCACACAGAAGCTATGTAATTAAATACCGCAGTCTGAAAAACATACCAGCTTCTCTCCCTGTTGACGATCCGGTGGTCACGACAGCGTCGCTGTAACGTTCACCCTAAAAACGAGACAGACAAAGTTAGTTTGGAAAGCAAAGCGATGTGATGACACAAGTTATAGACTATTTTTTATTGTTCGCTCAGACATCCAAGGAAGGTTTGGACCGTCTTTGGTCTTCCGACCTCTGGTGGAAACTACGAATGGCAGGAAATAATGTCATCACAGCGAACTGTAGCGGAGCAGGTCAACAGATCAAGGTTGGGTATGTTTTAAATAAAGGTGTTGGCATTTACAGATTTGAAAAAGATTTAAGTTATGAATTTAGCCAAAAATGTATCGTCAACTAAGGGCTGCAAATAATGACTGAAGGTTTGGTCCATAAAACATTTGAAAATGACGAAAAGATTGCTGTTTTATTCAACCAACAAACTAAAAACTTTGCTGTCATACACCAAAGAAAAGCATGAAGCTATCAGATTTGAGAAGCTGTAAGTCATCATTTAGTATTACGACTTGAAGACAAAAAACATTAATAGATTATCAGAATCAAGAAAGACAATTTAAGGTCACTTCATGACTGGACATTAGAGATACATACCCGCTGTACGTCACAAGTGACGGCCTTCAAGAGTGTCATGTCTCAGCGACTGTGGACGTTCCTTTCAGCCTGAAAGTAAGATTTCTATTTAGTTATGATATTTAAAACAAAACAAGAAATATCACTGTTCTCTTCAGTCGCTCAGACATCCAAGGAAGGTTTGGACCGTCTTTGGTCTTCCGACCTCTGGTGGAAACTACGAATGGCAGGAAATAATGTCATCACAGCGACAGGACTATAAATTTAGACTTTGTCTAGATACTAGAAAAAATAAAAACATACCAGCTTGACAGGCTTTGATCGTCATTGATGTTGAAGAGATCTTGACATGCCGTTCACCCTGAAAGTGAGACAGATAATGTGACTTCTGGAGCAAAGACATACGACAGACAGATTATAGACTTCTATCATTCGCTCAGACATCCAAGGAAGGTTTGGACCGTCTTTGGTCTTCCGACCTCTGGTGGAAACTACGAATGGCAGGAAATAATGTCATCACAGCGAACTGTAGCGGAGCAGGTCAACAGATCAGAGGCAGCTTAGGTGATCATACTGGCCTTTTGTTTTTCTTCTTCTGGACTTTACATTTATATAACATTAGCAGCCCTGCTGCAACATTTTGGGCGAAACATAGGGATTTTTTTGGTCCTATTGTCCTCATTAACATCTTTAATTAAAATCATAATAAAGTACTTACAGCAGCATTGTGGTTATGTTGCAGATTTACAGTGTGATTACTTCACTCTCATTGCATTTTGATTTCATTCAGTAAAAACAGCTCACCTGTGTCTTGGTTCAGCTGAGCCGATGAATTACTCTCATCTTCCATCGTGACACCGGTGAGCAGCTTCTGTACGGTGTCCCTGAAGGTCATGATCCCCGGTGACTGATGTGACCTGGTAGAACATTCTGAGTGTTAGAAAGCTAGACTGCAAAAGACTACACAGAGAGGGAACAGTTATAGTAAATTACTGTATAATCACAATTCCCTGAGTACAGACACGTCACGGAGACTACGTTCAGGTTATAGACAATCTGTGGAGACGTTACAGAGACTACGTCCACGTTTTACACAGTCTGTGGACGTCACGAAGACTACGTCCACGTTTTACACAGTCTGTGGACGTCACGAAGACTATGTACAGGTTTCAGACAGTCTGTGGACGTCACGAAGACTATGTACAGGTTTCAGACAGTCTGTGGACGTCACGAAGACTACGTACAGGTTTCAGACAGTCTGTGGACGTCACGAAGACTACGTACAGGTTTCAGACAGTCTGTGGACGTCACGAAGACTACGTACAGGTTTCAGACAGTCTGTGGGGACGTCAGTTACAATGCCCCTTAAAGGAGGGAAAACTGGAGTTTTCTTCTAATTTAAAAAGGTATAATTTTACAGAATATTTAAACACTACAGTAGATTTCACTAATAGATAAGCAAATGTAAGATAACACAGTATCCTGCAGGAACCCTTTAAGGCCAGCTAAAACATCTCATGAAAAGGTGTCATAACTATGGGACTAATGCCCACACAAATAAATTGTTACATTGACAGGCTTTGGATATAGCATTAGATTCATGTTAATTATTGATTAGTAATTTACTGTGGGGCTGATTATCTCATTACCTCCACGTGTTGGACTCTACAGGAAGTGACACTCTTAGATTTACGACTTTAAAACGTTTTAAAAGTGTCAGTCACATTAATCTCCAAAAACCAGCTGAATCCAGTAAGGAGCAACAACTTCACTGAGTAACATAGAATCATTTTAAACCAACTTTGTCACCCGTTTTAAACACGTGGATGTGATTTGAAGGGTCACTCCAACGTCCGTTATAACGGTTACATTTAAAAATGACCGCCAAATTACTAACGTTAAACTAACGGTCACAGTTCAGGTCGGTTACAACGTGTTGGAACGTTCAGCCTCGGAGTCTATCTGCGACCATCCGCCACATTTACCGCCACCTCTGATGAAAACGGCGCCAATTCCAGCTTCTACTCATCCTACTGAATACAGACAAGTTCACATTTACGG
Organism: Sciaenops ocellatus; assembly: GCA_033000465.1. Taxonomy (NCBI): domain Eukaryota; kingdom Metazoa; phylum Chordata; class Actinopteri; family Sciaenidae; genus Sciaenops; species Sciaenops ocellatus. The sequence goes on from CP136875.1 coordinate 1,520,816, forward strand.
ACTGAAGTGAGATTTTAAAGTATATTTTACCGATAAAGTCAGAGAAGTCTTCGTGCTGACCGCCGTCCTCCGGGGTGCTCCGTTCAACTGACTCTGCCTGGGGTTCCACTTCTTTTTGTTCCGCCCAGGCGGCGGTTAAACGGCTTTATGGCGCCTTACCGCCGCCTGCTGGACAGGAGGGTGACCTCTTCTACAGTACCAAATGTAAAATATATAGGAATGATATATTTAATCACATACACTATACTAACCGGAACCAGAAACACATTTATTGCCAAGTAGGTTTTCACATACAGTGAATTTATCTTGGTGATTTTGGTGCATAACAGACATAAAGTAAAAAATATAAAAAAACATATGGAGGATAAAAAATATGTAAATATATGTAGAATATGTCTTTAAGATGCAAACAGCTGTACAGTTTGTGCAGAAATATACAAAGTATTGACAGGTCATTTGGACTTTGACTCCGGTTCACTGTGCTCTCAGCTGTACATGCAGGTATGGACATAAGCACAGTTTAAAAGACAAGGGACATGACAGGTAGATGCAAAAACATAACATAAAAACATAAACATAAACATAAAAAACACAACAAAGAGACTACAAGTGAGCGCAGTACCGAGGCAACCGTCCGCGGCGCCATCTTGGTCGCTAGTTATATTTCTTATTTCTATGAATGTTTTCATTTCTATTTTTGACTTTTTATATTGTTTTCTATTCGTAATAATTTCTTTGGACAGGTTAAATTTAAATCTCATAGGTTAATGTTAATGTATGTTTACTGCGTCACTGGTACAATATATCATCAGCACCATGGTGCCCCCTACTGGCCAAACCTTTGTACACACATTGAAATGGCTCCTACAGTAGCAGTGATAGTAGTAGTAGTAGTAGTAGTAGTAGTAGTATATAATCATAACATAGTTTTTCAACCTCAATATTTGTATTAAATATTAGGCTATATATATATATATATATATAAATTACTGACATTAAACATAATAATTCATATCGACACAAACAGATGCTATTAGCAATAAAAGATATAATTATATTAAATAATGTATTAATAATAGTTCTACTCAATATTACAGTCATATTAAATGATGTATGTTTAATTTGACTTGTGTAATGATATGGTCATATGTTATTGTGTCAAATGTTACATATAATTAATAAAAATACATCACAGAGTACATTATGCTTAAAATATATATAATACAAATATCTCCTGATTATTTATGATCTATATTGTGTTAGAAATCTTTATAATCACAACAATACTAATAACTTTTGTTTTATGTAGCACATAATAATAATAGTTAAACTCAATAATGCATCAGGAATATGAAGTCATGTTAAGTTTTCTAGTAAAAATAATAAAATGAGAATAATTCTAATAATAATGAGTTAGACTGCAGGAAATATTTCTGCTCATGTAAAGTTAAAATTAATTATTCATTATATGGAGTTGATAGTGAGTGAGGGCAGAGAGACATTAGGATAAACAGAGAGAGAGAGAGAGTATCATACGCCCACACTATCATATGACTGACAGACAGATGGACCAATCACCTCTCTCCTTTTCTCCCCTCTCTTGCTCCTCATTGGTGGATGCTCTCTCCATCCTCCCCCTCCTTGTTTCCCCCTCCACCCCCCCTCCTCAGCCTGGTGGTGCTGCTGCTGCTGCTGCAAGCTGCTGGTGTTGCCGTGACGATGATATCCTCCCCTCCCACACACACACACACACACACACACACACACACTGGAGAGCAGAGGGAGCAAACAAGACGCTATCATGACGCGATGGCTGCAGGCTGGAAAACAGCCACACTCACACTGATCGCCTGAGTATTTGGAAATCATGGTGAGTGCTGGCTTTCTGTTTCTTTGGGTGGAGGTGGATGAGGAGACAGAGGGATGGATGGGTGGATGGGTGGATGGATGGGTGGATGGAGGAATGTTTGGGGATGACAGCAGCATCTGTAGCATGGTGTGCTTTCCTGAGAGAGAGGGATGAAGGAAAGAGGGAGGGAGGGAAGAGTGGAGAGATCGATTATGGATGGGGGAAATGATCCCAGGATGAACATGGGTGGATGAACAAATGAACGACTGTAGGCACAGACAGAGCCACCTCAGCTTAAAGCAAATACAAGTGTGTGTGTGTGTGTGTGTGTGTGTGTGTGTGCTGTCAGGCCTGTAGGTAGTGCACGTTAGCATCCTGAGTGCTAGCAGTAACAGGAGGTACGTCACTTCTGTGAACAGAAACTGGGCTCATCCGCTCTGATTTTTACAGCTGATGGATACCGAACGAGCAAACCGGGCACAGGCCAAGGACCTCCTCATAGGCCAGAGCCTCTGTGTGAGGGATACGTATTATTTGTTGGAAAGTCAATCACTGTAAGTATGATTAGACACTAAACAACCTTGAAAAGACAGAAAATGATGAGAAAGACACAAGAAACAACAACAAAGAGTCAAAAGATTACTATAAAGTGACACAAACGACTGCAAAGAGACGCAAAATGACTTCTACGTACGTAAGAGACGCAAAACGACTTCGAAGAGATACAAATTGACTACGAAGAAGAAGCTAGAGTCCAAAAATGACCATAACGTGACCACGAAGAGGTGCTAAACGACTCAGAGAGAGCAAAATGACCACAGACACAAACGAGAAAACAAAATAACTACAAATCTGTAGAGACACAAAACAACTACGAAGAGACGAAAAATCACTACAAAGAGATGCAAAACGCCCACAGATAGAAACAGATGCAAAAAAACTACTACAAGCCAAATGATGCAAAGAGATACAAGGAGAAGCAAATAACCATGAACACAAACTACCACATACAGACCAAAAAGGACCATGAAGAGACGCAAAATGACCACAAATGGGACACAAACTGCTACTAAAGAGACGTGAAAAAACTGTGAAATGTTTCTAGAGAACTAGAGGTGCAAAATGACCACAGAGACACATGAACAGACTACAAAGTCAGGGATGTCCTCTGAGCGTTTTGGTTCACCTGTAATTTTATTACTGAAAGTTCATTGGTCTTCCCCAAAGACCGTATAAAACATGGACGAAGTCTCTGTGACGTCACCCACAGGTTTCTGAAGCTCTGGTTGTCTCCATCTTGGCAGTCCTGCTTCTGCTGATCTGAAAATGGATGTGGACTGTCTGTGGTCTACTCTATGCAGGGTATGCAGAAAAATAACGTTAGTGGATAGATTCAGAACCAGTAAACTTTGTTGATGGTGGTGAGAAACAAAGACGTAGAAGGTGATGCAGGTAAGATTATGAAGTGTTGCTTTGTCATGCTGACATGATGGAGGACAGATGCTGGTTGATGCTACATGGCCCTGTGTGGTAAAATATTGGCCTGTTATGGATTTTCTTTTTGTTTAGCCAGCAGTAGTCAGACTAGTATTGACCAGTCATTGGGTTTTGGTTCGTCTGTATGGAGAGCAAAAGAAGCAGAACACATGGGCTATCATCTGACGGCAATTTAGCGTTCACAGGCAGATATCTGCCTATAGAGATCAGTAAAGATGTGTCTTTCTTGTCATTCTCGTGCATGAAGTTGTTAAGGTCTGGCCTGGGTATACATTATCCGTTCACAAGTCCAGAAACATTGGCTGTTGCCCCCAGACGGCTTCTGAGATTGGCTCATTCTGAGGTATCGAAAACATGACTTAGATAAGTCTTATTTTCAGGTGATTAAACGCCTGTGAAAACAAAGATACATATTACAATCAATTTCTGACATATTCTGTAACTAGAGCCCCCTAAATCTGACACACTGTACCTTTAAGCAACAATAATGGTACAAATATAGAATATATAAATGATAATATAAAGGATTTTACCTTAAATCTTAATTTAAAGGTGCTTTTATTTATTTTTGTTTTGTTTTGGACACCAGGGGGCAGCAGAAGAAGCCGTGAACACAACAGTGACATATTATTCAAACCAGCAACGGAACGTGTTAGCAAACAGTTGCCTACACATCTAGTTACAGAACAACAATCCAATATTTTGAGCCAGTTGTTTGTTTATCTGTCAGCAGGATTAGCGGGAAAACAACAACCAGGTATAGCTTGGGCCAAAGAAGAACTCATGGGGTTGATATACAAAGTATTATTTGTGTCTATGACAAAATGACTGGATGATTGGTGGAGGTCTGTGCTCTCTGTTTTTGGTCTCCACCACCTCCTGATGATGAATATCTGCCTCATTAGCTGCTAAACGCTCTGCGGTGTTCACCAGGTTGTCCCTAACTTTGTCTGTCTGCTGTTTGCTATCATAAAGAGTGAGTTTTCTAAACATGTCCTGAAGTCTGACACGATGTTATAAATCTGGTAATATCTGGCTTTCATTTGTAACATCAGCAACAGAAACTCAGAAAAACAGACAGCGACAGAGTGACCATGAATTTTCCCATGGGAATATATTGTATGAAGAGAGGTCAGGTTACCAGTGTGTGTGTGTGTGTGTGTGTGTGTGTGTTTATTCCTGTGTGACATCACACTGTAGATTTACTGACAAGCTCTTTAGAAACTGGTTTGACTCTCACAGTTCAGTCTCAACCTGCAGATACTGAACTGAGTTTTATATCTCACGGTAACATAATGGAGTTTGGTCTGTCGAGCCAAGATGATGTAAGTACTGCTGTCTCTCAGTTTGGATACTTCTGTCAGTACACTTCTTTGTAGTACTCTGTGTACTTCTTGGTCTAGTGTTGTCTCAATTCAAGTACCGCCGTTGTGCAGCATTTGATTGCAGCATTTTATGGCTTTTACTTGGTCTTCTTCGCCACATTGCGACCAAGTAGAGCGTTAGTGCCAACGTTTGATATATCAATATAAAACATATATGAAACTTACATTTGTATATTGCTGCATTCACCACAAACACTTCAGCTCCAGCAGCTTCCTTGGTCACCATTTTCACAATGCCGGTGGTCTTTCCTCTTCTGCTACGTAGCCAAAATGGCGTCCACTAAGGGCGGGAATTAAGTATGTTTTGGTTTCTTTCTGTGAGCGTTGATGGACAAACGATGGACGACACAGCCAAAATATCCTGGATATGGACGCTGCCATCTTGTGCTGGTGGTCATTTGGAGCCAGCGTCGGCACAGAATTGATCAGAGTTGAAGTCGCTGGTATCGAGGTCCCGCCGACTCATCGTGAGCAGGGTTCAATCCCTTTTTATAGCATGAAAGAATTAAAACCAAACGTATCCAAAAAAATGAACACTTACAGCATTAATCTGTGTGATAAGAAGCACTTAAAATGACAGAAACCATGTTTGGGAACATTTTAATTGACATTTACTTTGATTTTTATAAGTATAACTGAGACTGATGGGAATGTTATTAGTTTGCAAGTATTTAGCCATAAACCAAAGTATGATGGTGCTAGTTAAAGTTCATTTCATCCTGAGGGGAACCTAAATATCTGCACTGAATTTCATTCTAATATTGACCTGCTTAAATGTTACAAATATAAGCTATAAAATGGAAATTGAGGGGAGTTTGCAGCGAAAAAGTTGTTGTTTTAAGTTCTAGGCAAAAAGGGAATGAGCAACATACTCCCACCTGTTTCACAGCCACTGTCGAGGTGCCTTTCAGCAAGGCATTGAGCCTCCTCAAGCAGAGCTGAGTCTGGATGTACTGAGCAGCTGTGTGAAACGGAGCAGTCAACTTTCTCTCAATTAATTACTGGCTCCGATGCAATAAAAATGAATTACGTTCAGCTGCACTGCTGAGAGCCATCTGAATCGAACATTAAACCGGGCAGTTCAATGTGGCAGGGCAGTAAATACACACACACACACACACACACACACACACGATTAAACTTCTATGTTTGTGAGGCCTGAAGCCAAGTGTTAACCCTCAAACAGCCACTTGAAGTGGGAGAGCAGCAGTGTGTTTGAGGAAGTTATCTCATGAAACCTTCAGTATAGATCAGCACAAAATGGTATTCTTTATAGTATTAATAATAGAAACACAACACCGCCCACCATGATCAAGCACTTGGTGACAGTGGCAAGGAAATCCTCGAAACCTCGAGCAGAACCGTGATCAAGGTGGGCAGCCACAGCAGCAGGCTGGACCAGTCCCTGATGATGAAAATGATTCATTTTGGATGATTATGATTATTGATATACACTATTTCCTGTGACTGCTTCACAATAAAAGGCGGCCTGTATTTCTCCAGTTGAATGCTTTTAATGTGAAGCAGTTAGCAGGAACACTAAACAGGCTGATGTTAATGGTTTCAGATAATGATATGCAGATTTCAGATTACGCTCAATTACACGCTGCATCATTTCCTGTGAATCCTCTGCATGTGTGGGAATGGCAGACAAAGTCTAGTGAGGTCATTACTGAATGTGAATGAGTTGAATGGCTCAGAAAACTGAATTTCATGAATTTTTGTAGGATTATAACTTCAATGTTGTGAAATTAAATTGGTCCAAAGACACATTCATTTCAAATATAAATGAATGTATTGTCTGTGAAAGTGGAAAGAAAGAAAGAAAGAAAGAAAGAAAGAAAGAATGAAAGAAAGAAAGGAAGAAAGAAAGAAAGAAAGAAAGGGTTCACTTGTCTCTTGCTCTGTAAGTGACAGTTACAAACAGTCACCACAGTATCACACACACACACACACACACACACACACACACACACACACACACACACACACTACAAAAAGAGCCTCACTGTCATCCCATAATCCTTTGCTGCATTGTACTGCAGAGAATCCTTGAATGGAAGTGTGGGGGTGTACGATATTTGCATGAGAGAATAACATAAAAACAAACAGAAAATATCATAAAAAACATTAGAAAAAACAAAAACCTATGTCTACGTGTGTGTGTGTGTGTGTGTGTGTGAAGCTTCTTTCATGTCAGGGAGGTTATGTATTCTGAGCAGAATATTTGGGGGAGGAGGTGTTAAAACAGGGATTATGTACAAGATCACAGGCGACTCATATCCATAATCCCTCCCTTTTTATAAATTATTCATAAGAGGTTCATATTTTACACACTGATGTGGTAAAAATACAGACCGGCAGGGAGACACGATGAAACTGTAAAAACTGTTCAGTCAATAACAATAACCTCAATAATAAGCATTAATTTAATAAAACCATTTTCAGAGAGTCAATCAAACCTGAACATTTTTGTCTTTGTAAAGGTAAAATTTGTTGCTGACTTGTTTCACAGGTGTACCTAATAAAGTGGCCACTGAGTGTGTAAACATATAGATTAATAATAATAGTAATAGTCATGAAATTATCAATATTTTATATTTCATTTTGATGTAATGGACAGTCATCTTTCTGCAGAATATGCCTAATGCAGTGTGCATCCTGTATGTGCTGGTCAAGCGTTGTATCTTTGAGTTTTCTTCTTCACGTGTCGTGGCTTTCACACTACAGGAACAATTCCTCAGTGGTGCATGTGCAGGTGTTTGGCGTTCATACTAATCCTACATCATCACGACAGACATGAACTGGCACACTTTGTATCCCGAACAGAGCCGTGATCACTTCTTCGCCGTATAAAAAACCTGAACCGTTCAATTTAGGATTTTAGGATTAAAGGGACCGTGACTGCTTCACTTTTTGATGTATCTCTGCCTCGCCCCCTCTCCATGCAGTCTGTTACCGTGGAAACCACAGTCTCACTCCCGTCTCTTTTCCGTCACTTTGAAGACATTTCGGTGACCTACATTACTGCTCCTGCAAGCTCTTTATTAGTATCTTATTTTTCATTCACTCCAACCCCCTCTCTCTGTTAGTCCGACATGCAGCGCAGTCCGTCTGTGGGTCATACCATCTGTACATGTTCCTCACTACAGAGTGTACCATCTGGGGGTTAATTAGGGGTGTGCAGGGATTTGATGCACCACCTGGAAGGAACATATGGGCATTCCTATAGTGCTTGTGTGGTGGGATCCAACCTGTAGTCATCCAGGTCAGGGCAAATATCACATCATTTATTTATGACTTTTATGATCACGCAGATCTCGATATAACTGTCAACTGTGAGAGAATCACCATCAAGGCAGTACAGTTTGGGGTTTTCCCCATTCACTTCCATGCTGTTTTCTTGGGATGCCATCCAGTGGTGGTTAAAATAACTGCAGCTTTAGGCCCAAACTGTTTCATGGAAACTACACGTGAAAATACCTGATTGTACATTTCATTTCACTTCTCCGTATAACCTTAATGAAAAACAAAACCGTGTAACTTAATGTTAATGTTAAGACGCATTGCCTGCTCTTGTTCTGTTCCAGAAAAGACAGCAAATGTGTACTTAAATCATAAAATCGACTGCACATGTTAAGAGAGGAAAGAAAACAGAGTTAAGAGTATACAGTAACATGCTTTTTTTTTTAACATCCATATTTATCTGCTTTACTATCTCATCCCCATCCCTCTCTTTTCTCCACAGGACACAGCAGAGGCTGTCCTCAGTTTGAACCCTCTGTGAATTAAACCAACACCAAGGTCTGTTGCTTTCCCACAGATGAGACCTAAAGAGGATTGACTTTTTTGTTTTTTTCAAGAGACATAATATTGCTCTGGGATTAAGACAACACATGGACGCAGAAGAACATTTTAAAAGGACGATTTGTGGAGTTTTGGATGCCCAGAGCCCATTTTTACCCAACAGGAATGTAATGGAATAACATACCAGAACATAAAGGGTATGTCTGAAAGCCTGGCAGAGAAACAAATAAGTGGATGACTGCACACGTAATAAAAAATTCAATCTAATTTCCCAGCACTCTTTTCCGGGTGCTGTGTGGAAGGGGCGCAAATGGATGTTTAATCCCTGAGATTTGACTACAGGCTCCAGAAAGGGGTGTGTCTGAATGTGTATCCCCTCCTCTTGGCTGCAGAGACAGACATTTTAAAGTCATGCATCTATTAAACTCCAACATGTGCCAACAATAAGGTATTTATCTGAATGTTTTGTCCCTTCCTCTCAAACACACAATGGAATAAAGTGTGAAACAAGGAGTTTACACAAGCGACCAATAACAGACTGTAGGAGACCTTGTATCTGAACATACCGGCCCCCTTCCCCTGGCTACAGTGTGGAATAAGGGGTGTGTTCGGAGGTTCACCCCCACCAGGCTGCCACTCGCAGATGGAGGCCCACCAACACTCCCCAGATAGCAGCAGTGAGGAGTGCACCGTCCTGGAGGCTCCACCGGACAAGAACGCCTGCCCGCAACATGCAGGGAAGGTAGGACTGCAACTAGCAAGGTGGCCTCAAACACTGCTGTTTCTACTCCATATCACACACGTGACAACAAGCTGGACTCGTGTCACTTGAGCACTCAGTCTAGTAACTTTAACTGTACTTATACAATTCTCCCTGTGTTCTCACCTTTTCCCCTGCAGGTGGCAGACCTGTACTGTACAGACTGTGAGTGTGTGCTGTGTGAGGACTGTATGTCGGACCATGAAGAGCACCCTACGATTCCCCTCAGCCAGGCCCTGGAGCTGCACCGTAGCAGCCTGCAGGAGAGGCTGGGGGCCGTCCAGAACAGGTAGAAGTCTCAGTGAATTTAGACACAGTTATGGTTGTAATAGATCATTGGTTTTAACATCAAGCAAGTGCAACAACACAAGACATAGCAGCCAGCTATTACTTACTACTCCAACAGCAAGAAGAGCACACGGAGCATCGCCTGCTTGCCCAGCTCCGGTTCTTTATCTTTACAGACTCCCTCAGATTTCAGACGCCCTGTCCTTCATTAAGGAGATCCTCCAACAGCTGACCAATCAGAGAGCTTCCATCGAAGAGGACATCCAGTCAAGCTTCGAGGATCTGCATAAGCAGCTGGATGTCCGGAAGAGTGTTCTGCTGATGGAGCTGGAGGTCACGTATGGACTCAAACAGAAGGTGCACACATACTTTAATGCAAAAGCAAGATTTAGGTTGTCTGAAGAATGACTTCACAAAATAGAAAGTATCTGATAACCCATCAAAAACATTGTATTTGTGGTGTCTAGGTCCTCCAGGCGCAGGTGGACAGCCTCACCCGGGGAGAGGGGGACATTGTGGCTACCTGTACCCAGTCGGAGGAGGCTCTGGCTGGAGAGGCGTGCGTGGCGAGTCTGCAAGCAGAACGGGAGCTGCAGGAGAAGCTGGGGGAGCTGGCCGGCCTTGGCCTGCTATGTCAGCCGGAGGAGAATGACCAGCTGGATCTGGTGATGGAGACGGACGGGCTGAGGAAGTCTATACATAACCTGGGTACCATCGTCACGACTAGGTGAGACAGCGCTGACACAAAATGTTCAAGCCAGTGCCAAAAATGTTTGTATTTGTTACAATCTGACCCACTGTCTCTGCCCTCGTTTTCCTCAGTGCGGTGGCAAGCCAGAGTGAGGCGATGGGTGCAGGCCTAGAGCAGTGCATTGTGGGACATCCTGCCTCAGTTACCATAGTGACAAGAGACAAGTCAGGAGGAGCTTGCAAGAGTGGCAATGCAATCCTGTCAGCTGAGGTTTGTTTTGCACCCCCGCTTAAAAAAAATGTAGTGAAATTCTGTGGACACATTCACAAAAAATTGAAATAAATTTTACCTGTGTTTCTATCCAGGTATTCACCCCTGACGGCAGCATAGTGGACGGTGAAATAGTGGACCACAAGAATGGGACTTATGAGTTTGTGTACATCGTGCCCAAGGAGGGCGACTTCTCATTGGCTTTACGTCTGTATGACCAGCACATCAAAGGAAGTCCCTTCAAACTGACTGTCAGCAGGGTCCTAGAGGCAGAAGTAGAGGTGAGTGGACGGTGTGTGTGGTAGGTAAAAGTTTGGAGAAATGTCTAACTTTTCATAACAAGGGTGAAAGTTTTATCACTCGGTCCACACTTGGGCAACCACTGAATGAAACAAAGTAGTTTATGGCTGTTCAGAGCACCCACATTAGGTGATAAGGCTGTGATAAAGAAAGCCAGTTTTGCACTTATAGACATGAGAAATGACAGTGGTTGTTTCAACAAAGAGACTTGCAAAAACATATGCACCCCAAAACGAACAGTATCTTCTAAACCATATGGTATCACCTCTGGATAATCCCCTCTTGCTCCAATCCAAAACTCACATCCCATTGAAATGGGTTGATCACTTCAATGGTATTTTGAAGGTCAACATGGAAAAAGGATAATGCAACATAATTTACTGTTTTTTTTCTCATTTAAATGAAATACTTAACTTTTAACTAAATAACCTTTTCAAGGGGACTTGCACATTAACACCTGAAATTCATGCCTGTACTGTAAGCGTTGTATTCTCCCTCCATCATTGTCTTTAGGTGTCCCCCTCCACCACCACAGCAACCAGTTCAGCAGCCTATGCCACTCCGTCCACGGGCTCCTCTGAGGGGGCAAAGAGAAGAGGGAAATCCCCCGGGCAGAAGAAGAAGGGCTCCAAGAGAGCCAGCAGCGCCCTGGGCACCCCACGACGCAAAACCCAGAACCCCATTGAGGATGACCTCATCTTCAGGATCGGTGAGACATTTATCTTTAACAGGATAATGCAGATAAAGCAGAGGATTTGTGTACTTGGTATATTACAGCTAAGCTAAGAGCTACATTTAAAAAGCAACGACATGCATGAGGAATAATATTGAAGCTTGGATTTAGGTTTACAGGTTAAACAGGAACTTCTAGTTCAAGCCTTTTCTAACAGTCTAACAGTCAGTTCATTAAGTTTCCTGATCTCTTCAGGTACAAAGGGGAGGAATAAAGGAGAGTTCACCAACCTTCAAGGAGTAGCTGCGTCCTCCAGCGGAAGAATTTTGATTGCTGACAGCAACAATCAGTGTGTCCAGGTATGGTGCATTTTCTCTGGTCATCACTTCAAATGGCTGAGGGTTCAGGTGATAGGGGGTAAGAAGCTAAGGTGTATTTTTGCCATGATGGTCCTCACGAGTGCCTCCCCACTTCAGATTTTCTCCAACGAGGGGGAATTCAAGACTCGTTTTGGGGTGCGTGGACGTTCGCCCGGTCAACTGCAGAGACCCACGGGCGTGGCCGTGCACCCCAGTGGTGACATCATCATTGCCGACTATGATAACAAGTGGGTCAGCATCTTCTCCTCTGAGGGCAAGTTCAAGGTAGGTGGACTGATGTGGCTTTGAGCTTTTAAGGGATGAAGGGATGAATTTTATTGAGCATCAGTAGATACATGTAAGGTTTATTTTACCTTTCAAGAACATATTAATGTTGGTAGATTCTCTGAGGCATAAAAACAAATTGTTCAAACTTATATGTCTTGTATTTTGTGAAATGGTTCTTTCCCATTAGGCAAAGCTCGGCTCTGGTAGACTTATGGGTCCAAAGGGCGTCTCCGTGGACCAGAATGGTCATGTGATCGTGGTTGACAACAAGGCATGCACTGTCTTCATCTTTCAGCTGACTGGCAAGCTTATCACCAAGTTCGGTAGTCGAGGCAACGGTGACAAGCAATTTGCAGGTATTTTTTTTTAAAGAAATAAAAAAGCCTCAAGAATAAGGCAACAATGCCATGTCTTGAATGTTTTATAGATTGAATTATAATCTTCTAATTAAAATTACACATATTTCCAATATTATTGTCAAATGTGCAATTGGAGTTTTAAGTACTTAAAGAAGTGTCAGCTGAGGAAATCACCAAAAGTTAAATGCCAGTGGAAAATGTACTGTTGAGGTACCACCTGAAGTACAAAGACGGAAAGCAGCAAATTTTAGTTAAGGTGCAAGCGCCTGCACGTGTTGAAGTGTCATTTGAGGTATAAGCACTAAAAGCAGTTGAGGTGTCAGTCCAAGTGAACAGTAAGTGCTGAAAGCAGGTGAAGTGTTAGTTGACAACCTGTTTTTGTTATTTTGGTGCTCCTGTCCTGAAGGTCCACACTTTGCAGCAGTTAACAAGAACAATGAGATCATCGTGACTGACTTCCATAACCACTCTGTAAAGGTAAGACCCTACAGACGTAACATTACCTGAATATATTTCTCTCGCCGTTGAGTCTAGGTAGGTTTTTTTTGTTGCTCAAGGATCCCTTAACAAGATGTATGAATATGGATGTTTCTCTTTTTCTGTCACTGCAAGGTTTTCACCCCTGAGGGAGAGCTGGTGTTGAAATTTGGCTCCAATGGTGAGGGAAATGGCCAGTTCAACGCTCCCACTGGTGTAGCTGTGGATGTTAATGGGAACATCATCGTAGCTGACTGGGGCAACAGCAGAATACAGGTACAAACATGCTGCACAGTGCAAGTCAACGTTGTCAGTGTTGGGAGTTTTTTTTTTTTTAATCAACTCACATTTCCCTCTCTGTTCAAACAGGTGTTTGACGGCAGTGGCTCCTTCCTCTCCTACATCAACACATCAGCAGACCCTCTATATGGACCCCAAGGTCTGGCTCTGACCTCAGATGGACATGTGGTAGTGGCCGACTCTGGCAACCACTGCTTCAAAGTCTACCGCTACCTACAATGATAGAGGCTTGGACGGAGAAATGAAGTGGAGGCAGGAGAGACGGATAGGGAGAGCAGTTGTTGGAGTCGCAAAATATGGTGCACGATGTCAAACTCTAGGAATTATTGCATGACCCACTGCCTGTAATGATGAAAGGAGGGATGGAGGATAAAAATTAAGAGGAGGAAGCAACAAATATTATCCATTATTACATCATTAGACCTCAATGAAGTCAATCTAGTTTTGACATCTTTGATTTCAATAAAGTAGGATTGTCAACAAATTAAACAGTGGATTGCAGAGAATGGTTGGACAAACAAGAGGGAATGGACAGATTCAAGAGTCTGCAGCCCTCATGCAAATTTAAGACATATCGCATAATGAGACCCAGAGTGATGCAAGGCTGGATTAGGAAACGGTTATGCAAAGACTGATTCATGATGTCAAATTTGAGAAATCCCTCTTTCTCAGAGTTTGGCATTAGCAGAAATAAAGGAATGGATGAAACAAGGCTTTAAATAAAAAAGGATAAGGTTGCAAAAGAGGATGACAAGAATATCTTTGGAAAACCACTGCTTCCTGAACCCACAATGGAGTGGATGATATATAAAGGGATCAAAGAAGAGTGTCAGCGGCATGAATGAATACATAAAGGATAGTGTTTTGGACAGAATGGAGTGGAAGATGAAAAGTTTTCTGCCTTCTCATATTGTATGTAACTGACAAAATAATGGCCAGTGAGCTAAAAGAGGTCTACGTCTTGGTTTGACATCACATATTACTCTAGGTCATTACCACAGACTTCCCCTACCGCTTCTGTGCCATAGTTTACATTTGTACACCAAACATCAACTCTAACATTTGTAAGCTAACGTTAGCTGCCAACTCTTAGAGCATGTTAGGGTGCCCTTGGGTAAAGCAGTTAACTTCAAACTGGTCCAGCAGCAGAGGATTCTAGTTGCTCTCAGAAACTCCCAGAAGTGAAGGTGTAAATCTGTAAATATGAAGCAAGGAATTGCTTAAAAAGGGCACACATGCCCGGCCAAATCTCCATTGATTATACCATTGACTACTCACCCTGCGACGGTCATAAAAAACATTATTAAACTAAGACATGGGCCACTTTTAACCTGTTGTCCATTGTTTGTACATTAGGATTGTCTGAATATGGAATGTTTATTTTGTTTCTTGCCATATGCTAGTATTCTTTACAAGTCTTAGGCAATAGATTCATCAGTAGAAAATGATTGCTTGATTCTTATTCTGATTGTCTGAACGATTGATTTTTTTTGGTTGACTGACATGGTAGCTTTGACGAGCAGCATTGTCTATCTATGCTTGGTTTGACTGTTTATATATTTTTCCTGAGGAATCTGTTGCAAGGAGATAAAGAAAAAGGTCTATAAATCTATCCTATATATTTGTGAGAATACCTTTAATAATATCATGTAAAATGCTCAAATTCATGAACATATTTGGAATCAGTAACAATTTTACACACTCGGTTTTCTGCTCACTGTCTCTGTAATGAAAAAACAAGAGTTCATTGGGGAGGAAATTCTCTCGAATGTTTTGATTCATTTCTCATCATCACCAAGGATACTCGAATGCTTTAAGAAGTCCGAGAAGTGCTGTCGGTGGCTTGTACAATTTTATGTGTCCCACACGTCATCACCCATAAAACAACGCCTCAGTGTTCTAGACGCATGCCTCTGTATTACGTGATTGTTGACATCAAACATACCACTATGCATTTCAACTGTGAGCTCCCATTTTAACCCACTCCTAAGAAGATTTACAGTAAAGTTAAGTAAACAAAAGGAACGTGAGACAAATGCTAAACTGCAAAAGCATTTACACATGACTTCATTTGAAAAGCACTATGTGATAGTTATAATTGCAATACAAAGCATTTACATTGATTATGAAATAGGCAAGAAAAGCATTTAAGTTAGTTTTAACCTTCATCATTATTTATACAGATTTATGGACTAACAGATGCTTGTGGTAGAGGAAGTCAATCAGTTATTAACATGATGTTGTCTGTCAGTATATTTATTGAAGCAGGAAGAAAATAAACAATAATCAATAACTTAATTTGTTCACAACTGATCAGATGCTTTCAGATAAGTTCATATAAGTTATTACTGTTATTTATTTATATATTTATTTATTTATTTCAATCTTTCTATCTTGCCATTTGATTGTGTTCCACCATGTGCATTGCAAATCTTAAGTGCCCATTATATTTCTGTCTGTTACGTTGAATCAAAATATGATTGTTGGTATTTGATACATTTTTTTATTGACTGTTGTGAGTGGACAAATCAGCGTCAATTCTTCATTCTTTTCTGTTCTTAACTTCTATGATTATTTTTTGTCAAATGAAAGTTGTCATGCTGTGGGGGTAAAATTTAGCCAGATAGCAAAAAATGGCCGGTTAGCATAGCATTTCTGATTGAAACCAATGGAAACCTTTGGCACAAAGCTAATATGTTAGCCGTAGGTAAGAATAATGTGAGTAAGCTTATAAAGGATGAGCTGTCCAGGTATAACAAGGGTGTAACTAACTTTAATTATAAGCTAATGCAATAGTTTTTGGTTATTTGTAGCCATTGGTTTCATAGCAAAATGCTAACAATTCTAGCTGTCTCTTCTTCAAAAAACAAAAAAATCAGTGTGATAAGTGCATGTTCAATAAGAATAATAGATTAAAATTGTCACAGTCCCAAAAGGAGTTCATGTCTCCAGTCTGTCTGTTAAAAGTACATTCTCTGTCTTTGTTTAATGCACAATAGAGCTGCTAAATTTCCAGTTTTGCTCATCAACAGTGCGTTGGGAGATGTTTGGGATTTTTTTTAGCACTATTGATTGTTTCAACAAAAATCAGGTTGTGTTTCTTAAAGTAATCTGGGCCTTGTTTGCTGGAGATTCAGCCTTAATGTCAATAATACACATGAATGTTGTCTCAAAGTGGATATGATGGAATTGCCTTCTCAGTAATCTTGATTTGAAATGTATTGCAAACGTAAGTAAGAGTTAGCTAATAACCATTTCAAACAAATAGCTCATTTGTAGACTACAAATCCATTCGAGGGAATTCAAAGTCTGACAAGAAATCAACAACAGAGAAATGTAATTTGTCATTACAAATATTTACACATGCAGTTAGGGTGTGTATCATTCTTTTCCTCAAATGGATATGTGGTGTTTTTGAAACACAGCTCTTAAAGTACTGATCGGTTTCTTACAGTGTCACTTGCCTGCTCTTTCTCTCTCTCTGTATTTACTATCTGTCATGTCTGTTCACTGGTATGGACTGTCTCTTTAATATTCACACAACACTCAACACTGAAATAAAGCATTGATTCCTAAATGGCAGCGATTGGTTGTGGTTTGGTTTTGTGATCATTTTGCATGCAAATAACTCACAGTTCTGTATATTTTCCACATATGTATGTGTCAAGACACACCCATACGGACAACATATGTTCTGACAGGACACCTGTCAGTCTGTGGACGAAGCAGCAAAGTGAAATAGCTTTATTAAAATTAAGAAAACTCTTCTGACAAGGTCAGTTGGTATTCTATTGCATATTTTCTAACATCTGCAGTCATCATTTATGATCTTATTGGCCAATGAAAAGTTGTTTTGTTACACCATGTATGTTAGATAGATAAAATGAAGATAGCTTCGGATAAATAACACTTTGACTTTTGATTCAAGGATAGAGGATGAGCTCTGTGATTTCTCTGAACCGAGTCAGACTGATGCATGCACATCATGTAGGACAGCCCTGATACTGATAGTTTACCAACTGAGGTGAGCATACAGGAGAGTCAAGGCTCTGAATGCATGTCGTCAGAACTATTTATAAAAATAATGCTCAACAGTTCACTGATGACTGTGTAAATGTAGATTTTTATTTCTGGTGCTAATTTTTTGGACATACTGTATGTAGTTTTTATCGGACAGTCTATTTCTAATATTCTGAATATAGTCTAATAACTGGAGAGTCTATGACAACCAAAGTCTTTCATGTTTTTAGAGTTTGCTTTGTTGCTTGTTATTTTGTACAAAAGGTTTGCAAAAAAAGGAGTGTTTTATACATGAAGAACAAAATGCTGTACGATGGTTCAACCAGACTTACAATTGAAAAGGGCCTCCGACATGGGCCTGCCAACCAAAACTAATAAAACACTGGACTGCTGCGTGGATGAACATCTGTGTAGAGATAACAACCAAAAAGCATTCAAACACTGACATGTATTGCGTTAGTTATTGTGGCATTTATTCTTCCAATGAAAACAGTAATATTATAATACATGTACAGTACTATTGTGTACAGTTAAACAAGTCTAAAACATAAAATCAGTGGGTTCAGTGTAACAGGTGTCACCAATAGACCAGCACCTGTTTTCTTTGTGTGTATGTAGGCCTTTATTTGCATATTTGTGAGGACCAATGCCCATTTCCAGCCATTGTAGTGAGGACGTTTCTGCATTGTGAGGACATTTTGGTCAGGCCTCATTATGTAAAAGTACAGTTGGAAGGTTAAGACCTGGTTTTAAGGTTAAGGTTTGTGGTCAGGCATTTAGTTGTGAAGGTTAGGCTTAGTGGCTCAGGAATGCATTATGCTAACATGGATCCCCACAAGTACATAAAGACCAACATGTGTGTTTGAGAGAGCAAGTCTGGTTCGGAGCAGAACAAACTTTGATTTAAAAATTCAGGTCTGTAGTCGGATTCAATCGCATTCCTCCATCACTTCAGTCTTGTCAGCCATCTTTGTATTTGACAAGTCCACAGAGAAACATTAGATTATATACCTCTGAGTACTGCTGTTAATGCAAGTGATGCTGCTACTACAATCACAAGTAGTGCTAGAACTGTGACTACTGCAAACATATAGTATTTTCTAGCAAATGATCAGTGGCATCTACTCCAAATCATCATAACAAATACACAATACACTCCAGCATGTACCTCTAATATCCAAGAAATTGTATAGAAACCATCATTTCATGGTATTTTAGTTTTTTAGTAATAGTATTTTACAAAAAGCATTTAAATGAGCAGCTATAACACACAAAACTGCAAAATCCTGTGCTGGTATACAGTATCTATACTCTCAATTTCTCATATTTAATTGAATCATTACAACTATGCTTGGGTAATAGACTATAATCAGGTCTTTGGTCAAATCCCATCCATGTCTTTGCTCATTGTTCTAACAGCAACATGGTAGTTTTCTTGCCCTGTGTAGATAAAGCAGAGGTAACAACAAACTGCAGGGCAGATTAAACCAGCCTACAGCTGACATCATCACACAAGTCACACTGTCGTCTATCTGTGGAAACGTATCCAGAAAAATGGAAACAAGGTACCCTACAAACCACAAGCACAGCAATCCCATTATGGTAGTGACGGTGAGCAAAGCTCTCTGCTTTGATTGGTCAACTCGCTCCTTATTCACGCTCCCTTCTCCTGGCCCTGGGCGAATCAGAACACAGAGAATTGAAAGGCTGCAAAATGATGTAACTATTAAGGAGAAGACTAAAGTGCAGAGGAATGGAAGGCTGGGGAATTTGGAAGGGTACAAAGGCAAAAAACCCATTGATGTAAAGGACAGCAGCCAAGCACACCCAATGCTGATGTTTCTGATCCTGATCCCACGTGCCTGTTTTAGCTTCAGGTAGGTAATGGGGTGACAAACAGCCAGGTATCGCTCCACACAGGTCAGCATGTGAAAGAGGGTCTCTCCATAGAAAACCATGAAAGAAAGATAGACTCCTACTATTTGCATCTCTGGTAGATTTGCATATTTGCCATACATGTAGCAGATACAACTTAAGAACCAGATCATCTGTATGACAATCATGTGGTAGGTGAACATGTCGGCGTGGCTCGTCGTTGTAAAAGACAGCTGCTGCTGCCGTTGTCGATGACTTAGGTAGAGGACGACGGTGCAGAGAGGCAGCATGAGGATGGTTTTTACGGCAAAGATGACCATGGACATTTTACTGGATGTGCTGACGTTCTCGCAAAACAATGATAGAAAATCACTGGAGTCGGAGGCGGAAGAAGAGTTATTTGCCATATCGACTGCATGCAGCTGTTGGCCTGAACAGAAGAATGAAATTCGAGGAGTAAATGAGGAGACAGGTGGTGTAAAGGGAGAAGATAAATTTAGACACAGGTTACATAAATTATATTTCATACTGCTCTACACAATGTTTCTTTACATAGGAAAATAGAGGCCTCCCCTGTAATGTAACAATAATTGACTACTCCCTAGGTTACAGTCATGGAGAAACGTTTTTATAATTTCAGTTTTGTTGTATTTTGCAAGAAAACACTACGCCATACATGTCAAATCATCCAATACTCACCTAAAATCTAGAAGTGAATTCATATAAGCTGCACATTGTGTATTAACTTTCTAAATGATTTCCAGCTGTCTTTTCTGGTATACATTAAAGGATCTAATGCTTAGTATATATGTCTACTTTTGTATTATTGTGCTTGTACCAATGAATGTTTCGTAACACAGTTATTAATATTCTAATACTTGTGATTAAACTCGTTGAGTTTAAAGTCCAACCGAGCCTTAGAAATTCTCCAACTATCACTCAGGGGCACCTGAATTAACTCACGTTGCAACTCTATCAGAAAGGTCGGTGACATAACACCTCCTTTAGCAACGACAGTGGAAAGCATAAAGAAACAAGCAACTCATTGATTGCTCTTATTGATTGATTACTCTTTCACCCCCCACAGTTGTTGAGATAAAACGCAATGAATGCCATGAATGTTTGATTTGATTTTTAATTTAAAATATTAAATAATTACATTGTTGGACTATCAGACTACTTTATGAGTAGACCATGACCATGAATTTTAAGGTTCCAGTTGAATATATTTTTAGTTTTATAACAGATCAAACTCTTTCTGAAAGTTACCATTTTGAGGGGAAAAAAGTTAAATTAAATCTCAAATGACACATTGTGAATAATATTTTAAAATGATAAAAGGAGGTTTACCTCATGAGATTATACAGATATTACAGGTATTCACTGTTTTTGAACCATGAACCATCAAACCAACACACTATATGTTTTCCACAGAACAGCCAGTACTTATATTTTGTGTGGTGACTTCCAAAAAGGCAAACCATGATCACAGGACATAATACAATAAAACTATCAACATAATGTTTGGAGAATGAAATACTTTTAAAACATATTTGGAAAAGTGAACATTGGCTGAAGGTGGTTACTTTAAGGTACTTTTGTACGAATGACCTCTGTTGAAAAAGACCAACTTGAATATTCCTGTAAAATGGGACAGTGGGTTACAGTCATTTTAGAAATATTAACTAATAATCATTAAGTCATTAAAGAACACCCACCTTGTCAGCAGTGCTTCTGATGTTTCCCAACTCAGTGACTTCTGACATCAAATAATACAATGGTGCTAATGAGTGTGTTGGTGATGCTCATGTTGCAGGCAGCAGCAGGACTGTGTGCTATTTTGCATGATGCAACATAAACATTTTTTTTTTGTCCTCTGTAAAATATAGCACACACACCATCTTTTCAAATTGTTCAACACACAGGTCCAAGCACAGTCTTACTCCCGGACACTGAAATAGTTTTTAGGGAAACTCCATTACTCAACAAGAACATAAATGAAGAAATAATGAGAGAACCAGTAATTATATTATATTTTATTTTTTTTAAATTTCTTTTAATATGCCAGACTACTACCATTAAGGAACATATATCAGTCAATCAATCAGACTTTATTTGTATAGCACTTTTCATACAATAAATGTAACACAAAGTGCTTCACATAAAAACAAGCAAACACCCTCCACCCCAACACCCACAGCCGAACCCCAATTCTCCACCTCCTCCATCTCATCCATCCCATTATAAACAAAGCACACTATATATATATTAATCTAAACAAACGCTATATATATATATATATATATATATATATATATATAAAAAAATCTAATTGTATATATTAATCTAAAGAATTCTTTTGCTTTCATTATCATAGCTATGCTTCATTCAATCACGTATGACAGAATTCAAATTACCTGCAAACAGGGACTGCCGTTTAGTCAAATTAATAAGGCTCATGCAGACAGTGGTTGTCTTTTGTGAAATCTTTTGTATTTGCCTCCTAATGACCTTTTATGCAAATAATATTAGTCTTTATGACCCCAACCAGTGTGCCATGTTTCATCAGTTAAATGAGTCACACATAGCATTGCTACATAGACATTTATGTTTACAAAGTTAAGTGCTACATAGCACTAAAAACAAAGTACAGCTGTGGCTGCTGGGTATGTTATCGCAAGAGTCATAAACAAATTAATTTTGATGATGTCAGTAGATTAAAGATTAAGAGTTAACCAAAGTTTTTACAATTCATCCCAAGGGGAACGTGAATGTCTCCATGGCAATCCATCCAATACTTGTTCCGACAAATAACACAAAACCAAAAATTTGAACATCATGGTGGCATTAGAAGAAAAGTCAAGGGATCACCAAATGTATTGCAACATCTTAACTTAAATTTGAGTAAATCAGCAAAGGAAAATGTGAATGAATGCTTCCATCCATGGACTGATCATGGCTGTATTATAGAGCGATAAGAGACACGAGGAGACTGTCGAAGAGAAAAGCTGATCACGTGACTTAAATGTCAGAAAAAGTGTTTCCATCTCCCATTTAGAGCATTAACTAAAAACTTCCTTTCCAAATTTTGCCTTTTTCATCAAACTTTTCTAATGAAGTACTTCAAAATGTGAATCAGAATATGTTTACGGTTTATCTAATCTAGATTACACACCTATTGACAAACCAAGAGACACTGCCATCCAAGAAGCATGCTGCTAGTGTTAAATGTTATGTTAAATTTAAATGAAATATAGCTAAAAACAAAAGTTCCATAGTTGAATGAAAGACTGAAAGACTACAGTCTATGTGTATCCTAGCTTATTATATATGATACAAAACTTATAGGAAGTTGAATCTATTTAAGATGTTTCTTCTAATCTAAATTCTATTTTTTTATTTCACCACAAGGGTGCTGAACTCTTGCTTTATGATGCTCAAATTAAATCCTTATCCTGGTACAGTGTCGTGTTTACAGCTTGGCAGTTTTCCAGCTCTGTGTAGAAACAGCAGAGGTAACACCAGACTGCCAGGTAGAGTCAACCAGAACAGAGATATCCCCACCACACACCTATCTTCGGTCAGAATTGAAGTGTAGACGGCATTGCTAACCAGGATTCCAACAAATCTCAACAACAGTGCTCCCATTATGGCTACGATGGTGTAGAAGGCCCTCTGCTTTGTTTGGTCAACCTGCTCCCTCTTCCCACCCACTTCCCTTTGTCTTGGGCGAATCAGTACGCAGAGAACAGAAATGCTGCAGAAAAACACAACAATTAAGGAAAAGCCCAGGAGAACAGAAGCTGCATAGCTGGTGAAAAATTTGCGAAAGACTTTGGTCAGAACCAGTGATCCGAAGCAAAACAGCCAGACACACCCAATGCTGATATTTCTGATCCTAACTCCACCTGCCTGCCTCAGGCCCAGGTAGGTGATGGGGTGGACCACGGCCAGGTAGCGTTCCACGCAGGTGACGAGGTGAAACAGAGTCTGTCCAGGTGAGGAGATGGAGAATATATCCATCCCCACCAAAACTATAGCTTGAACATTTGTTAAGGCACCGAAACAGTAAAAGCAACACCCCAAGACACTGATCAACTCCAGGCCAATCATGTTGTAGGTGAAGATGTCAGAGTGACTCGTCATCCCTGCAGCTGAACCGGAGCGTTGTTGCCTTCGCCGTTGGTAGCCCACGTAGAGGACGAGGATGAAGAGCGGCAGAAGGAAGACGTTGGCCACGGAGAAGGCTACGAAGATGAAAATTCCAGGTCTGGATCCAAAGCAAATGATGGGGAGATGAATGGAGGAATTGGAGGAGTTGAAGGAAGAGTTGACTGACATACTGAGTTGGAGGGCGAGAAAATGAGGCACTGAGATGAAAGAAGAATGGGACGAAAATCAGAAGGAAAACAAACAGCCTCCTATTGGAGGCTTGTCACATCCTCTTACAACCATATGTACTAAATATTGAACTAGAAACTTATCTTTTCACATTAACTTGTCTTTTCCTATGATTACTCTAGCCAAGTCAATTTATTTAGTAAGTTCAAAAACATCCCCTCACATGTTTTAGAAGTAGGATAGGAAGTAAAAATAATTTAGCAAACTTTATGAAAACCAGAGGTCCTGTGACTTTTAACTGTAGCTGTAATCTATTTAGAAAAATATGGAACAACATGATTGTTATTGATTGATTGATTGATTATTTAAACCTTTTTCATAAAGTTAAAGATTAAGTTAATAAATGACACTGACCTTTGGTGGCAATGTTTTCTGATTGTTCTTCTCTTGTGTCTCCAGTCTCACCAACTGACCTTCACTGACATCTGCTTCATAGATTAATGCTTGTGCGTGTACAATATTTGATGTGTCAGAGTGACAGATGGAGATTTTTTTGCATATTGCAAAACATGTCACGATTAAAGCAGGGTAACCAGGGACATGACATGAATGCAGACAAGTTCAACTTCAATGGAATTTCTGGGATCCCATGGGTGTCTTCAGTCTCACTCAATAAGAAAATATTTGTAACGTTAAAAGTAACTTTACTGGTTGACATCACAAAAAGAGCTTCCAATTCAAAACAAGCCATTTTAGCTTTCTAGCTACTCTAGCTGCACCTACCACCTATAAAGAAAACGTCTGCAGGCCTTTAAAATGACTTTTTGCTGGCAGCTGATGATGGCCGTAACTTCTTTCTGGTTGTCTTGTAAGTAAGTGCAGCATTTCATACTACTGACCATGAGATCCTCTTGGACAGTCTGGAAACCTGGGTGGGTGTTGGACAGTTCTCTGCAATGGTTTAAGTCCTACCTTGAAAGACAGGTGTTTCTGCATTGGCATTGCTAATGCCAGTTTAGCTACAACAGTTGTTCACTATGGGGTCCCACAGGACTCGGTGCTAGGTACAATTTTATTTTCCATTTTCAAGCTCCCGCTTTGCCATAATATTTGTAGACATAAAGTCATTTTCCATTTTTATGCAGATGACATATCTGGCTAAGCTGTGACCTAAATCACTACCAGAACACTAGCAACCTACCTTCACGACAACTACAACCTTATGTCACAAAACTTTCTGCAGCTAATAAAAGAAAGATATCATTTGTGGTGCCATTATCCCATTCAGTAAGTCAATATTGCATTACTGTAATTCTCTGCTTTTCTGGCATCAGTCAAAGAAAAAAAATCCTTCTCCTGACTGCACCTCGTTCAAAATTCGACTGCCAAGGCCTTGCCCCAAGTCATTTAGCTGATTATTTCATGTGCTTGGTCCCTTCTTGTTCACTGACGTCCTCAGATGTGTCACTCTTAGTTGTTTCTCAGGTCCAGCTTTAAACTTAAAGGTGATAGAACGTTTACAGTTTGGACTCCACGACTATGGACTGACCTCAGGAGGAGATTTTAATTAACTTCTAAAAATAGTTTATGTGTGTAGTCTTATAGCCTTTAGCTGTTTATTACTGTTTGTTTTTGTGGTTTGTTTAAATATGCTTTGCTTTAAGACAGTTTGCAGTGCACAAATAGACTTTCCCTCACACACAGTCAAGAAACAGCCAAACCGAGAAAACACAGATGTTCTGATTTGAATAAGCAGCAGTTGGTGTACAGGTGATTTGAATCCCGTCAAACACGAGACTAAATGAAGTATGATGAACACTTAACATGAACTACATGTGGAAAAATAAACATGACAACATGGTGCAAGAAGCACAAAGTAAAGAGTGATGACTGTTTTTTTTACATTTTTTTTTCTAATGGAAGAAAATACACAAATACACACAAACACGAAACGCAACATACTACACACTCACTGTGTGCACTGATATTTGGACTGCAAACCCTCACACTGCAGTCGCTTTGACGACACGGGAGAAGGAAGATCAGGAACCAACACTTTTGGTGAGGTGGAAGATTTTTATTAATCTTATTGCTGATTGTTGTAATGTTTCATTCTAAATTGAAACTGTAGCTAACATTGACGGAAGTGGTTAAACACATTCGTAGAAATTATTATTATATATTTTAATGCAACTTTCAAGATGTAAAACATGCACTTTTCCCCGGTGTTTGGTGCCTCATTCAACAAGCTAAGGTATCTAA
Source organism: Sciaenops ocellatus (assembly GCA_033000465.1). Taxonomy (NCBI): domain Eukaryota; kingdom Metazoa; phylum Chordata; class Actinopteri; family Sciaenidae; genus Sciaenops; species Sciaenops ocellatus. Next base: position 1,546,617 of record CP136875.1, read on the forward strand.
TATTGTAGGCCATGCCTCCTAATTTTCTTAAACATCACTTTTTTTGGACTTAGATGGTTTGTCATATCAATTATCACAAACCAAGTTATGAACTAAAATGCCATGGGCCACACCCAAGTGGAAGCTATTTCCATTGCTATTAATGGTTTGCACCAAGAGTATTTAAGGTAGCAATATTGACGTCAGTCAGTGGGTCAACCAATTGGAAAATTTCAAATATTTAAAGAATTGCCATGAAACGTTGTACAGATATTAGCAACAATTCAACAGACTTTGAGTTTACACCTAGCACCATCATCAGATCAAAATAAATCTGTCCATTATTCTGGTTTATGACCAAATACATGCAAAACAGCTGCCAGTCCCATCAGCCTTTGTTATGTTTGATGCAAATTAAACAAAGATTCAGGTCTCGTTATCACACAGTTCATTTGTCCAGTACTTTGATTTGTGACCAAATATTTGCAAAACGATTGACATAAGAATCAACATCATTTGTGTTTGCTACTAATTAGAAAATGTTAGCATGCTAATGTGCTAAACAAAGACAGGAAACATATGTGCTTAACATTAGCACGTTAGCATTGTCACTTTGAGCGTGTTAGCATGGTAGTAGACTTGTTTTCACACGTTGTTTTTCAATTATCTTTAACTTAAATTAAATCTAATTATCTATGTGTGTCTCTTCTCTACAGGCTACTACGTTTCAAAATGTCTGTAAACAACTCATCATCCACTAATGGCTCCTTTCCTACTCACTGCCACTATTTCTCTCCATGCATTGTTGGTGAACAGATATTCACTGCTTCCATCTTTATCTACATCGTCTTCGTCCTCCCACCCTCCACCTTTGTCCTCTATTTGGGATTTCAGCAATGGAAACAACAGCGTTCCTCAGAAGCAGTCACGAGTTCCTGTGATTTCTTCACCTACAACATGGCTGTAATGGAGCTCATTGGAATATTCGGGGGTACCATCAACATTTTCGTCATACGTCTACCTCTACCCAGTCTACCTGTGATGGCAGATGTGGGAAATGCCATTATGGCTGTCCCCTGGTCTGGACAGATGCTCCTACCTGTCTTGACCTGTGCCGATCGCTACATGGCTGTTGTTCACCCCATCACCTATCTGAGACTGAAACAGGTGACCAGGATCCGCATCAGAAATATCAGCACTGGGTTTATTTGGCTGCAGGGCTTTGGAGGGATAGCTTTCATGACTATGGTGAAATCCCACCCTCAGTACAGTGTTATACCAGGTTTCTTTCTAATGGTCTTCTCTTTAATAGCTGTAATTTCCTGCAGCCTTCCTGTTCTTTGTGTTCTGATTCGCCCACGACCAGGGGAGATGGGAAACAAGTTGAGGGTTGACCAATCAAAACAGAGGGCTTTCAACACCATCATAATCGTAATGGGAGTGCTGTTGTTTAGGTTTGGAGGGACTTTAGTTTGCAATTTGGTGACCTTCTTACCAACAATAAGTTGCAGTTTGCGGTGTTTGATGTTAAACACTGCACCACTGTTCAGTCTGCCCAGCAGTCTGGTGTTACCTCTGCTGTTTCTACATAGAGCGGGAAAACTACCAGGCTGTGAACGCAACGCTGTGCCAGGATGAAGACTGAATCAGATTAGTACATGTGGAATTAGATCATTTGAGATAAGCATGAATGATACTATAGATTGTCGTTATTATTAATAGGGAACAACACAGTGAGTTAAAGGAAAAATTAGTGTATCAAGAAAAACAAAAATCATTGTAGTTTATTTGCATTTCATATTATAATATTTTATATTCTTTAATGCTCTGGACCCCATAGTGCCTGAGAGTGCCCGTCAGTGTATAAAAGCATGTAAAATGAGCTTAACTAAGCTAACGGCTTAATACAAAGAGACAAAGACATGGTGAGTTCAAATGTTTTGCTCACATGACATCACATAATGACCATCAGTAAACAGAGGGACTTAACCTGCTCTCTCTGCCCAGACAGAGGCTGTTTTTGGGGGACAGTTTACCAAAGAGTGAAGAGACTCGCAGTGATTTTTCTACAGAAATTTTGAGGTCTTTTCTCATTGCCAAAAAAAGGCTGCCAAAAAACACTAACTCCTACCAGATCTCTGTTGTTTGTTATCAAAAAGTAGGGTGCTTGAAAGTCCTTCATATAATCACTATATTTTGTTCTTGTAAAAGAAATATGTATTTACAACAGTTTTACTGCTATTTGTTTTGACATTTTTTAAGTGTTGAATCAAACTTGCCACATATTTGGTAAGTGAAACCAACTTTATCATTGTTCATTTCTTTCTGGTTATGAGAACATTTGAGTCATGGTTCTCAGTGAACTGCAGCAACATTTTAGAAATCTACTAAGGTCTAGAGAGTTATCCCTGCTGGTACAAGTGGTGAATTTGGTGCTTCCAAATGATAGACTCTTTTTTAACCTGTAACTAAATATTAATCTGGCCTTTTAGTAGCACTTTTCATGTGCAATGGGGATCAATTCTAAGCCCAATTCACTACAACACCTTTAGCAGACACTTACACACTTTATCATGGACATCACACTCTGAATGTCAATGGATTTTCTGTAATTAATTGTGATTAGTTTGAAGTTACTCCACAACCAGAATGGACAAATTGTTCAATTAATGCTCACTTTAAACTCCCTCATCTGTTTGCGTTGTATATATGGGTTGTGTATTCTGTTTTTAATGTTTGCATGTACATTGACTTTATTGTTTTGATTCTGTGACTTTCAATAAAATTGGGCCTGTATGCTACTGATTAAGTATTTTTCCTGAACCAATTTCTTCTTCCAAAAAAACAGAACACATGTTTTCCCAACCATTTCAAAGAGGTTACTAGATGAACCTGTTTGTCCACACAGAACTTTAGAAAGTGGTTGTGTAAAGAACCAAAATTCACTGCACCGTTTATAGTGCTTCAAAGAACCACTTTTGGGGAAGAAGAACCGTTTGCAGAATGCCTGTTGCTGAAAGGTTCTTTGTGGAACTAAAAATGGTTCACCTATGCCATCAGAACTATGTTTGGATCCAGTTAGCACCTTTCTTTAGTGTAACTTTATTTGTAGAATACAAATGTTTGCGTTCATGGTCACTGACAAAACATTTCCATCAAACTGCTTCCAGTCTGCATGACAACATTTAATTTGAATAAACACCAGTCTTTATTTGCAGGTCATTTGAATCCTGTCAAATAGAAACGTTAAATTACACGTATGAGTGTGGACACGTAAGTGTGTAATCACCTGAAAATAAGACTCATTATGTTTTCAATACTTTAGAATGAGACTTTATCTGCAGACACTGCATGTCCTCCGCCCACCACGGTGAACCTCCATATTTCTATAAACGGTGGCTTAACATAAAGCATTTTACATTTTCCATCTATTTTGCAGCCATCATTATCATAGTTACATACTAAAAATAACTTATTTTCAGGAACTTACACATATACTTAAAACATGAATATTTCTCTGCCATATTGTCTAAATAGAGCTTCCTAAATGTTATGCATTGGACTCTGCTCTGCAGCAGCTGACGCTAAAGATTAATGTGAAAACACAATTTGCCTGTCACGATGTGGTATAGAGTGACAAAAAATCATTTGTTTGCCAATATGCAAAAAGCGCTGCAGTCTTGCTGCAGTCCGTCACTTTGATATGAATACACACTCACTCACACACACACACACAAGCGTGAATAAACATCATGACCAGATACAAGTGAATAGCGATCAGTGAGTTTGGACGTGCAGGAGAACAATCTGAAACAAACAATGCCGAACAGGTAGGTGTCCTTTCATTACATAATGGGTTGTTGTTGTTGTTGTTTTAAATAAACTTTTCCTCATATCTATCAAAATATACATCATACTGTTTCTAGGACTTCAAAGGCATCTCTCAGTTTGATAGTTGGGCTTAATGGGTTGTTGATTTAGTAATAATTTCTTTTTTTGAAACTGCTAGTTTGAAAATGAATCTTCAATGTAAATTTACTCTTAAGAAGGGATTTAGTTCAATTCTATCTTTTCTGAAAAAATATTTCCATTAATAAGTTAAGATTTGTATGCAAACCCATGTTCCAAGAAAGGGGAAAAAGTTATCAAAAATTATGAATGATGAAATTATGTCAAAATCATCAGATGCTAAATAAAAATCTGAATTGTCCAAAATGACAACAAAATTTAATTTAACTTAATACGTAATATGTTTTAGCTTAAAGTAATGTTTGTATACAGCAGCATATTGCTGCCTGCCAATTCATGTTGAAGGTCTCACTCAAAATGAAAAAATAAAAAAACATTTACTCTTGTAAAACTGACTACTAAAAGTAACAAACTAAACTAAAACTTATGTTTCAGTTGTGAAAATGGTAAAAAGGTAAATGGACTTGTACTTATATATCTCCTTTCTAGTCTTCCGACCACTCAAAGCGCTTTCACACTACATATCTCATTCACCCATTCACACACATTCATACACTGATGGCATTGGCTGCCATGCAAGGTGACAACTGCTCATCAGGTTTAGGAGCTAACCATTCATACACATTCACACACCGATGGCGCAGCCTTCGGGAGCAATTTGGGGTTCAGTATCTTGCCCAAGGACACTTTGACATGCAGATTGGAGGGGATTGAACCGGGGATCGAACCGCTGATCTTCTGATTAGTGGACGACCCGCCCTACCTCCGAGCCACAGCCGCCCCAAAATCAAAATTTATATGCAATAAACAATATTATAGAAAATACATCTGCTGCTACTATAGACAACAACTAGAAATTCTGACTTAAACTTCTGTATTTTCAACCTGGACCATATTTGTTTCCATATCCAAGTGAATAAATGGGATCAACAATCGAAGGTTGCTTTACAGAGACAACTTCTTCTTTAATTTCGATACAAAGTATGTGACTTTAATGTAGCTTTTTAAAACCAGCCTGATTCAGCACTTTAAAAACAAACAAACAAGCAAAACACTTGAACTCACGTCAAAAATTGTTTGCACATTAGTTACTTTGACACAAAAACATGGAAAGATAAGGTTGACATCTGAAAAAATAACAACTTTTTGAAATAACTTCATCTTTGAGATATAGGTGAGTGATAAACAGTTTTCAGTATTGAAACACTGCTGCTTCTTGTCTCAGTTATTAATAATAATTATTTTGTCCCTGTTTTCTTCCTTTTCTCCAAAAAAGCAGTTCCACACAAACCACCACGCCAGTCAACTCCTCCCTCTCTTTCTACCACTGCTCTGACTCCAGAGTTGGACTTTTCATCTTCACGTCCTTCTTTGTTACCAAGAACCTCCTCCTCTTGCCTCTCTCCGTCTTCGTCTTCTACCTCGGTCAGCAACGATGGCGGCAGCAGCGCTCCTTTTCAACAACCAGCCACTCCGACATCTTCACCTACCACGTGGCTGCTTTGGAGTTGATCTATGCTTTGGGAGACGTAATCTTCCTTTGTGGCGCATACGCTGATGTCTCAGATGTGGTGGAGGCTGGGTTTTATTTGTATGCTATTGTTTTCCCTGGAGAGATGATGTTTCACGTCCTGACCTGCGTGGAACGATACCTGGCTGTTGTTCACCCTGTCACCTACCGGGGGCTGAGACAGTCAGGTGGGGTCAGGATCAGAAATATCAGCATTGTATGTGTTTGGCTGCTTTGCTTTGGATGGTGTGGTATAACAGCTCTATACTTCCCTGATCTTCCCGATTTCCCATTTTTGTTGAACTTGGTCTTCTCTTCAATTGTCATCTCTCTCTGCAGCCTTCGTGTTCTCTGTGTTCTGATTCGTCCAGGGCCTGGGGAGGTGGGCAGGGACAGGGTTGATCAATCAAAGCAGAGGGCTTTCAACACTATTGTTGCCATCACAGGAGTGCAGTGGTTGTGGCTGATAGGGGTCTTTATTTGTATTACTTTGGACAACTCACAACTGCTGAGTTATAATGACAGATGTATAGCGCTGTTTGCTTCAGACTGGTTCTCTCTGCCCAGCAGTTTGGTTTTACCTGTTCTCTTTCTACACCGAGCAGGAAAACTGACCTGTTGTCATTCAAACAATAAGTAAGAGACACCGACTGGACAGGGTTTCAGTAGAACTGTAATAAGATTAGTTAGATGTATGTTTAAGAAAAACAGAATCTGAGACAGTTTATTACAGTAACTCATACCTGAGATCATAAACAAAGAAAATAGTTATATTAAGGTATAATGAGTTAGATCATCTGCATATAGACTGCATATGTCTGCATCCTACGTTGTGATTACTGTGGCCTACACCTACCAATATCACTGTGTTTTGTGAAGAACCACATTTGGGGCTTATTTAATGAGCCTCTTGATTAAAAGTTTCTTTGTGGATCTAAAATTAGTTCTTTTATGGCAACGCTACGAAGAACAATCTTCCTTATTTTTCTGAGTGTAATTTTATTTGTAGAATATAATTATTTGTCTCCATGGTCACTGACAGAACATTTCCATCAAACTGCGTCCAATCCACATGAAAACATTTGATTTGAATAAACACCCGTCTTTATTTGCAGGTCATTTGAATCTTGTCAAATGTGATAGATAGAAAAGTCAGATGACACGTAGAGTGTGGACACATCTTTACGTGATTCAAATTCTTAAAGGTGTTGTGTATCAGATTTAGGTGCCTATTTATAAAATATGGTAAAGAATGAATATATAAAAAAGTATGTTTTCATTTGCATGTAATCATCTAAAAGTAAAAATCGTTATGTTTTGAATTGTAAATGTATGAGTTACTATTTAATCATCAATCCTGCATTTAGACTGACTTCAAAGAAGCAGCGTGTAAGATTTAGTGGCATCTAGCTGTGTGCGTGCTGATTTAAACCTGAAAGGACATATCTAGAGTTGATTGTCTGTTTTAGGCTAACAAAAGTTCCCAAAAACATAAGAGTTCTTCTTTTCAGGTGATTATACACACACTTAATACATGAATATTACTGTCTAGTCAGGTTCTGTCATATTGTCTAAATAGTTTTGTAAAGTTTATGCACTGGACCTTTAAAACAACTACTGCCACCACTAGTGACACTCTGCAGCAGCTAACTCTGCGATCTGACCTCCCTGTGGAAGATCGATATGAAAATACAAACTGCCTGCCACGACAGAGTGACACACAATCATTTGTTTGACAACATGCAAAAAAAAAAACAAATAAAAAACACAGTCCTGCTGCAGTCTGTCACTCACAGACATGTGGGCAAATGAACATTATGACCAGATGCGAGTGAATGGCAGTCAGTGATTTTGGATGTGCAGGAGAACAATCTAAGACAAACAATGCTGAACAGGTGGGTGTCCTTTAATTACGTAAGGGTTTTGAGTTAAACGTCTGCTTTTCCATGGATTTTATTCAACACTGTGTCCATATTTATGGAGATGACCACTGATCATTTCAAATTTTACTCGACCATCTGCAGTTACACTTTTTTTCTATGTTTGTTCATTTGAATGAACTTTTTCTCATATCTTGGTCTTTTGAAAGTCACCATGCAAAAAGTACACAATACTGTTCTGCCTGACTTCAGAGACATCTCTCAGCTGGATGGTTGGCTTCAGCGAGTTCCTGAGCTACCGAGTAATGTTGTGAATCAGCTGCTTGTGATATAAATCCTAAATACAATTTTAAGCTTAAAGTGTAACATTTGTCTAGAGCAGCATATTTCCTCCTGTCACCATAAACCAATTACTGATTGTTAAATCATTGAATATTGTCTGTAATTTTTCTATTATAAATAAACAAATCTCATTCGAAGGAGACATTTTTTGTTCTTGTGAAACTCAACATGATATGTGATTTTCCATTTACTTCTATTTTCAATTTCATATTCTAATTAAAATCTACATACAAATAAAATGTAATAAATGTAAAATCTTTCAACCTGGACTTTATTTTCCCATGTTTCTGTATCCAAGTGACTAATGGGTACAACATTTTTTAATAAATTAAATTCCTATTTATTTAATTTAATGGACAAAAGTCATTTTCATTTTTAATACAAGTTTCTCTTAAATTTGACGTGAAATATGTGGCATTTGTTGCTTTAATATATCTTTATCAGAACAAACAGTACAACACGAAAAAAAAAAACCTCATCCAATTTATCTGTGGAAAACTCGTGTGATGTGAGCGTCTGTTACACCTTTGATGGATTACATTGTAGTACATATCAGGGCTACAAGTTGCAGTAGTCTCCCACCAACATTCAAAAATTGTTTGCACATTAGTTACTTTGACACAAAAACATGGAAAGATAAGGTTGACATCTGAAAAAATAACTACTTTTTGAAATAACTTCATCTTTGAGATAAAGGTGAGTGATAAACAGTTTTCAGTATTGAAACACTGCTGCTTCATGTCTCAGTTATTAATAATAATTATTTTGTCCCTGTTTTCTTCCTTTTCTCCAAAAAAGCAATTCCACACAAACCACCACGCCAGTCAACTCCTCCCTCCCTTTCTACCCCTGCTCTGACTCCAGAGTTGGACTTTTCATCTTCACGTCCTTCTTTGTTACCAAGAACCTCCTCCTCTTGCCTCTCTCCGTCTTCGTCTTCTACCTCGGTCAGCAACGATGGCGGCAGCAGCGCTCCTTTTCAACGATCAGTCACTCCGACATCTTCACCTACCACGTGGCTGCTTTGGAGTTGATCTATGCTTTGGGAGGCGTAATCTTCCTTTGTGGCGCATACGCTGATGTCTCAGATGTGATGCTGATTGGGATGCATTTGTTGAAGACTGTTTTCTTTGGAGAGATGATGTTTCACATCCTGACCTGCGTGGAACGATACCTGGCTGTTGTTCACCCTGTCACCTACCGGCGGCTGAGGCAGTCAGGTGGGGTCAGGATCAGAAATATCAGCATTGTATGTGTTTGGCTGCTTTGCTTTGGTATGGCACCTCTAGACTTCCCTGATCTTCCCAATATCCCAGTTTTCTTCACACTTGGCAGCTCTGTAATTGTCGTCTCTTTCTGCAGCCTTCGTGTTCTCTGTGTTCTGATTCGTCCAGGGCCTGGGGAGGTGGGCAGGGACAGGGTTGATCAATCAAAGCAGAGGGCTTTCAACACTATTGTTGCCATCACAGGAGTGCAGTGGTTGTGGCTGATAGGGGTCTTTATTTGTATTGCTTTGTACTACTCACAACTCCTGAGTTATAATGACAGATGTATAGCGCTGTTAGCTGCAGACTGGTTTACTCTGCCCAGCAGTTTGGTTTTACCTGTTCTCTTTCTACACCGAGCAGGAAAACTGACCTGTTGTCATTCAAACAATAAGTAAGAGACACCGACTGGACAGGGTTTCAGTAGAACTGTAATAAGATTAGTTAGATGTATGTTTAAGAAAAACAGAATCTGAGACAGTTTATTACAGTAACTCATACCTGAGATCATAAACAAAGAAAATAGTTATATTAAGGTATAATGAGTTAGATCATCTGCATATAGACTGCATATGTCTGCATCCTACGTTGTGATTACTGTGGCCTACACCTACCAATATCACTGTGTTTTGTGAGGGAGCCACCAAAGAACCACATTTGGGGCTTATTTAATGAGCCTCTTGATCAAAAGGTTCTTTGTGGATCTAAAATTAGTTCTTTTATGGTGTTACGGCCACCGCCGTCTCGCCCAGCATATCTGTGTATGTGTCGAATTCCCTGTATGTAAACACAGGTGTGAGGATGCCAGTTCCCGGTTGGCCCGGCTGTCAGAGGCTGGGGCGCGCTTGGCGGCGTCCCCAAGGACGTTCAGGACTGGGATTGGGCAGCAGCCTCGGTGGACCGGCCAATCAGCGGGGCCCAATTGCCAGCATCACGGGCATTTAAACCGGGAGCGCCAAAGCATCCGGGCGGCTTGTGTTTTGTGTGTGAGCTCGCCTCGTTGTTGTAAATCGTATATGTTAACAGTGGTTAACTCGATCTTTGATTGTGGAGGTTTGTTCTGTTTGTTTTCTGGGACTGGGCAAAGGGTTTACTTTATTATAGCTACTGATCGTACACGTAGAATATTTCTGTTAGATTGACTAGTTTTAGGGGTGCTGTTTATTGATGTGTTTTTTGTTATTGCTAAGTAAGTTTAGATAGTGAGGTTTTTGCTTCTCGTTTTGTTTAACCCATAAGAATAGTATAGGCTCTGTTTAGAATTCTCTTTATGTTATATTTCTTTGTTTGGTTGAACAGCATCCGCTCGCCCTTTGTTCCCTTCGCTCCTCACCTCCTTTTGTTAAAACAATTTGACTTTTCATTTAATAAATACCTTTGTTTATTAACCTTACCACCTGGTTTTATGTTACTTCCTTGTACCCCTTACGTTGGTCGTAACATATGGCAACGCTACGAAGAACAATCTTCCTTATTTTTCTGAGTGTAATTTTATTTGTAGAATATAATTATTTGTCTCCATGGTCACTGACAGAACATTTCCATCAAACTGCGTCCAATCCACATGAAAACATTTGATTTGAATAAACACCCGTCTTTATTTGCAGGTCATTTGAATCCTGTCAAATGTGATAGATAGAAAAGTCAGATGACACGTAGAGTGTGGACACATCTTTACGTGATTCAAATTCTTAAAGGTGTAGTGTATCAGATTTAGGTGCCTATTTATAAAATATGGTAAAGAATGAATATATAAAAAAGTATGATTTCATTAGCATGTAATCATCTAAAAGTAAAAATCGTTATGTTTTGAATTGTAAATGTATGAGTTACTATTTAATCATCAATCCTGCATTTAGACTGACTTCAAAGAAGCAGCGTGTAAGATTTAGTGGCATCTAGCTGTGTGCGTGCTGATTTAAACCTGAAAGGACATATCTAGAGTTGATTGTCTGTTTTAGGCTAACAAAAGTTCCCAAAAACATAAGAGTTCTTCTTTTCAGGTGATTATACACACACTTAATACATGAATATTACTGTCTAGTCAGGTTCTGTCATATTGTCTAAATAGTTTTGTAAAGTTTATGCACTGGACCTTTGAAACAACTACTGCCACCACTAGTGACACTCTGCAGCAGCTAACTCTGCGATCTGACCTCCCTGTGGAAGATCGATATGAAAATACAAACTGCCTGCCACGACAGAGTGACACACAATCATTTGTTTGACAACATGCAAAAAAAAAACCAAATAAAAAACACAGTCCTGCTGCAGTCTGTCACTCACAGACATGTGGGCAAATGAACATTATGACCAGATGCGAGTGAATGGCAGTCAGTGATTTTGGATGTGCAGGAGAACAATCTAAGACAAACAATGCTGAACAGGTGGGTGTCCTTTAATTACGTAATGGTTTTGAGTTAAACGTCTGCTTTTCCATGGATTTTATTCAACACTGTGTCCATATTTATGGAGATGACCACTGATCATTTCAAATTTTACTCGACCATCTGCAGTTACACTTTTTTTCTATGTTTGTTCATTTGAATGAACTTTTTCTCATATCTTGGTCTTTTGAAAGTCACCATGCAAAAAGTACACAATACTGTTCTGCCTGACTTCAGAGACATCTCTCAGCTGGATGGTTGGCTTCAGCGAGTTCCTGAGCTACCGAGTAATGTTGTGAATCAGCTGCTTGTGATATAAATCCTAAATACAATTTTAAGCTTAAAGTGTAACATTTGTCTAGAGCAGCATATTTCCTCCTGTCACCATAAACCGATTACTGATTGTTAAATCATTGAATATTGTCTGTAATTTTTCTATTATAAATAAACAAATCTCATTCGAAGGAGACATTTTTTGTTCTTGTGAAACTCAACATGATATGTGATTTTCCATTTACTTCTATTTTCAATTTCATATTCTAATTAAAATCTACATACAAATAAAATGTAATAAATGTAAAATCTTTCAACCTGGACTTTATTTTCCCATGTTTCTGTATCCAAGTGACTAATGGGTACAACATTTTTTAATAAATTAAATTCCTATTTATTTAATTTAATGGACAAAAGTCATTTTCATTTTTAATACAAGTTTCTCTTTAATTTGACGTGAAATATGTGGCATTTGTTGCTTTAATATATCTTTATCAGAACAAACAGTACAACACGAAAAAAAAAACCTCATCCAATTTATCTGTGGAAAACTCGTGTGATGTGAGCGTCTGTTACACCTTTGATGGATTACATTGTAGTACATGTCAGGGCTACAAGTTGCAGTAGTCTCCCACCAACATTCAAAAATTGTTTGCACATTAGTTACTTTGACACAAAAACATGGAAAGATAAGGTTGACATCTGAAAAAATAACCTGTACTTTTGAAATAACTTCATCTTTGAGATAAAGGTGAGTGATAAACAGTTTTCAGTATTGAAACACTGCTGCTTCTTGTCTCAGTTATTAATAATAATTATTTTGTCCCTGTTTTCTTCCTTTTCTCCAAAAAAGCAATTCCACACAAACCACCACGCCAGTCAACTCCTCCCTCCCTTTCTACCACTGCTCTGACTCCAGAGTTGGACTTTTCATCTTCACGTCCTTCTTTGTTACCAAGAACCTCCTCCTCTTGCCTCTCTCCGTCTTCGTCTTCTACCTCGGTCAGCAACGATGGCGGCAGCAGCGCTCCTTTTCAACGATCAGTCACTCCGACATCTTCACCTACCACGTGGCTGCTTTGGAGTTGATCTATACTTTGGGAGGCGTAATCTTCCTTTGTGGCACATACACTGATGTCTCAGATGTGGTGGAGGTTGGGTTTTATTTGTACGCTATTGTTTTCCCTGGAGAGATGATGTTTCACGTCCTGACCTGCGTGGAACGATACCTGGCTGTTGTTCACCCTGTCACCTACCGGGGGCTGAGACAGTCAGGTGGGGTCAGGATCAGAAATATCAGCATTGTATGTGTTTGGCTGCTTTGCTTTGGATGGTGTGGTATAACAGCTCTATACTTCCCTGATCTTCCCGATGTCCCATTTTTGTTGAACTTGGTCTTCTCTTCAATTGTCATCTCTTTCTGCAGCCTTCGTGTTCTCTGTGTTCTGATTCGTCCAGGGCCTGGGGAGGTGGGCAGGGACAGGGTTGATCAATCAAAGCACAGGGCTTTCAACACTATTGTTGCCATCACAGGAGTGCAGTGGTTGTGGCTGATAGGGGTCTTTATTTGTGTTACTTTGGACAACTCACAACTGCTGAGTTATAATGACGGATGTATAGCGCTGTTAGCTGCAGACTGGTTTACTCTGCCCAGCAGTTTGGTTTTACCTGTTCTCTTTCTACACCGAGCAGGAAAACTGACCTGTTGTCATTCAAACAATAAATAAGAGACACTGACTGGACAGGGTTTCAGTAGAACTGTAATAAGATTAGTTAGATGTAGATTTCAGGAAAAAATTATCTTTAGATAATCAGTTAGAATTTATTATGTCATAGCCCATTACATCTGATATTGTGGATAAAACAAAGGAAATAGAAGAATTTATATCATCTGCACATAACTGCATTGTTGTGATTTTGGACCACTAAAATTGTGATGCAGTAGGCATCTTATGTGCACATTTTTTTTCTATTTTTGTTTGTCTCTAACCTCAGAAAACTCTACATGCAACAGATGCCCTAACAGATGTCTAGGCCTTTCTCCAACTTAAACATGACAAAATAGATCATAGGCCCTGAGAGAGCTTCTGGAAAAATACACACAAGCGGTTTGAGTCTTCAACCCCGCTGACTGTCTACTCTACAGTGTATAGGTCTAGATGTTCGTCCAGACATCACTGTCAGCTTAAACATAGGCTTGTCTTATTTGCATTAGTATAAAGTACATGGTATTAGCCATCTCATGTGTATCCATTTATAAAGCTCTACTGTCGAAGCTTCCAATTGAAATGACTTCTCTCATTTAAATGAAGTAACTACAGTACATGTTCCATTAACTAATTATCCTTAGACATCCCTCATGTACATATTAATGTTGGCCGAACTGTTTTGGGGTATGGTCCTCATACTAGAATCTTGCATTTGGAGAATTTATTCAATTTAAAATGTTTTTTTCTTTCTTGATTTTATTAATTTCTTCTTTTTCTTTGCGTTGTTGTCAATGTTTCTTGTTCTCAAGTCTCTCTTAGATTTGAACCTTAATGAAGACTGAATTAAATAAATAGACTACGAGTGGACAAGTAAACTATAGGAGCATGAATCATGTCATTCAAAGATTACAAAAATTGCCAAGTTGAATGTACAAATTTGATTGTAACATGCTGTGCTTGTTAATCATGTTTTTAAACACAGCTGATGCTGTCGACAGTTTCTACCAAAAGAAGTGTAATAATAAAAAAATCTGTATTTAATGTCACTCTGTTTAAGGGCTCAGTTGTGTTTTGTGCATATACTTGTAATTTTAGAGGCTTGCTCTCTTACAATCAATTCAAAATGTTTAAAGCAGAGGACGGTTCTTTTTATTTAGCACATATTTAATCACATTGACAGAAATGACCACGTCACAACATTAGTGGTGCCCATACTCCAAACAAAACCACTGCGCAAGTGAACAATATCTAATTATACTTTTGCATAGGAACATAAAATCATCTTTTTCCACCAGTTTAATTCAGATTAGAGCTGCATGCTGAAAGAATCACAACGCGCCTCTCTTTTAAAGAAATCATCAAGCAAATGTGCTGGAATTAAGAACCCAGAGCTCCTCATGATGTTTCGTTCTAGCTGACTCGAAATTCAAGAATGCTGCTTTATACGATCCAAGCATGAGGGAAGGCTGTGTTCAGATCTAGAAATACTCCCCATGCAGACTTACTTTTTTTTGGTCTATACAATTTGTAATATCTTCTATTAAATGCATCAGTACAACAACTTTTACTCCTCAGTGAATTTTTCAAGTCTTACAGTAAAAGGTTTTCAGTATCATAGAAAATTGAGAACAGCTTTATAAAGACTGTACAGTTTGCCATGCGCTTTCTCACGTAGCATACCTTTCGAGCAATGTCCGCATTCTTTTTGTCAGATGTTCATTCAAGTAGACATCTGATCCTTTCAGTCTGTTTCCTTGGCTCAGCATTGTAGTAGTTTTAATGCGACTTGCTGAATTACCCATGGTTTCTCATATTCCCCACCCTGGCATGTGACCAGGGTTTAATTTCTTTTTCTTTCTTTTTTAATTTTTCTTTCCATTGACCGGTGACACGTGTATTTCTGTAGTTGCACTATGTGCACAAAGCAAGATGGGCGCTTCCTTCCTTGCCTAAAGTTGGAAGATCCATGAACATTAGGTCACATGAGGTTAAACTAAAAATTTCCCTACACTTTGAAGACATGAAAAGGACAAAAAGGAAAAGAAAAATACAGTAGACAACATGTTTCAATCGTAGATAGTCCTGACTTCTCTTTCTGACAAAACAGTTTGTCTTTGATAGAATAGCATAGAAAATATATTTATCTACAAAATATTTGAATCAGGAAAATGTGTAGCCATCGGTACAACAGTTGTGCAAAGCATGTATGGGTGTGTGACTGAGTGTATAAAGAAAACACATGCTGTTATCATGCCCGACTAGCAGAGAGACTCTACAGGATTAGGGAGGCCTTTATGGAAAGGTGCAGACCAGCCCAGGTGCAGCTCATCCAGCTGATGGCCTCTCCATTCAGCACCTGTGAAATCACCACAACAACTCGTAAACAACTGTTAAA
Source organism: Sciaenops ocellatus (assembly GCA_033000465.1). Classification (NCBI taxonomy): domain Eukaryota; kingdom Metazoa; phylum Chordata; class Actinopteri; family Sciaenidae; genus Sciaenops; species Sciaenops ocellatus. The sequence continues at coordinate 1,562,326 of CP136875.1, forward strand.
AAATATGATTATCAAGCTCAATTATCAAATAAAATGACAAATGATTTTCACGCTTTGAGCAGCAAAAATGCCTGAAATTAAATTGTACTTTCTTTTAGTGCTGGCATTTCTTTTTCTCATCTGACTGGCTTGACCGTAAACGCTAAAACTTCCTGTCTTCTTCTTTTTTTTAAAATCAGGGTTTATCAGCACCTCGTGAACAACCAACGAACAAGGCTATGGGTCATCTTGTCTCACGGCAGCTCTGCCAAAAATGAACTGAAAGCAGGAAATAAAGAATTCCTTCAAACATTGATTCATGTTAGAGGTTTTTTTTTACTGACCACACACTCATTCACTTGCATGTCATGTTCCTGTGGTGGCACCTCCAACACTTCTGCTTTCCAGAATGAGAAAACACTTTCACTTTGATTTTTTAAAATTCAGAGGTGTTTTTTTGTTTTAACTTATCAACATTTTTTTACAGTAAGGGAATTGATTTTGAATTGAATTGACAACTACGGTGTTGTGTTTTGTTCGAAAGTTCAGCTTCAAACCAAACTGACTGAAACAAAGAAACTATAGTGAAACCTTCAAAACTGGTGTCAAGTGGGCCAAACAATGAGGATTGGATTGAAGGTAAATTTGAAAAACATGGGACTACAGAATGAGAAAAACACCCATAAACCCATTTCCCAAAATGTTACTTGAAATGAGTACAAGTACAAATTACTTTATTAATCCCCAAGGAGAAATTCATTAATTAAGCTTAATTAGAAAGCTTAATTAAGCATTAAGTAAGCTCTGTATACAGTAAAGGCTGTTAGGCAAGCGTCAATAAATCTAAACGAGTCATTTCAGTTTAATATGTTTTTTATTACATTGCAGATACGCATGGATATGCAAAATATTTTGTTGATAGCAAACAGTGCAGTACAGCGTACAGAAGTCAATAATCTGAGCAAAAGAAAATCGTCTCTATACATTAAAATCAAATGTGTAACCCTGTAATTTTTTGGAAAAGTTGCCACAGACTCAGTAATTCAGAGCCACAATAATCACAACAAAACTACAAGATTCTGGTGGGACTATAATGGCCCTTTTGTCAAACTTTAATCAATGATTGTCTAGTCACATCAATCCATCTTTCACTACTAAAAAACACCAGTTTGATCCAGATCAGAGCTCACAATAGATCACAATAAGCCTCATTCTTAAGCAAAGCATCACAATCGCCTAGAGCTCGTCCTGGTGTCGTGTTCCAGGTGACTCTTTGAGTGTCGCGTTATTAATGTTTGTAGCCGCCCTGATTGCAGATTTCATAGAGGTCTCGATCCAAGCATGAGGGAAGGCTGTGTGTTCACCAGCGAAGTGCACCCTGCCTTCACTCTTGAAGAGCTCCTTAGAGTACTCTAAATGTTGGTAGGGTGTGAAGAGAGCAAAGGCACCCAGACTGTAAGGATCCACGCTCCACCTCTTTACCACTACCCCTGTGCAGAGCGATTTGACTCGCTCACCATGGATCTTTGCCAAATCTCTCAAAGCCAACTCTTTCAGGTCGTCATCGCTCGCACCTGTGAAGAGGAGGGAGTCGTCAGACCAGGTGTAGGAGGCCAGGAGGACACCAACTGTCTTATTTGTTGGGAAACTGTGGCTGGGGTAGTAGATGTAACGAGAGGGCCCATCGGTGATGCTCTTTCCTCCTCGGATGCCATCCCTCTCCCAGAATGTCTCGTTAAAGGTGAGGATGATTTTAGTGGAGCTTTCGTAGTGGACTGCCCTCAGAGCCTGCATCTTTGGGATGGAAAGAGATGGCTCAAAGTCAATGTAGAGAGCTGCCTTTGCTGTGGTTGTTACCAGGACGACATCAGCATGAAGGTCAGTCAAAGAGAGATCTCGGCCTGTCTGATACGATACAATTACACCTTTGTCTGAGTGTTTGATGCGTTTGACTGGAGAGTTGAGGAAGATGGGGACGTCAAGGACAGCGAGAAAAGCTTTTGTTAGGAGATCTGACCCACCGGTCACTTCATCGTACCTTCAGAACAAAAACACGTTTTTAGTCTTTGAATTGAGCACACACCACAGATGGATTGCCTTGTTTGTAAGTATTACGTGATGTCAACGCAAACAGATTACAGATAGATAACATAACAAATTTAATTTCATAACTGTAAATCAATCATTCTTACGTGGTGCTGTCGCTAACATCACTCTGAATGTAGATCAACTCAGTCAGCGCCAGGTGCATGAGGCTTTGTTCATTGAGTAAGTCTCCAATCATCCTCACAGCTTCTGGACTCAGTCCACCTTCTTCTTTCAGATACTCCTGTGAAACAACAAATTCATGTTTCCCTCATTTAGTGTTTCATCCATTTGCACATTTGTTTCATATACCAGTAGAACTTCTTGAGGTCACATTATGATTTACCTTCACAGAATAGTGGTCATATTTCTGTAGTGCTTTTCTGCAGTCATGTGCCGCCACATAATCTTTCACCTAGAGAAAAGATCATTTACACCCAGTGTTATTTAGAGTGCACACACCAACTCATTTCTTTAGACTCTGCTGTAGATGCCTTGGAGCAATGAAGGAAATAAAATAGCTAAGCACTGGACTAGATCTGGTGGAATACACAAAGTATATTTTTAATAGATTACATATTTCAAGAACATTTCAATGATTGTATTTCAACTTGCATCAGGATAAGTTGCAGATAAACAGCAGATACAACTGTGTGACATTTAAAGTAATATATCAATATCAAATATAAAAAAACTGTTGCTGTCTGTTTAGTGTGTTTCAGCTCATACTGGTATCAGATACCCTGGAATAGACCCCTCACTCTTAAATACTGTAGAATACCTTCTGCAAAGCTCGCTGTAGCAGTTGGTTGGGTGACCTCCCCCTCTCACTTTTCGGCAGCTCATACTTAAGGATGTCAGGGTTTGCTTTAAATGAGTACGTCCTCTTCCGTAGCCCATGGACCAGGTAAAAGGTGTTGTCGTCATCCATTATGAATGGATTCAGCTTGACCCCCAGTTCTTTAGCAAACCAGCGGACGATGCTATGAGGAGATGAGGTGATAAACTTGTGAAGCAAAACTTAAAAAGTCTGAATATATGTGAGCCAAGACATTGTGGTGAAGCTGCTATTGGGGTGCCCTTGAGCGAGACACTTAACTTTTACATGTAGCATCTTCAAATCAATTATCAGTTAAGTGATGGTAACCAGACTTTTGCAAGGAGACTGTACATCCCTTAATATTTAGCCATTGCTAATCGCTTTGGCATTTTCACACTGTGCACCCCCAAAACATCTCCTGTCAAAGACTGTAGTTAGGCATTGCTGCTCATGCTCAACAAGGAGCATTAGTTAAAAGGTCAAACACTGTTTCAGAGTAAAACTCCTTTTTCACTTACCTGTGATTACTTGGAATCCTCATGGCTCCCAGTTCAGCATACCAGCCTTCTTTTTCATTCCTGTAGGTCTCCACACGTCCTCCAGCACGACCACTAGCCTCTACTATGGTTACCTTGTCAACAGATGAAGGACTTAGCCATATGTATCTGACTCCTGATTTGAAAGACCATCTGATATATTTAAACATAGACATTAGATAAACATATGTGTGTTTCAGTCAGAAGGAAAACCTTTTTACCTACACAATGTGACTGAACTGCCTCTTCAGAAATACTACTGGCAGGAAATTTCCACAAAATATATGAGCTGCTAAGCCTGTGATTTGTAATGGCTGCGTATCCGTCAGCATGTTTTATGTATTTTTCGTCCCATGGTGGCCAACAAAACAATTAACATAGTTTTACTTGATCAACCTGTTGCCTACCCTGTGTCCTGCATCATGTAGCAACTTGGCAGCCGTCAATCCAGCCATGCCAGCTCCGACAATAACAACGTGATGAGATGAATTTATGTGCAGGAGGCCAGCCCGCGCAGTCTTCAGCAGCTTATCGTAGTCTTTGTCCTCCAGACAATCGGCCAGGTGTTCCTTCAGGCTAACAGCTGCAGTGTTGCTGTAGTACAGCGTGTGCAGCAGCACACTGACAGCAACTGGAAACAAAAGGCAGCACTCACTCCAACAGCGAACTATTAAAAGATCTACAACCTTACTTGTTACTGGTGTATTTAATTCAGAATACTGACAAGTTCAAAGCTAACTGAAACCTGACACTTTGTTGTTAACTATCATTCTAAACATTTAGTGTGGTTACATGGTGACTGAAAATAAATTTAATCATGTCATCATGAAGGTAAAACTGTACCCATGAAAGTCTGCTTGAAAGCAGAACTAATACACTACACCAATTTCCTCACTGATGTTCACAGAAGTGCAGACAACGAAAAGATGAAGGAAGCAACATCAGCAAAATGTGCATGTACACCACATATTGGAAAACCTTTCAGCGTCCAGTGTCTTCAATACTTTGTCTAAATAACAGAAACCACATTATTACTGTAAAATACTCACATAATTTCCACTTCACTGCATGTGGATCCATCTCAGTTTGGAAGTCTTCTTGTTGTCTTTGGTGGTCAAGACGATCGTGAGGATGAGGAAGAGAAACGAGACAAAATGTTTAAATCCTGGAAATTCCTGACAGCAGTTTAAATCTTAGATGCTAACTGGTACTTTAGGTTTTTGTGTGTTAAGCTCGTGATCTGTGGTGGTATGGTTCAGTTACAGAAAATATTTTTAACGTTTAACACCAAAAAGTTAGCGAAAACTAGCATAAAATAATACACTGTTCACACTTCATGTGCACCTTTTAACAACATTCATAATATCAACTGAACATTTTACGAGGGTGACCAAACGTCCTCTTTTGACCGTACACGTCCACTTTTTACGTCCTGTCCGAGGCGTCCGGGTTCTTTTTTTTATGAATTCATGAAAATGTTTTCACTGTTTTTCATGGGACCATTAAGCGTGTACTTAGATTGACTGGCGCTTTGCACAGAATACTACGGTACTTTGTTCATTAACCTCTGAGAAGCCTGTCTGAATTTGTGTCTCGGGCCGAGTGTCCTCTTTTTTGGAACTTAAAATATGGTCACCCTACATTTTACACATCCAGTATTTTAAATTTACATGTGTGTATTTTTAAAAAAAAAATACATTTGACATTTCTACTATTGCAGATTATATTTTAAGTATATTTAATTTTACATTATTTCTTTTTAACATTTCTTACACATACTTCAGTTGGCATGTTTCATTTTCTAAAATTGATTTCATTAGAAGAGTTAGAGTCAATAAATATATAGATGCAGTCAGATATTAATAATAGATTAGACAGATGATAGATTCCTACCTTTTGAGGAGCTTTAACAACTTCTGATGTTGTGACTTGTGAATGACATTTCTTATATACCGCCCTTTTTGCCTTGCTGGAATTTTTTCTCACCTGACCTGACCTCATTAGGGCATGACTTCCTGTATGTTTTTGTTTTCTGTTTCATATTTACCAGCTTTTGCAGTCACATAGGGGTCTGATTGCAATCAGATCAGATTTTTTGCTATTACTCAACATCATCAACAAGGAGGCTGTTGTTATCCCGTGTAAGCTGCGGCCAAAAATGCGACGGCAATGCGGAAATGCAACAAGCATTTTTTTCATGTTTATTTTTTTTCATCTCTTTTTTCATCATCTAACATTAAAGACTTGTTAACATTGTTTGCAAAATGAAAGTGAATACCTGACAAATGAAGCTATTTAATCACATTCATCTAAAAAATCATAAGTGGATCCAACTTTTCTAAATCAGTCCTGCATTCAGCTAATCACATGTAACATCACATGTAATGGCTTTATACAGAGATATTAAGATCACTGGCAATAAAATTTACATTGTGTTGCAGTATATACCAACATATCATCATATTCTTGTGAAGTGATTCCTAACCGGCTGTAATCGTAGCTTCTGCACTTGCCCGGGAATACACTGTGGAGCAAGTTCTGCTGGGAATGAGACCATCAACCATCTGTCTCCAGTAAAACTGGACTGGTCAGACAACACATCTGTCAGATATTTAAAAAATGGCCAAAGTTTTCTTCACTTGCTGAGGAGCCGGAGGTCCTTTGGAGTGTGCAGGACTCTTCTTAGACACTGTGGTGGTATATGCATTATTCTGTGCGTCTTAGTATAATGCTACATGTGTGTGTGTCATTCATGCTTAAGTGTACCCATGACAGAATGCATGTAGACATGGAGAGAACATGCAAACTCCATACAGAAAGATCCCAGTACAGCCACAAATATTGGAAAAAGTTGTTTATTTTCAATCAGATTTTTGAAATCTTTTCTTGGTCATTATCATATTCACTTCATATTGTACATACTGTTTTATTGATTAATATTTTATCAACATGTAATACATTTCTCTTGCTCTTGATTACACCCGATCCAGATCAGAGTTGCATGTTGGAAAAAACAAAACCCATCACAATAAGCCTCACTCTTTAGCTAAGCATTACAATCACCAATTAAAAGTGCAGGATATAAACCCTAGAGTTCGTCCTGGTGTCGTGTTCCAGGTGACTCTTTGAATGTCGCGTTATTAATGTGTGTAGCCGCCCTGATTGCAGATTTCATAGAGGTCTCGATCCAAGCATGAGGGAAGGCTGTGTGTTCACCAGCGAAGTGCACCCTGCCTTCATTCTTGAAGAGCTCCTTAGAGTACTCTAAATGTTGGTAGGGTGTGAAGAGAGCAAAGGCACCCAGACTGTAAGGATCCATGCTCCACCTCTTTACCACTACCCCTGTGCAGAGCGATTTGACTCGCTCACCATGGATCTTTGCCAAATCTCTCAAAGCCAACTCTTTCAGGTCTTCATCGCTCGCACCTGTGAAGAGGAGGGAGTCGTCAGACCAGGTGTAGGAGGCCAGGAGGACACCAACTGTCTTATTTGTTGGGAAACTGTGGCTGGGGTAGTAGATGTAACGAGAGGGCCTATCGGTGATGCTCTTTCCTCCTCGGATGCCATCCCTCTCCCAGAATGTCTCGTTAAAGGTGAGGATGATTTTAGTGGAGCTGTCGTAGTGGACTGCCCTCAGAGCCTGCATCTTTGGGATGGAAAGAGGTGGGTCAAAGTCCATGAAAAGTGCTGCTTTGGCTGTGGTTGTTACCAGGACGACATCAGCATGAAGGTCAGTCAGAGGAGACTGTTTGTCTGTCTGGTATGATACAATTACACCTTTATCTGACTGGCTGATGCGTTTGACTGTGGAGTTCAAGAAAAGAGCAACATCAAGGACAGTCAGAAAAGCTTTGGGGAGAAGGTCCGATCCACCAGTCACTTCATAGTACCTAAACAAAAAGAAATAGATACCCTTATTCTATGCAGCAGTATGTACCTTAACTCCGACAAAAACAAACAAAACATAACAAACTAGTAACCAACATCCATCACCACAATAAAAGGAAGGTAAGATAAATGTCGAAAACAAAGCTTTTCATAAAATTGTGTCATCTGCAAAGAAAAACTGTCCCAGTTGTGTCATGATGCACAAAACAAACAAACAACAAAGAAAAACAACAAAAAAGTTCAAAATTATTCAATTAGATTAAATATTAAATAAAGATGTCCTCACTGAGTGTCGTCATTGATGTCACTCTGGTCATATATCATCTCAGTCAGCGCTGTGTACATGAGGCTCTGTTCATTAAGCAGGTCTCCAATCATCCTCAGTGCTTCTGAACTCAGACCTCCTTCTTCTTTGAGATACTCCTGTTAAACAAACAAAGGCATGTTGTCACGGTGGTAATACTGTACATAACCTCAAGGTCATCCAAAGATTTATTTCTTACATGCCCTCTTGCCTTGCACTAAAATATCAGTAGTGGGTCACATTATTAATTTACTTAACACACAACGTTCTCATGAGATCACGCTGTGTTTTACCTTCACAGAATAATGGTCGTATTTTTTCAGTGCAGCCCAGCAACCATGAGCCTCCACTTCATCTTTAACCTACAAAAAAAAAGACACATGGATGAAGTCATCTCTGTTGAGATGATGCTGTCATCATGAGTACTCACAAACTAAACTATGTAGATGAAAGCATAAATGTTTAACTCAACTGTATGGGAACCCTGACACAAAAGCAAACCACAAGAACCATTACATGTTACCATCATGGCAACATCCTAAGAGTTATTGGTAAGCAGATTGCATGTAAACGTGCATATAGCGAACAGGATTTGCTGAAGTGGCTTGCTTTTTTGCAATTTTTGAATAATAGCCAGTTTTTTTTAACATAAAACTTGAATTTGTGCAACGTTATTAAGTTTACCAGGCAACTAACTTGAAGTTTCAGAATTTGACTTCATCCCTCATTCCTTAACTTTGTCCAACATACCTTCTGCAAAGCTTGCTGTAGCAGTTTGTCGGCCGACTTTTTCTTTTCACTTTCTGGCACATTGTACTTCAGTACATCAGGATTTTTTTCCACTGCATAAGTCCTCTTCAGCACCCCATTGACCAGGTAAAAGGTGTTGTCGTCATCCATAATGAATTTATTCAGTTTGACCCCTAGCTTTTTTGCAAACCAGTGGACGATCCTGTTCATGGTTACAGAATTAGCTTGTGAATCCAAGGTGTCATTACTCAGGGCATTTATATACATAATTATTAAGGTTTTATTACATTTCAGTAACAAAAAAGACAACAAGAACACTGGCAGCCTGCACCAGCCTCAACAAATGTCTACACTGCCAAAACACGTTTTGAAACAAATCTGCTGCATTGCTTTACACGTGTTTCATTCTTTAGATAATAGATAATTATTTTACTTGGAAATTCCTTTGAGAGTAATATTCCTTTTTCACTTACGTGTGATTACTTGGGATCCGCATGGCTCCTAGTTCAGCATACCAGCCCTCTTCATCCCTGTAGGTCTCCACACGTCCTCCAACACGACCACTTGCCTCTAATATAGTAACCTTGTTACCAAAAAAAAATCAAGAAGAAACCAATGCATTAGAGAAAAGTAGAATACCTTTATTAAACTGTAAGAAAGGTAGAACATGATTAAAAATGCGTCTTCAGTGTGATTTAGAATTGACCCTCCTTGAGGAAGTTACAGACAAAAATGTGGTGACACAAACTTATTCATAAAGGGTGAGTAGGTCAACTGTTGCACACATCAGCATCAACCAGTCAAGAGTCAACCACTGTGACCTTTCTGTTCCATAAACTAATCACTGATGTCAGCAGGGGGCACCCTTTCAAAAGAATCATGTGTTCAGGTCAGTAAAGAAAGGCTTCACCAAGAATGAGGCCATATAAACAAAGAGAACGGCAAAGTATGATGTTATGTTGTTTCACTACTACAGTTAAGCTTAAGATCACAAACTAATGTGTACAGCACATATGCTTATTGCATATACCTCGTGTCCTGCGTCTTGCAGTAGCTTGGCAGCCGTCAGTCCAGCCATGCCAGCGCCGACAATAACAACATGAAGAGATGTATCTACACGCGGGAGTCCGTTCATCGCAATCTGCAGCAGCTCCTTGTAGTCTTTGTCCTCCAGGCAGTCAGACAGATGTTCCTTCATGCTGACAGCATCAGCATGGCCAGGATACAGTGTGAGCAGCAGCACGCTGACAGTAACTGGAAACACAGACATTTACTAATTCTGGGATACCAGAAGCACAGCTGCCAAAGAGAGATTATAGAGTCAAGGTTTGTCACTTTACGTGAGGCACTGAACTGTATTTGACCTTATTTTCATCAGATTTACAGATACTTAATGTCTGTTTTTGAAAATTATAGTGGACTTTCTCTGTAGTCTAATCCTTCTTGGACAATGATGTGAACCTGGAGCTGAAAAAGCAGAACAACAACTTTGGTCAGAATGTCTGATAGCCACAAAATCAAGGAACTGCTGAGAGGAAATGTGCACTTTCAGCTCATATTGTACTCTCACATAATTCAGCTTCATTCATAGACCCCCAAACCCATAGTGACTGAGCTGTTTAGAAGGGCGAACCAGAACAGATTCGCAATTTCAATAAAAGATTTCACGTGATCACAAAATATAGACTTTCAAAGAGAGTTGATCCTTTAAAATAACTGTTTTCATTCTTAGTTTTAGCAGGAAATACTCACATATTTTCCATATTCCATATTTTCCCTCTTGCAGATCCATCTCAGTTATTAAGTCTTCCCTTCTTTGAAGACATGATGGACAGGACAAATAGGAAGAAAAGAAATACAGTGGACAACATGTTTCAATCCTAAAAAGTCCTGACTTCTCTGTCTGACAAAATCGTGTCTCAGTTTGTCTTTGAGAATATTTTAGATTTACATTTATCGCAATTTACTGATGATATTATTATACTTATACTTATAATCAAGCTCAAGAAATACATTCATAATGACATTTTAATGAGTCTGAGATAAATTACCAAATAAAATGACAGTTGATTCTTACCCTTGAAGCAGCAATGACTGAAATGAAATCTTGGCTTCTTATATACTTTCTTCTAGTGCTGGGATTTCTTTTTCTTGTCTGACAGGCGTGACCAACCAACCAACATTTTATCTTATGGGAACTCTGCCAAAAATGAACCAAAAGGAGGAAATAAAGAATTTCTTGGATTGATTTGAATGAGCATTGATTCATCTTGGATTTTCTTTGTGAACCACAGACTTGTCATTCGCTTTGTGTCATGTTTCGAGTGGCGGCACCTCCAACACTTCTGCTTTTCAGAATGAGAAGACACTCACAATCTAACAAATGGTTTTAATGTATAGTTCCTGTCAGTAGCATGTCTGTGATTGGTGTGAAGAGGAACTGATTACAGACAGTTATGAGACAGGAATCAGTGGTACAAATACATCTCCAGAATAAACTGTTCCATTAGAGATGGTGCAAACAAGCTAGCTTTCTAACATTTTATCACCAGTAATAAAGATGACCAAATGCATGAGAAGATATCTGCATTAAAAAGTTGAAGGTACATAAAGAGTCAACTACAACTGCTATGGTGTATTTTGGCATGGAAAATGAAGTTTTAAATGTGGATTCTGGATTTATTATGGTAACTATTGTGTTGTTTTTAACCATACATGTTTTTTTATGTGAAAGGATTGGGTTGAAGGGAAGTTTGCAAAATGGCAATACAGAATGTGAACACTTGCGTATTCACATTCGTACAACAGAAAAGTTGCCACACTGTGCAAGATGTAAATAGAAACAAAATGTGATGATGTGCAAAATATTAACACCCCATATTGTATTAAAAATAACACAAAGACAACTTTGTCTTTGCATTAAACCACATTCTGCACGCATGCCAGCAGCATGGCTTTGTAGCAAGAGAGTGACGCTGCCAAACTGGCCTGCCTGCAATCCAGACTTATCGCCTAATGAAAATGTTTGGTATATTATGAAACGTAGGAGCGGTTGAACAGCTGAAATCCTACACCAACACTTTCACTCTGAAGATTACAGCAAAGAGTCCTCAGTTGTCTAACAGAGTGTTGTTAAAAGAAGAGATGAACAGAGTGGTAATCATGATACTGTCCAACTTTTTTCAAACCTGTTGCTGGCATCAAAATGAGCATATCGTTTTACAAAAACTATCAAATTTCTCAGTTTCAGCATTTAAAAAACTTGTCTTTCTGCTATTTTCAATTAAATATGAAGTTTGAGCGTTTTCCCGTCAACGCAGTTTGCCTCTATTTACATTTTACACAGCAGGCAAACTTTTTTTTTGACCAAGCCTTTAGCACAGCCTATTACTCAAAGACATAACAATTTAAGCATTTCAAGGTGTCACATTCTGGTTTATCAGGTAAGTTTCAACCACTCAATTTCACTGTTTGAATAAATCATCTCTTAACCATGACACACACTGCTTAACCCGTCATTTATTAATGCAAGAACAGGAAAAATTACAAGGACCCTGAGAAAATAGTCTGTAATGTTTTACAAGAGAGAACAAACACAAAAATACACTTTGACATGTACAACATGACCTTTATACAGTGTAAATGCAGTTGCACATCTTCTCATCAGTGGCCTTTAGATCTTTGCATCGTGTTCACAATATTATTGCTGACCACAAACAGAGGTATTTGTTTCAAATGCAACACCATTAAGTTAGCAGTTGACCGCAGCGGTGGTAAAAACTGCAGCAGCTCTGTTCGTGTGAACAGACGAAGCAGACGGAACAACTTGGTTTGACTAAAAATAAACCTGCACGTCTTGAAAATACACACAGGTGCTTCAGCTAACTGAAGAGCTCAGAAAAAGCAGCATCATGATGAACCACTTTAAAGTCCATTTAGATTCTGCACACTGTCATTAAATATAAATATACACGCTGTAAACTCTTTTCATAACTGAATGTGCACACAGTGCACCGCTTTTATCACTTTCATCACATCTCATCTGAAGTAAATTTGTTCTTTCACATTATTTTTACAGAGGTTACTATACATTTGTAACAAAAAAGTACAAATCATTCCCCTGATATAGCTTATTCAATTACAAACAATCTACTCCCTTGTTTCCAGTCTTAACATGGTGTTGCTATGTTTAGTATACTTGTTGAAACTGTGAACTGCAATCTTTTAAAACACCTCCTGTCACTCGTCTGTCACTCAGCAGCCTGTAAGACACATAGGATGAACAAATCAGATGTCAAAGTGGTGAAAGAATTACATGAACTAGTACTGATTGAACAAACTTTGCAATAAGGCTCATTTCAAAGCAACAGATGAACCATTTAACACCCTGCGAGCCTGTTCACACCTCACATCAGCGCATGCATCTCATGTGACCACTTGAGATCTGTATGCAAGTAAACACGTGCACGATTTCAGTTTGCAAAGACGAAATGCTTTGTCGTTTTTAAGTGGTCGCTCAGCAGTAGTAGCCAACATTCTTGGACACTTTTTACACAAAGTATGAAAATGATGTATAATATTTACCAAATTCACAACAATTTGCAGGAGGCCCCAAAAAATAAGGAATTTGTTCATGAAGTTTGTAAGACTTTTTAAGGGAGTCTGGGGACTTTCTCCATGGCTATAAGGAAGCTACGCTGGTTACTGGTTTGCTGTTTTTATAAAATGTTGTCATCTTTTAGAAATGTAGCATAAATGCTGTTGAAACAGTGTTTAAACATCTAGCTGTTAAATGCTGGCGGGTGAGACATTCAGACAGGGACTAGCCACCAGCGATCCCACAACAAAATGTTTTTTACAAGAAGATAAACAACTTATTTACTCATGAAGCCACACAAAGGTAGGAATGAACACATGATTTATGGACTGGGCTCCACTGATACTGGATCAGATTTTATTCACAATATATTTGCTGCTTTTCCCTCTGATGTCCTCCAGCTGCTCAGCTTCATCTCTCCATGATTTACACAGTCTCCTGATGGAAAGATAGCTTTAGCCTCATAACTTGCTAAAATAGCTAACCGCTAATTAACTGCTGACAACTGAATCTGCTGTAAGCACGCAACAGAGCGGAGATCAGCAGCTGGACTGGAACTTACTGGGTTCAAGCACAGCCTGTTTGAGACCAACAGGGAGCAGCGTTATACTTATATCTTGATGGAAACATTGTTAAGTAGTGTAACACTAACTGTCACTAGCTCGGTCAGAAGTTTTATCACCCCAAGATGGGTAGGTTACTGTATTCCCTGCCAGACTGGCCACCGCTGGTTTTGGAGGTTGTGTTCGGTCCATAGCACTACCTAAACCCAAATTCATATATAGTGTGTTGTAATTCACAGCATTTTTCAACCTTCAACCACCTCCAGTTGTCCAACTATGTAAACACTTGTAAGTTGTGACTGATATGAAGCAGTATAAAAACCATTATTGTCCTCAGTCTTACCTATGGGATTGTAGCATAGGCATCCTCTGTTAAAGGTTGGTTGGTGACACCTGTTGCAAGCGCATAAAATGCAACGGTGGCGGGCTCAGCTTTAAAAATAGATAGAAAATGTCAGTTTGTGGCCAAAATATTAAGATTCACTACGCTTCACTTTATTACAACATTGGTGGGGGTTGGTAATCCCAACATAAGTCAAAAGACTTTAAATCACAGTGAGTCTCACCTGGTTGTCGAGTTTCATCCTCGCCCAAGGTGTAGTATACGGGTGAAGACAACAGTTCACCCTCATCTGACAGAGAGAGACAGAGTTAGTCAGCAACGACTCAATTTAAGGACACAGACTATGTTTTATGCCCATTTGTGCCGTGGCCCTACGCTTCAACCACTGTTTAAATGTATATGACACTGTAGGTACCCCTCTATTGCCCATCTAGCGTATTGTTTATGTCGTGCAAAGAGCGGGACAGGACTTTCACCCAAAAAACACTGTGTTTTGTGTAAAACCAAGAGTCAACGTGACTAATTTTACATAACAAATGAACTTTCGTGACATATTTAACATTGTTACACATAACTTGACGTAATGTGACGTAACTAACATAGTTATGTTTTATCTCAAATCATCTTTTTCCGAAACCTAAACAAATAATTCAATTCGTAAAATGTGAAATTTTTCTGAACGTCTAGCTGAACGTTGCATATTTATCATCTATAACTTGGCCACAGAACCGAAGCAAGAGGGGTACGTAGAACGTCATTGTTTGAAGTTGCTGTATATAATGGTTTGTGATCTCACTCAAAGTTACAGCTTTAATTTGTGGGATATTATTAATATAATATATATATAATAGTGTTATTATTTATTTTTATTTATTTTTAAAACTCAAGAGGAAGAACAAGCAGAGCGATGCAGAATCTTTGACTTTAAATAGCTTAAACAGATCTTTTCTGATGCATCAAGTCAAGTCGTGACCTCCACTCTAGAGACACTTCTCGGGGCCCCTTCAACCTTGTTTTTCTCGGTGGTTTGAGTCCAGGAAGCTTAAATTATCACCAGAAACCAACACATGACGTCTACCAAAGACTTTACAGACAGACTTTTTTTCTGTTTGTAACGACAGTCAAATGTTTGCACTACTTCAGTTATTTGCATTAATAATACACAATATAGATGTCTAGATTTATGTATCAAGAACGAGGTGAATTACCTTTCTTCTTCTTGTTTTTTCTTACGGTAGCATATATCTGTTTGTCCTCACCAGCTGCACTGGCCTCCACTTGTACTGAAAAAAAGAAGAAGATATATTTCACTTCACAGCCGACACTGTAAATGAACTTTAATAAATCACTGAATGAACATGGAAGAATTTATGTTGCCTCTTAAACTTCTGTTTCCTGCTGGTCTTCCTGTTTCATACCGCACATATCACATCAAGAACCAACATGACCGTTACACCAGAAGAGCTCTCTGACACATTTTGACTTACTTAACTCGTTTTATTTTGACTTGCTGTCTTGTGTGAAGCACTTTGCAGCTTTTTTTTCAAAAAGAGGTCAATAATTAATAAAGGTAGGAATGGTGATTATCTTCCTACAGCAGTGTATTTACCTGTTTGATCCTCAGCTGAGACTGATGCAGGTTTTAGTCTGGACAGGTAGAGCAACACTGCAAGACAAGAAGAGGAAGATAAAAATACCGACTTTATAAAATGTATAAAATGTATAGAAGGTATTCCAGACAATATAACAACTTTATCATTTTGTATTTCTACATTTGTCCGGTTTGTCTCTGTTATTTTGTGACAGCAGCTATCACTTTAATTGTGAATAAATTACCTACTTTACAAAAGACTATCAGGTCCTTAAAAACCCAGTTAACTCAAGCGTCATAGAGCTGGGCTTCATTTTGTTCCCCATATCCTGCTCTATAACCACTGAGCCCCTCACTGCACCTCTCACTCTACCGTTATGAGTGAAGCGTTCATTATCTTTGAGACCACATTGTTCCTGTCTAACGCCTTCAACAATCTTTTATTGATTGATCTCACAGGATAACCACAAGTTTAGATGCAGAGGTGGCATGAAGAGGAACTGAATTTTCTGTTACACAGAGAGTGGCATGTTAGCAGAACCGGGTAGTCAAGATGAGCAACCATAGCTGAACTTACATATAAGAGAGCCTCATCTACAGACTCTCAATCTGCACCTGAAAGGTGAGCACAGCACAAAAACAGCTATGAGCGATTCATGTAGCCAAGTTGTGAAATGTGTCCGTACCTCTGTCCCAGTATGCTCTGCCATAGTGATGTAGTCCAACCACCAACAGCAGGATCATCAATAAAACAGTGACAATGATCCATGGAGTAGAACCAGAGGAGGGAACAGGGGAGGGATCATTACCGGTTTCGTCTTTCGTTTCTTCTTGATGATCTGGAATGACAATATGTAACATAAATATACAAGTATTTAAAGGTATGCTTAAATGGTTAAAAGTAAAATTTGAATGAATGTGAACATAGGAAGAAAATACATTTAATTTTAATAATTTTGTTTTGTTTGCAGTGCTCCAGATAGGAGCTTCAAGGTTAACGCTAAAGGTATTGTCAGGTATCTGACAATATTTGCACGAAAGAATCAACATTTATATTAATATATATTCATATTTATAAATGAAAAGTGTTCCTTACTTCTAATAGACAGTCTGTAGATAAAAAAGAGATTAAAGCAGGATACATCAGCATTTGATAGGAACAGGTGGCAAAAAGAGCTGTTCACTGTCAGTGTTGTTCATTTGTTTTTCTGCTCCTGGTAACTTAAGCATGAGTTTTAATGGTTCTTTGATTTAGGTAAAGAAAGACACACTGTGTTGGTGAAGTACCGAAAAGATCAACGCTTACTATAGGCCATCTCAATATTTGACCTAAAACACCATCTGTCCCATATCTGGACCCAACAAAATATATGACACAAGACATCTCTACTGTCAAAGTCACACATGACATCACTGCTACATCTGTTTTTATCAGCAACAAGATAAAAATGACAAAATGTAAATTAAGCTCCTTTAAGTCAAACACACTCCATTAGTCTGTTGAGCATCATGTGTGATATGATTTTAATGTTTTGAAACTCTTCAGTGTCTCACCTCTGACAGTCAGCCGGCTCTCTGCTGATTCTCCACCATCAGAGATTTTGCACTTGTAGAGTCCTTCGTCAGACTTTGAAACACTGTGGATGGTCATGTTTCCTGTAGTGCTGCTCCTGATGAGGACACCATCTTTATAGAAACCGGTTAGGAGTTTGGAGGAAGTCGTCTTGTTTCTGCATCGCAGAGTCACGATGTCTCCCTCCATCACAGGAAGAGCAGGACTCTCCAGGATCACTGAACCAGCTGAACAACAATGTTTGAAATGTGTTTAATGTTAAACATGAGTTAGAATTAAAATCATGACGAGTTAATGACAAAATACAAACAAACCAGTGACAGCGATGTTGAGGCTGTTGCTTTTCTTTCCGTTTCCAGTCTCACACCAGTACTCAGCACTGTCGTCTGGATAAACATTTTTAATGATGCAGGATGAGTTGATTGTTGTTCTGTATTTTAAAACTCCATTAGCCTTGTATGCCACTTTCCATCCAGATGAACCATATAATCCGTCACAATGGAAAGTGACAGACTCGTATTCAACGAACTGCAGTTTGTTTGGTTCAACACGAAGAGACACTGAATCTGAAACAAATTGAAATCAAGAGATTTGTTTAAGTCTCATCTAAAATAATAGAACCAAATGCAAACAGATGTATCTGATAAAAAAATAAAAAGTCAACACCTCTCATGTTAATGTATGTCAATGTACTTTCTGTATTATTCATAAAGGGTCAGTTCACCAAAATCACTACAGAACATATTTTACTACTTCCTTCTTTTCTTAAATACATTTCCAGTTTAATGTTTCCTTCAAAATAATTGATCAGTATGAATGAGTAACTAACTGGTACTTACCAACTTTGTGATCAAGTGCACACAGCAGGAATAACACATTCATCACTGGAGAGACAAAAGAAAAGAGACAAACATCACAGAGACACGTTTATAACTTCTAAATGAAAGATACTCTGAATCAAAAACACATTCATTAAGTTCAAAGCACCTCTTTATCATTTAGTTTTTATCAAATACTCACACAGTCTGATGCAGAGAGCTGTGACCTCCATGTCGACTTGCTGTCGACTGTGTGAACAAACTGAAGTGTAAGGTAGGTGAGGAGGTGTCTCTTCCTGTGTGGCTTATTTCTTCTGTTGATGCAACACTAATTTAAGCTTTAGGTTGAAAACCATTTTCTCAGAGACAGAGCTGCTGTCGTAGCAGAAATAACCTCAGTGGTTATGTTAAATATCAGAGGGTGGAGCTAACGAACACACCAGACTTAGAAAAGAGAAGTACGTCTGACCAAAATATAAATAAACATAAACTGAAATAACTTAAACTACTTTTTCTTCATGTCAGCAGACTAGACTGAGAATCTGTCATCATGCTATCAGCTCTGTGAGAATGTACTTCAGCTAATATGCTTCCTATGACAAAGCTAACACAGCGATGCTGATGTCAAGCAGGTGTAATGACTGTTCACTGTCTAATTCACAAAAGTACAGCCGAGGCTCATGGGAATTAGTTTTCATTAGTCAGAGATTTGCCCAAGTCAGCGGGATTCATCATCTGGGAACCACGAATGTCGACAGCAAACCTATTTGAGATTCATTCAGAAAATAATTCAGTCTGGACTGGAGTTGTGACGTTCACGAACGAACCGAATCTAGCCCCTCCTTTGCTACTCATCTGAGTGAGACGAAGAACAGGCCCAAAGGGGAGGAGTGCACCAAAGTACATGTGGGGTTCCACAAGAGTCGGCTCCTTTCAAAGAGCTAAAGAGCTTGGAGCTACTTGTTCAACCAAGATTTAGCTCTTGTTGAAAACCACAAAACTTTCATGTCTTTTAAAGAAGCGAAACTGTGTGAAACTTTCTGGTTGTAGTTGGGAGATGCAGGTTGTTGGGGTCCTTAATGATTCTTTCAGCCTGTTCTTTTGGAGTGTCTGGTATAGGCGTCTTTTAGGCAGGGTAGAGCACCACCTATTGTATACTCAGCTCAATGAACCACACTTTGAGGGCCTGGTTTTGTTCAGTACTGTTTCTGTACCAGGCAGCGATGTTTCCTGTGAGGTGTTGCAGGAATAGAAACCCCTCAGATATCAGACATCAGACCTCAGGTACTGATCTGAGGTAAAACAGTCTCTCACCACAGAGTCAATATACAGAATCCAGATTGGGCCCTTTGTGACGTGGACACCAAGGTACTTGAAGCTGTCCACTCTTTTCACCAAGGAGCCATTGATTTGAGTGTAGGGGTGTAGTTCCCGCCCCGGTTCAAGTCAACTATCATCTCCTTAGTCCTGCTGACATTCAGAAGGAGGTTGTTGTCTTGACACCAGCGGCACAGGTCATCTTCATCCTACCACAACTGTATTGTCAGCAAACTAGATGATGACTATGCAGTCGTGTGTGCACATGTGGTATAGCAGAGGACCCAAAACACAGCCCTGAGGTACTCAGATGTTAGTGATGAGGGTTGACCCTCAACCTGACCCTTGGGTCACAGTACAGTGCACAGTTTTTAATCGTTGTGTTCACATACTTGGACAAACCTCCTTGCATCCTGCTCACAAAGAGTGATAGATGTGGATGTTGACCCCTTGCATTCGGTAACCTCAGCTTTAGCGAGTATTTAACTTACTTGCTAGATTAACTTCCACTGGAGGTCTTAATAATGTGTGACACCACAGTCTTTCATAAACACACAAAGTCTCTTTTCTTTCTTTCAATAGATTTCCTCTTCATTGATTTCTTTTCTGTTCTCTCACATGACACACAGGTTCTACTCTGCCCCCTGCAGGACATTATTCACATAACATGAAAAACAGTTTTTTTTTTACCCAGAGAGAAATTTTATTACACGTTTTAATAAAACTGTTTGGTACAATTAGACACAGTTAGATATCCTGCAAGAGGCTTCAACAAAATATGGTCATGATACAGTTAGATTTGTTTTTTTTTAATGTTTTTACATTGTAGATAGAAAATATAAGCAGAAAATGAGACTTGACGTCACACAACACACACACCTATGTCCACAGAGTCTGTTCACAGATGCGCAGAGATGCTGTGGTCAGTCTGCAGAGGGTTTGTCAGAGTTCTGGTGAAAGAGCAACAATAAATGCAGAAAAAAAGCTGTGGTTTGCAGACTGTCTCCATTTAACTTGTGAGAGTCTTCATGTGTTGATAGAGTCACAGCACATGACACATCTGCTACTCGACCCTGAGAAACAGAAATGAATCCATGAAAAACATGTCAGAGAATGATGCTAATTACATCTGCTGCTCTGTCAAACATTTTGTATTTACTAATTTATTTTAATTTTTTGGGTACGTTCACATCAGCGTTAACACGAGTGTTTGTTGTTTACCTCTGAGGTTCCCACAGTGAAGCAGTCCCAGCAGCAGCAGCAGAGGAGCCATCAGCACGACGGGGATAATGCTTCTGAAGATGAAGAACATGTCGTCTGAGCAGGGAGGAGACAACAGAAAGTATTAACTGTAATGTCACCAATCTACCATGTTATTTAACATTTAAACATACCAGTGTCAGTGTTGCTTCTCTTCCCTTCTTCCTGTTCCTGCTGGTGCTCTGTGAGGTTAAAAATCAGGTTTAGAAAAGAGCTGTCACTGTTTTTCACTTGTTTTTTCTGGTCCTGGTGAAAGAAACCAGTTTGTTGTTTCTGGCAACTCAATGCACTTGTAAGGAAAAGAAGTCCACAAATCATACACATAATCTATTGATTGCCTCAATATTTGACAAAAAACACAATCTTTCCTGAACCTGGACTCAACAAAACATGTGACAAAAGATGTCTCTTCTGTCAAAGTTAACTGTTTTCATAAGCGACAGGATACAAATGACAAAATGCAAATTTAAGTTAAGACAAACGCCCAATTAGCTTGTTGAGCATCAAACAATCTGGTGAACAACAAAATAAAACTCTTCAGTGTCTCACCTCTGACAGTCAGCCGGCTCTCTGCTGATTCTCCACCATCAGAGATTTTGCACTTGTAGAGTCCTTCGTCAGACTTTGAAACACTGTGGATGGTCATGTTTCCTGTAAAGCTGTTCCTGATGAGGACACCATCTTTATAGAAACCAGTTAGGAGTTTGGAGGAAGTCGTCTTGTTTCTGCATCGCAGAGTCACGATGTCTCCCTCCATCACAGGAAGAGCAGGACTCTCCAGGATCACTGAACCAGCTGAACAACAATGTTTGAAATGTGTTTAATGTTAAACATGAGTTAGAATTAAAATCATGACGAGTTAATGACAAAATACAAACAAACCAGTGACAGTGATGTTGACGCTGTTGCTTTTCTCTCCGTTTCCATCCTCACACCAGTACTGTCCACCATCGTCTGGATAAATATTTTTAATGATGCAGGACGACTGAGTTGTAGTTCTACATTGTAAACTCTTTTTGCCCTCATGTGCCACTTTCCATCCAGATGAACCATATAATCCGTCACAATGGAAAGTGACAGACTCGTATTTAAAGAACTGCAGTTTGTTTGGTTCAACACGAAGAGACACTGAATCTGAAACAAAGAAGAATCAAGAGATTTGTTTAAGTCTCATCTAAAATAATAGAACCAAATGCAAACAGATGTATCTGATAAAAAAATAAAAAGTCAACACCTCTCATGTTAATGTATGTCAATGTATTTTCTGTATTATTCATAAAGGGTCAGTTCACCAAAATCACTACAGAACATATTTTGCTACTTCCTTCTTTTCTTAAATACATTTCCAGTTTAATGTTTCCTTCAAAATAATTGATCAGTATGAATGAGTAACTAACTGGTACTTACCAACTTTGTGATCAAGTGCACACAGCAGGAATAACACATTCATCACTGGAGAGACAAAAGAAAAGAGACAAACATCACAGAGACACGTTTATAACTTCTAAATGAAAGATACTCTGAATCAATAACACATTCATTAAGTTCAAAGCATCTCTTTATCATTTAGTTTTTATCAAATGATACTCACACAGTCTGATGCAGAGAGCTGTGACCTCCATGTCGACTTGCTGTCGACTGTGTGAACAAACTGAAGTGTAATGTAGGTGAGGAGGTGTCTCTTCCTGTGTGGCTTATTTTTACTGTTGATGCAACACTAATTTGGGCTTTAGGTGAAAAGCCATCTTCTCAGAGACAGAGCTGCTGTCGTGGCAGAAATAACCTCATTGGTTATGTCAAATATCAGAGGGTGGAGCTAACGAACACAACAGACTTAGAAAAGAGAATTATGGCTGACTTGAAACTGAAATGACTTGAACTACTTTTTCTTATTCTTATTTTCAGGAATTACACATGCATGAAAACATAGTTATGGATATTATATCCCATGTCTGCCTTATTCTGAAAATAGACCCAATCTTACACACTGGACCTTTAAGTTCAAATCCACTCCAGACTCGGTGAATCCGTTAACTTCCTCAGTGATGCTGGTGGTTGTATCCTGGAACGTGCTTTTTAATATGGTGCAGACTGTAGGGCCGCCTCTGATTGGTGTATTTCCTCACCTCTGACGTCACTTGGGGCATGTGTGGTATTTATTCAGTTTTGTGCATTTTGACAGGAAGGGATCGTTTTGATTTGACTGACTTAATTTTAATATCATGTGTCTTATCATAATGTGTGACGCCACATGTTTTATTAAAGGTTTTATCACACGCACAGCCACATTTGATACACAGGTCCTACTCTGCCCCCTGCAGGACATTTTTCACAATACATGTTTTTCCCCAAACATAAATTTTATTATTTTAATAAAAAAACATTTGGTATAGTTACATACAGTTACATATCTGTGCATGTTACTGAAATTATATATGTTAAAGTATAATAATGCTATACAATGTTCTTCATCTACAAAAATACTGCTACATAATATGGTCACGACACGGTTATACTTGTTTATTTATGTTCATACATTGTAGGTAGAAAATGAGACCTGGCATGACAAGTTCTGTGGTTGTCTATGACAAACATGGAGTCTTTTCATACAGGCGTACAGGTGTTGTGGTCAGTCTGCAGAGGCTTTGTCTGGTCAAAGAGCAATAATAAATGCAGGCTGTGGTTTGCAGATCGTCTCTGTTCGACTTGTGAGAGTCTTCATGTGTTGATAGAGTCACAGCACATGACACATCAGCAACTCAACCCTATGAAACAAACGAATCACTGAAAAACATGTCTGAGAATGATGCTAATTACATCTGCTGCTCTGTCATACATTTTGTATTTATTAATTTATTTTAATTTTTTGGATATGTTCACATCAGCGTTAACACGAGTGTTTGTTGTTTACCTCTGAGGTTCCCACAGTGAAGCAGTCCCAGCAGCAGCAGCAGAGGAGCCATCAGCACGACGGGGATAATGCTTCTGAAGATGAAGAACATGTCGTCTGAGCAGGGAGGAGTCTCTGTGTGAGGTGATGCAAAGACAACACATCTTATCATTTGTCAATTGAGGTTGAAGGAGTCTCCAGAACCATCTGAACAACATGTGTTTGATATTAATTTCATGTTAAACTCATGATGAATTTGTGACAAACATACCAGTGACGGTGATGTTGACGCTGTTGCTTCTCTTCCCATCTTCAGCCTCACACCAGTACTCTCCACCGTCGTCTATATAAATGCTCCTAATAATGCAGGGCCACCGTTTTGATGTCATCTTACTTATAGTTCTACATGTGAATAACTCCCCTTTGAATTGATGTACAACTTCCCATCCAGATGAACCATATATTCCGTCACAATGGAAAGTTACAGACTCGTATTCAAAGAACTGCAGTTTGTTTGGTTCGACATGAAGAGACACTGAATCTGAAACAAAAACAGAAAAGTAAAGATTTGTTATTTTTGTTTTTTCTCTTTTTCTTTGTTGACTTGAAGTAAAACACAGAATCTGTTGACCACCTCAATAAAACACCATCTTTTCTGAACCTGGACCCAACAAAAGCTGACGGAAGATGTCTCTGATGTCAGAGTCACACACAGCATCACTATTACAACTGTTTTTATGAGCGAAAGATAAAAATGACAAAATGTAAATTAAAATATGATTTTGAAACTCTTCAGTGTCTCACCTCTGACAGTCAGCCGGCTCTCTGCTGATTCTCCACCATCAGAGATTTTGCACTTGTAGAGTCCTTCATCAAACTTTGAAACACTGTGGATGGTCATGTTTCCTGTAGTGCTGCTCCTGATGAGGACACCATCTTTATAGAAACCAGTTAGGAGTTCGGAGGAAGTCATCCTGTTTCTGCATCGCAGAGTCACAATGTCTCCCTCCATCACAGGAAGAGCAGGACTCTCCAGGATCACTGAACCAGCTGAACAACAATGTTTGAAATGTGTTTAATGTTAAACATGAGTTAGAATTAAAATCATGACGAGTTAATGACAAAATACAAACATACCAGTGACAGTGATGTTGACGCTGTTGCTTTTCTTTCCGTTTCCAGTCTCACACCAGTACTCTGCACTGTCGTCTATATAAATATTTATAATGTTGCAGGACGACTCGGTTGTAGTTATACATTTTACTTCCCCTTTGAATTCGCCTTTGACCTTACGTGCCACTTTCCATCCAGATGAACCATATAATCCGTCACAATGGAAAGTGACAGACTCGTATTTAAAGAACTGCAGTTTGTTTGGTTCAACACGAAGAGACACTGAATCTGAAACAAAGAAGAATCAAGAGATTTGTTTAAGTCTCATCTAAAATAATAGAACCAAATGCAAACAGATGTATCTGATAAAAAAATAAAAAGGCAACACCTCTCATGTTAATGTATGTCAATGTCTTTTTTGTATTATTCATAAAGGGTCAGTTCACCAAAATCACTACAGAACATATTTTACTACTTCCTTCTTTTCTTTAATACATTTCCAGTTTAATGTTTCCTTCAAAATAATTGATCAGTATGAATGAGTAACTAACTGGTACTTACCAACTTTGTGATCAAGTGCACACAGCAGGAATTACACATTCATCACTGGAGAGACAAAAGAAAAGAGACAATCATCACAGAGACACGTTTATAACTTCTAAATGCTTCATCGATTCCTTTTATCATTTAGTTTTTATCAAATGATACTCACACAGTCTGATGCAGAGAGCTGTGACCTCCATGTCGACTTGCTGTAAAGTGTAAAGTAAGTGAGGAGGGGTTCCTGTGTGGCTTATTTCTTCTGTTGAACCAACGCTAATTTTGGGGTTTAGATTGAAAACTCTTTTCTCAGAGACAGAGCTGCTGTTGTGGCAGAAATAACCTCAGTGGTTAGGTCAAATATCAGAAGGTGGAGCTAATGAACACAGCTGATTCGCAATAGAGAAGTCAGGTCAAAATTTAGAGAAACATATAAACTGAAATAACTTTTTCTTGGTGTCAGTGAGGCTGAAACAAGGCTGAGAATCTACAGCCATGCTAGCAGCTCTGTGAGAATGTACTTGAGCTGCTAACATGCTAATAAGCACGTATAATGTTTACCATGTACACCATCTCAATCAAAAATGGCATAGACATCACAATTCGGCCCTCGTTAAAGTTGCCAAAGTCGCTCAAATACTGTCACTTGCTGCCTCATATGTCCCATCCATTGACAGACGGATGAGACATATGAGGACACATATGGGACACAATTAGTGTTGAATGTTACTGCTGATCAGTATACGTGCATTTTCATGTTCAGATGAACAAAATATAACGTGGCAGATTGTAAACAAACCTACAATCATAAAGAATAGAACAGACTGAATGACATGCATTAGAAAGAGAAAAGTTAGAAAAATAAAAACATTAGTAAATACAAAATGTTTGACAGAGCTGCAGGAACCAGTCTAAGACGTATGTGTCATGTGCAGATGTGTCGTGTGCTTTGGCTCAACACATGAAGATTCTCACAAGTCAAATGGAGGCAGTCTGCAAACCACAGCTTGTGAGTGTCTACATTTAATAATCCACTTACAGCAGAACTCGAGTGACCACAGCATCTCTACGCCTTTATAAACAGACTGTGGGCACACATATGAACTGTGTGATGCAATGCATTCAAGCAGCGTTGGGTGGGAATTTGTATTTTTGCAACAGCCCCAGTTTCAGAGTGTAACATTGCTGTGGTAACTATGTTCAGCTGTACTCGAGTATTTGTTCTGATTACATTACTTCTGATCAAAAACTAGCGAGTCGACAACTTTGCTAACAGCCAAACATCAACAAGGTCACCAACAGCAGACATAGCAGCCAGCTAATATTACTGACTAGTCCAACAGCAGTCAGCCCAGCTCGGCATCCGTCTGTTATAACTTCCTGTGTCCGTACACCTGCAGCTGTAGTAGAAACAAAGCAGCTAAAAACATTTCTTTCTTTAGATACCAGATTCACACAAAGCTGAGGCACATTTGACATTACATTGATGTAAAGACATTCATAGTTCACAGAGGATGAATTGAGACGTTTTCCTCTAGCTTCACCAGCAAGTCAAAAGTTCCCCATCAGCATCAGCTGTACTTTGGGCTTTGTGCTGATTATCATGTGCTAGCATGCTAAACTGAGATGGTGTACATGGTAAACATTGTACGTCCTTATTAGCATGTTAGCAGTGTTAGTTAAAGTACATTCTCACAGAGCTGCTAGCATGTCTGTAGATTCTCACCTTTGTTTCAGCCTCGCTGGCACCAAGAAAAAGTTATTTCAGTTTATATGTTTCTCTAAATTTTGACCTGACATCTCTTTTTTGAGTCTGGTGTGTTCGTTAGCTCCACCCTCTGATATTTGACCTAACCACTGAGGTTATTTCTGCCACGACAGCAGCTCTGTCTCTGAGAAAAGAGTTTTCAATCTAAACCCCAAAATTAGCGTTGGTTCAACAGAAGAAATAAGCCACACAGGAACCCCTCCTCACTTACTTTACACTTTACAGCAAGTCGACATGGAGGTCACAGCTCTCTGCATCAGACTGTGTGAGTACTATTTGATAAAAACTAAATGATAAAAGGAATCGATGAAGCATTTAGAAGTTATAAACGTGTCTCTGTGATGATTGTCTCTTTTCTTTTGTCTCTCCAGTGATGAATGTGTTATTCCTGCTGTGTGCACTTGATCGGAAAGTTGGTAAGTACCAGTTAGTTACTCATTCATAACCACCACTTATTTTGAATTACACTCTTATTGGTATCATGGCAACTGTCATTGGGTGGGATATATCAGGCAGCAAGTGAACATTTTGTCATTTGGTCCGATCCAACAGACGAGCTCCTCTAGCTGAAAAAGTTAATGGTGGTTAACCATGACAGAAAGGTGTCAGAACACACAATGCATCACAGTTTGTTGCGTATAGGGATGTGTAGTTACAGACCAGCGTGTCCATGCTGACCTCTGCTAAAAGCGCCCAACAATGTGAGCATCAGAACTGGGCTGTGAGGCAATCGAAGGAGGTGGCCTGGTTTGATGAATCACGTTTATAACAGTTGTGTGGATGGCCGGGTGCATGTCCATTGCTTACCTGGGGAACACATGGCACTATAGGAAGAAGGTGAGCGTGCAAGGTGTGATGCTTTGGGCAATGTTCTGCTGTGAAACTCTGGGTCCTGCCAATTAACGTGGACGTTACTTTGACAAGTACCACCTATCTAAGCAATGCTGCAGCCCATGTACGGCTTTTGGTGAAAACGGTATTCCCTGATGGCAGTGGCCTCTTTCAGCAGGATAATACACCCTGCTGCAAAGCAAACATGGCTCAGGAATGGTTTAAGGAACAGGACAACGACAAACCTGCCTGGACAACAAGTCCGATCTATGGAGGCCCCACCTCAAAAGTCAGAAGATCTGCTGCACATGTTTAGAAGTCTAGAGGAGCCCTTGCCTTGACAGGTCAGGGAAGTTTGGGTGGCGAAAGGGGACCTACACAATATTAGGCAGGTGGTTATATTGTTATGGCCCAAATGTTTAGAGTGTTAAAGAAAAGCAGGTAGTGATTGTGGAGAACTGACCCCTTATGAATAATACAAAAAATACAAATTTGTTCAACGTGATATATTTGTTTTAATTTGGTTTCATTATTTTAGATCTATATTCCAGTATTTTATGTGACTTAAACAAATCTCTTGATTTTTCTTTGTTTCAGATTCAGTGTCTCTTCGTGTTGAACCAAACAAACTGCAGTTCTTTGAATACGAGTCTGTCACTTTCCATTGTGACGGATTATATGGTTCATCTGGATGGAAAGTGGCATACAAGGCTAATGGAGTTTTAAAATACAGAACAACAATCAACTCATCCTGCATCATTAAAAATATTTATCCAGACGATGGAGGACAGTACTGGTGTGAGGATGGAAACGGAGAGAAAAGCAACAGCCTCAACATCGCTGTCACTGGTTTGTTTGTATTTTGTCATTAACTCGTCATGATTTTAATTCTAACTCATGTTTAACATTAAACACATTTCAAACATTGTTGTTCAGCTGGTTCAGTGATCCTGGAGAGTCCTGCTCTTCCTGTGATGGAGGGAGACATCGTGACTCTGCGATGCAGAAACAGGATGACTTCCTCCAAACTCCTAACCGGTTTCTATAAAGATGGCGTCCTCATCAGGAGCAGCACTGCAGGAGAGATCACCGTCCACAGTGTTTCAAAGTTTGATGAAGGACTCTACAAGTGCAAAATCTCTGATGGTGGAGAATCAGCAGAGAGCCGGCTGACTGTCAGAGGTGAGACACTGAAGAGTTTCAAAATCATATTTTAATTTACATTTTGTCATTTTTATCTTTCGCTCATAAAAACAGTTGTAATAGTGATGTTGTGTGTGACTCTGACATCAGAGACATCTTCCGTCAGCTTTTGTTGGGTCCAGGTTCAGGAAAGATGGTGTTTTAGGTCAAATATTGAGGCGGCCAACAGATTATGTGTTACTTCAAGTAAGGTCAGAATTTGTAGACTTCTGTTTACCTTAGCCAAGTGCACTGAGCAGGCTAAAAGAACCATTCAAACTAAAAGCAGAAAAAGAAGTGACAAACACTGACAGTGAACAGCTCTTTCTAAACTTCACAGAGTACTGGTGGGAAGAGGAAGATGGGAACAGCGTCAACATCACTGTCACTGGTATGTTTGTCACAAATGTATTTAACACGATGACAGTATAAAGAATGGACAGTGTATATGAGATGTCACTCATAGGTCCTTCTAAACCTCATGCATTCATCATTTTTTAATCTCCAGACATATTCATTTGTTTTATATTTATATTTATATATATTTGTATTTTAAATGTATTTTTCTTTGTTTCAGATTCAGTGTCTCTTCGTGTTGAACCAAACAAACTGCAGTTCTTTAAATACGAGTCTGTCACTTTCCATTGTGACGGATTATATGGTTCATCTGGATGGAAAGTGGCGCGTAAGTTCAAAGGGAATTCACAATGTAGAACTACAACCAAGTCATCCTGCACCATTATAAATATTTATCCAGACGACGGTGGAGAGTACTGGTGTGAGACTGGAAAGGGGAAGAGAAGCAACAGCGTCAACATCACTGTCACTGGTATGTTTGTCACAAATTCATCATGAGTTTAACATGAAACAATATCAACCACATGTTGTTCAGATGGTTCTGGAGACTCCTTCAACCTCAATGGACAAATGATAACGTGTGTTGTCTTTGCATCACCTCACACAGAGACTCCTCCCTGCTCAGGCGACATGTTCTTCATCTTCAGAAGCATTATCCCCGTCGTGCTGATGGCTCCTCTGCTGCTGCTGCTGGGACTGCTTCACTGTGGGAACCTCAGAGGTAAACAACAAACACTCGTGTTAACGCTGATGTGAACATATCCAAAAAATTAAAATAAATTAATAAATACAAAATGTTTGACAGGCAGCAGCAGATGTAATTAGCATCATTCTCTGACATATTTTTCATGGGTTATTACTTTCTGTTTCTCAGGGTCGAGTAGCAGATGTGTCATGTGCTGTGACTCTATCAAGACATGAAGACTCTCACAAGTTAAATGGAGACAGTCTGCAAACCACAGCTTTTTTTTTCTTATCATTGCTCTTGATTAGAACTCTTACAACGCCGCTGCAGACTGACCACAGCATCTGTACGCCTCTATGAACAGAGTGTGGGCGTGCATGTGTCATGTCAAGTCTCATTTTCTGCTTTTATTTTCTACATACAATGTATATACCTAAATAAACAAGTATTTTTGAACATTTTATTGTATCATTTAATACTGTAATATATATAATATCAGCCACCTGCACAGATATCTAACTGTAAGTAACTGTACCAAACATTATTATTGAAATACGTGTAATAAAACTTCTATTTAAATAAAAAAAAGAAGGAAAAAAAAGAGGCTTCGTGTATTCATAAATACCTGTGGCGTATTATGATAAGAATCATGAAAATGAACTGTCAGTGAAAACAAAACACGTAGCAGTTAAACAACTTCACTTCCTGACAAAATATGCATGAGCTGCACCTTTAAACTTCAAGATAAAATAAATGAAGAAAAAGGCCATGGAGCCAGCAGAACTTTTAGTATTTGAGACAATGCTACAAAGTCGTTACGATCAATATCCAGGAAAGGAGTCACCTGGTCGAATAGTTTTTCAGTATTCCTGTTGGAAGCTAATACAGACACAGAGGTCGTCCAGTTTATTATCCAACACTCGTACATTGGCTTGCAGACAAGCTGTGTCCTCAGCTGGTGTTTAATTCTTCCACTTTACCGTTGGTGTTTCTTACAATGTTAAGATGGATGTACGGATAGACGCAGATATGGACGTGCTTATCTGCGTTGTCAGGGTCATTGCTGGTGTTGATCTTCTTCAGTCTTCCTCCACGTTTACATTCATGGAAAGGAGAGCGTGCACATTTCTATACCCTGACCAGTGTCTTCTCGTATGATACCAGTGTTGAATTTTACTATCAATGTCCTGTTCCAACGCTCTGAGTATTAAATTAAATTAAAATGACATACTTTTTTGTTTTTTGTTTTGACTGACAGTTGATTTCAGTATTGTGGTTCTCGTCATAACTGATGCCACAAGTTTCCTTAAATACATGAAAATAAACTGGATCATTGTCAAGATTTCCTCTTTTCTTTCTTTCAGTGGTTCTCCTTCTCTTCCTTCATTTCTTTTCTGTTCTGTCACAGACATACATGACACATAAGTCCTACTCTGCCCCCTGCAGGACATCATTTACATGACAGAAATTTAATTACACACTTTACAAAAAAATGTTTGTACAGTTCAATACAGTTAGATATCTGTACATGAGGCTGCAACACAATATGGTAATTATACTTGTTTATTTTTTTATTTTTTAACATTGTAGGTGGAAAATACAAACATAAAAAGACACTTGACAAAACAAGTTTCACACTTCTTTGAGTCTTTTTGTAGAGGCGTAGAGATGCTGTGGTCAGTCCGCAGCTGCTTTGTAAGACTTCTGGTCAAAGAGCAATGATACATGTAATAAAAACAATGTTTTTAAAAAAGCTGTGGTTTGCAGACTGTCTCCATTTAACCTGTGAGAGTCTTCATGTGTTGATAGAGTCAGAGCACATGACACATCTGCTACTCGACCCTGAGAAACAGAAATTAATTAATTAATTAATTAAAACATGTCAGAGAATGATGCTAATTACATCTGCTGCTCTTTCAAACATTTTGTATTTACTAATTTATTTTACTTCTAAATTTCTGTTTGCTATAATGCAAAAGCAAAATATGCACTGATTATAAATGGGACATCAGATCAAAATATGAAACAATAAATAAAATAAACATGCAAAGACAAACAAATAGGATGTTGAAGCATGATGATCACATGAGCAACCAAACCAGCATTTAGTGTACTCTGTTCTACCTCTGAGGTTCCCACAGTGAAGCAGTCCCAGCAGCAGCAGCAGAGGAGCCATCAGCACGACGGGGATAATGCTTCTGAAGATGAAGAACATGTCGTCTGAGCAGGGAGGAGACAACAGGAAGTATTAACTGTAATGTCACCAATCTACCATGTTATTTAACATTTAAACATACCAGTGTCAGCGTTGCTTCTCTTCCCTTCTTCCTGTTCCTGCTGGTGCTCTGTGAGGTTAAAAATCAGGTTTAGAAAAGAGCTGTCACTGTTTTTCACTTGTTTTTTCTGGTCCTGGTGAAAGAAACCAGTTTGTTGTTTCTGGCAACTCAATGCACTTGTAAGGAAAAGAAGTCCACAAATCATACACATAATCTATTGATTGCCTCAATATTTGACAAAAAACACCATCTTTCCTGAACCTGGACTCAACAAAACGTGACAAAAGATGTCTCTCCTGCCAAAGTTAACTGTTTTCATAAGCGACAGGATAAAAATGACAAATGAAAATTTAAGTTAAGACAAATGCCCAATTAGCTTGTTGAGCATCAAACAATCTGGTGAACAACAAAATAAAACTCTTCAGTGTCTCACCTCTGACAGTCAGCCGGCTCTCTGCTGATTCTCCACCATCAGAGATTTTGCACTTGTAGAGTCCTTCATCAGACTTTGAAACACTGTGGATGGTCATGTTTCCTGTAGTGCTGTTCCTGATGAGGACGCCATCTTTATAGAAACCAGTTAGGAGTTTGGAGGAAGTCGTCTTGTTTCTGCATCGCAGAGTCACGATGTCTCCCTCCATCACAGGAAGAGCAGGACTCTCCAGGATCACTGAACCAGCTGAACAACAATGTTTGAAATGTGTTTAATGTTAAACATGAGTTAGAATTAAAATCATGACGAGTTAATGACAAAATACAAACATACCAGTGACAGTGATGTTGACGCTGTTGTTTCTACTCCCCTCTCCAGTCTCACACCAGTACTCTCCGGCGTCATTTGGATAAAGATTTTTTACGGTGCAGGACGACTTGGTTGTAGTTCTACGTTGTGAATTCCCTTTGAACTTATGTGCCACTTTCCATCCGGATGAACCATATAATCCCTCACAATGGA
This sequence comes from Sciaenops ocellatus, assembly GCA_033000465.1. Lineage (NCBI taxonomy): Eukaryota > Metazoa > Chordata > Actinopteri > Sciaenidae > Sciaenops > Sciaenops ocellatus. The sequence continues at coordinate 1,595,347 of CP136875.1, forward strand.
AAGTTAGGTCGTCATATTCAAAGAACTGCAGTTTGTTTGGTTCAACACGAAGAGACACTGAATCTGAAACAAAGAAAAATAAAGAGTTCTCAAATCACATAAACCACCTTGTTCCATTGCTCCATGGTCCAGTTCTGATGCTCACACTGTCAGCATGGGCACCCTGACTGTTCTGTGGCTATGCAGCCCCATACACAACACTGTTCTGACACCTTTCTATCAGAACCGACGTGAACTTTTTCCGCAATTTCAGCTACAGTGACTCGTCTGTTAGATGAGACCAAATGGGCAGCTTAGCTTCCCAAATTCCTCAATGATCCTATGCCATCCATTACCCTGGTTGCCATCTCACTGCTTTTCCTTCACTGGACTACTTTTGATAGGTACTGACCACTAAAGATGGGGAGCACCCCATAAGAGCTGCAATTTTGGAAATGTTCAGACCCAGTCGTCTAACCATCATAACTTGGCCTTTGTCAAAGTTGCTCAAATCCTTACACCTGCCCAGTTTTCTTGCTTCTAACACATCAACTTTGAGGACAAAATGTTCACTTGCTGCCTGATATATCACACCCAGAGACAGGTGCCATGATATAGAGATAATCAGTGTTGTTCATTTCACCTGTCAGTGGCCATGATGTTATTGCAGATCGGTGTATACCCTTCAAATGATTTCAAAAGTATGAATGAGTAACTAACTGGTACTTACCAACTTTCTGACCAAGTGCACACAGCAGGAATAACACATTCATCACTGGAGAGACAAAAGAAAAGAGACAAACATCACAGAGACACGTTTATAACTTCTAAATGCGTCATCGATTCCTATGAAAGATACTCTAGTCTACTACTACTCTATGTGTCGTCTGTTAAATCCCATTACTGATACAAGAAAACAGCTAAAACCTATCATTTAGTTTTTATCAAATGATACTCACACAGTCTGATGCAGAGAGCTGTGACCTCCATGTCGACTTGCTGTCGACTGTGTGAACAAACTGAAGTGTAATGTAGGTGAGGAGGTGTCTCTTCCTGTGTGGCTTATTTCTTCTGTTGATGCAACACTAATTTAAGCTTTAGGTTGAAAACCATCTTCTCAGAGACAGAGCTGCTGTCGTAGCAGAAATAACCTCAGTGGTTAGGTCAAATATCAGAGGGTACGAAAAAAAAAAGTACATCGGATCAAAATATAAACAAACTGAAATAACTGAAACTACTTTTTCGTGGTCTCAACAAGGCTGAAACTAGACTGAGAGTCTACAGCCATGCTGCAGCTCTGTGAGAATATACTTCAGCTAAACGCTAATTGCTAACATGCATGTTTAATGTTTACCATGCATCTTAGTTAAGTTTAGCATGATAATCAGCACAAAACCCAAAGTACAGCTGGAACTGATGGAAAACTTCTGACTTGCTGGTGAAGCTACAGGAAAAAGTCAGTTTGACCAAAATCATTAGGATTCATCCTCTGAACTATGAATATGTATAATCAATGTAGTTGACATCAACTGTCATTTTCGCGTGAATGTAGTATCTCAGTCAACATTGTTTTGAAGAGAGAAGCTTTATTAGATTACAAATGATGTTCTGTGATGCTAGCACAGTAGCCTGAACATGAAAGCTGCAAGGGTACGGGCACAGGAAGTTACAGATAGACGCCAAGCTGGGCTGACTGCTGTTGGACTAGTCAGTAATATTAGCTGGCTGCTATGTCTGCTGTTGGTGACCTTGTTGATGTTTGGCTGTTAGCAAAGTTGTTGCTAGTTTTCAATCACAAGTAATGTAATCAGAACAAATACTCGAGTACAGCTGGACATATTTACCACAGTGGGATTACACTCTGAAACTAGGGGGTGCTAAGTTGCAATAACACCAGTTTCTATATATGTATGTTGCTTGAATGCACATCATTGCATGACCAGTTTCACATGTGTACCCACAGAGTCTTTTCAAAGAGGCGTAGAGATGCTGTGGTCACTCGCTTTGTCAGAGTTCTGTCAAAGTGGATTATTAAATGTAGACAGTTAAAAAAAGAGCTGTGGTTTGCAGACTGTCTCCATTTCACTTGTGAGAATCTTCATGTCCTGATAGAGTCACACCACATGACACATCTGCTACGCAACCCTGAAATCGAAATGAAAAATATGTCTTAGATAATCATCCTGCTGCTTTGTTGTTAACAATTCTTTTACTTTTTTTTTTTTTTACTCAGAGTCAACATGAGTGCTTGTTGTTTACCTCTGAGGTTCCCACAGTGAAGTAGTCCCAGCAGCAGCAGCAGAGGAGCCATCAGCACGACGGGGATAATGCTTCTGAAGATGAAGAACATGTCGCCTGAGCAGGGAGGAGTCTCTGTGTGAGGTGCTGCAAAGACAACACAAAGTATTTACTGTAATGTCAGTCGTTGTGACTCAATGTATACTGATCAGCAATAAAAAAAAGGGCAACCATAATTTGAATGACTTTGACAAGGGTCACATTGTGATGGGCAGATGACTGGTTCAGAGCACACTGTCGCTCACACTGCTAAAAGTTAAAAAGTGGTTCTGATAGAAAGGACAGGACTGCCCAGCTGCAGACCAGTCAGGGTGCCCATGCTCAAACCTGTACACTACCGAAAATGCCAACAATGGACACAAGAGCATCAGAACTGGACCATGGAGCAATAAAAGAAAGTGGCCTGGTCTGATAAATCATGTTTTCTTTCCTGGTTTCCAAATCCCCCAGATATCAATCCAATCAAACATCTGTGGGATGTGCAGGACAAACAAGTCCGATCCATGGAGGCCCAACCTGCTGCTGACGTCTTGGTGCCAGTTACCACCAAAATCAATGTTTACTTGAAGCTCAGCACAGAATTTGTTGGCTGCCTCAGTGTTTGACCTAAAACACCAAACCTGGACCACCAACACGTGACACAAGATGTCTCTGGTGTCAGTAATGTATCACATTAAAACACATCCAGAAAAGCAAACAAATAATATTCAAACATGAGTCGTAGGAAACGTGGTTTGAAACATCAAGCAGCTGTTTTTACGATCATCAAGATAAAAATCTGTCAGGTTGAAAACATCTGAATGCAATTCGGTGCCTCACCTCTGACAGTCAGCCGACTCTCTGGTGATTCTCCAGCATCCGAGATTTTGCACTTATACAGTCCATCATCAGACTTGGAAATACGGAGGATGATCAGATCGCCTGTTGAACTGTTCCCGATGAGGAGACCATCTTTATAGAATCCAGCTATGAGGTTGGAAGAAGTTGTCTTGGTCCTACATCGTAGAAGCACAGCTTCTCCCTCCATCACAGAAAGGACAGGACTCTCCAGGATCACGGATCCATCTAAACAACAGATGTTTAAACTATTTAATATGAAACATGAGTTAGCACAAATCTTGTTTCAGTACAAACATACTTGTGACGGTGATGTTTACAGAGTCGCTTCTCTTCCCACCTCCAGCCTCACACCAGTACTCGCCACTATCATCTGGAAAAGCACCCATAATGCTGCAGGACGACTCAGTTGACACGCCCCATTTGGATAAACCACAAGTCGCGATTTCTGTTTTGGCCCTCCTCAAAACGTTCCATCCAGTCAAGTCATCAAAGCCCGTACACTTGAAAGAGAGGGGTTCATATTCAAAGAGTTGCAGTCTGCTTGGAACGATCCAAAAAGCTGCACCTGAGACAGAAAACCATATGGAGAAAAGAGATCAAGTTTGGTGCAGAATTCAGTATCGCTACTGAAAACTATAGCTGCCCCTGGATCCCACTGTACATGGCTCTGACATAGTGGCCAAGTGCTGGCCTGTTCATCATGCCATCCTACCAGAAGCATTTTGCCCACCAGATGTGGTTAACTTGCTCAGATTTGGTCATTTTTTCTTTTTTTTTTTTTAAAGATTATTTTTTTGGCCTTTTCAAGCTTTATTCTGATAGAGACAGCTGAAGAGTGACAGGAAATGTGGGGAGAGAGAGATGGGGAATGACATGCAGGAAAGAGCCACAGGCCGGACTCAAACCCTGGGCTCCCGCAGCAAGGACTGAGCCTTCGCACATGGGGCGACTGCTCTACCAACTGAGCTAAACACCGCCCCTGGTCATTTTTTCTTGAAGTTAGAAACTTCAGGCTTGCTTGATCTGCTCTATGCTGGTTGATGTGGTTTGTTGCAGCGTACTTCAAGAACAGAACAGCCACAAATTCTCAGCAAAGCAGGCCAGAGAGTTGCTTCTGAAAGACGTCGCTTTTGTACACAAACAGACCTACTTACCAACCTTATGAGCACTCATCTGCAGAAACAGAGTCGCCCCTGAGAGACAAAGGAAAAGACATCACACAGATACTTATCGACATGCTGACTTGTCTTCTTGATCGAACATGAGCAAAGGGTTCAGCCACTGTTACATGTATTGTCGTAAAAAGAACTCCTATAAAAATGCTTCAGCCAGTTTTACTCAAACTCTTTATCATATGGATTTTATGAATGTCAAAGTAAATAGAGCCAGTCAGTACTCACAGAACCTGATGCAGAGAGCTGTGACCTCCATGTCGTCTTGCTGCGGACTGTCTGAACATCAAACCTAAGCGCAAGGTAGATAAGGAAGTTTCTCTTCCTGTGTGGCTTTTTTCTGCTGTCGACACGTGTTTTAGATCGAAAACCATTTTCTCAGAGAGAGAGAGAGAGAGAGAGAGAGAGAGAGAGCTGCAGCTGCGCTAGAAACACCCTCAGTGGTTACAAAAATATCAGAGTGTGGAGCTAATGAACACAACAGACTTGACCTCTGATCGAAATAGATGGAAATGACTTGTACCGCTTTTTCCAGGTATCAGCAAGGCTCAAACAAGACTAAATGCTAACAGTTACCATGCTTACATGTTGATGCAGATAGATATATAAATGCAGATAAATTTGACCATGTCCACTGTCTCAGTTTAACGTGTAAGCATGCTAAAACATGCAAATTATTGAATTAAGATTAGATTACTGTCGTCTAAAGCTGTAACATCTGTTACAGCTGCAGTCAAAGCTCCTATGTTTGTTTTTGGGGTTAATGTCTACACAAAGTCAGGTATGTTGTCCCCCAGCCGTGGGTTCCAACTGTTGCCATCCACTCCTTAGTGGCGACCTCCATGGCTGTGAAGTGAAGCCTGTGCAGAAGTGCCAAAAACTGCAGTTCCTCAAACGTCCACTTGAGGTCTCAAGCTTGCCGTAGCAGTATTATAATTGCAAATGTGAATAATTGTATTCATTTGTTTTTTCGCTGGGGTACTTATGTTGTTCACGATCTGGGGACTGGGCCAGGTATGAGATATTTTTCTAAGCACTCAGTTTAGGGGTGCTGTTCCCATGTGTCTTTTGTTAATAAGTAAAGGTTAGTGAGTGAATTTTTTCATGATTTTGTTTAGATTGGTCAGAGAGTTTATAGTCATTTCTGGTTTGAAAAGCACCTGTCCTTTGTTTCCCTTGTAGTCTGCCTCAACTCTTTCTGTTGTTTCATTAATCCTAATTGTTGCCAATAAATAATTTAGAAGCAGAACAGAAAACTTGATACTTCAAACTTTAATGCATTTTGTTCAATGGCAGATTTCAGCATGTTTGACTTTTTTTTGTCACATCAACTCTGCGGCGGATAAACTGTAAAGCAGTCATTTGTTTTATTCAATGAAATAGTCACATAGGCTGCAGCACACAGATCATAGTCACATGGGTGCAGCTTATTGATTAACAAAATGAAGTTAAACTACTGGACTTTGACAGTGCAGATCTCTTCACTGTGTAGCAGGTGGTGACTGTATGAACATCCAAAAGGTAGGTCATTAAAATGAGGTTTAATTGAATTTAATCTGATTATTGGATATCACTGGTTTAAATTCCTCTCACTATTGCATGGATCTGCATTGTAATTTGGTCTTATTGTAAAGTATTTTTACTTATTTTGCATAAATACGAGTAGCCTAAAATGTATGCATTATGGCTGAGGTAGTAAACTCAAATACAAACTCCGACCAGGAGACTAATCAGTTCAAGACACCGTTTGGATAATAGATAGTGACTTAGCTTCAGATGGCAGCAAAGGAATGAGGTGAGCACAAGGTTAGAGTCTGGATTGTGAAGCTGAATCTGGTCGTGGCAACATGCAGGCAGGCAAACTGATCTGGAGAGGCGAGAAAACACAAGTTACCTGGAGAACTAGAGAGTGAAGAAACAGGCTGAATGAGTTGGGGTTTTATGGTGTGTTGGCATTGGTGAGAAGATGAGCTGCAGGTGTATTGGTTGACTGGTAGAAGAGAGGGACCAGGAAGCCATGCTCAGCAGCACACACAGACTGGAAATAAACATGAAACATGCATGTGCCCTCTCTATGAATGAACCTTTTTCAAGTCCCTAATTTCAATTTTTCAAAACTCTAGGATGCGTCGCCTGAAGGATGGCTGGCTCTGTAGACCTCGACTCGGTGTCATCTGCACTTTGGTTTTCCATCGCTCTGTTATCTTTGTTTTCCTAACACATCGTTGTGGAGGTAAATACGCCAGTAACGCCTGCACACTGTACAACACTATTTTAACATGGAGTTGAACAAACTACACAACCCAGCTCAGGTCTACTTATTACAAGAACATTCCAGTTGGGGAGAGATACCAGATGTTATTAGTCCACACTTGTTAATAATCACAATTGCAGATATTTTATTGCTGCTTTGAAAATACAATAACACAAACTAGGAAAATGACGCTTCTCTTCAGAATACACTTAGGCCAAAGTAACAAAAACTAGCTTTTAAAGGGGACCTACGCCAAAAACAAACAAAACCTAACTTCTAAAACTAACCAAAAAAACAGGAAAAAAGTGTGTCAAAAGAAAATGCAGTTCACTCCTACTCAAAACAGTGAAAATTTACAAGTCAGGTGCAAGTACAAAATGATAAAGTCCAAAGTTTATAAGTGAGCACAAAGGGAAAACAGACAAGCAAATTCTCAATATCCAGATGAACCAACCACAACCGAACCACAGGAAACCTCTCTCCGAGGGTAAATGGAGGAGAACGCTGAAGTCTCAGGATCTTATATCGGCCTCACAATCAGCTGGACTGACAGCAGCTTGGTTGGTCAGCCCCAAAGATCCTCAGACAAACAGGAAATCACACTCTAGGTGAAAAAGAACAGACACGTTAAGCAGAAATGACCCCTACGCCTGTGTCTGACCCTCATGTCCGCAGAATCCCTTTGCCTACCTCCAACCACCATTTGCCATCCCATGGGACCAGTAGCTCAGAAGTAAATTAACAAAACTTGTTAAGGAAAAAAAGCATGATAGAAAGCCTGGAGGTAGACCACATGATAATATCAACAGTATCAGCCCGTCTTCATAGGAATATTTATACTTGGTGGTCTGTTTGGATGTCTAAACTAACTAGAACTGTTTTACCACATTAATGACTTACATAACGTACTTGAGGTCCGGTACCTGCTTGGTATGGTCCAACGCCACTTTGGGAGTCATTGACAACCGTCATATTGTGTTGTTTGTTGATCATGTTGGAAAAATAAAGTGAGCAAGAGAGGCTGGGGTCATTAACCATCCCTTCAATCTATTGTGTACTACAATTCCTGCTCAAGGCCCTTCTCAGACTTGTCCCTAACTACAAGCACATGATGTATCCTGTGACACACCGTTTGCAGCTCTGAATTTATTGCACTTTGATCATTATATGAGTACAACAAGAGTTCCTTAATCTGCTTAACGTGACACAATAAAATAACTTGATGGCTGTTTAACCTAATTTACCAAATATATATCAAATATATCAGTTTCTTAAAATGAAGACCATGTCTTTTCTTTTCAGGTCAACCTCAGGTTGTTGGTCCATCAGAGCCAATCGTGGCAACAGTTGGTGATGATATCATGTTACCATGCCATTTGTCACCAGCTGTGGATGCCTCTGACCAAACTGTGGAATGGGCGAGACCGGACCTGAATCCCAGATTTGTCTATGTGTGGCGTGACGGCGTGGAACTAAAGAGTAAAAAACATCCGTTCTATGTGGAGAGAACATCATTGCACGTCAGTAAACTGAAACATGGAGACATTTCACTGAAACTTTCCAAAGTAAAACTCTCCGATGAGGGAACATACAGATGCTTCATTCCCACAATGAACAGGGATTCTTCTGTTCAGCTTGTTGTTGGTGAGTGGATAAACTATGTTGGCTTAACAGGGCAGAACATTAATGTGACAGTTGATCAGTGGAACTTAATATTGTGATTAATACAGACCTTTAAAAGGATAACTTCTCTTCATCATTAGGTACAGTCTCCTCACTTATCATCAACTTAATGAGGACTGAGAATGATGAAGAGGTGGTTCTACATTGTGAGTCTAAAGGCTGGTATCCAGAGCCTGAGGTGTTCTGGCTGGACGGTGAGGGAAACCTCCTCTCTGCTGGACCTACAGAGACAGTCAGAGGTCCTGATGACCTCTATACTGTCAGCAGAAGATTGACTGTGGAGAAGAGCGACAACTTCACCTGTAGAGTCCAACAGAAGAACATCAACCAGACCAGAGAGACACACATCTATATCCCAGGTGGAAAATAAGGTCTATATTTAAATGTTCACTGTAGGCTCAAATCTCTGAGTTCTAGTTGTTGGTGTACTTGGTGTTGGTGTTTTATTATTATTACAGATGATTTCTTCAGCCCTCCATGTAATTCTGCTGCTCACATCATCACCATCATCAGCTTGGCCGTGGGTTTTATGGTTACTCTCACAGGTGTCTTTGTTGTGTGGACATGGAGACGGAAACAACACAGTAAGTCTGACATTAATTAGCATACCCTGCCTCTGTCTCTACCAGTTTTACATTGTTTCTTTCTTTTCTTTACTGCAGGCTGCAACTTCACAACAAAAACAACGAGAAGAAGTAACAACACAGAACTTCCTCACTTGCTTGTTAAGGAGAAAAGTGAAACACTGCAGGTCATGTCAGAGAGCAGCGAGGATTTGGATGAGAAAAAAACTAAACTTGATGAACAGTTAAACGAAGTACAAGAAAAATACAAAGAAGTGGTGGGGGTGGTTAATATATTAATGAATCACAGGATGGATTTGAAGAACCATGTGCATCTTCTTGTATCACAACATGGAGCGAGACAGAGAGAAGAAAATAATATAAAACATACTGAAAAAGAGTGTCTAGATACAACGACAAATCCTGATATAGTAAAGAAAGACCTTGATAAAGAAGTGCAGGATGCAAACACAAATTTAACTGCTTTATTGTATGCGGTTACTATATTGACAGAGAAGAAGACAGAGTTTGATAATCTCATGAACCAAATTAATAAACAACTAGAGGAGATAAATGATCAGAGAGATAAATTCAAAGGAAACTGAAGTCAGACCAGATCAGCTAAACTGAAAGATTTTATTCAACAGTAGATAGGCTGTCATTACAGTGCAGCATTGGGCTCAACCAAACTATGTTTAAATTTACCTGACAGGGACCTCTAGTGGCCATGTGATTCATGAAAATGTCAATGCCTCATGGGAGGTCAATGGATGGGACTCTGACAAATGAGGCCAGAGTTTGTTCTAAAAATCATTTTCTAAAATATCTCAACATCTATTGGATGGATTGCCATCGAATTTAGTGCACGCATTCATGGTTTCCAGAGGAATAATCTTCTTTATTTTGGTGAACCTCTGCCTTTTCCTCTAGCGCCACCATGAGGTTCACATTCACGATTATTAGTGAAATGTCCTCATGCTGATAGCATTTCATTAACTATATCTGACAGGTTCAACTGGAATTGGACAGGTAACATTTGCTCAGCATTGTTTGAATTTAAGGCCTGTCTATTGCCACGACGAAAACTGATCCTTTAGGGGGCAGCATCGTACAGTTAATGGGATCTTATGGATTTATGATGTGATTTCTAAGGAACAAAAAGAAAACTAAAAATCAAAATTTGCTTTGGTGTTATTTTTTATTATGTCAGTAACTTTTCAGTCATAAATGTATTGTATATGTTTTTTGTGAACTAGTAATAATATTACTGGTTTCATATATTTACATGCTGTTAACTGTTTCTGTTACACTCAATAAAAACTCACTGATGCTGTGAGTTAGTTAAAGACTTAAATCTTTACACTCTGATTGATTGATTATTTACAGTGTTTACTGTCTTTATAAATAAATCTTTAACCATCTTTTGATGGACCTCTTTGGTCTTTTGTTATGAATATACACAACACTCGGATGGTGGATGTAAGCTGAGGCTGAACTTTACTGAATACAAAACTATCAGGACATTTAATTAGACATGAAGTGAAATTATGCTCAGCATCAACCAAACCAAAGACACACATTCCAGGTTAAAATGATAAAGAAGTCTTATACATCTCCCATCAACAGCCCATATCTGAGTTTATATAAATAGATAATTAATTTGAAGTTGAAGTAACTGAAAGTAATTCTCATGGATTAGTTAATTTTCATCTACTTTGTTCACAATGTACATTACATAAACAATACAATCCAGCTGATGATTGTGTGTCACATTTGAGTCTGTATGAGAAACCCCATAACACATAACTTTAAAAGACAGGTGTCTCTCAGAGACCTATAGAGGTACAATGTAACAGTCAAGACACTGAAAGTGACTGAGCCTTCCCTGCACTTACATCATCCGGCTGGATGTAACAAGGTGAGGTGCAGGGTAACAAGGTACAACATGTGGAAGAGAAAACATCACACTGGGCGGGAGGTGTGCTGTAAAAATAGGCCGACTTTTATTCTCAGTGTCCAAAACAAAGAAAAATGGAGGGAATCCTTTTGCTCCCTCCTCACATCTCAAACAATTATGGTGCTGAATAGAAATAGAAAATATGGAAAAACATAGAAAACAAAAAAACAGTCCGCTCTCATATAGTATCACATACAGTATGCCTCTCCAGTTCAGACTGGCCTATCAGGTTAGAACTGTGTAATGGAGACTCGCCGACAATGTTAACCATAAACATACACCTTTTTCTTTGGTCGTATATAAACACAAATAAACCAATTATTTGACATCATGCAGTATTTATCTTAATTAGCTGAAATTTCATCAGACATCCAGTTAAATCTAAGAACCTGCTCATACACCACATAAAACAGTTACTGTTGAGACGTGCTTCCTCTTTAAGCAGCAGCACAAGATGGGTTCAACAAAGGACTCAAATAGTTTTGACTACATCATGTCATGTTTTAAAAATATTAATAATAAACTTAATTCCAACATTAATTCCAAAAACTGAGAGAAGAAGGATGCATTGTGTTTCCTCACATTGGACTACACTATCTCACTCTACAAGGCGTCTCCCTGGTGACCATTTCCTGTTTATGACTAATTCAAAACGCTGCAGTGAGATTCAAGAAACGAGAACACATCACCCCTGTTTTTGTATCCTTACACTGGCTCTCTGTTCACTTCATCAATTCCAGAATTTGTTCAGTTGTTTAGAAGTCTCTCCCCAGTCTCAACATTACATACAGTAGATATTAGAACTTTTTAACCTTTACAGCTCATCCCAGCATGGCAGGTGTGCCCCATTCGTAGAATGATAGGATGTTTTCTGTTTATGAAGCACTTTCTTTGATAAACCTATTTTAGAAGTGCTACATATGAAATAAATTTCAAACTCGAAACAAGTTTAAATTAATTCAAGTTTAAGTTTAGCTGTCACGTATAATCACAGAGGTAAAACCATGTTGACCTGTCTCAGTTATTATAATAAAGGGTGCCTGTCATTTCAGTAATTATTCAGGTTATATGACAGTTTTTGTTAGATTTTTCTTGTTGCAATGTACCAATCTGAGGTAGAACATATTTTGATGTAGCCTATTAATATATATTAATATTGCATATTACAATAAACAGATATACTACACAATATTCAACAACAAAACAGCATTTGATACCCCTCTTCTTGCTCATGGAAAAGGTCATTTTGATGGTTGAGTATTTGTCACAATGCGTGACCTAAGAGGCCACAGTGATTATATTTAAAGGCAGCAGCGACACTGTTCTTGTAATCAGATGTGAGAAGAGAAAAGGATGTGGTTTAACTCTAATGAACTGATACCTCTTGACATAGACAATGACCCTGTGAGTCGGCTGAAACTCTCGCTTTCACCTGACGATAATGAAGAAGAGAATCATGCCTGGTTATTTTAAGTCAACACATCATTTATAAATATATATTTCTAAGAAGCAGTGATCAGTGACAAACCTTTCATTCTGCAAAAAATGTAACACATCGAAATATTACAAAACGTGCGTGTTCATTATGTGTCGTTGTATGACTTCTTTCATGCATGTTACCGAGCTTCCATTTCTCCTTTTGCCAGTCAGCTGTCGCTGCTCTCAGTGACCTACAGACACAAAGCCACAATATGCACAGTATCAATTAAAATGTTCCCTCATCAACAGGACGTGTTACCCCCTCACCACCACCTCTCTGGATCACAAGACTGCTATCTTGTGTTGTTGACCTTGTTGATGTTTGGCTGTTAGCAATGTTGTCTAGTTTTTGATCATAAGTAATGTAATCATCATCATGTACAGCTGTCAATGGAGGCCACAAATACGAGCCAATCACAGGCAGAGTAGTACTGTTGAATTACATTAAAAAAAACAAATCCCCCCCAAAAAAGTCTAAAGTTTAAAAATGCATGATAACATTTAACAGACTTTCAATTTTAAAATAATAATATTTGACATATTGTTGCACTGCTTGGACAGATAACCCTTCATGGTATTTACTGTAATGCAGGCGCATCTAGACCTGTTCATGACCTGCGAGATGGGTTAAAGTGTGCAGATAAAAATAAATGTAATACATTCATTGTTGTGTGATATTCACTGTGGCTACGTGACTCGGAAACCGCCCATGACTAAAAGCAACCAACACAAGAGCTGTCACTCAGTGAACTGAGGGGCCCATCTACCTTTTTCTGTCTGTGGGTTTCTCGTGTGGTTTTTGTCTGAGCTGCTTCAAAAAAAGACGCTCGAACTGTCACAAGGTCTGAAAGTTACTGAAACAGACTCAGGCTAATGCAGTTTAAAAACGGATCAACGTTTAAACATTTTAAATATATAAAAACAATTCAGTGGTTCTCACCATCTTCAGGCTGTGACACCAACATTATTTATAAAACAGGTTTGAAAATGTTAAAGGTGTTACCTTGTTCCATCATGCTTTTGGTGACGACAGCATATGTTGCATCAATCGGTACGCTGACCTGTCTTGACACTGAAACATAATAAAAGTACAACAGCTTACATGTAAGTAGCAGGAAGATAAATTTATATAGAAATATAAATTGTTTATATATATATATATATAAAAAATTAAATCATAAAAAAGTTAATGATCACTAATAAATTTATTTAGGTTGACAGATATACTCCCTATTTTTGTCTGTCAATGAAGTGTATTTAAGGTGTGAATGAGTTTTCTGCATCATTCCAGGTCAACAACAGTTCATTTCTGACATTGTTTCTATTACATGTTTCACAAAAATAAAAGTAATTTCTTAACCTGTTTGTGGAAAAGGGGAAGTCTGTAAGTAGGTTGAGGTTGTTGTGTTGTCTGTTTGAATAAAAAGACAGCAAAGAAAACAAAATTGGTAACGTGTGACGGCCATCAGGAACAACCAGAACAGACACCTTTAGCAAACTTTGTTTTCTCTGTTCGTATTCTATGTACCTCTGACGTTTGTTGAGGTTTGCTGTTTCCTACATCGCAGTAATGCGATCAGCAGCAGCAGAGCCACCAAGAAAAGAAAAACACCCAGACCAATGTAGAGCAGCAGAGAGAGCTGAAGGGCTTCTGGATCTTCATGACCTGGAACTGGAGAGATAATAGTAAGTGCTGCATGTAAAATAAAACGCATTCGAAACAATTACGATACACATTATCTCTGAAGATGTAACTTTATGGACACCATCATGCTGTTTTTTTATGCTGTTTTATGCTGTTCTTTTTAAATGCTTTGTCTTTATGTAAAGCACATTGAGTTGCCTCTATGATATGAAATGCACTATATAAATAAAAATGCCTTGCCTAAAGTCCTTGGGCTTTAAGATCTTTAGAACCAAAGTAAGGTAGCAACAATTGTTGAAAAAAAAGTCCAAATACATTTAAAAAAGAGAGAATCTTTGACTTATTTTGAAACACTGGTACATCTCACCTCTGACATGCAGCCAGCTCTCTAGTGACTCTTCAGCTCCAGAGATTTTGCACTTGTAGAGTCCTTTGTTAGACCTGGAGACACTGGTGAAGGTGAGGTTTTCTGCAGAGCTGCTCTCCATCAGATGTCCGTCTTTGAAGAATTGAACGGTGACGTTGGAGGACGCCAGCTTCATCCTGCAGTGCAGAGTCACAGCGTCTTCTTCCATCACAGGATGCACGGGACTCTCCAGGATCACAGAACGAGCTGACAACAACATGTTTTGAAAATGCGTCATTTACAGAAAAATGTGGAATATTGTATTAAGAATTGTTTGACTTTCACCTAATAATACAACTGATCATCGTGCTTTAAGTGTTGGAGATGTGAACAGGAAGTACAGTGTTACTAACTGCATACCAGTGACAGTGATGTTGACAGTCTTGCTTTTCTTCCCTCCTCCCATTTCACACCAGTATTCTCCAGTGTCACCAGCTGCAAAGGCATTTTTAATTGTACAGGGTCCCGTCGATGTCGACCAGCTAGAAGCACATGTTTTAACAACTCCCTTCACCTTCTTCATCACTCTCCATCCAGTCAACCCCTCCAGTCCCTCACAGCTCACAACAATGGGCTTATATTCAAAGTGCTGCTGACTGTTGGGAACAACCTGAGGAAAACCTGCATCTTAGGCAGAGACACAAAGTAAAAAGAGACGTGATAAATAAATAAAATGTCTCTATTCTCACAAAATCACCTGAAATTCAAGATGGTTTGTTATTGGTATGAACGTGTTTAGGCAAAAGTTTTTAACAACATGAATAAATCACCCTCAAAAGACAAAAAACTGTTTTACCATTGTGCAAACAGGGAGCAAACTTGAATTTGACAAGCAGTACATAATTACACACAGGTTGAAGATATGATGTGTTGAGCTTTTCGTACTCTGTTTTTAGGTCACTTTATGTTTACATATCTGTCAAGTTGGACATCATGTGATGCATTATAGTATAATATTAAAATGACACTAAATGTACATCACATTGTAAAGTTTGAACGTTCTACTCACCAGCTTTTTGAGAATAACTGAAGTCAACTTCTGCAACCAGTAGCACCAAAACTGTCATCACTGGAGAGGCAAGAGAGCTGCATGCTGCATCAAACGTAACATATATATAACATAAATATAACATGTACATGTCTAATATTTGGTCCATCACTGGTATAAAGTTTTATGAGTTTATGTGCATTTTGGATAATTCATATCAAATTATGTTTGAACAATGATATATAACTATCTGTTCACAATGAGTGACTTCATATATGTTTGTAGCTTTAAACAGACTCAGTACTCACACAGTCTGATGCGGAGAGCTGTGACCTCCATGATGTCTCGCTGCTGACTGTCTGAACATCAGACTAAATTTAAAATATCATGTCATGTCTGTCAAGTGAGAAACCGCTCCGCCCCTTCCTGTTTCAGGGGGGTTTCTGAGAGATGGAGGTGGTCTGTGTTCAAAAAATTAAACTAAAAGAAGCAACATGTCAGTAGATGGCGCCAAATACTTGATTTCTGGTGCATGTGATTTGGGAAACAGAGATGCCAAAGAAGGAACTGAATAATCATACACATAGATGTGCCAAACAAACAAACATTTTTTAAAAAGACAAACATTAAAAACTAGAAAAACAAATATGTCACATCAAAGTAAAACCTCTTTCCCAACCTTCTCCTTTTGTCTAACACTCATGACCAAATCAGGAAAGTCTCAGTCTGTAGTCTCATATCAAACCACACATTTTACTTCAACATGTAGCCACTGTGACAAACACATGTATTGTATTATTCACATTACCTACTGACACACCTTCTTTGTTTCATCCACCTGTTGACTTTACTGTAATATTTTACAGACTGCCTATAAAAACTCTAAAGTTCAGTTTGGACTGTTAAAACAGGTCATAAAAAACACGCTGAAAGAAAACGAAAGTGCAAAACAAGCACGCACACACGACTTTAGATAAAATATAACTCACTCTGACATGATTACTGCTGTGATTGGCTTGGTGTGCTCAATACTATCAAGATTCACTTTGGTGAATTTTCATGTGCTTTTTATTTTTCATGTGTTCTGTATAGAAATGTGATCTTGTATTCATGTTAAATATTTTGTTTATTGTTTACATGTTGTTTATTTGAGAGGAAAACTCTCTGCAGACTCAGAACGTCGTGTTTTAGGCTCAAAACAAATATAAATGCAGCAGAATGCAGATACAGAACATTGTGCATGCAGAGTGAAACTTTAATATCCATGCATATTCATTTGAGCCTGACTGAAAGGAGACACAAAAACTTCGTCACACACGATATCTAAATTGCATGAGGCGGGGTGAAAGTACATGTTTTTTTGGAGTTGGTTCTAGACTTTGGCCACACAGCCGACTGTTGCTTTGAGGTAAGGAGACACGCACTCAACAGGTATGTAGGATTTTTACATTAAATACTTAATTCTAATCAGTGTTGTAGTCAAGACCACCTAAAACAAGACCAAATAGTGACTAGAGATCTAGATCGAGACCAAGAAAAGACCAAGACTTTGGAGGATTGAGACCAAGTCAAGATTAAGACCAAGGCAGAGTGAGACAGACTCAAGAACCTTCTTAGCTTCGCCAAATCTCTGAGGGATACGAGACTGAGACCTTCAAAAGGCGCTTAAGTCCAACATGACTTATAATAGATTATTTTAGTGATTTCCTTTCAGCATGTATTGATTGTAAATTTTTGTAAGCTATTTCTAATTTGAAAGACAAACTGCAACGTTCTTCTAAAGTCTTCTTTTTATCTGTGGGTTTTGTAGTGCAGCAAAAGTCAATGTCTGTTGTTACATTGGGTAAAAATTATGTACAAATAGACCAACAGGAAGCTCCCATGCACCCTCAGAACATTTTTTTAACTAGACAAAAATAGTGTCTAGTTAAGATTTTTTGATGTTACCAAGTTCAACTAGTGGGGTTCATTTCATGGTGGGACAAATGAACTCACTTTTTATACAATTTTGACACAAGGATCAAATGGAAAGGCCATTAACATGGTACAACCACTCATTATTCATGAAAAACAGGCACATAACGAATTTTAGGCTTTGTGTTTTTGCAATATCTTTGCAACCAAAGTACAATCAAAACAAATCAGAGAGTTCAGAAAGAAAATGTACCTAAAATAATCTACATAAATTATTATACTTTTTGTACTATTTATTTATAAATTGGCATGAACAGCAGTGCCGCTATTTTCTAACTTCACTTGATTGCCATGGCAACGTATTATTATTTATTTTTAACTGCAAAGTAAAAATCAATCATTATATTACATACAGTACTAGATTACTTGCCGAAAATGGACTGCAAAACAAAATATCAAAAACCTAAAGTAAAGAGTGGTTGTATAATATCAATGACCCCTCCATTTGATTCCTGGTGTCTATATGGTAAATGGACTGCACTTATATAGCACCTTTCTAGTCTTCCGACCACTCAAAGCGCTTTTACAGTACGTATCTCATACAGCACTGGCTGCCATGCAAGGTGCCAACTGCTCATCAGTTTGAGGAGCTAACCATTCATACACATTCACACACCGATGGCACAGCCTTCAGGAGCAATTTGGGGTTCAGTATCTTGCCCAAGGACACTTCGACATGCAGACTGGAGGGGATTGAACCGCTAATCTTCTGATTAGTGGATGACCCGCTCTACCTCCGAGCCACAGCCGCCCCACATGAAAAAGTGGGTTCATTTGTCACAGTGTTTTTTACCTCTTGCATGGATATCAATTCAAGATGGCCACCAAACAAACCCCACAGGCCATTAGGTTAAAATACAGGTTACAAAGACTATCATCAAAGAACCTGCACATATAAAATGAAAACAATGATATATAACTATAACAGATAAGAAAATAAACATAAAAAGACAGAAAAATGGAACATAACAGAAACTTTAGTTTGAATTGGTCTCACATGTTTTAGAGTTGACTTATTTTCATTTTCAGAACTCCAGGATGATTCACACGATGGACAGACTCATACTGAAACCACATCACATTGTGGTCCTCCTTCTCCTAACACACTCCTGTGGAGGTAAATTGCACACAAACACATGGTTAAATATTAACATACAATAAAAACATGCAATACATTTGATAACTCTGACTGTCTTCTTCTCTTTGTAGTCTACAGCAGCATATAATTGTATGAATTTGCTGTAAATTATTAACAGTTTAGTCCGTGTCACTGTTGTTATCCCCGTAGACCAGGCCTGGGCAAACTGTTCCACAAAGGGCCGGTGTGGCTGCAGGTTTTCTTTCCAACCAAGCAGCAGCACACCAGACTTGACTCATTTAATCAACTGATCTCAGTCTTCAGACAGTTGATTGGTCAAACTGTGTGCTCTTGGTTGGTTGGAACAAAAACCTGCAGCCACACCGGCCTTTTGTGGAACAGGTTGCCCAGGCCTGTCGTAGACTGATGGGAGCATATATAATAACAAGCGAATAAAGGTATCTAAAGGTATCTACATTAAATATTATATCAATGCAAACCCTGTCTCCGTTTCCATTAGGTCAGTCTCAGGTGATTGATCCACCTCAGCCAATAGTGGCAATGGTTGGTGATGATGACGTCATTTTGCCATGTCACCTGAAAATTCCTGGGGATGTGGATGCTGTTGGTATGACTGTAGAGTGGGCCAGACCGGACCTCGAGCCCAGATTTGTCCATTTGAGGCGAGGTGGTGTGGAGCTTCTGCTTGAAGAGCATCCATTGTACACGGGGAGAACATCACTGTTCATCGACAGTTTAAAGTGTGGAGACATTTCACTGAAACTCTCCAAAGTGAAACTCTCTGATGCAGGAACATACAAATGCTTTGTTCCCACACCTGGTACAGAGTCTGTGGTCGAGCTTGCTGTAGGTAAGATGGTATTTATACCTTTCAGGAAAGTATAAATGCTTTATATGCTTATAAGTAACACAGGAAGAGTTACTTATAACTGGGATGACCAAAGGGGCATTTGACATGATCACAGGGCCCAGCAGAAGGGCATATGGGGTACTTGGACTTATCAAACGGCATTAATAATTAAGTAAGGTGTTTAACAATCAGTGCAAGAGCCATTTATAAGCAATTGTGATATAGTAGTGTTGTATGTATAGTATTGTAACTGTATTTCTAAATTTGCGACAACTTTACATTTCTACTCTCTCTTAGGTTCTGTCTCCTCACCTGAAGTAGAGCTGTCCACAGTGAGCAATGGAGTGTTGTTAGAGTGCAAATCTAAAGGCTGGTATCCAGAGCCTGAGGTGTTCTGGCTGGACGGTGAGGGAAACCTCCTCTCTGCTGGACCTACAGAGACAGTCAGAGGTCCTGATGACCTCTATACTGTCAGCAGAAGATTGACTGTGGAGAAGAGCGACAACTTCATCTGTAGAGTCCAACAGAAGAACATCAGCCAGACCAGAGAGACACACATTCGTGTTCCAGGTAGGAAAATGGTCACTGATGTAATCAGTATGTTAGTTACACACAGTGAAGTCCAGTTTTAAAAACATATCTACTGTGTGTTTTTTTCATTTCAGCTGAACTCTTTGTGGTCCAGTACAGTTCTGCTGTTCGCATCACCATCTTCTTGTCTGTTTGCTTCATGTCTATTGGTGCAGCTGTCTTTATTATGTGGAGAGTGAGACAAATTGGTAAGTCGCAACTTCATTGAACTTCTTTCCAAACCTCAAGTTACTTTCACATCTCTTGGATGATTGTTGTTTTAAATCGTTCATTGAGTCAAACAAGTCATTTTAAACTAACGTTTCTACAACATGATAAAATACAGTTGTTGAGCCTCCGCTCTCCGTCAGACTACAACAGCTTTTCTCACATCCCCTCTCGTTAGGCCTCTTTTTAGAAATAAAGGCTCTGACAGGGTCTGAAATGTCTAAAAATTGTCCAAAGTGTCCGCATGTGACAGCAACATTTCATTGTTGTTGGCCATGATATGAACAATAGGAATTATTTACATTAGTCTTTAAGTCATTCTTATGATTTCAAATGATAGTCTTGTTCTTGATTGATTAGCTATTACTTTATTAGTATACTTTAAATGCCATCACACACCCTTCCAACCTTTTCTCAGCAAAGGCCAACACTGCATAAATTAAACAGGTCTGAACTTCAAACTAAACACACACCTCTTCTGTCCACATAGAAAACACAAACAACTGGAATGAACTTCTGATGGAGGGGGGAAGACTCATGACAGGAAGTCAGAAAATGAAGTATTTGGAAAAGAGAAAGGCGAAACTTGATGAGGACTTAAAGAAGAAGGAAGAAGAACTGAAACATGTAAAATACATGATTACAACACTGACGGAGCAAAAGAAGAATCTGAAGGACCAGAGAGAAAAATTCACGCCACTACTGCAGGAGGACAACACACAGATAGAGGTGATCAAGAAGAAGCCAATCCCAAAAATGGGTAAAGACCAAAAAAAGGAGAAACGTGACAAGACTATAAAGGAGCTGGAGAGTCGACAGGAAAAACACAGGGGACTGTTGCAGAACACAGAGGAACTACTAGAGACAACAGAGGATCTGATTATTAAAATGACAGAAAGGAAGGCAAAAATAGAGAAAGATAAAGAACAAATGAATAAAATCCTGATAGAGATGGAGAAAGAGAGAGAAGAGGTTCAGACAAAACTTAAGTTAGAGTCAGAGCAGTCAGGGGAAGAAAAGGAAAATCTGATAAAGACAGAGAAAGACAGAGAAGACATTCAGACAAAGCATGAGTTAGAGTCAGAGCAGTCAGAGGGAAAAAAGGAAAAGCTGATAAAGATGAAGAAAGAGACAGAAGAGGTTCAGACCAAACATGAGTCAGAGCAGTCAGACAGAGGAAAGGACAATCTGGGGGAGCCGGAGAAAGAGACAGAAGAGACTCAGGGAAAACATGAGTCAGAGCAGTCAGGGGAAGAAGAGGAAAGAAGGAAGGAAGGGAAGAAAGGGGAAAAACAGAAAACGAAAAAAGAAAAAGAAAAAGGAAAAGGAAAAGGAAAAGGAAAAAAGTGATCCACTTCTTTTAAGAGGCAGGAACTTGGTGGATGGATCTGCTGTGAACAGTTCAGGTAGAGAGAGAGAGAAACAGATGCACAGCAGCAATACTAATAATGATGATATAACTTTAATGGAGATATGACTAATAGTAGTAATAATGACAATAATAATAGTATTTGCAGTGGACATCAAGCAGGACCACAGCAGCACACAATCCCTGATCACAGTGTGAACACAGAAGATTCATATTATATTCCTGTGATTAGTTTATTCTCTTCTGTTCCATTTTGATTCATAATGTTGCCTGTTTTGAGTATATTATGCTTGAATTTGTATTTCTTTTGTTTTCTTGTAAACTAATATGAGGCTGTCCACATAACACTTTGTACAGTAGGCTGATGTATGGTTAAATAATCCCAAATGATTATGTTGAACTGTTGAGCTCAGCAGAGTTTCTTCCAAACACACAGAAATCAAATCGTAAAAAGAAATTGTAAATAATAATTTGTATTAGCATAGTATAATAGTATTTGATGATGTTTTATAGTGATGTTTCATAGATGATTTCTATGTGTCTGAACTTGTTGTCTGTTTTTATTGTTTTATGATGTTTTGTTGAATAACCTTTGCCTGTTTGGTTGAATTTCATATCCGTTTGTGCTTTCAATCTTCTTTGTATGAACCAGTGAATGTCTTTTTATACTGAGACACTGACTAAGTATCGTTTGTAGAGGTGTGTTTGTGTTTTCAATAGTAAACCATGATGACATGTAAACCAAATGAAATGTAAACAAAAAATGAATGAATACATTTTTTATCATGATTCAGACTGTCTGATATAAACAGAGAGATGATTCCAGAGAAAGAGAATGCAGTTCTTTTTAACTCTTTTAAACTGAAAATTAAAGATCTGTGGAAATGTACACACAAGTTTTATTCTTATTTACATGGTAAAACAAACATCTCTGTTATACACAAAGAAACAGACA
Organism: Sciaenops ocellatus; assembly: GCA_033000465.1. Classification (NCBI taxonomy): domain Eukaryota; kingdom Metazoa; phylum Chordata; class Actinopteri; family Sciaenidae; genus Sciaenops; species Sciaenops ocellatus. The sequence goes on from CP136875.1 coordinate 1,617,656, forward strand.
GAGGAAGTAATTATGCTGAAAAAAACATTGTAATACCTGTCAAATACATTTTTAATGATATGCCATCCACCAGGTAGGAACCAAAGGGGTCCTTCACACTTCTTTGTTAATTCTGTGTGGTTTGTGTCTAAAAACTTAAATTATTACAATTACAATGTTATTGCACATAAACTTCTTCAATAATCTGGACAGAGACTGCAAAACCTTTCCTTTTTAGATGAAACTAGTTATGTTACATAAAAAACAGCTGGAGGTGAGTAAAGTACTTTGTAACATTGTTAAGAAAGGTGCTACTGTATACAAACTAGATAAATGATATAAATAAATTTCATGAGGATGAAGATTTTAGTAGCTGATTGAATAATAAAACACCAACAAAGCAGATGTTCAGAAGTGGTTCTGCATCTTGCTACAGTGTCATAACTTAATTGGAGGGATTCCAAATGCTCCACTTTATTATCTTACTGGCCAAAGTGAAGTGCTGCAATGAAAAAACACAGAAGTAGAAGGAGGTATGATGAAGGATGATAAGGCAATCACTTTATTGACGCATCTGACTCAAGACAATAAAACAGAAAAGTGAAGCACTACTCTGCGGTTAAAGTCTGTATGTATTTACTTGACAACTGTAGTCGTCTCTTATGAGACGACTGACTGAGCGCTGCAACAGGTATATGACTTTTTTTCTTATTTAATGAAGGTTTACCTATATTTGATGTAAAAGACATTAATAATTGCTTCTAACATAAAAATCTTAAAACGATTTAAGAGTGAGCTCTGATTAGGTCACTCTGCTTCCTGAATGTGAAGCTGTTTGTTTGAAGCTGTTTAACCATTAACAAACCACTGATGCGTTTATGGACAGAACTGATTAAAATCCACTCGGTAAAAAAAAGCGTAAACGTTCAATTCACTGCTGCAAAAGTGTAAAGTTTCCATGCCTAGCAAGGTAAAGTAAGATTTGACTAATTTCAGTCTGAACATGAAAGACGGCCAGCAGGGAGGGGAAGAAAGTAACAAACCAAAATGGTCGTTCCTAAGGACCTTTGAAAATAAAGTCAACAGCATCTGTGCCGTTTAAAATGATCAGGTATTTCAGGCAGGCCTGCTGCTGCAAAAGCTACAAACAGCTTTCAGCTCTTGTTTTTACATTTGACAAGCAGTACAATCTTCCAACTCCAGGATGTTTCACGTGAAGAATGGACAAACCCCCAAACCACGACTCTGTACCTTTACCGTTGTCCTGCTTCTGCAAGCACTCTCCTGCACAGGTAACACTCATTTTGTGCTCCGTGTTTAAAGGATGTTAGTCAAGGTAGACATTACTGTTATCGCAACTTTATTTAGGGAAACATAGATCACATGCATGCAAGAGGTAGAGAAACACTCTGTGCTGCATGATGATAGAGAATAAGTTCTTTGGTTTGATTGGTGGCTTGAATGACAACACATTCTCACACCAACTGATCAAATATTGCTGCTTGGTCAATGCCCCAACGCTTCAAAATATGATGCTATATGTACTCCTTTAGCATCATTTCTGGATGTGCTGGGTTCTCCAGTCAATAATAAATGTGTAATGTTCTTAAAGCTAATATAAAATCACATGATTTCTTCCCAGGTCAATATCAAGTGAAATGTCCACCTCAGCCAATAGTGGCATTCACCGGTGCTGACATCATTTTTTCATGCCACCTGATACCTGCCATCGATGCTGCTACCACAACTGTGGAATGGACAAGACCTGACCTGAAACCCAGATTTGTCCACTTGTGGCGTTCTGGCCAAGAAATTCTAGATGATCAGCATCCATCTTACAAAGGAAGAACATCTCTGTCCATCAATAAACTGAAACATGGAGAAATTTCACTGAAACTCTCCAAAGTGAAACTGTCTGATGAGGGAACATACAGGTGCTATATTCCCATACTGAATATCGACTCAACTGTTAAGCTTGTCTTTGGTAAGTCAGCACATGTCCATTTGTACATTTATTCATCCACAGAAAGGTGAACCCCAAACTGGAGCTCCTTAAGGGGGCTAATGGTGGAGCCGATCCAAGACGGTATCATGGTAGATGCAAGCATATAATAATGGATCAGTATTGGCCCAATATTCCAGCAAGGTTGACCAAAAGGGCAATCTGACTAATGGCGTAGGGCAGATGGACTAACAAGAGGTGTACTTAGACTGACCAGAGGTGTTTGGATTACAGAGGCATCTAGGCCAGCCCAATGAGGATTTTAGCTAACCAGAAGGGTTTTTGTATTGACAAGAAGGGTACTGTATGTAAGCTGATCAGAAGGGTGTTTGGGCCAACCACAAGGGCAGTTAAGCCAATTAAGTGGTACTTGGACCAAGCAGAAGGTTATGTGGAGCAACTAGAGGGGCGACTAACCACAGAGGCATCTGGATCACCCACAAGGGCATTTAGTTTGAGTAGAAAAGTATTTGGGCCACCCAGAATAACTGGAGTGATTGAAAATGTGGCATGTCATATATACTGTATGTTCTGTATGATTGTTACGTCCCTGTCTAGGGTGCAGGGAGTGTAACATAAATAAGATTCCACACTTGTTTACAGTCAGAAACCCTAACCCTATACCAGAAGAAACAACAAGTCAGTTACTAAACTTTAAAACCTTATCTTACAAAGACAAGTAGTTTTCAGCTGAATTCATGTTTTTAAAGAAGGGCTTCATTTTTTTTTTCTTGTGTCAACATTACATTCAATATTTTTGTTTCTACTCTCTCTCTTAGGTTCTGTATCCTCACCTGAAGTATACATGTCCAAAATCAGCGATGGAGTGTTGTTAGAGTGTAAATCTAAAGGCAGGTATTTAGAGCCTGAGGTGTTCTGGCTGGACGGTGAGGGAAACCTCCTCTCTGCTGGACCTACAGAGACAGTCAGAGGTCCTGATGACCTCTATACTGTCAGCAGAAGACTGACTGTGGAGAAGAGTAACAGCCTCACCTGTAGAGTCCAACAGAAGAACATCAACCAGACCAAAGAGGCACACATCCATGTCCCAGGTAGGAAAATGGTTTAGGAGTTGGGTGATGGGATAGTTGAAGTCTTGTTTGATAAACAAATCTGTTAAATGCTTTTTCTATTTCAGCTGAACTCTTTATGGCCCAGTCCAGTTCTGCTGTTCGCATCACCATCTTCTTGTCTGTTTGCTTCATGTCTATTGGTGCAGTTGTCTTTATTATGTGGAGAGTGAGACAAATTGGTAAGTCGCATGTTCACTGGACGTCTTTCCAAACCTCCAAACCAAGTTACTTTCACATGTCTTGATCGTTGTCATGAATTATTCATTGACTCGAACAAGTCATTTTAATCTCATGTTTCTGTACCATAATAAAATACAGAGACTACAACAGCTTTTCTCACATCGTTCTCATGGTAATAACTCATTAGACCTGTCACTAGTAACGAGTAGTTCCAAAAAAAAGTTGCTGACAGGGTCTGAAAAGTCTAGAGAAAAAGTCTCCAAATGTCAAGTGTCCACAGGTAACAGCTACATTTGCCAAAAATATTAAATGCCAGTGGTTATATGAACTCATAATTTATATTCATATTATGGCAGTAATAAAAAAAAGTCCTGTAGCTATAACTCAATAACCAGGTCCTAAACATGCCACTGGAATTACTTATTAATATTTACATTACTGTCGAAGTCATCGTGATTTTAAATGGTATGTGGCTAATTCTGCCAAACAAAGCAAATATGGTTGTTATTTTTGTATGCTTTAAATGCCATCACACACCCTTCCAACCTTTTCTCAGCAAAGGCCAACACTGCATAAATCAAACAGGTGAAACTTAAACTAAACACACACCTCTTCTGTCCACATAGAAAACACAAACAACTGGAATGAACTTCTGATGGAGGGGGGAAGACTCATGACAGGAAGTCAGAAAATGAAGTATTTGGAAAAGAGAAAGGCGAAACTTGATGAGGACTTAAAGAAGAAGGAAGAAGAACTGAAACATGTAAAATACATGATTACAACACTGACGGAGCAAAAGAAGAATCTGAAGGACCAGAGAGAAAAATTCACGCCACTACTGCAGGAGGACAACACACAGATAGAGGTGATCAAGAAGAAGCCAATCCCAAAAACGGATAAAGACCAAAAAAAGGAGAAACGTGACAAGACTATAAAGAAGCTGGAGAGTCGACAGGAAAAACACAGGGGACTGTTGCAGAACACAGAGGAACTACTAGAGACAACAGAGGATCTGATTATTAAAATGACAGAAAGGAAGGCAAAAATAGAGAAAGATAAAGAACAAATGAATAAAATCCTGATAGAGATGGAGAAAGAGAGAGAAGAGGTTCAGACAAAACTTAAGTTAGAGTCAGAGTAGTCAGGGGAAGAAAAGGAAAATCTGATAAAGACAGAGAAAGACAGAGAAGACATTCAGACAAAGCATGAGTTAGAGTCAGAGCAGTCAGAGGGAAAAAAGGAAAATCTGATAAAGATGAAGAAAGAGACAGAAGAGGTTCAGACCAAACATGAGTCAGAGCAGTCAGGGGAAGAAGAGGAAAGAAGGAAGGAAGGGAAGAAAGGGGAAAAACAGAAAACGAAAAAAGAAAAAGAAAAAGGAAAAGGAAAAGGAAAAGGAAAAAAGTGATCCACTTCTTTTAAGAGGCAGGAACTTGGTGGATGGATCTGCTGTGAACAGTTCAGGTAGAGCGAGAGAGAGAAACAGATGCACAGCAGCAATACTAATAATGATGATATAACTTTAATGGAGATATGACTAATAGTAGTAATAATGACAATAATAATAGTATTTGCAGTGGACATCAAGCAGGACCACAGCAGCACACAATCCCTGATCACAGTGTGAACACAGAAGATTCATATTATATTCCTGTGATTAGTTTATTCTCTTCTGTTCCATTTTGATTCATAATGTTGCCTGTTTTGAGTATATTATGCTTGAATTTGTATTTCTTTTGTTTTCTTGTAAACTAATATGAGGCTGTCCACATAACACTTTGTACAGTAGGCTGATGTATGGTTAAATAATCCCAAATGATTATGTTGAACTGTTGAGCTCAGCAGAGTTTCTTCCAAACACACAGAAATCAAATCCTAAGAAGAAATTGCAAATAATAAGTATTTGATGATGTTTTATAGTTGAGATATAGATGAACTTGTCTGTTTTTATTGTTTTATGATGTTTTTTTTTTTGTTTGTTTGTTTTTTGGAGATTTTTTTTGGCCTTTTTCAAGCTTTATTTTGACAGAGACAGCTGAAGAGTGACAGGAATGTGGAGAGAGAGAGAGAGAGAGAGAGAGAGAGAGAGAGAGAGAGAGAGAGATGGGGAACGACATGCAGCAAAGGGCCACAGGTCGGATTTGAACCCTGGGCCGCTGCGGCAAGGACTGAGCCTTTGTACACAGGGCGGATGCTCTGCCGGAGCTAACCAACACCCATTGTTTTATGATGTTTCGTTGAATAACCTTTGCCTGTTTGGTTGAATTTTACATCCGTTTGTGCTTTCAATCTTCTTTGTATGAACCAGTGAATGTCTTTTTATACTGAGACACTGACTAAGTATCGTTTGTAGAGGTGTGTTTGTGTTTTCAATAGTAAACCAAATGAAATGTAAACAAAAAATGAATGAATACATTTTTATCATGATTCAGACTGTCTGATATAAACAGAGAGATGACTCCAGAGAAAGAGAATGCAGTTCTTTTTAACTCTTTTAAACTGAAAATTAAAGATCTGTGGAAATGTACACACAAGTTTTATTCTTATTTACATGGTAAAACAAACATCTCTGTTAAACACAAAGAAACAGACAGAGGAAGTAATTATGCTGAAAAAAACATTGTAATACCTGTCAAATACATTTTTAATGATATGCCATCCACCAGGTAGGAACCAAAGGGGTCCTTCACACTTCTTTGTTAATTCTGTGTGGTATGTGTCTAAAAACTTAAACTATCAGCAGCATTGAGAGAAGATAAAACATGCCTTTCTGTGTTTTTAACCTCTTTTGTTGTGACAAAGTCTGACAATAACCATTGCATGTGTTAAAAAGGCAGACAGAGACTTCTGACTTTGGCTGCCATGTTTCTTTGTCTTCCTAAAAGTTGGATTACAGTGTTATTGCACATACATGTCTCCAATAATCTGGACAGAGGCTGTTAAAATACAAAACTTGCCCTTTTAGATGAAACTAGTTATGTTACATAAAAAACAGCTGGAGGTGAGTAAAGTACTTTGTAACATTGTTAAGAAAGGTGCTATATAAACTAGATAAACGGTATAAATAAAATTTTAAAAGATTTTAGTAGCTGATTAAATAATAAAAGCGGATGTTCAGAAGTGGTTCTGCTTCTTGCTACAGTATCATAACTTAATTGGAGGGATTCCAAATGCTCCACTTTATTATCTTACTGGCCAAAGTGAAGTGCTGCAATGAAAAAACACATAAGTAGAAGGAAGTAGAAAGTATCTGCATGAGACACAATGGTGTTTCCGTGCGTTATATACTACTTCTGTGACATGCAAATTCACGTTACTTTGAATTAAAACTGTTTAAATGCATATTTTACTACCCTACAAAGAATAAAAATGTACCCAGGATGATAAAGCAATCACTTTATTTAAGGAACCACAGTCCACACCTGACTCAAGACAATAAAACAGAAAAGTGAAGCACTACTCTGCGGTTAAAGTCTGTATGTATTTACTTGACAACTGTAGTCGTCTCTTATGAGACGACTGACTGAGCGCTGCAACAGGTATATGACTTTTTTTCTTATTTAATGAAGGTTTACCTATATTTGATTTAAAAGACATTAATAATTACTTCTAACATAAAAATCTTAAAACGATTTAAGAGTGAGCTCTGATTAGGTCACTCTGCTTCCTGAGAGGCACACATCCATGTCCCAGGTAGGAAAATGGTTTAGGAGTTGGGTGATGGGATAGTTGAAGGCTTGTTTGATAAACAAATCTGTTAAATGCTTTTTTTATTTCAGCTGAACTCTTTATGGCCCAGTCCAGTTCTGCTGTTCGCATCACCATCTTCTTGTCTGTTTGCTTCATGTCTATTGGTGCAGTTGTCTTTATTATGTGGAGAGTGAGACGAAATGGTAAGTCGCATGTTCACTGGACGTCTTTCCAAACCTCCAAACCAAGTTACTTTCACATGTCTTGATCGTTGTCATGAATTATTCACTGACAAGTCATCGAACAAGTCATTTTAATCTCATGTTTCTGTACCATAATAAAATACAGAGACTACAACAGCTTTTCTCACATCGTTCTCATGGTAATAACTCATTAGACCTGTCACTAGTAACGAGTAGTTCCAAAAAAAAGTTGCTGACAGGGTCTGAAAAGTCTAGAGAAAAAGTCTCCAAATGTCAAGTGTCCACAGGTAAAAGCTACATTTGCCAAAAATATTAAATGCCAGTGGTTATATGAACTCATAATTTATATTCATATTATGGCAGTAATAAAAAAAAAGTCCTGTAGCTATAACTCAATAACCAGGTCCTAAACATGCCACTGGAATTACTTATTAATATTTACATTACTGTCGAAGTCATCATGATTTTAAATGGTATGTGGCTAATTCTGCCAAACAAAGCAAATATGGTTGTTATTTTTGTTTGTTTATTTTTGTATGCTTTAAATGCCATCACACACCCTTCCAACCTTTTCTCAGCAAAGGCCAACACTGCATAAATCAAACAGGTTTGAACTTCAGACTAAACACACACCTCTTCTGTCCACATAGAAAACACAAACAACTGCACAGGAAGTCAGAGAATGAAGGATTTGGACAAGACAAAGGCGAAACTTGATGAGGACTTAAAGAAGAAGGAAGAAGAACTGGAACATGTAAAATACATGCTTACAACACTGACGGAGCAAAAGAAGAATCTGAAGGAAAGAGAGAAAAATACCCGCCACTACTGCAGGAGGACAAAACACAGATAGAGGTGATCAAGTTGAGGCTGAAGGACGGGTACAAAGTGGACACCAAGAATAAAATGCAGAAGGCTGAAAAGACCAAAGAGGATCTGGAGAAGAGACAGAAAGAACACAGGGGACTGTTGGAGAACACAGAGAATCTACAGGAAACAACAGACGATCTGATTATTAAAATGACAGAAAGAAAGGCAAAAATAGAGAAAGATAAAGAACAAATGAATAAAATCCTGATAGAGATGGAGAAAGAGAGCGAAGAGGTTCAGAGGAAAGTTGAGTTAGAGTCAGAGCAGTCAGAGAGAGAAAAGGACAAAAATGATCCATCATCTACTAATACAGTGATTTGATTGTTTTACTTGATATTTAGTTCAAATTACACAATTTCAACATTTAGAACATTTAGATCTCTGGTTATTCAGTTTAACTAATCTACCTTAGTTATTTCAAACCTGATGTGACCCCAGTCCGTTTATTCTCTTCTGTTTTCTTTCATTCTGTTTCATAATTTTGCCTGTTTGAAGCATAATGTGATATCATTTATATTTCTTCTGTGTTTCTTGTAAACTAATGTGACACTTTGCAGTAGGCTGATATGTGATTAAACAATTAATATATTCATCCCAAATGATTTATGGTACTTTATGTCAGTAACCCCAATTTTATATTTAATGATAGTAGTATTAGTATTTTTTCCTAAATATTCACATTTTAAATGCATTAAATTAAATTTTAGGCACAATAAATATTCTGTCCACACTTGCTGAGTTGTTGCATTTCTTTCATTGATTGGTGTGAACACTGCCCTCTGGTGACGAGAGCAGCGTTTTTATTCTGTTTCATAACAACAGCTGAACATATTGCTTTTTTAAATGTTTTATGATGTTTTGATGAATAACCTTTGACTCTGGTTGAATTTCTATGTCATGTATCAGGTCATGTATTCATACAGATCAGCGTCAGGTCAGCACAGCACGGCGTCACGTCTCAGGCATATCATATTTAATTCATTATGTCAAGATCTCAAGAAAACAAATGAAACTAACTCGTTATCACGAGAAAACAGAGGAAGTAAAATGTATGAATACATGACCGCTTAGATTCTGTAAATTTTATTTTGTATTTTTAATATTTTAATATGAAATAAATATCAGGTTTTAACAGACACTCACTGAATATTGTTTGCAGGTGTGTGTGTGTGTGTGTCAAACATGTTGGGGTTAACTGTAGAGAAATGAATAAATGAAATGAATAAACCTTAGAGACAGTTTCCCCTTTAGAGAGTGGGTTATAAATACACACATGTTCACTAATGATATATTAACTCCACAAATATCTTTGGCTTCTGATTATCTTTATTTCCTGATACAATAAAAACATAATCAAACAACTTATACTAATGATATTATTAAGCCAAGAAAACATTAACATTAAAAACAAAGGGTAGAGCAAAGGACATCCCTGCTAAGGGGCGTCCTCGAAAGACAGTCGTTCACATCAAGGATGGGGAGAGGTTCACCACTTCGTGAACTGCAAACAGTCCAACAGTTAAAGAAGAATATTTGTCAATACACAGTTCGAATTATTATTTCACCATCTACAATCCAGAATATAATTTAAAGATTCAGAGAATCCAGAGAAATCTGCACGTAACTGGCAAGGCCAAAACCTACACTGCGTGACCTCCGACCCCTCAGGCAGCACAGGCTTACTACAAAAGTTCAGAAAAACGTTGTCAGTTATCACAGTTCCTCGCTGCATCAACAGATGGAGTTGAAGTTAATAAAAAAAACAGAAGTGTCTTATTGCTACAAAGGGTCCTCTGCTATCATTTCTTCATTTCTTTGTGGTTAGAAGCTTAAATTATCAGCAGCATCTGTACTGACTAAAAACAAGACATAGAAGATACACCTGTTGAAAATAGGTCATCTGTGGTTTTTAACCTCTTCTGCTTGTGACAGTCTTGAGACAACGTCTGTATATGGTGACGTACAAAATGCTCTAAATAAAGTTACCCCCCCAGTTTCTGAACACATGCTAAGCTCAGCTCGCAGCAAGTCAGGAATAGCAAGTGATAGTACGATGGCAGAGATACTTAATCTCAATACAAACATATTAGCAGTACACAGTTCAGTTCAGGTCATTATTTTAGTACACTCTACATTCAGCGTTCTTTGTCATTTACTTTTTCTCTTTGGTCACTTTGGCAGGAGCCTTTGCAGACTTTACATACACATACATATTTCTGTGTAACTCTGACTTTCCCACATTGAAGTTGTCCGACCACCACCAGCAGCAGAGCCACCAATAAGACGGTGAAAATAGTTCTCATGATGAGGTAAGTGTGACAGTCAGAGTCTGGGTGATGAGGGGAGGGACTGATCTCTCTGTGAAGCTCTGCAAAGAAAACACACAAAGTGTCTTCATGAGACATGGTGGTACATTGATTGTTGCAGATTGGAGATCGATTGGGAAAGCGTTATGCATAATGCTTTTCAAATGTAGAGATCAAACTGGAAATCCGAATATTGAAAACTTGAAATCAGATACGACAGCCCATCTGTGTCAAGATATTACAGTGTTTAAGTGTGATAGAAATCTGACATCCCATTCAAATGAAAAAGAAATTTGATTTTAGGAATCTATTGAGTATAATATGACTGAAGATGGTTTAGATTTAGATTAGCTCCTGTTAACACAAGGATCGACTTCAGAGCCTTTATTTTCCTGCGACGTCACAGCGATTATGTATAAAATATAAAATGACATATCTTAATCTTTAGATTGAGTAAAGTTTTGCACTGTTTAGATGTTAATTTACTTTAACTTTAATTAATTCTATATCAGGAACCAAAAGAATGAATGTTTATATAGATAATGTACTATAAATAATATAAAAATACTTTTTATTATTGGGAAGTAAGATACATACTGACAGCACAACATCATGTTCACTCTGTGACTTCATTATAAGTTGTAACAATATTGCATGGGATTGATAGTTTAAAGCAATTAATATTTCTTACAGTCGTTTAGATTTTTTATTTTTTATTACATTATTTTTACATTATTACTTGAAAAGGTTTCTGTGATAGTTTTGGCATGATGCACAGATACAAACTCAGGTCATCACAGGTTTTGGTTGCATTTACAAGAACTTGGAAAGCTTAATGACAACAGAAGCAGAAACAAAACTTGTTTTGAAGCCCGGTTACGTACTCACCTCTGACAGCCAGCCAGCTCTCTGGTGATTCTCCATAGTCAGAGATGCTGCACTTGTAAAGTCCTTCATCAGATTTAGAAACATCCTGGATGGTCTTCTCTCCTGTGAAGCTGGATCCTATGAAGAGTCCATCTTTATAGAAATCTGCTATGTGGGCAGAGGAGGTTATTTTACTTCTACAGCGCAGAGTCACGGCAGCTCCCTCCGTCACAGGGATAGCAGGACTCTCCAGGATCACAGAACCAGCTGCAAAAGAATAAATATAAACTACGTATACGAAACATCACTGCTGATTATTTTCAATAACATAAAATATTGTTGTCAGTTTCTGAATGTATTTTCTTAAACACCATCCTAACTCCAACACACTTTTTTTGACACAGAATAAGCGACCTCAGTAAATATTTTTCATCAACATGTTACCAGTGACAGTGATGTTGACAGCGTTGCTTCGCTCTCCTCCGGCCTCGCACCAGTACTCCCCGCTGTCCGTTTGATAAGCAGGTTTGATGGCGCAGATGGACCCTGTCGCTGTCTTCCAGTTACTGACACACTCGCTGACTTTACCCTTGGTGTTCCTCATGACGGTCCATCCAGAGGGGGCTCTTAGACCCTCACAGTTAAAGGAGACGAAGGTGTATTCAAAGAGCTGCAGTCTGGTTGGAATGATCTGAGCAAAATCTTCACAGAGAGGTTATATTAAGATATTTAGAAATATTAAATTGCAATACTCTGATGATATGATCATAGTTTAGGCAGATACAGGTATTCTGGGCTTTAGCACTGAAAACAAGTCTAGTATAGAGTCTAAAGGATACTTACCACTTTCCTGAGTGTGATTAGGATGAACTGGTTCAACCAACAGCATCAACACATTCATCACTGGAGAGACAACAGAAAAAAAACTCTCTTATTTGTACTTCACTTCTGATAAGTAAATATAATAAAACTGATTCTACCAACAATCATGATATCACATCTACCATCAACATACTAATGCCACATGAAGGCAGACCTGGCACTCACACAGTCTGATGCAGAGAGCTCTGACCTCCATGTCGTCGTCCTGCTAACTGTCTGACTGCAGACTGACAGCTGAAGTGTAATGTTGGTGAGAACTTCCTCTTCCTGTTTGGCAAATGGATGACGTACAAGTAAGTTTATGTTGAAGCAGTGTCACGTAGAGGGGCTCTGCGATATCGATCTGCTCTTCACCCTCTGTTTTAGTCGATGGAGTGTGTTGAATCGGATTTTTAAAGACTAAATGTAAAGAGCTATTATCATTAAAACCACAAGAGCATCACTGAGGTCACAAGGAAACACAAGGAATGGTTGGAACGCTTGAACATAGAACGAAGATGATGGACTCAACAGTTGAAACTAATCAGGCTAGAACAGACAATCAAAACTGATGGGCTACATAACAATGACAGGAAGTAAAGCTGCAGTCATGAGAAGGGATAACCATAACCAGTGTCGTAACCATGACAACTGCATACAGTATAACTAAAGAAAAACAGACCCATACCAAATATACATAAGTACACCTTTCTAAGGATAGCCCAAAAGGTTTTGGTGGTAATTACCTTCATGAAATTCTTGCTATACCCCACTAAACATTTTATATTCTCTCCAACCCTGAGCTGTATTATGATTTAGTATTATGCATTACGTAGAAGACCACAGAGCGAGTCAGTGCAGCTAATCAGGGACATATCTGTGGAGCTGGTTAGCCTAGCCTAACCTTACTGTATTCTTCTTCTGGTTTTCTTGATAACACATCTGTCAGATCTAATAGAAGTACCACAGGTTCAAACCCCAGGTACGTTTTGTGCTTTCTTTGTTAATGGGAGCAGTAAAGAGCATTTTGAGTCATTCATGTAGGCAGTGGCTGTAAACAGTCAGAGTTGGGCCTTCAAAAGGAGTAATAAAATCATAAAGTGTCTTAGAACAGCAGCATATAATAACTGGACTTTACAAACAAACTGTTGCTAAGGATTGGGATACAAAAAAACATTGTGTATTATGTTTTAATGAGTCCACCAACAAAAGAGACTCAAGGGGGCGTTATAGAGCTTTACACGATCATGTACTGTAGGAGTGGTGGTTTGTTTAAAGGAGAATCAATGTCACGCAGAAGTTTTACTCGCTGTGAAAACAGTTTTATGAAGTTATTTCTGTCTCGAGTCTGAGAAAACAACCCGGACGATTTCATTATAAGTCTAAGAGTGCATTAGCATGAAAGACATGGACATGGACATGTAGCAAGGAAGTAATGAAGGTCTAATAAAAGATGCTTTTGCGTTGCATCATGGGAAATGTAGGATCCAGCAATCTTGAATCTTTGAACATTGTAGGGACTAAGTCAAGATATTTCAGCCTCTGTTTATGTCTCTGGAGGAACAGTGACATTACTGAGACTGTCAAAACTCAAAATGCGTTTTGATGGAAAAGGTCATATGATGCATGCGTCCAATAATGAACTCTAACTACATTAATGGTTCAGTCCGTTCATGTGAAGTTGTTATCACCTGCTGCACAGTTGCTTCAGGTCTTCAGATCAACATGTTGCTAGTTGACCACAGAGAGTCTATTTAAAAGTGGCAGCAGCTCTCGTCTTCATACGTGTGCTCAGAAATAAGATGTGGTTTAACTGTCACACTGCAGCAAACTGCTCACACTTAAAAATAAACCCTGATGCTTCAAGGCAGCTAAAGACCTCAACTGTGCAGCTCACGTAAAAATAAAAAAAAGTCACGTATCACGCCATTTATTTCCCACAAGCCTCTTATTTTGTATTATGTATACACAACTCATGAGAACATGTATAAGTACATAGCATAAGTCTATAACATAAAACATTTAGTCAAAATATTACAGACTTTAATATATGACAAAGCAAAATATAAATCATTTCTCCGTCAGTCAAAGACCTGAAAGACACAAAAAATATAAAGAATTATTGTTGGATTTATATTTTAGCTTATTGAAATTAAGAATATATGTATTTATTTATTTTTATTTAAAGTTCAAGAACTTCTCAGGTTCCTTAAGGTCAATAGGTCATTTTTTCTTTTCCTGGTGTTGTAATTAATGTGTAATGTGATGCTGATATGAGTCCATGTCTGTAGTTTGTCTTTATACTGCAGTTAATCAGACATGCACGGTAAATAAATCTTCTGATGTCTGTAATCTGAGGAAACTTCAAGTTCTGGCAGTACAAGTACAACAACAATTGAGTGGTTAAGCACTGTAGTCCAGTATCCCTCTGATTCTTACCTAAGCGATTGTGTGGTAGAAGGCATTTACATCTGATGCATGTTGGGAGGAAGCATCGACAGTTGGTGTTGGTGTGAAGGTGGAGACTCCTGGTTCTGTTTTGGACACAAGCAAAATGGCTGATTCTTTTGTGTAAATATATAATTATGGATGTCACATGGCAGAAACATAAGAGTTCTTCTTTTAAGAACAAAAGGTACATTGTTGTGTGAGCTGTGGGAGAGTTCACCCAACGCTAATGCTGCTACAGAACTCTTTTTCTGGCTGTGGTTTCCTCGTGTGGTTTGAGTATAAAGAAACACCTGTAGTCTCTTTGTCTCCAGCTCACACATGTGAACACATTACATATGCAAGAGTGACCTTTTAAACTGTTCTACTGATTTTAGTGCAGGCTTTGAACTTTTTGTCTTTGTGAAACTGAAGCATTATTTGTTCAAAAAGGTGCAGCGTGGTGGACCTTTGGGCACTCTCCCTGCAATAAAACAGTTTACATGCAGCATGTTGTGTTTGTGTCAAGTAAAATACCTGTTTGAATCATGTTTGCTGTGATAGAAGAATAAATGGGCGAGTTAACTACGCCGGTCAGTCCAGACGCTGAAAGAAACACAAAGAAATAAAAAAAATACCCCAACCAGCTGTCATTTTGTATTTCAGCAGAAAAACTTTTAAAAGCAAAGTTAGTTCATAATATAACAAGTTTCTTTTTTTCTGTTTAACTAAATTACTAACTAAAATTAAGTCAGATATGTTGAATGAATGAAGTTATTGAACAAGAAAATTGTCACC
This sequence comes from Sciaenops ocellatus, assembly GCA_033000465.1. Classification (NCBI taxonomy): domain Eukaryota; kingdom Metazoa; phylum Chordata; class Actinopteri; family Sciaenidae; genus Sciaenops; species Sciaenops ocellatus. Next base: position 1,632,912 of record CP136875.1, read on the forward strand.
ATGACTTTATCAGGTGAGAATCTGTCATTGTCTTGCAGTATATACCAACAGCCACTAGGGATTTCGTCATGAGGTTAGTATGATGGATGACACTCTTTATCAAGAGTTAACAAAAATAAGTGAGAGCCTATGAAGGTAAAAATAAATATGTTAAGCCTCTCACTTTTGTCTTTTCATCATCTTTGAAATTTGATTGTCTTCTACATAGATGTAGCATATGCTCAGCTGTGACTGGAGCACAGAGCAAAAAGGGACGGGACTTAAGAAGGACCATTCTCTTTGTTTAATGCTGGAGAACTTCCATAAAGACAAAATAATGTGCCGATACGTACATGGTTAGTGTTCCTTACCTGTTTGTGTTTCACCTGAGTGAGAGCCTGGCACTGTCGTCCTTGAGGAAATGCAGAAAAACACTGGAGTACAGAAAGAAAATTGTTATCATGGCATCAGTGGAAAAACTAGAGAACAAACAGTAAAGCACGTTTTGTATTTGAAGGTTTTCCTTCTGTCTTGATGTACCTCTATGTTTTCCACAAAGGCACAGTCCCACCAACAGCAGCAGCAGCAGGGCCACCGAACACGTGGCTGTAATCCACACGATGATGAGTTTAGAGGAATGATGCTGGGAAGGTTGACCCTCTTCATGAAGTGACGGAGAGACTGTTAAAGTACGAGCTTTATATCATTGTGTGATTCCTCTGTAGCAAACAGAGACTTATATATTTGTTGTCTCACCTCTGACAACCAGCCAGCTCACTGCTGATTCAACACCAGCGATGTCACAATTGTAGAGTCCTTCATCAGACTTAGAAACATTGTGGATGCTGATGCTTCCCTCAAAGCTAGTCCATTTCAAGGTGCCATCTTTATAGAAATCAGTTATATGGACAGAAGTTGTCTTATTTCTGCAGCGCAGAGTCACGTCGGTTCCCTCCAGCACAGGGACAGCAGGACTCTCCAGGATCACAGAACCATCTGAACAACAGCAGATTTAACAAATAATATATAACATTCATTTTTATACATACATATATGTGTCATGTGAAATAGAACAAGGAAATATGGTTAAAAGTGTTTAAAGATAGTCACGAAAATACAAAATTTGAAGTGGCTGTATGAAATCCTGATATTTCTAGCAGTATTTGCGGTAATTTTCTAGCATGAAACATACAGGGGTTACACAGAGTCAAACATATAGACTGGCCAGAAAGGACAGCTTCTTCACAACTGAAGCAGCATGGCCAAGTTTCAATAAACCTTCCAGCATCAGACATCTTGGACTTGGACTCCAGTACACTTTATGTCCACTCAGTCAACTAACCATTGATAAAACATGTCTCCACAACAAGTAGAACAAGTTTTCTGTATGTGTAGTTATAAGCTAAATTTACGAATACAACAATGAACTTAAAGATCTATTAAACATTTGGTTAATAGACTCTAGAGATATCAACATCAACATGAACAAAGTTCTTATGGAAAATGTGCAAACAGTTCATGATTGATACATCCAGCAGTTATAGAGTAGTATCATTCATTTAGAGTCATCTTTGTGTACAATATTCAATCTATATTCTGTTTTGGTCTTCACTTCTTCATTTGAAATAACATCACATTGATTTTTACTTATTTTGAAAATTGATGTTTATTTATTTTTTAATGTAACAATTCTTAACATACCCGTAACAGTGATGTGGACAGAGTTGCTTATCCCAGTTCCGTTGGCCTCACACCAATAATCTCCACTGTCTCCTTCAAGGACATGTTGAAGTGAGCAGGGTTTCCTTGATGTCTCCCAGCCAGGAACACACCTTGATTCAACTCCCATGATCCTCTTCATCACTCTCCACTCGGCCAAATCATCAAATCCGTCACAATCAAAAGAGATAGAGTCAAATTCAAAGAACTGGAGCCTGTTTGGAACAACACGAAGCAAAGCTCCGTCTGAGGATGAAGACAGAAAATGACAGAAAATTGTAAATGGTAAACTTGTATTCTACTTTCAATGACACAACAGATCCACACATCCACACATCGGCCGTTAGATTAACCTGAAATAATTACATAACTGCTACTTACCAATTCTCTCAGCACAGTAACTGTACTGATCTTCTGCAACCAGAAGCACCAATACTTTTACGACTGGAGACAGAAGAGAGGTCTGTATCAGAATGAGATTGTAGATACTAATAAAAAATTGATATATATTTTTAAATAATACATTTAAAGACAGACTCAGTACTCACATAGTCCAATGCAGAGATCTGTCACCTCCATGTTGTCTTACTGTGAACTGTTTGAACATCAGACTAAAAGACTAAATATAATGTAGGTGAGAACTTCCTGTGCAGCTTACTTGTGGTGACTGAAACGTCAGAAGGGTTGACACTGTGTGTGACCCACAGCTGCTCTGAGAAAGGTCTTATCAGTTGAGGCTTTAAAGGTTTAGTATGTAAACTATATGGTCCACCATGTTTAATCATGTTTCTACAGCAGACCTGAACGGACCATAGGGCCCTCATGTATTTGTACATTTTGTGGTTATCATAGTTTGCCCTACATGCTTGGAAGGGAAGGATATTCTGTTGGTTTCAATCTGCAACTTCAAATGTTTAGTCTTCTAGCTGCCTCTAAATCTGACACACTCAACCTTTAAGTAGCAACAGCTGATCACAGATCTACAGAGCATTAACTACCAAGCCAGCACACCTAAATACAATGTATCAACCAACCAACTTTTGACTTGTGGTGATGATCATAGACATTTTTTGCATAAAGGATAGAGGTGTTACACAGACATCTGAAGTTTATTTGTAAAACTAGAAATGTGTTCGGATCTTTGCATTGGAACAAATTCAAGTTTTTACACGTGAACTTCAATTATAGGACACGAAACGGACAGTGGTCTCACAGTCTCTGCAGTAAACTCAGCATGGCTGCTCAAAGCTCAAGGTGGTGTAACAGCTAGTTGACCACAATGAGTGTATTTAAGTTCTGCGGCAGCCATTTTATTTTAAACAGCGTCTTAAGATATGTGAATAAGCATAACTTCATAGCTTTACAGACAGAACAAAGTGGTTTAAATGTTCCACTGTAATAAAAATATATCTGACGCTTCGAGTTCAGAGAGCTCAGATAAAGACTTGTGATGTTGATATGATGGAAACACACGAGCCATTGTTTAAAAAATATTTTAAGAAGCCATATAGTTACAGGTGTTACAATCTGTACAGGCCATTTTCACACAACAATTCATACATTCATCTGACACATCTAAAACATCAGGGTGCATGGAGATGACAGAACCATTAGTCTGCAACAGAGGCGATGAAACATGTAACAGAATGAAATACTTTAGTCAAAAGATAAAGAATGCAAGCCTACAAATTCATTTAGAAGCAACTACAGTACATTAATGGAACAGCTGTGACTGGAGTTGTACAGTATGACATTATACATCTAACATACACAGTCATACAAGCAGAGTTTGAAATGGAGTCTCTCCTCGTCCCCTCCCTTTCAGTCATGTGCCCCTGCTTTCAGACCTGTAAGACAGACACATGATATCAAGAAAAACATGCTTGTGCTTACTCTAATAATATGAAGCAAAGAGACAGTCTTGCCCAAACCGTTGTAAGACAGAAACAATCTTCTAATTAAAAGTGGGGTGGTACTGGCAGATGGAACGGGTGCTGCAGGAGGATACTCTTGGTCCTGAAAAAAAAAAAAAATGTCAGTCTGATGAAAGCATTTTTAATTAGAATTTATATTATATAAAAAAAGGTGTATATATACACACACATATTTATTCATTTTAAAAAGCATTAAAGTCTAAAACAAACACAAAAATGAATTTCCAACAAAAGACAATTGTGTTCTCTAATATGAATTGCATGGACTTCCATGAAGTTATATAATTGGACAGAGTTTACGATGAATCAAACAAAGCAGGGCACACTTGTTCGGAAGTGTTAGCTTTTTTTAATACTCGATTTAATATTTTGTCAAATCTTACCTGTGCTCAAAGTGTAGTAAGCAGTTGTTGTCACGGATTCATCCATATCTGGCGGGGATTGAGAGTGAGTTACTGAAACACTGAGACGCAACATTCAAATATTGGGTTGGTCTACCTACAAGTTCTCCAAAATGTGTTCATTGACTATTATTAAGCCCCGCCCCTTTTTGACCACGTGCTCCAATAACAGCTGAGCAAGCCACAGCTAATTTCCTTCTTTCGTGTACTTAGATATGCTATGTGCTAGCAGTTTTTAGCAATTCTGGTAACATTACCTATCAGATGTAACTAGCTCGCTTACAATTGTTGGAGATGATATAGCCATTTGACTTGCATGTTGCTTGAGCAATACAGTAGCTAACTAGTGAGCTATTGATGTAGATTAGTTAGCTAGTGTTTTACTTTAGCAATATGCTAGCTAAATCCCTAACTAATTATTGATGTAGAACAAGCATTTTTCCAACCTTTTCTAATTAGTCACTTTTGCATTTTAATCATCTTTGAAATTTTATTGTCTTCAACATAGATGTAGCATAACTATGCACATGAAAGGAAGATGCTGATTTCTTAACTGTGATTGGAGCACAGAGCAAAAAGGGACGGGACTTAGAAAGAATCCATATCTTTGTTTAGTGTTGGAGAACTTCCATAAAGACAAGAATGCACGGATACATACATGGTTAGTGTTCCTTACCTGTACCTGGAGTACAGAAATAAAACTTGTGTTATCATGGCATCAATGGAAAAACTAGAGGACAAACAGTAAAGCACGTTTTGTATTTGAGGTTTTCCTTCTGTCTTGATGTACCTCTATGTTTTCCACAAAGGCACAGTCCCACCAGCAGCAGCAGCAGCAGGGCCACCGAACACGTGGCTGTAATCCACACGATGATGAGTTTAGAGGAATGATGCCGGGAAGGTTGAAGGTCATGAAGTGATGGAGAGACTGTTAAAGTACGAGCTTTATATCATTGTGTGACTCCTCTGTAGCAAACATAGACTTAAAAAAAGGTTTATCAATCAGGATATTTGTTGTCTCACCTCTGACAACCAGCCAGCTCGTTGCTGATTCAACACCAGCGATGTCACACTTGTAGAGTCCTTCATCAGACTTAGAAACATTGTGGATGCTGATGCTTCCTTTATAGCCAGTCCATTTCATTATGCCATCTTTATAGAAATCAGCTATATGGACAAAGGAAGTTTTCTTTCTTCTGCAGCGCAGAGTCACGTCGGTTCCCTCCAGCACAGGGACAGCAGGACTCTCCAGGATCACAGAACCATCTGAACAACAGCAGATTTAACAAATAATATATAACATATTCATAATATATAACATTCATTTTTATACATACACATATGTGTCATGTTAAATAGAACAAGGAAATAAGGTTAAAAACTAAATACAAAATCTAAAGTGGTTCCTCCCAAATATCCTTTATCCTATATCCTTTATTGACATTATACCGCATGTTATGGTCAATTTACATTTCCAAGCATATGTCTTGAGGTCACTGTAGGGATAGGGTTAATCTTGGATGCTATGGGGACACTGACTGCTTTCCTTGAGATACAGAGCAGCTGCATGTTATAAATTATTCATCTAATCTAACCAATTGGCAACTACTTTATACTGTAGACGCATTGAGTATAAACATTTATGAACAAGGGCATATAGACAAGCCAGAGAGGACAGCTTCTTCACAACTGAGGTAGCATCATGTCATGGCCAATCTGATGAATGAGACATCAGAGAATAAAATGAGAATGAAATCTCCACAAAACTATGTTTTCTACATGTGTAGTTGAGCTATATGTACAGTAGGTCTACAGTATATCAGTCATAGTTTACACAGCTAAGCATGGTTTACAGTTTTAGTATAATATAGTGTATAAATAGTGCAAATAGTTGATTCACACATCCAGCAGTTACAGAGCAGAGCAGTTTCATTCATTGAGTCATGTTTGTGTTCACCTGAATGAATCTCAGTCCAATATTCAGTTTATTTTAGCTTTGTTTTCATCTTCACTCTGTTTTTTTATTAAACTTATTTTGAAAATTGATGTCCATTTTTAAATGTAACAATTCTTAACATACCTGTAACAGTGATGTGGACAGAGTTGCTTATCCCAGTTCCGTCAGCTTCACACCAATAATCTCCACTGTCTCCTTCAAGGACACGTTGAAGTGAGCAGGGTTTCCTTGATGTCTCCCAGCCAGGATCACACGTTGATTCAACTCCCATGATCCTCTTCATCACTCTCCACTCGGCCAAATCATCAAATCCGTCACAATCAAAAGAGATAGAGTCAAATTCAAAGAACTGGAGCCTGTTTGGAACAACACGAAGCAAAGCTCCGTCTGAGGATGAAGACAGAGAAATGTCATTTAATATTTTTCTTAATAAAATGTTGCATAGAGTTATCTCTCAGTAGAATTGAATCTATGTGGCAGATAGTCGGCTAAGTCAGGTATACAGTATGCTTATACAATCTGTGTTCACACTACGGTTCACATGAAGACTCATCAACCATTTCAGTTCAGATCTCTGATCTGACTTGTCAAGTTTTAATGTGATATGTAAATGGTAAACTTGTATTCTACTTTCAGTGACATTAACTAACACGACAGATCAAGGGACCACACATCGGCCGTTAGATTAACCTGAAATAATTACATAACTGCTACTTACCAATTCTCTCAGCACAGTAACTGTACTGATCTTCTGCAACCAGAAGCACCAATACTTTTACGACTGGAGACAGAAGAGAGGTCTGTATCAGAATGAGATTGTAGATACTAATAAAACATTTGATATATATTTTTAAATAATACATTTAAAGACAGACTCAGTACTCACATAGTCCAATGCAGAGATCTGTCACCTCCATGCTGTCTTGCTGTGAACTGTTTGAACATCAGACTAAAAGACTAAATATAATGTAGGTGAGAACGTCCTCTTCCTGTGCAGCTCATTTGTGGTGACTGAAACGTCAGAAGGTTTGACACTTGCTGTGTCCCAATTCAGGGGCTGCATCCTTCGAAGCACGCATTTGAAGGCCGATTACGTCACAACGCCACGCAAAGGCTGTCCCAATTCGAAGGCTCCTTCAAACGCAGCCTTCAAACGCAGCCTTCTTTTCCCTCTTTTTGGAGGATGCACCGCAACTATCCTTGTGCCGGGAAAATAACAACGGGGACACCAAGCGGCGTGTTTACCTCTCGGTCCCCTATCCACAGATATACAAGCTGGCGGAGACGGCGTAGACGGAGCCGCTTCTCCCCTTCCTCCACCAGCAAAGCAATTAAAAATAAAATATAACATTTGTCTAACATCTTTTTTTTCTTCTTTCTTCTATCTGTTTTTTCTTCGTTTTCTCAACTGACAGGCAACGGCTACGTTACAAAGTAGTACCAACTGACGGCTGCGTCCTTCGAAGCATGCAGCCCCTGAATTGGGACACAGCTGCTCTGAGAAATGTCTTATCAGTTGTGGCTTTAAAGGTTTAGTACGTAAACTTTAGAGTGCTGGTAGGTTGACGCATTACTGCCAAGGTATGACAACAAACTGGCCAAGAGTAGTGCATGAAGTCAGGTATATATACTGCAGGAGCTTGATGACTGGATGAGTTGCAGGTGTGGATGAAGAACAGATGTGATTCAGTGGAGGAAATTGGACAGCCATACCCAGCCTGCACAGGCAGGGGGAGACAAGACAAACTAATGCAGAACAGGAAGGGCAAAAGGGAAGGGAAACATAAACAGGACACTTACTTTTTAAGATATTTTTTTGGCCTTTTCAAGCTTTATTGTATAGGCAGCTGAAGAAGTGACGTGGGGTGAGAGATGGGGAATGACATGCAGCAAAGGGCCACAGGTCAGATTCGAACCCTGGGCAGCTACGGCAAGGACTGAGCCTTCGTACATGGGGCGGATGCTCTACCAACTGAGCTAAGCGACACCACTTGGGCACTTTTTAATAGATGCTTGTGGTGGGTTAAATTTTTTTTGGCTTCTCGAGGGAGAAAAAGTTCAGAAAAAGTTTGAGAACCACCGATGTAGAGTACAATTTGACCAAACAGTGTCAGGCCTTTGGGGTTGGAAGTGATCTACCCGACTGGTCATAGTGGATTTTTTAAAATTTGTCTTTGCACAGTGATCATCTAAATCCAGAAAGTCCATAAACCAACATCTTCACAAAAACACAGCAAAGTAAACAATGCCTTTACTTTTTAACTCATGATGATGAGCATACATAATGTTTGCTTAAAGAATAGAGGTATGATATTATATGGAATTAACATCCATTCATGTGTCTGAGTCATTGCTGAAATTCATAAACTGGAGTTTATTTGTAAAACTGGAAATCTTCTGGAGAATGAACGAATTCAAGGCTTTGATTTAAAGCTTGTCGCGTTTCTTTTTATTTTATTTTCCACACATGTACATTGGTAAACTTGTGCACTGCATTCATGAGAAATGTCCTGTATTAACAAGATCATCATTCTATTAAATGCTAATTACATTAAGTGGTTAACTACAATTATAGGACACGAAACAGACAGTGGTCTCACAGTTTCTGCAGTAAACTCAGCATGGCTGCTCAAAGTGGTGTAACAGCTAGTTGACCACAATGAGTGTATTTAAATTATATGGCAGCGCTCTAATTTTCAACAGCATCTTCAGATACATGAGCAAGCATAACAGATGGAAGAAAGTGGTTTCAATGTTCAATTGTAAAAATAGAGATGACGCTTTGAGTTTAGACAGCTCAGCTCACTTGTGATAATGATGGAGCCACACAAACCAGTTTTTAAAAAAAGAAGCCATAGTTACAGGGTTTACAGTCTGCCCAGTTCATACATTCATCTGATAAAAACATCAGGGTGCATGGAGATGACAGAACCATTAGTCTGCAACAGAGGCGATGAAACATGTAACAGAATCAAAAATACTTTAGTCGAAAGATGAGAAAACTTAAGTTCAGTGCAGTATGACTTATACATCTAACATACACGGTCATACAAGCAGAGTTTGAAATGGAGTCTCTCCTCATCCCCTCCCTTTCAGTCATGCGTCTCTGTTTTCAGACCTGTAAGACAGACACATCATATCAAGCAAATCATGCTTGTGGTAATGTATTATTTTACCTTTTACAATTCCAAGAAGTGAAATATTCTTCTCTAATAATACGGAGCAAAGAGACACTGCCCAATCCATTGTAAGACAGAAACAATCTTCTAATTGAAAGTGGGGTTGTACTGGCAGATGGAACGGGTGCTGCAGGAGGATACTCTTGGTCCTGAAAAAAAATATGCCAATTGTGTTCTCTAATAAGACTCACATGCTTCCATGAAGTTGTATAATTGGACAGAGCGTTGGAAAACGATGAATCAAACAAAGCAGGACACATTGAACCCTGTTTGGTAATGTTAGCTTTTTTAAAATTTAATATCTTGTCAAATCTTACCTGTGCTCAAAGTGTAGTAAGCAGTTGTAGTCACAGATTCATCCATATCTGGTGGGAATTGAGAGTGAGTTAATGAAACGCTGAGACGCAGTAAATACATTCAAAAATAAATATTGGATTGGTCTACCTGGCTGTGCTATTGCCACAGGTCTTGTTATGGTTATGTTATAACAAGATTCACATGCATAATTTGGGTATGTCATTGGATTCAAGGAACTGAATCCATCTGTGATGGCATTAGCACTCATAGTAGCCAATTTATTGTCATGAGAGTATATTATGAAACTTTTGAAACTTGACCTCACTGCATAAAATGACCTATTGTGACCTCTAGGATAATCACAGCCTCATGAAGCTATACAACCACAAACTAAAGACCTAAAGCATGCGGATGGATGACTTTCCTGTGCATATTGACACTCATTTAATCACTTCATTTGAATGGTTTGTACCTTTATACGTCATATTGTAAAGTCCCATCATCAAAAGCAGTAGACAATCCACAAATACAACAATGACAACCGTCCAAATCGGGATGAAGACTTGACTTTCATGGAGAAGAATCTCTGAAAAAACAATTAAGCATTATTAAGCATGCACTGTAACACTATGACACATGGGATCTTAACGGATTGACACAAAAATACAGTTAATGTGCGACGCATGTGCTTAAATGTGTATCTGTAGTTTGTATGTTTTGTATGAAACAGAAAAAACATGTCTGTTAAACCAATCCAATGAGTTTGAACATGCTAACTGTAGGGCTCAGTAGTTTGTAAAGTCCATCCTCTGGGGACTATGGATTTCTGTACTAAATGTTATGTTATCTAACAGTTGAGATAAAGTGGTGGACTGACTGGGTGGCAAGCCATTATTGCCATCCATGTGGCCACACTGTCATATCTCACCTGTGACAGCCACCAAAGTCTCTTCTGATTCTCCAACTCCAGAGATGCTACACTTGTAGAGTCCTCCATTTGACTTGGAGACAGTGTGGATGGTAATGTTTCTTGTAGTGCTGCTCCTAATGAGGATGCCATCTTTGTAGAAGTGAACTGTAACGTTGGAGGTCTCCTTGCTTCTGCAGTGTAGAGTGATATTATTTCCCTCCACCACAGGAAGATGAGGACTCTCCAGGATCACAGGCCTAACTGATCAATAATTAATTAAACAGGTTATCAATCACAGTGCAGTAGGAAAGGGAACAAGAATTTCCATGTGAATGTGTTTCAATAACTGCAAGATGTTTTACTCCTTTAAAGTCCTGTTTCCAACAAGTCATTTGGTTCAGTTTGGATCTCACAAGTGTGACGATATACATGCTCCAGAAAAGCATCAGTACAATTACATTTACTTCAGAGAATGGCACCCAATGACAACTTTCACTACTTTTTTCTTTCTTATTTGACTGCAGACATTATTTTTAATGCACAATGAGTCTCTTTACAGATGGAGGAAACCCTCTAAGAGAGAATGTATTGAGATGCTGAGGCATGTGGAACAAAATACCTCAGGGGTCATATCCGGACTTGGGCCCTGTATTCTTTTTCCGTTTGTGATTTGGATGTGCATCTTCCACACAGTTACTGAATTATTTCATTTCCACTTATAAAACATTTTAGACAAAGTAAACAGTACAACCTCTACAATCTCTCACCTCTGACAGCCAGCCAGCTCTCTGCTGATTCTCCAGCTCCAGAGATGCTACACTTGTAATGTCCTTCATCAGACTTGGAAACACTGTGGATGGTGATCTCTCCTGATGGTGAGCTGCTCCTGATGGGGTGTCCATCTTTATAGAAATCAGCTTTAAGGTTGGAGGTCGTCTTGTTTCTACAGCGCAGAATGACATCATCTCCCTCCATCACAGGTAGCGCAGGACTCTCCAGGATCACAGAACCAGCTGGTCAACAGGTGAAGGTAAAAAAGAATGTAATAAAAAATATATACTGTATATAAAAAAAATGTTTTTCTTTGATTGATTGATAATTACATTTTTAATTTTCTATGTGTCGAACATACCTGTCACTACGATGTTTACAATGCTGCTTTTTTTTCCTTCAGCTTCACACCAGTATTCTCCGCTGTCTGCTGTTAAGGTAGATGTAATTTTGCAGGCTCCTGTTTCTTCCCATTTGACGTTACATATCGTTATTTTATCGTTGATCTTCTTTATCACTCTCCATTCAGTCGACTCACTGAAAAACCCCTCACAGTTTATAATGACAGACTCAAATTCAAAGAACTGCAGTCTGGACGGAACGATACGAGGAAAAGATGCATCTGAGAAAAAAACAGAAAAGAGAAATTTTCAAATATGTTCTTTTCTGAATGAAATATAAATATACTGTTCCAGTAAAATAATTTTAGCACGTAACATACCATTTACCTTTTTTCATAACTTAAAATAATAATAATGAGATGAAAATGTAAAAGTCTGTATTTAAATCCATGGGAGAACCACAATCTTAAATGTAAATATAAAATATTAAAGTAAACCAAACTAAATTTGGACAAACTGCAAATCCAGTATTTTAAAGTTAAACTGACTCACCGGCTTGGTGAGAGTAGCTGTGCTGGACTTGTGCAGACAGCAGCAACACCAGTACAGTTATCACTGAAGAGACAAGACATCTGCATATTAGACACTGATGCTTATTGACATAAATTCACATCTAAAAAAGTCTCATTTATTATCAGTGTAGAGACAGCTGATGTTAAATTTCTCATTAAATGCTGCGCAGACAGATTCAGTACTCACACATTCTGATGCAGAGAGCTCTGACCTCCATGTTGTCTTGCTGCTGACTGTCTGATCATCAGACTGAAATACAGTTAACATACAGTGTAGCTGAGCACTTCCTCTTCCTGTGCAGCTTATTTTGGGTCGCCGAGACGGCAGCTCTGAGTTCCTATGGCTTTCTATAACCATTTTATTTTATAGCATGTCAATTTAAGAGATGGAAACTATTAATCACTTTACTGATTCAGTCCAAGCAAGTAGGAGCCGCTCACTATTTCAAAAGTTAAAGTGAGCATATCTTGTTTTGTTGTTCTTCAAAACTCCCCAAGGAGCCCAGCCACTTTAGACCTGTCGCCTTGAGTCTCACTTGATGAAGACCAAGAAGAGAGTCATTCTGAATCACCTCAAACCTCTCGTGAGCCAAAATCTGGACCCCCTACAGGCACCCCAATGCCCGGTTGGATGATGCAGTCATCTCCATACTGCACCAATCCCTCTCACACCTGGAAAACTTTGGAATCACTGTGAGGGTCATGTTTTATTTTATTTTTTTCCCCAAGTGCTTTCAGCACAATACAGCCATCTTTTCTAATGGGTAAAGCTAGAGGAGGTGTTGACTGCCACCTGGCTGCATGGCCTATTAACTACCTCATCAATACACCACAGTATGTGAGGCTTCATGACTGTGTGTCTGATGTGGTGATTTGCAGACACTGACAGCTGTCACCTCCAGAAGTTCTCTATTTTTCTCTATTTTGTCTATATTCTTTTATTTACCCAGCTGGATTCAACTTCCTCATTCCAGAGCTTTGTTTTATATCCAGCCACCATCCACCTTATCTTAACACATACCTGACCTATGAGGTGAGAATGTAACATAAGTTTCAATGGTTAATATTTAAAGAATAAAGGCCGTTAAAGCAAATAAAACACAAACCTCACTCACGTCATATGCTGTGATAACACATGCTGAGTCTATGAAGGAGCTGACAAAAATCTAGTAATCTAGAGTCTATGTCTTTAACTGCAATACGGAGGAACTATATGGGTGTCTTTTTATTATTGCAGGTGATGTGATGGTGGGTGCTCTGTACCTGCTGAAAGAGAGACACACACATTTCCAGACAAACTTCTGCTCCTGGCTGCAGAGTCAAGACTGCCAACGTAGTTAAACTTTAACTTCAGAGTCAAGAATACGTGATTTTCTTTGAGGACTTTGGGCGTGGAGCTTCCAGACATACGACAGGTATGTGCCATTTTAAATACATAATGAATGTTTCAAAAGCTTTGGCTTCACATTAAGACTAAATTAATGAACTATGAAATTTGTTATTTCGTTTGGAATGCTGTTTGATTTTGGGACAACAGAAGCAGTCAACTGTAAACTGTAAACTGTAAAACTGGCTTTTCAATGTCACTGCTCCGACAGGCACACAAACACACCATAGTGGCAAAGTATTCCTCCTTTTAATGTCATGGAAGAATTAATTAAAACTGCTCCTGCTTGATAATTCCCTTATATTTAAATTGTTTGAATATACTTTCAAGATGTTTTGCATTTCTTACAATTGTTTATTTTAGTTTTCAGAATGTGTCACCTGTTGAATGAACGGCCAGCTATCAGAACTTTGGTCTTCCTACTCCTAATGCACTACTGTGGAGGTAAATCACACATAAAGACACTCTGAACTGTTAAAAGCTGAAACATTAAAGTTTAGTGGTATTATTAAAAATAAGCTGCAGAATTGTTGTATTAAATTTCCATACAGTTTCATTTATTGTGCCAAATCAAAATGGTAAACAGTAAATTCCTACAAGCACATGAAAAGGAAAAACTTCCTTAAAGTGGCAGAGAGCAGAGAGGTAGAGACCAAGTCAAGACAGATTTTACAACACTGCCAGAGACAATCAAACCCCCTTCACTGCAATAAGTTGGGCATCCCAGGCGTAAAAACATATCCCTGTTTCCTTCTCAGGTCAATCTCAGATGGTTGGTCCCTCTAAGCCAATAGTGGCAATCCTTGGTGGTGACATCATTGTGCCATGTCACCTGGAACCTGCCACTGATGTTGTTGATAAGACATTGGAGTGGTCGAGGCTCGACCTGAAGCCCAGGTTTGTCCATGTGAGGCGTGATGGTGTGGAACTTTTGATGAATCAGAATCCTTCATATGTAGGAAGAACATCAGTGTCCACTAACAAGCTGAAGCATGGAGACGTGTCACTGAAACTCTCCAAAGTGAGACTCACTGATGCAGGAACATATAGATGTCACATTCCAGAATTGGGTATATCTGTGGTGAAGCTTATTGTTGGTAAGTTGACAGCTTTTCTTTATATATACCTCGTGGACGCATAGTGGTTGGCTGAACAGAGCTTTATTACTAAATCTTGAGTTAAAGTGTCTCAGTTATCCAGGTCATCTGTATTTGAGGTTAAATCTGGGGCAACTGAACTTGGTAGATCCATGAAGACGTGACACCACACCGCAGGAGACTGACAGACATTAACACTTGGCCTCATGTGACTTCAGTGACCATCGTCCACATGAGACCCTAGCTGACCTCAATACCTCAATGACTTGTCACAACACGGAGCTCTAATGAACTAAGTGGAAACAATGAGCTGGTTAACGATAACACCGAGGCTAAATACCTGGTTTCCCCACCAGACAGTCAAAACTGAAGAAGCCTTTTGGATTGGATCCATTTAAAGTAAACAAATCATGAATTGAGTTTCATACAAAGCCAAGGAGAATAAACATTAAAGAAATATCTCACAAACATAAAAATACCTTACACAATGTACTCTGTTTGCTTCTAATACGCTTTGTAGACACAGGTAATATTAAACCATCACGTGACTCCGTGAGCCTCTTAAACAGGTGTAAACATAATGTGAACATCACTCTGCATACCTCACTGGCCGCGTTAACTCAAGGAAACTTCAAGCGTCGAGTCTCATCCAAATCTCTGTTGCATTATGAAGCAGCTTCATAACGTCATCTTCTAATTAACCTGCATGTGCTCACACACATGTGCTGTGTAGAGTGCGTCTAAATAATGTCCCCCTCTACAACATAACAACATTAGTTCCGCTAGTGAACAATACACATCTCTGTCTGTGTGTATGTGCACGCTCTTAAAATACACTGCTAACAGAAATATGATCTATTAAAATGTAAATTATTTGAATTTCGAGTTGCTTCAGATTGAACTATTTTCATTCTCTCTCAGATTAGTAAAACTATTTCTAAAACCTACTGTAAAGTACTGTGTGGTGATTTTCAGTGTCAAGATGAATCAGTAATAAGTAAAAGTAAAAGTTCAGTGTCTGAGTATCTGAATTTTTCAAGTTCAGTGATTCAGCACTCTGACTACATCACATTTAATGTGAAATGACATTAAGTTAAGTAAAACTCCATGAATGTTGCTCTCTTTTGTCATTAGGTGCTCTTTCGTCTCCTGTTGTCATCATAGCAGGGATTGATAAAGCCAGCAGCACAGCAGTTCTACAGTGTGAGGCTAAAGGCTGGTATCCAGAGCCTGAGGTGTTCTGGCTGGACGGTGAGGGAAACCTCCTCTCTGCTGGACCTACAGAGACAGTCAGAGGTCCTGATGACCTCTATACTGTCAGCAGAAGATTGACTGTGGAGAAGAGACACAGCAACAGCTTCACTTGTAGCGTCCAACAGAAGAACAGCAACCAGACCAGAGAGACAGAAATCCAAATTCTAGGTAAAAAAAAAAAAAAAAAAAAAAAAAAAATATATATATATATATATATATATATATATATTTGCTCACTTACATTTTAAAAGCTTATGTCCTTTTAATTTATATATATATATATATATATATATATATATATATATATATATATATATATATATATATATATATATATATATATATATATATATATAAAAAAATGTCATTGCTTGTCATTTCAGACGATGTATTCACGGCCCCATCCTGTGCTGCTGTTCATATCGCCGTGGTCTTGTCTGTTGTTGGTTTCCTGCTTTGTGCTGCAGCTTTCGTTGTTTGGTGTAAACGAAGGAACAACAAAAGGCGTAAGTTATGAATTTAAACTTTTGTTTGAGGTTCTCTTTAAACAGGAATGCATGTAAACATACAAATCACAAGAAACGTCCAAAGCACCCTTCGTTCTCTCGTATCTCCGTGGTCTTGTCTATTGGCTTCCTGCTTTGTATTGCAGGTCTCTTAGTTTACTGGAAACTTGCAACTTGCAATAAAAGTCCAAGGGACTCTTAAACAACTGAAATGCCTTGATTGTCATTGCACGGTCCAGTTAGAGCTTTACTCCAACACATTTCTGCACCAAGCGTTCGTCAGGGATTCAAACAGATCAGGATACTTTATTGACTGTTGTAGCAGTGGTCTGTTTAGATTTGGATCCTCTGAGAGAAAAGGGTGAAACATAAAGATCATGATGCATTCATGGTAAAACAGTTCAAACCCTTTTCAAGTGTCTCTTTTGTGTGTTTCTTGCACCACAAAAGACTTTCCATGTTTAATTTGAGGGTCATCCTAGAGGGCGCTCTTTTTCAAACAGCTTTTATCATAAAGTCATTCTGTTTTCATTTTACCAAGATTTCTCTGTTTAAGTCACTTTTCTTTTTAATGGCAGCACTACCTAAATACAACAGGTTTGGACCTTTAATTTAAACAGTTCCCTTCCTCTGTTTGTGTACAGCTAACGCGATGCATCATGACAATGGAACTGAAGATGGAACAGTTGAAACAGACAAGCTTGTAGAAGAACAGAAGAAAATGGAGGATTGGGATAAGGAAAAGTTAAAGGAGAGAGAGGAAGAACAGAAAGACATCAGATATATGATTTCAGTACTGGAGGAAAAGAAGAAAAAACTGGAAAACTCCAGAGACAAACTGAAATCACAGATAGAGGAGGTGGAGGAAGAGATGAAGGAGAATGAGAAGAAACTTGAGAAAGTAAATAATAGATACAGTTGGGACAAAGATGGCAAGATGAACAAGCTATCAGTTCTCAAAAATGAACTGGAGAACAAAAAGACAGAATGTGAGAAAACTTTACACAGCACAGTGGAAATACTTCAGGAAACAGAGGGTGTGATTAAATTATTAACAGAAAGGAAAAACAAAGTCGAGGAGCAGGTTAAGGAAATTAATAAACAATCTGAAGAGACGAAGAGACGAAGAGATGAGATTCAACCTCAGTCAGAGAAGTTAGAGAGAGAGGAGTCATTACCATTAACTGAGGGTCATTAATTATAGCCTAATGAGAGTTAATCACAGACTCTAATAACAGAGACTTCATTGAAGTTCACTGAAACAACAGCTCACAAGGCCTGTTAGACAACAGACTGACTGACTCTGATTCACCAGGAGAGATGATGAACAACAGAAGTAACAGGAAGAGTGACTGATGTTCAACTACAACGAATCATCATACTTTTATCACTGTTTGTCATTGTATTATTATCTAATCCTTCACTGGATGCACTAAACTTTAATGTTAAAAGTCTTTTTCTGTGTGGGAATAATGTTTTACTGTACTGTTATTTTATATTTACTCAGCTTATATCTCATTTAAATCTACATTTACATTTAAATCACTTGGAATGAATGAAAAATGTTTGATGATGACACATTGTATGTCAGATGTACACTGTGAGAATCTGCATGAGTTGGCACGGTTATAAAAATACACTCCTCATGATCAGAATCTAAAAATGTAAGTTTCCAAGCTGTACTGTTTAAAGTGTTAACCCTTCACTTTGTCAGAAACTGGAGATAAAACTCACAAATGAGACTAAAGTGTCATTATTATTACTGTTGTTGGAGTTGGTGTTGTTTTCTTGCCTGTGGCTACACCCACTGCAGTTTATTGTCACAAATTATTTTAAATAATTTGGAGGGACGTTTTAGCTCTCTCACTAAAAATATGTATATGTGAAATAGAACACTTGGTGAGTGTCACAACCCGGCTCCAAGGCTGTGCCAAAGTAGGGAGAACAAACACGAGCTGGCTACTAGCAAGCGGTATTTATTTCATAAATCAACCAAGGCAAACGTGTAAGGATCAGTATCAGTAATGAAAGCATGTATGGATGATAATGTACGTGCAGATCAAAACAAACAAGGAGAAAGTGCTGCCATCAGGCCTGCCGGTGAGCAGGAATCAGTTCCCCCAGAGAGCTTTCGCAGAATGAGGAAGGTCTTTATAGGCAGAGAGCACACTGGCCCAGGTGTTACTCATGCAGCTGATGACCCTCCACTCAGCACCTGCAAAACACAACTCAAAAGAAACAGGGACACCTAGTGCCTGAGTGGAGGGATCGTCACAGCGAGTAACAGGAAAGAGTCTTAACTGTTAGGCTGATAAGCAACGTGACACGTTACATATGGACTTTGTTCAGTCAACTTTTCTCTCTCAGTGAAGTGACTCTGAGCCATGAAACAGGTAGGCGGCTTTTTTGTTTTCAAATGAAATCTAGCAATGATTTCCATTTAATCAAATGGGACTTCAAAATAAGAAAAAAAAGTTGGTGGTTTAAATGTGTAAGAGGGAGGCATGTGGAACATATAGAACAAGAATTTACAGCACTTAAGGGGGGTTGGTGTACAGATCTTTAGCCCGGAGGACATTGCGTCCATGATTTTCAAACAGAATTTCAAATGTGGACACATCAGACCACAGGACAGTTTTCCACTTTGCCTCTGTCCATCTTAAACAAGCTCCGGCCCACAGAAGGCAGTGTTCAGGTTTATATACAGTTTCCAGTAAATTAATTTGATCTACCTTCATTTCTTCTAGTACTGTATGTATTATGATTTTCATTGAAAATAAAGTTTATTTCAGTCCGCGTAACTCCACAATGCCTTGTCTGAAGGATGGACTCTCCTTTGAACCTCCACTTGGTTCCTTCAGCGCTGTGGTTTTCCATCATGCTGTTGTCTTCCTTCTCCTTCCACAATGCTGTGCAGGTAATCTCCACACACACATAACAAATGTATTAAATACTTTTGGGAATCACAAGCAGACAGTTTGATGAGAAGGGATAGGACAGCAAAGCCTCTTCTGAATTGAATCTGATGAATCAACCCCGTCTCTCACAAATTAAGTTAATAATCTACAGATTTTTAAAAGCAAATGTGTTGAGAGAAAAATTTAATGGAGGCAGAACAGAGGGAGCAAAATGAAGAAACTAAACTCAACTAAAGACTAAAAACTGAACTAAACTAAAGAAACTGTTGTATATTTGCAAAATTGTAATTTTACAAAAGGAGAGACAATCCAAGCACACACAGGTTTTCAGACTTCAACATGTTTTAGATGGATCTACAAAGCAAATGTTAGGACATGCAGTTAATTTATTTAGCATGTGTTCTTTATACAGCAAGAGATAAAACCCCAATCTGCTTTTGCTCAGGTCAATTCTGGATGGTCGGTCCGCCTCAGCCAATCGTGGCAGCACTTGGTGATGACATCATTTTGCCATGCCACCTTAAACCTGCTGTGGATGCTTCAGAAATGACAATAGAGTGGTCAAGACCTGACCTGAAACCCAGATTTGTCCTTGTGTGGCGTGACGGCCTGGAACTAGAGAATAAACAACATCCGTCCTACAACGGAAGAACGTCACTGTTCAATGATGAACTGAAGTATGGAGACATTTCACTGAAACTCTCCAAAGTGAAACTCTCCGACGAGGGAAAGTACAGATGCTTCATCCCCATGTCTGCTAAAGAATCTACTGTTGAGCTTGTTGTTGGTGAGTAAATATACTGCACAGTGTCCTGTCTTTGTACGCTTTATGAATAAGACTGTGTTATTCTTTTCAATGAGAGAACTAGAGAACTTCAAATGAAGGTGTTCCAACATTTGAGAATCATGTTCAGGAGTGATGGTAAGATGGAACATGAGGTCGTACAGCACTGTCCTGATTTACCAGTCGGCCTACATTTAAACCCTCTCATATGATCACAAGCTTTATGACTTAAAAAATGACATTGAAGATAAAACCACTATTTGCATGCAGTCTGGTTGCAACCTAAGATAGAGGGCATTGAGAGGAACCCACAGGTGGTTTGGGCGTCTGACCAGAAGGCCTCTTGAATGCGTACCTGTTGAAGTTTTCTGGCATGTCTAACGTAGAATAAACATCGGGGCAGAATCATAATACGCTGGAGGAATATACAGTATATATATTCAGTCTGTCTGAGGAACAACTCAGGATGCCCCAGGAAATGCTTTAGGAGTGGGAAGAGGGGCACAGTCAATTAAATGTCCACAAAGGTTTCCTCATAAAAGAAGATATAGCCTGTCTAAACATTACTTTAACTGCAAAGACCAGATTGCTTTGTCACGGCAGCCAAGACAATAACAAGCCGAGCTTACATCAACAATTGCGCAGATGCAAAAGCATTTCACATGATTACACGTTCAGTTTTATTTGGTTTGCATTAAAATCACTTTTTCATGTTCCTCCTCTTTCTGATTAGGTGTCGTCTCATTCATAGTCATCAGGTTAGCGAGGACAGACGAAGATAAAGTCGGCAATGGACTGGTTCTACATTGTGAGTCTAAAGGCTGGTATCCAGAGCCTGAGGTGTTCTGGCTGGACGGTGAGGGAAACCTCCTCTCTGCTGGACCTACAGAGACAGTCAGAGGTCCTGATGACCTTTATACTGTCAGCAGCACAGTGACTGTGGAGAAGAGACACTACAACAACTTCACCTGTAGAGTCCAACAGAAGCACATCAACCAGACCAGAGAGACACACATCTACATCCCAGGTGGAAAAGTTTTGTGTTTTAATTTCTCATCTTTTATTAGCTAAAGTCTGCTTTTATATAAATGTCATGTTTTTCTTTTGTTTGTCATTTCAGAGGATGTATTCACAGCCCCGTCATCTTCTGCTGTTTATATCTTCGTGGTCTTGACAGTTGTTGGTTTCCTGCTTTTTTTTGCAACTTTCTTTGTTTACTGGAAACTGAGAAAAAGTTGTAAGTCATACATGCATTTATTTATAATTGTCAATAAGTATAATTTCCAGTAACTGTTGTAGCTTGGGTCGTCCCAGAATTTCTGGGGATGCTGTTGCAGACCAGTAGTGGACTCAGAGTATCTGAGGCTCATGAATATAAAAATAAGGACAAAAATCACAGTTCACAAAAAAGACTGAACAGGTTTTATAAACAAAACCTCTCTCTATAGGTTATTTTTTGAACACCAGCATTTGTCATAGTTATTCTGTTGTATTTTAACAACATTTCTCTTTTGTGCTTCTTCATCAAAGGTTTCTGTTTAAAGAAACTCTGTCTAAATACAGCAGGTTTGGACTTTCAACAGTTTCCTTCCTCTGTTTGTGTACAGATAAGATGGACCATGACTGTGGAACAGGAGAGAGAAAGCACCTGGTCAAAGAAACTACAAAAATGGAGTTCCAGGAGGTAGAGAAAGAACAGAACGACCTTATACATAGGATTTCAGTCGTGATGGAAAAGATGAAAGAAATGGAGATCTACAGAGAAAAACAGAAATCACAGCAGGAGGAGGTGGAGAGAGAGAAGATGAAGACTGAGAAGAATCTTAAGTCATGTGGTGGTTTTCTTTCCTGGATGAATGACGGCAAAAGGAAAAATGAACTGGAGAACAAAAAGACAGAATGTGAGAAATCTTTGCAGAGCATCAAGGACAGACTACAGGAAACAGATGAAGTGATTACAAGAATAACAGAATGGAAGAAGAAAGTCGAGGAGCAGATCGAGGAAATGAATAAACAACTTGAAGAGACAAAGGAACGAAGAGATGAGATTCAACTTGAGAAAGAGGAGACAAACAAAAACACTGAGGCGTTAGCATGAACTCATTGTCCTGACACACAACCTAATGAGAGTTAATCACAGACTCTAATGACTTCTTTCATTTAGATTCATTAAAACACAATCTAACATCACAATCAGTCTTTTTCTCTATTTCTCACTGTGTTTTATTTTGATTCTTTTTATTCCAATATTTCAACATAACCTGTACAACAAAATGCTAAATCTATGTGTATCAATAAGTAATGACTGTTGTTTATTATACTTTGTGATGTGTCCAAACTTTCTGACTTAAAGTTTTAACATCGGGACCTGAAGTCCAAATTTATATGATGATTTGAGGACTTTGACCTGCAGTTTATTATACTCTGTGATAAGACAACTCAGAGCAGGTTGAGGAAATGAATAAACAACTACACACACACAACGGACAGACAAGGAAACAAAGGGAACACGGGAACTAAATAGACATGCAGGACTAATCAGGGACAGGCAAAACAAATCAGGGGCAGGTGCAGTATCAAAAAAGGCGGGAAAACAAGACAGGAAGTAAAATAAGGCAAGACACAGACAGGGTGGAACTACAAAATAAAACAGGAAACAGAAACAAACTCAAAACTGTAACACATGGAACAAATAAAATGAATTTGTCATGATTGGTCAAATCTGCAGTATATACTGCTTATGGTATCCTCTTTTGGTTAAATATTAAATAAATGTCCTATTCATTAAAAAAAGGCAAAATATTAATACTACTTTAATTTTTGGTCATAGAAACAATTCTGAATCACCGACAACACGGATTATGCGTTGAATAAGATCTGAACAAAGTGATGAAGCATCTGTATCTGCATCTGTCCACTAGGGAGAAGCAGAGACCAGCTGTGAACACAGGTTGTGCATTTAATGGTAAATATCAGCTGATATTTCTCTGTTGGTTCATCACTATCAGATAGATAGATAGATAGATAGATAGATAGATAGATAGATAGATAGATAGATAGATAGATAGATAGATAGATAGATAGATAGATAGATAGATAGATGAGTATTGGGGAATAAAGTCCCTCCTGTGATTATATTACTGTTAAAGTTTGTCTGCCCCAGGTTTAACTGAGGTTAAATCATTATGTTAGTAGTTAACCACAGAGTCTGTGCACTCAGAGCACCAGGGGAGTGTTAGTGTTTGTACCACAGGCATTTTGCACCACCAGGAAGAAGAAGAAGAAGAAGAAGAAGAAGAAGAAGAAGAAGAAGAAGAAGCTTACAGTCCTGAGCCATGTGGTAATGCTGACAGGAAGCTGAACCGGTGTCTTGCAAGAACCAGAACTGGGTATGTGGGTGAAATTAAAAGAAAATGCTGAGCTCTGCTTCTTGCTGTAGGACTAGTGAGTAATATTAGCTGGCATTTCATGACCACATCATTACAACAATTATTAAATGCTTTCCAAAGACATTCAGCTCATAATTAGTAATTAGAAATTCTTAGATATGATAGAAGTTAAAATTGTGCATTTATTGCTTTTACTAAACTATTTAGTAAGCCACACTCACACACCAGTAACACAACAACCTATTAAGTCTTACATGTTTATTGATATTATTACAAAAAATATACAAGTTTATTATATCATGGTCATTATTCAAAGTTGCTATCTATAGTTGTGTCTCTTGGTTCAACAGTCCCTCTGCCATCCCTCCGGTGTTTCTCCTTTCTGTGACCTAAAAAAGACAAAGGATATAGAGGGACCACACCGGACACACACACAAATAATAATAATAATACAACAAAATATAGTGTTGATATGATACACCACAGATTGTCTTCACTTCTATAAAACCTTAGTTTTTGTCATGGCTGTATCTGTATGAATTGTTATGTAGATGACACCAGACTTTATATTTCTATGAAACCAAACTGGATCATAAAATTGGATTGCCTATGTGGAATAAATTGATAATTCACTCAACTTATTAATTTAACTTTATGAATTTTATTGATATACAGTTCAGAAAAAAATACTTGTCATCCATTTTTATGAGAAACATCACAATTTCAAAAGAAATCCCTCTCTCCTTCTCTCACATTGCTTAGTTTGCATCAGCTACATTAAAATCATATACCTCTTTTTGTCTCATGTGTTGTGACATCATCATATATAGTCACACATGGATCATCATCTACAGGTGTATGTTCATATGCTGGAACAGATGAAAATAACAACAAACATATTTCAACAGAAGTATGCATTAAAACTTAAATGCAAATATTATCTACAAATAAATGTTATTTATATAGCAATGACAACAGTTTGTGTTCCTGCACTTAACTAAATGCCTCCTATTGCTTATAGAAAAACTATGAACCGTTAATTATAAAGTAGGCAGGGAGATCATTTCTTGTAATGGTTTGAGAGACAGGTATGAACAAAAGTACATTAACATACATTTGCTCCCTTGCCTTGAATGCACAACTGGTTAAATTGCATTTTTTCAATCACAGTATATCTGTAAGATTTAATTTAGTTTAGACCCATATTGATAATTAATTCAATTTTCTTAATTTTATCATGAGGATTACATAAATACTTTGTTGGCCATGTGAATCTAATAAAAAGTCCGTGGGAACAAGTCACACACGTGATAGCTGTACTTTATTTATGTTACTGCCACAACTGCACATATAAACGTGAAGCATGGTTATTTTTGAAAGACACTATACCTGTACACATGTGTATATATGTACAGGTATACGTATGTAAAACCATATACCTCTTTTCTTCTTCTTCTTCTCCTCATGTGTTGTGACATCATCATATATAGTCACACATGGATCATCTACAGGGGTATGTTCATAGGCTGGAACAGATAAGAATAACAATAATAAACATATTTCAACAGAAACAGACATATACATTAAAACTTAAATACAAATGTTATATACCAATAAATGTTATTTATATAGCACCTTTTGTACAAGAAATACAGCTTAAAGTGCTTTAGTGTTATTTATTTAGAAGATTAAACTAGCTTTTGGTAAAAGGTATGAGAAAATATTTCACACATGTGATATCTGTATTTCATTTGGCCCTCGCAACATCAAAGCAAATTATGTCACAACCACAACTACATGTACAAGAGTGAAGCCTGGTTATTTTTGAAAGACACTCTTGCTGTGTTCAACACATTTTAAACACAGATCATGTCTAAATGAAATTTAATTTCATGTACCTTTTTTCTTCTTCTTCTCCTCGTGTGTTGTGACATCGTCATATATAGTCACACATGGATCATCATGTACAGGGGTATGTTCATAGGCTGGAACAGATAAGAATAACAATTATAAACATATTTCAACAGAAGCAGTGTCTCCTATGGTAAAACAGTGGTATACATTAAAACTTAAACGCAAATGTTATCTACTAATAAATGTTATTTATATATTTTATTCATATTTAATACAAGAAGTGCACATGTTAACATGTACCTCTTTTCTTCTTGGGTTTTGTCACACGACCATATAAAGTCATGTGTGGATCGTCTCCATGGGTATGTTCAGAAGCTGGAAAAGCTGAAACTTAAAAAAATAATCTTTACATTGTTTACAATGTTAAACACAACAAAATCAGACAAACAAGCAAAACAGAAATGTGACATAATGCTGACATTCCTCCAATATTTTATGCACACCTGGGTCAGACTCTGTTGCTGGCAGCTCAGAGGAAAAGCAGAAGCAGAGGATGGCAGAAAAAATGGAAGAGAAGACAGAATTGAAGAACGAATAGGAAACTAATAGGAAGCTACAGTAAAAAGGTGAATGTGGGTGCTTCTTTGTAACTGCTGTATCTGTGTTTCTGATGGCTGATAATTGTCTTCAGCATAAATTGTTTCAGGATAAAGTACTTTTCTGTACCTTTGTGTTTCCGGCGTTGAAGTATTCCCACCACCAAGAGCAGTACAGCCACACACACAATGGTGAAGACAGCAGATAACAGGGTGGAGAGCTGAATGGAGCCAGGTCGCTGAGGATGAGAAGTCTCTTGACCCAGCTGAGGTGTGGGACTAAAATATGCTGTTAACGTCATGAGAAAAGATGATTTCACAGTCTGTGAGTTTGTGCATAATGTTTCAGTTCCACCAAAATTATTAGTTATTAAAAAAAAACAAAAAACTAACACTGTAAAAAATGAACTATTTTGAGCTAAAATTGCATTAATTTACTTAAAAGATAGATCTTATGAATAAATGTCAAAATATTGTTCATTAAGTATATTGTCATCCACATGTTTATCAAGACTGAATTTAATAAACTCACTCTTTAAATCACGATTCTAGAGATTCAGGTTCTAGAGTGTACAGTTAATCATCATGGATTGTCATGACATTTGGATCAGATATTCATGGTCTACAGAGGATGAAACTTTTTTGGTAGGGAAACACAAGGTTGGCATTTGTGTTTCAGACTAAAAACATCTTGACTATAAGACTTGTTATGAAAGTTGCTTCATATATTAAATCCTACATTAAATCCCCAGAGAATGAATTCTGATATCTTTGGTGAGTTTTTCTTTAGCATCACCTGCAGGCAGGTTTTTACTTTTTTAGTGAAATATCTCGTCTGCTTGATGGATTGGCAGAGGATTTTAGATATGCATGGTTTCCAGATGATATATTCTAATGAATCGTTGATCCACTGACTTCTCCTCTAGTGCCACTGTGAGGTTGACAGATTTTGGTTGTTTTTGAATGTCTTAACAACTATTGAAAGAAATACAAAGAATTACTGGAGACATTCATAGTCCCCAGAGGACTGCAACTGCAATATCATTGATCCCTTCACCTTTCACTTTGCGCCATTGTAAGGTCAAATTTTAAATTTGTCCAATACTGTGATTACACACATGTGATTAATACGTGCAAAACAAATGTTGCAATGTTGCAAATGCTATCATTGTCATGCTAAGTTTTCCTGCTGATGTGAACATTTACCCCTCATGTGCTAAAGTCGATCCTCACAGAGGTGCTAATATGAGCCCTTACTCATGTTGGTCCACTGGTGACCTTTCCCCTAGTGGCAGATTGTGATGAGATGTATTGAGAATATTATCCATTCTTACCAGAGGTTGATCCCTGTAGCCTTTGATGACTCCTTTGACCTTCTTTTAGCGTCACCCACAGAACAAAAAAATAAATGTGTTTTTTAAAATTTCAAACTAGAGGTTTGTTGCTCCTTCTGTCAGTTCTCTTTGTATCATGTGGTGTAAGAAACACTGAAACCCTGAAGGCCCACTAGCCGCTTCCAGTTATCTATATAGCATAATTATTGAATTTATGGTCAAACTTGAAGGTTTTTCTTTCTGATGAAGTACTTGATAATTTAATAAGGAATATATTTACTTATTTATAACACTGTTATGTCTCACCTCTGACAGCCAGCCAGCTCTCTGCTGATTCCCCTCTTCCAGAGATTCTGCACTTGTAGAGTCCTTCATCAGACTTGGAGACATTGTGAATGGTCATCTCGCCATCATATCCAACCTGATCCATGTGGCCATCTTTGATGAAATCAGCTGGCAGGTTGGAGGATTTTCCCTTTAATCTACAACGCAGAGTGACAGTTTGTTGTTCCATCACAGGGAGAGCAGGACTCTCCAGGATTACACCACCACCTAAACAACAAGAAAGAAAAACAGTTATTAATAATGCAGTAAGATGATCATTTTGTGAACTTTAGCTAAATTGATCCAATGGGGTGCCCTTATAGAAACAGTGGATCGATTCTTACAGCAAGATGACCCCTGAATCTTTTCTGAGCAGAAAAAGTGACATCGAAAATGTTTTCCTGTCCAAACATTTAGCACCAAAGCAAGATGTGAAGAACTTAATTCTACAATAGACATTGCACCAAAAATAAATAAATAGATTAAATAATCTTATGCTCAAGCTCTAGCTCTACTTTCTGGAGCTTTCAGTCACTTTTTTTGAACACTATGAATAATATGAGTTTCTGTTTTCTAAACATACCTTTGATAGTGATGTTGACAGAGTTGCTTCTCTCTCCCTCCCCATCTTCACACCAGTATTCTCCACTGTGTGATCCAAAGGCAGGTTGAATGTTCAAATATCCTGTCGATGTCTCCCATGGTGAAGTACTTGAGGGACCCTTGTTCATCACTCTCCATCCAGTTGGTCTGTGAAACCCCGTACAGTTAAATGAGATGGACTCATACTCAAAGAACTGCAGTCTGTTTGGAACAACATGAAGAAAAACTGCATCTGAGAGAAAACAAGAAACAGAAATAAGATATCTTTTCTCAAATCTGATATCCAGTCTTTAAGAAAACTTGATGCACGCTGCGGCAACTCACCAGCTTTGTGAACGTAGTTCTGACCTTCAGGAGTGAGCAGCAACAATACATCGACCACTGGAGAGACAAAAGAAGAGAGCAGCGCATCAGACATAGATAATCTTTGATGTACAAATACTCTGAGTGACTGAAAAACACATATGACATCAAGATGTAAAGAGACAGGTAAGTAGTCTAGAATATAATCAGGCCCTCCGTGTGTCAAAATGAATCTGTTTTTTGAAGTGGAAACAGACTGAGTACTCACACAGTCCGATGCAAAGCGCTGTGACCGCCATGCTGTCTTGCCGCTGTCTTTCTGAGCAGTAGACTAAACACAAGCTAAATATGATGCAGGTGACAGTGTAGAGCTTCCCTTTCCTGTGCAGAGCAGAGGCCACAGCAGTTTATAGCTTTATAGCATATAGCAACTGTTTTGCAGGTCACGTTTGCTGTGAAGGATAAAAATACTTTAATTCAGCTGATCATCAGTCACTGTTGATGCGTTTCTGAGTGTAAACCTGAATAACAGAGAAGTAAATTTAGACATTTACCTGATAACATATTCCTTTAATGTCTTCTGTGGCTCTGAAGGAGCTCATAGTTGTGATGTTGTCAGTATAGAAAACTTACATTACAAACTGGGGGCATGCAAATCTTGATCTGGCTATCATCTGGCCATGTTTTAGCCTCCTGGGCCAACAGTCAAAGTTTTGGGGCTTCTGGTGTAGCCAGTGGATACCCAGAAGATAACAGATATCCAGGACAAGACTCTCACAGTCCAATCATCAACACTTATGCTAATCTCTAGCTAATTGAGATTCCAAGGTTGTAATTTGGCCAATGGATTTCTTTTGCTCTCCACCCTAACTGTTTACCTGCATGCAAGCAAAACCTAGCTTAATATCTTGATATGACAAATATTCAAAGTACAAGTTAGTTTTATGTTCCAAAATCCAAAGGTTACGTTTTATTTGTGTTATTTTTAAATGTGTCTGTTCAGAAAATGTTGATTTATGTTGATTTTCTCATGCTGGATGTCTGATTCTGTGATAGTTCTGTACTGTGGCTCTGTATCGCCTGACCTGTCGTACACCCCGTGTAGATATAAGAAACAAGTGATCAAAGGTTCAGCAGCTTTTAGCATATCATAACCAAAGTACGTGACCATAGTTCTGTGCGGGTGAGCTGCCTCAGCTAAAACAAACCCACGGTGGTCTCTTTTCTCAGAGCTGCAGAGACAGTGTGGTTGTTCTGCACGTGGTTTGTCAAAAAGTTAAAACGGACAGAAAAGACAGATATAAATATGATGACAGAGAGTCACCGACTTGAAATATCTTGACCGGCATTCACCTTTCATGATACGCAGTGATCACACGAAACAGATCTACTTATGGAACTTTCTTTTTAATCTTTTTTTTTCTGCATGCACTCAAGCCAAGACATGAAATATGCTAATGAATCATTTTATGTACAAAACAGTTAGAGCTGTAAAGATAATTAAAACACACACAGTATTAAACATATACAAATCATCATGTCACAAACAAAGCATGCTTAAAATGGACCAGATGTAACACTACGTAGGCCGACCACAACGTGTTGCTCATTATTTGGTTTGTTCAGCTTTTCTTCTGTGCAGATTAGTCATCTGTAGAAATTTGAAAATAAAAGTTGTGGTTTGTTTTTCACATTGTTTTCACACAGGTTACTTTGGTGCAAAAGACAGTGAACAAATCTGTGAAAATGTGTTCACATATAGCTTTTGACACATGAGTATTGATTTTATCCTAAGCAGTTAGTTGGAAGTTGATGGTTAATGTTTTTACCTGTCTTTCCCGGAGTGACGTTTTCCTAATACCAGCAGCAGCAAAGCCACCCATAAAACTGTGGCAACGGTCCTTATGAGGAAGTAGAGGAGAACAGGAAGTTGATCGGAACAAAGAGGGATAGGCTCTTGGTGCAATTCTGGAACAACAACGGTGGCGTTAGAACATATTTACACTTTTGAATGAATCCAAATTGTTATATATTCTTTATTGAGTTTACATAACTGCAGCATTGTTTGAAATGTGATAATTTTCTATGTCTGTTGATTAAATTAATTGTGTTGGTGTCCTTGGGTTGGCAAAGTAATTCTAATTTTATCTAGTTTGTCTCTCACCTTTGATAGTCAGCCAGCTCTCTGGTGATTCTCCAGCTATAGAGATGCACTTATACAGTCCTTCATCACACTTGGAAACTCTGTTGATCATCAAGTTTCCTGTAGAGACGTTCTTCATGAGGATGCCGTTTTTATAGAAGGAAGCTGAGATGTTGGAGCGTGTTTTGTTTCTGCAATTCAGAGTCACAGCTTCTCCCTCCATCATCGGAGCAACAGGAATGTCCAGGATCACAGAATCAGCTGAACAACACACATGATTATTATTATTATTGTGAATGACAAGATCGTTCTTCATTTAAAGCCATGCAACTAAAATCGGTGATCAACAATTCCACAAAGAAGTCACATATTCTGTTGTTTGATTTGGAGGACAAGAGACAAACTGCTTCAGGTTGATGGTCAATATGACCATATATCAATAATTTATCTGGGAAACCCTGATGCTCTCCCACAGGAACTTTTTCATTGGTCCACATCACGTGGCACATGAAGTGACTGATGGCCATTTCAATGCAAGTTATGTGATATTTACAGACTTTATGAAATGACAAGTTTTGTGTTTGTGAAATTGAATCCAGCTGGTCTGCTAACATTTGGAAAGTCTGGACTTTGTCCCATTTATGAACTTACAGATATATAATAACTATCTCAGACATAAATGCTCCGATGCAGCTCAGCTGGAGAAAGACTCATACGCAATGGGTTAAAAACCACCGAAGCATGAAAAAGTCTGCCGAGGCTTTTTTGCCATATGCACTGATTTAGCACCTTTCTTATGGATCCCTTCCTAATGTGCTTTGTAACGTGTTTTATAAAAAAATGTATTCCTGAAGTCTAAATTAGTGAAATCAAGTCTATATTCCTAAGTTACAGCGTTACAAAATTCCTTCTTTGTTATTACACTTGAGTTGCAGCTAAATAAGGAAACACTGCCTGGTAAAAGAAAAAGACAGTTCTGCATAAGAATGCATAAAACATATTATTACTATTTGAATAATGCAAATCTGCATGTGGATGAAAACAGTCACTGTAAACCTACCAGTAACAGCAATGTTGACAGATTTGCTCATCTTTCCATCTTTAGTCTCACACCAGTATTCTCCACTGTCTTCAACGTAAACATCTCTGATGAGGCATCTGGACCCTTTTAAAAGTCCCCAGTTTGTACCACATGTGATATTTCCACTTGAGCTCTTTCTCTTCACTGCCCATGCCAGCGACCCATCCAACACCTCACAGTTAAAAGAGATGGACTCGTATTCAAAGTGCTGAAGTCTGTTTGGAAATACATCAGGACATTCTGCACCTGACAACAGCAAGAGAGACAAAGATGTTAAAAGATATACGGATGTAAAACTGCACCTGCATGCTGCATTAAAATCTAAATAATAAATCATAAAGTGCACTGATATTTTCCAAATACAGGCATCATGCGTAAGTCAAAGCACTTGAATACATGCAGTATGTCAAAATCTTTTTCTCTTAGCATGTCTTAGCATCATGTGAGTGTAAATGATGCAAAAGAGTGAAAGTTGGTGTAAAGTTGATTATTTTATACTCACAGGCTTTCTGAACTTGCATCACCAGCAGCAACGATACACGTATAACTGTCAAGACAAAAGTAGCGAGCTAAACATTAGACATGCATCAGCTTAACATAAAATGACCTCTCCCTAATTTTGGCAGCTTCACTGTAAATTAAATTAAAGCCCCATTGTGTAACAGACTGTAAATCCTGTTGATGTATGTCTGTTCTCACATTCAAGTACGAGTTCTTGATCTGCAAAGTTAACGCATAAATACATATAGACACTTTATACAGAAATGTACTGCAGTAGAAGCCGAAAGTACTACTAATTTTATTTCTACTCTGTCATTATACTTTGATTACTGCAATACAACTGTAAAAGAGGATTTCAGACCGCCCTAAGGACATCACATGAAACAGACAGACTAAGTACTCACAGAGAGAGAGCGCTGTGACCTCCATGGTGTCTTGCTGCTGACTGTCTGAACGTAGGACTGAATTACAGTTGATGGTTCATGAAAACTTCCTCTTCCTGTGTGGCTTATGTCTGCGGTACAGAGGTGTCACTCTCTGCACTGCTCTTCCTGAAGCCTTGTCATGTACAGGGTCCCTGTACTGATCTTATAACTCTATTATATGTGTCACAAACTCCAAACAAGTCATTTTATATATGTATATGTATATATAGTATGTATGATGCATATACAACCCTGATTCCAAAAAACTACAAAACTTTAGTTGGTACAAGGGTTCAGTGAAATAGGTGATAGTATCTTGACTGGGTATGAAAGGGGCATCTTCAAAAGGCTCCGTCGTTCACATCAAGGATGGGTCAAGGTTCACCATGAAAGGTTCATTTATGAAAAACTGCAAACAGTCCAACAGTTTAAGAACAATGTTTATCAACACAGTGAAATCCATGAATTCATTTAATCTGCAATCTATGATATTATTAACAGATTTACAGAACCCAGAGAAATCTCTGCACCTGAGGGGCAAGGCCCATAACCAACATTTAATGTTGGTAACCTTTGACCCTGCAGGAAGCACCGCATTAAAAAACACATGTATTTGTACATGATTGTATTAAGGACATCACTACAGAGGTTAACTCAGAAAGTTAGACTTCAGAAATTCATTGTCCGTAAACACAGTTTCTCACCGTGTCTACAAATGCAAGTCAGGACTGTACCGCGCAAAAAGAAAGACAGATATCAACAACATCCAGAAATGCCACTGACATCTGTGAACCCGAACTCATCTGAGATGGACTGACGGAAAGTGGTCTGACGAGTCCACGTTTCAGTTTTTGGAAATCTTGGACATTGTGTCTTTCAGGATAAATGTATGTTTTACAAAGGATCCCAACTTTTCTGGAACTGGGGTTGTAGTAGAGTAAAAAGCAATAAGTTTGTATCTTACATTTAGGTATCCAAGGGAAACTACAGATCAACATAAACAACATAAAATAGCTTCCTAAAGTATGAGTTATCATATCTATCACCTCTTGTTGTCTCTGTCTTTCTTTCTCACAAACACGAACAAAACTCAAGAGAAAGTAGCCCTATACTGCCCTCTGCAGGTAATCAGCCACTATCACATCTTGTTACAGTGACAAGAGTAACTTCAAACTAAATCCACTTTTTGAGATGGGAAATTATATGTATAGTCACCTTATTACACTATGTTATTAAGTTCTAAGTCTTTTCTTCAGAGAAAGTTATTTGAGCCCCAAATGACAATTGTAAATCAATTACATGAGGCAGATCCTCCAAACATTTAAATACAACAGTCAGTAGCATTGTTCTGTGGTTCTATAGATGTCTCATCAAATGAGGACATACATTCAGACTGCTGCTGCTTAAACAATTTTGGAAAAAAAATTCAACAAAAGAGCTTTGTCAGCTGCTTCAAGCCTCATTTCTTACAGTGTAAACAATCCTGTAGAGGCAGCAAAAGCAGCAAAAAATCCACCAAAAAACTGTAACCGTGTCTTGAAACTCTCTGAACGATGAAGTTTTGTGCCCTCCCTCTACTGTTTCATAGACGTCATGCTTCACGCACTGAACGCTGAACTGCAGGGGGGCTGAGAGAGAGATTAACCACACCCTGAAATAAAGGACTTGATACTTCATACTTGCTTTTAGGCTTCAGGTTAATATTTGGTAAGACTTCAAGTTAAAGATGTGGTGTTTATAAAAATAGCAAAGATTGCAAGATAAGTCAGTCGATAAAGTGATAAGAAGACGATGTACACGTGTCACATAAGGACTTGACTATCTTGACGGTCTACTTTTCACTCTGCAACGATAACGATACTGTGACTGTCTGAACCCTGAAGCAGGTAAGCTGTATTGGCTTTTAAATTACATCTTCCAACAATTCCTTCTATAGATTTAAACAAATGGAAAGCATGATTAGAAATGTGTTATGAGAAAAGCTGGTGGCTATAAAAAAAGGTATTTGGGACATGTTTTTACTGTTACAAGCTGTTGTGGTGAGCATTGATTAGACCTCATACAATGATTTTATTTTTGGAATACAGATTGTGTGAAATTTAATTCCTTCATAGCACAGGCAGACACATGCGGCTTTCTTGTAACTGGTTTATTTGAAGCTTCTCTCTCTTCTAATCCATGCAAAATAAATAGCACTGACAAAAATATAAAGTATGTTAGCTTAATTTAAAAAATAACATGCACTGCATGTGAAATAACATTTACAAAATAAATTATAGACAAAACAAAACATAATGTTGGTTGCATGCTATGAACATAATAGAATAGAAAAGTCTTCAAGTCTGTCGCTGTCTTCAATGTTTGTGACGACCATAAGACCTGAAACAGAGTGAAAAGGTCAGTGGTAACAGCTTAATTGCTTGTGCCGATGCTGTAAATTACAGGGCTACAACTGTTAGGTGGGGCCGCACATTTAATGTGACTAAAAAATAAATAAATAAATAATCAATCAGTCCAGAATGTAGAAAGTTTGGGGCAAGACCAAAACATGAATATGATCTGCCAGCTGATTTACACCATGGCTCCTTAGTGGGGTCTACATTAGGATATATGATCTGCCTTTCAGAGTATGAATCAATAATCAAATGAGACAGTGAAAAAGTGATTTTTACTTTATAATGACCAATATCTTTGAAATATTCAAACTAGTATGGAGTCACACCTTTTAAAATATTTTTAAAACTTGTTTTTCAGAACTCCATGATGACTCATCTGAAGGATGGACTCTTTTTTAAACGTCTGCTCAGTTCCTTCAGTGCTGTGACTTTTCATCACACTGCTGTTTTCTTTCTCCTGACACAATGCTGTGCAGGTAACCTACACACAAAAAATACATATACCATGTATGGGAATTATTTTGCATATTTTAAAACGCCAAACTTCTTTTGCTCAGGCCAGTCCCAAGTGGGTGGTCCGCCTCAGTCAGTATTGGCAACACTTGGTGGTGACATAATTTTGCCTTGTCACCTCGAACCTTCTGTGGATGCTTCAGCCATGACAGTGGAGTGGTCAAGACCTGACCTGAACCCCAGATTCGTCTATGTGTGGCGTGACGGTGTGGAACTAGAGAGTAAACAACATCCGTCCTATAAGGGAAGAACATCAGTGCACATTGAAAACCTGAAGCACGGAAACATTTCACTGACACTCTCCAAAGTGAAAATCTCTGATGAGGGAAAGTACAGATGCTTCGTTCCTACGTTGGGTAGAGAATCTACTGTTGAGCTTGCTGTTGGTGAGTGAATCTACTGCAGTACTCTTTGTAAGCATAAGTACAACTAAATTAACTGTAATTTTGTCATGCATGTCAATGGGATGTGTAACGTATTAGGTTTTCTGTAAATATCAGGTGTGTTTGAAAGGTGAGTTTATGGGTAGGAAGAAAGAAGACTTGAGGGATGAGGGAATGAGTCACACCCCCAAATGAACAAGTTTGAACATCGTTCAGTTTCTGTCGCGTGACGGTGAGATAGAACATGAGATTGTAGAGCACTGTCTCGGTTTACTGGTTGACCTACATTCCAACCCACATGTATGATCATGAGTTGTATAATGGAAAGATTGAGATAGGAGATAAAACCACCCTCTGCCGTGTTATTGCTCTTCACAGTGGCTCTTCTGAAACTCCCTCTGGAGGTTTGCTGGCATGTCTAACCTGACTGACACATCAGGGCAGATTCAGTCGGTTCTATCCACCTGATATTAACTTTTTTATATTTTTGATACCACCCCGGTACTTTCAACCAAAGATTTGATTCAGCCTTTAAATTAAAGCATTTATACTTACACTCCACAAATACAGAAAAGTCCACAAAGTAAAATCATTGTCAAAAGATGTGTCTTCATACCAAGTTTGAATTCAGTGTTTTAAAATTTTAATATCAATAATAAAAATTAAAAAATGATCTTAAATGAACAAAATAAAATATAGAACAATAAACTCTAAGATGGAAACAATCACACTGTTATTTTAACAGGCAGCAGTGTAGGACCAAGATCAAGGTAGAAAACATTTTTTTTATTTATGGTGGACTGATGTGGGAACTGACTGCATTGGCTGTATAGTCGGGGTGACGAAGGCTAACTTAAACTACTGTTTACAATTAGTTTTATGATTATTTTATTGTATTAGAAACAATTTTTTTACATTCCTCCTCTTTATAGGTGTCGCCCCATTCATAGTCATCAACTTATTGAAGACCGACGGCAGTGAAGTAGTTTTACAGTGTGAGTCTAAAGGCTGGTATTCACAGCCTGAGGTGTTCTGGCTGGACGGTGAGGGAAACCTCCTCTCTGCTGGACCTACAGAGACAGTCAGAGGTCCTGATGACCTCTATACTGTCAGCAGCAGACTGACTGTGAAGAAGAGCGACAACTTCATCTGTAGAGTCCAACAGAAGAACATCAACAAGATGGGAGAGGCAGAGATCTATGTTCCAGGTGGGAAATGAGTTCTGTATTTAAATGTTCACTGTTTTAGGCTCAAATCTCTGAGTTCTAATTGTTGGTGTTTTTTTGTTTTATCATTACAGATGATTTCTTCAGTGCTTCTGCTCACAGCATCAGCATCATCATCATATTGGTTGTGGTTTTCATTGTGGTTATTCTTGCAGCTGTCTTTGCTGTGTGGATATGGAAATGGAAAAAAAACAGTAAGTGTCATTTATTAACATTCTCTGCCTTTGTCTTTCCCAGTTTTTCTTTGCTTTACATCAGGAACCAACTTGTAATAACACAGACATTCATGTTTCTCAGAATTCCTCAGAAAAGGATGTTTTCAAGCAATTTATTCTAATTT
Organism: Sciaenops ocellatus; assembly: GCA_033000465.1. Classification (NCBI taxonomy): domain Eukaryota; kingdom Metazoa; phylum Chordata; class Actinopteri; family Sciaenidae; genus Sciaenops; species Sciaenops ocellatus. The sequence goes on from CP136875.1 coordinate 1,670,329, forward strand.
GTTTTGTCATTTTTAAATGTCCCCTCAGAAATGAAAGAGAAGGAATATGTGCGTCCATTACAACATAAGGTAGAATTGGAAAATGAAAGCGACAAACTGAGATCACAGCTGGAGGAGCTGAACAGAGAGTGGGCTGAAAAGAAATATGACTTGGTGACAAGATACAACCGTAATGAAGAAATGGAGGCCAAAACAGAACTGGAGCAGAAAATAAGAGAACTGAAGAAAAAACTGGAGACAGAGAGAGATGAGATTCAAAGAAGCTCACCAGATCAGAGCAGTCAGAGAAATAAGAGTGATGAAAACACTGAGATGCTGCCTACCCAGACTGTTAGTTAAGTGTTTGTACCACAGACATTTTGGACCACCTGGAAGCATTTATCCACTCAGGACTGTGGCAAATACAGCTGTTGAGTTTTTGACAAGAAACACAGAGCAGATCGAGCTGGCTCGAAGTCAGACACAGAAACAGCATGAAGAACTTTCAAAATAAAATACCTTGTGTAATCTCCCGATCATAAGGAATCAATTCAACTATGTAGCCTACTTACTCATAATGTTTGATTTATACTCATAAACCAAATACATCTGACCAAATCTGAGCAAGTTAACAAAGTCTGGTGAGTTAAATGCTTCAGTGTTTATCATAATCTGGGCCTCATGCTCTGAAAACCTCAAACCTGACTTCATAAACTGTCTACCCCATGCACTTAGTGTATGAGCCTTTGGGGGGCGGCAGTGAGCTGGAGCCTTTTCAAAGTGATTAAGTCTGTTTGACTTATTGGTGATTGGTGATGTGATCTTTGCATAAATTATTGGAATGTCAACACAGATACAAAAGGGAATAAGATATACCTATAGTGTTTGTATGTGTGTTACATTTGAAATGAATTCATAAATATTGACAAGTGTTTGGATCTTTTAAACGGACAAACAAAAATACAAACTCAGCATCTTGATATGCAAAGCTTGACCTTTAATTTCAATGTAACATCATAACAGCTGCATTGGTTTCCTGTGTTCCACCCATTATTATCCATTCACTTGTATGCAATCATGGGAAATGTTCAGTACAGTTATAGCACATGATTATATAGACAGCAGTCACACGGTTGCTGCTGTAAAGTCAATGTGTCTGCTTGAGGTGAAATGGTAATTAACCACAGTGAGTGTATTTAAACTCTGCAGCAGCTTGGTTTTTGTAAGCAGCATTTCCAGATACGTGAAACAAGCCGATAACAAAGTGGTTAAACTGTCCCACTGTAATAAAAATAGACACAGAGGTTTTGTATTGGCTGAAGAGTTCAGATACGGACTGGTGATGATGATAGTCATGAGAACCAAGGCAGCCCATTTTTAAAATACATTACAAACCCTTTTACTTAAAAAAACACCTTCCCTGCTCATCTTTTGTCACGATACACTTCTTCTGATATGATTCAAGTGTGCATGGAGCACCATTTTAAAAGGACTACAGTAAATAAACAGTCCTGACTGTGGTTACATAACTAAGAGTCGCTCCTTCAGTCATGTGTCTCTGCTCTCAGTGACCTGTAAGACACACAGGGTCATCATCAGCAAAAACATGCTTGTGCTAACTTTAACTTTTAAACTCCCAAAGTAAAACATTTTTTCATTACAGAGCAAAGAGAAAGAGAAAGTATTACCTCTTCCTTTGTCCGCAGTAGAATAAAAAGCGAGGCTCTGTTTAACGTGGATTGACACTTTCAGAGGGAACTGCGATGAAAGAGAATTCAGTCAAATAAAGTTCCAACAAAATGAACAGAAGTAATTCATTTGTTTTTGGCTCCCGTACATGGAATTCATTTATTGGACAAAGTGTTCGCTTTTCAGCCTAAATTTAAATGTTTGTCAGGTCTTACCTAAGCTCAAAGTATGGTAGACAGATGAAGCCAAGGATTCATCCTCATCTGATGGAGACAGAGAGGGTGAGTTAAGGCTTAAATGTGTATACGATCATGACATGTGGGTTCAGTTCCTGGTCCACATAATTCTGTTATTTTTTAAGCATTTTAATGTACATGATAATGTGGACTTATTGTAATTGTGACATAAATCAATGTTTTATTGACCTTGATAAAATTGTTACAATAAAAGAGTGCTTTGGTCAATGGATCTTGGTATCTACACATTTTTCCCATTCAACTGAGTCAAGTGTTTGATTTAAAGTCAAAATTTGATAATTGTTGCTATTATACTGTTAATGTATACCCTATTTCATGTATTCACAATTTGGCTCTGATGCTGGCTTCCTACTTGGCTGCAAGTTCGGTCAACTCAGAAGCTGCTACACGGTGAACTGAGGGGCCCATCTGCCTGTTCTGCCTGTGGGTTTCTCGTGTGGTTTTGGTCTGACATGCTAAAATAATCAGGCGTCTAAAGCTTCTGAAACAGACACAGGCTAAGACGGTTTGAGAGCGCAGGCATGAGCTTTTAGTGGTCTGTAACGCTTTCTGTTTGTGACACCATAGTATTTTTCCATAACGTCTACACTGCTGCAAAGATTAACCTCTCTAAAGGTCTACCATGTAGCATTCAGTGTTCATTAGAGTCATAAGTTAGTTAATTACCTCTTCTGGTCTTGGGTTCCTGGGTAGTAACATTAACATTGGTTGCCTGTTGTAGCTGAGCTTCACTAGTATCTGCAGACAAAAACATACAATTCAAAAAGTGTGTCACAGGTAGCATTCAGTGTTTGTCAGTTTCAAGTTTCATTACCGTTTTTCTTCCTGGGAATAGTGACAGCAGCATATATTATTTCATCAGTCTCTGCAGACACTGAAACACAATAAAAAAAGGTCACCTATATTTTAACAGAAAAAGTAAAAACCTCTGTTCTTGAAAGCAGCAGGCAGTTAAATACTGAAGGTATTTCATTACTGCTAGTAGCTAAACTAAGCTACAATAGCAATACAGTAGGTTTTAGTAGCACAAAATTAACACAAGGGTACTGATGAACATAAAAGCATGGCCCATACGTCTTCAAACATCAAACAAGCAATATAACAAACAAGTTATCAACTGCAGTACAATTATGCAAAAAGAGTTTCTCCACCAGAGACCAGAGTTTTTTCTGTTTTGTTTTTTTTTAATGTAAAATGTCATGTGCAGTACATATCATGGTAGAAGAAACAAAAAACATTTTGTTCAACCTTATCCCTCGACAACAGCTATATTATGTTTGTAATTATTTTACAAACACAGCTATTATTATGTTATGTAATGTCTTTATTCAAGTCAAATGCCAAGGAAAAAATTCCTGGTTTCATTATATTCACAAAGATTGTAGTTACATTGGATGGTCCCTCCTGCCTCAGATAAAGATGAAGATATGATCGCTGGTGCATAATTACCTGCTTGTTGAGGAGAGGATGTTGGAATGTAGGTATGAGAGGTTGAAGCACCTGTCCAAATTAAGAAAATACCAAAAGAAAGCGTGTTAGCAGGAGGACAGTCCGTGAGGCACCACCAGAGTAAATGCTCCTTGGCACCAATGTTTCTAAAATAATAGATGGATGTGAAACTTGAATGGAATTTAAACAAAGCCGTATATTGAGCATCCTATGAACATGGTCTAAGGTCACTCAGTAAATCAAGTGTTTGAGTGTTTTGTACCTTTGTACCAATGGCAAAGTCCCACCACCAACAGCAGCAGAAAAGCCACAAGAGAAACAGCGATGACCAGGGTGAAGACATGAGTGAAGAGGTTGTCAGGAATGTCTTCGTGGTATGGGGGGGAAAAAAGACATTAATCATGTACTGTAAAAATATGACACGTGGGATCTGGATGATATTCTGACATCAATCGAGGTGACTGAGTTAGGATTTATCAGGCCACATCTTAACTTTTCGAAACTCATCCATGTCTGGAACCAGAACATTTAGAACAACATTTTAGACATGGTAAACAACATAATCTCATATCTCACTTGTGACAGCCACCAAAGTCTCTTCTGATTCTCCAACTCCAGAGATGCTACACTTGTAGAGTCCTCCATTTGACTTGGAGACAGTGTGGATGGTCATGTTTCTTGTAGTGCTGCTCCTAATGAGGATGCCATCTTTGTAGAAGTGAACTGTGACGTTGGAGGTCTCCATGCTTCTGCAGTGTAGAGTGATATTATTTCCCTCCACCACAGGAAGATGAGGACTCTTCAGGATCACAGGCCTAACTGATCAATAATTAATTAAACAGGTTATCAATCACAGTGCAGTAGGAAAGGGAAGAAGAATTTCCATGTGAATGTGTTTCAATAACTGCAAGATGTTTTACTCCTTTAAAGTCCTGTTTCCAACAAGTCATTTGGTTCAGTTTGGATCTCACGATATACATGCTCCAGAAAAGCATCAGTACAATTACATTTACTTCAGAGAATGGCACCCAATGACAACTTTCACTACTTTTTTTCTCTCTTATTTGACTGCAGACATTATTTTTAATGCACAATGAGTCTTACCTCTGACAGCCAGCCAGCTCTCTGCTGATTCTCCAGCTCCAGAGATGCTACACTTGTAATGTCCTTCATCAGACTTGGAAACACTGTGGATGGTGATCTCTCCTGATGGTGAGTTGCTCCTGATGGGGTGTCCATCTTTATAGAAATCAGCTTTAAGGTTGGAGGTCGTCTTGTTTCTACAGCGCAGAATGACATCATCTCCCTCCATCACAGGTAGCGCAGGACTCTCCAGGATCACAGAACCAGCTGGTCAACAGGTGATGTTAAAATAGATTTAAACTGTTAAATATTTAACTGTTAAAATCAATTAATCATAATTTTAAAATATCCAAATGTCAGATACTGTTTCAAGCCCAATACCACTAGAAATATGGACCATATTGGACAATTCTAATATAAATAAGTGTTTCATGTCTTTTACCAAAATGGTCAGTGTATATGTGAAATCAGGAAACAGCTAACATACCATATGCAACACTTTGGCTTGTCTGCGACTTATTGAAATAACATCTTTAGTATATTTTTAAGTTTCTATGTGTCGAACATACCTGTCACTACGATGTTTACAATGCTGCTTTTTTTTCCTTCAGCTTCACACCAGTATTCTCCGCTGTCTACTGTGAAGGCAGGTGTAATTTTGCAGGCTCCTGTTTCTTCCCATTTGACGTTACATATCGTTGTTTTATCGTTGATCTTCTTTATCACTCTCCATTCAGTCGACTCATTGAAAAACCCCTCACAGTTTATAACGACAGACTCGTATTCAAAGAACTGCAGTCTGGACAGAACGATACGAGGAAAAGATGCATCTGAGAAAAAAACAGAAAAGAGAAATTTTCAAATATGTTCTTTTCTGAATGAAATATAAATATACCGTTCCTGTAAAATGATTTTAGCACATAACATACCATTTACCTTTTTTCATAACTTAAAATAATAATAATGAGATGAAAATGTAAAAGTCTGTATTTACATCCATTGGAGAACCACAATTTTAAATGTAAATATAAAATATTAAAGTAAACCAAACTAAATTTGGACAAACTGCAAATCCAGTATTTTAAAGTTAAACTGACTCACCGGCTTGGTGAGAGTAGCTGTGCTGGACTTGTGCAGACAGCAGCAACACCAGTACAGTTATCACTGAAGAGACAAGACATCTGCATATTAGACACTGATGCTTATTGACATAAATTCACATCTAAAAAAGTCTCATTTATTATCAGTGTAGAGACAGCTGATGTTAAATTTCTCATTAAATGCTGCGCAGACAGATTCAGTACTCACACATTCTGATGCAGAGAGCTCTGACCTCCATGTTGTCTTGCTGCTGACTGTCTGATCATCAGACTGAAATACAGTTAACATACAGTGTAGCTGAGCACTTCCTCTTCCTGTGCAGCTTATTTTCGGTGGCTGAGGCAGCAGCTCTGAGTTTCTCTGTGAGACAGCGCTGCACTGAAGTAAAAACGGACGACTTTTTATAGCTAGCAGTAGAAAACTTTTTTTTGTTGTTTTCATATTGACAACCATGCTAAGTATCATCTAACATTAGCATGTTAGTAGTGTTATTTTTTTAATTTATTGCATGTTTCCATACTGTACAAATGCTGATGTTAGCAACTGTAGAAAATCTGTGAAAAAAAAAGGTAACATGTTTGATTTTTATCAGCTGCAGCCAAATTTTAATGCACATGATTGTGTGTTAGGGGACATTCACAATCTCACTAAAGTTGGCTGGGCTGGAAGCACATATGATTTGATTGGTTAACTTTGACTGTTCAGCCCGCTTTCCTCTTTGGTTAGGCATGTCAGTATTTTTGTTTTTACACCTAGGTTTAATGAAATGTTATCCAACACTTTACTATAGAAAACATATTACAGCCTATTTTTAGGGGAAAAAAGACAATTTGCCATCGTAGTTGACTCTTACAGATCTGTTTGTGTTGGTGGCCTTTAGCACAGTTTGATTGTTGTTCACAAAGTATAGTGTTATGTCTTTGAAAACAGTGCTGCATGAGAATTAAAACTATCTTGTGTTCATCAGTTAATCATGTATTCTTTTTTAAGTATGAACATGTGAGTTACAAATCTCAGCATGTGGTTGCAGTAAGAGACAGAACTGCACAGAAAAAATGAAGTGAGTTTTTTTTTTTATTAGTTAAAGAGTAACAGGGCAGAAGGTCATCTGAGGTGATGTGAGCTTGAAACTGAAAGTTTGCTTTAAACAAGCACAATCCTGTCTGTACATGTATGTGAACACACAACTGCAACGCAAGGCAAAGGAAGTGTATCTCAACATGTAAGTGTATGTAACACTTCAACACTAAATAGCCAGCCACATTAGTTTTCAACTGTAAAAAGGGTTTGATGGTTCAGTGATTCATACGTGTTCTTGTTCATTTATTATAATATTACAACAAAGTAAAGGAAAACAAAAAAACAGAAAAATGTAAAAAATAAAGTTATACATTTATGAGACTTTTTATTCGAAAGGACTTCAATATGATCTGTACCAACTTCATATAACATATTCTCACTCCTAACTCGTTAAAAAAAAAACTTAGATTTAGGCACACAAACTACATGGTCTGGGTTAAAATAAGTAGGCTTACATGTACTAAAGTTCATGGTAAATGTAACAGATTGTGGTTGACTGACTGGTTGTATGACTTCCTTTTTTAAACCTCCTCTCTCCTTCAGTCAGATTTTATTACTCACTGTGACTTATAAGACACCCAGGTTATACAAATTGTGCTGATAACATTATATTAAGTCACAATTAAAAGAACAAATGGACACTGTAGAGTCTAAACCAGTATTGCCCTAAGTCCTGCCTAATCAACTGTATAATAAACGGCATTCTCCTGTGGTACTAGTGAGCAATAATTGGTTCTTGCAGTGGGAACTGGCGTTGTACCATAGCTGCATCCGAGTCCTGTCATGAAAACAAATTAAATTATGTCAGTTAGATCAAAGGACTTTTTATTGGAATTCATCTTGTCTTAACTTCCATGAAGTGGACAAACTATTGCAAATGCAGCAAACCAGGACTTGATTGGTCCTCTTGAGTAAGTTTTCATTCTGGATTTGATTGTTTGTTGAGTCTATCTATGCTCTAAGTATAGTAAGTAGGTGTGGGAGAGGATACATTCTTATCTGGTAGACAGAGAGAGTGTGAGTAAACACATGTAACTATTGGGCTGGTGGGCTAATGACAAGTTTAGTTATAAGGGGTAACCATATTTTGTTTTCTTTATATATATTTCCTCTGTGACACACAGTTGACATATTTGTATTCATTACTATGCAGATGATACCCAACTAAATGTTTATGTTAAACACTTCATTAAAAATCAATTCATTTAGCATTTAAGGATGGGAATCCTGTTACTGTTGTCATCATTATGTTTTTCTTGAAGCTTGTTATTACAGCTGTCACTATCAAATAGTCTTTTGGTCATTTGATCTTGGCATGTATACATTTCTCCAATTAGAATGTGTTAAATGTCAATTTAGACCTTACACTTAAATTTGTTTGTGAGCACCCTTTACATTAATTGACAAAAATTAATTAATTATATTGTCACATATTTGCTGTGGAGGTTGGCTACTTAGCGCTTGACTGTTCTGCCACTATAGAAGCTAAGGTGAACTGAGGGGACCATCCATATGTTTGTGCTTATGGGTTTCTGGTGTGGTTTATATCTGAGATGCTAAAAACAATGCTAAAATTATCACCAGCATGCAAGCACTATGTGACACTATTTTTGATTTACAACCATTGCTGCAAACATTAACCTAACCAGGTTCATGAACGTTATGTAAGTAAAGGTGTAACATGTAGCATTTCTAGTTTTACAGTAAGAAGTTACTTACCTTTCCCTCCCCTGGATTTAGTGACAGCTGCATGTTTGTTCTCTTGTGGTTCAGCTACACTGGTCGCTGCAGACAAAAACTTAAAGTCAAAAACTGTTAATCTTCAACCAGTTTCTAAACTTAATGAATGCATTGAGTTATTTTGTTTATTTAGTACCTTTACGCTTCATATAGTTAAGTCCCATCACCAACAGCAGCAGAACAGTCACAAGTAAAATAGTGACAACAATCCAAAGCATGATAAAGGCAACAGAAGTCCCTTCTTGGGCTGCTGGAATAAAAAAAACATAGGGGCAATAATGCTGCAGATGTAGATTTATTCCTACATCTGTCAAAAATATGTTAACGGAGACCAAATGTTTTGATTTCCACCAACTACTGAGAAAAAAATCTGTCACTTTAGTGGCTAAATGTTTGGATGGTAGGTATATTATATTTTGTACTAGGTTACCTCTGACAGCCAACCAGCTCTCTGCTGATTTGCCAACTTCAAAGATGTTACACTTGTAGAGTCCTTCAGCAGACTTAGAAATACTGTGAATGATCATCTCTCCTGTAGTGGTGTTCTTGATGAGAAGGCCATCTTTGTAGAAATCAGCTTTAGGGTTGGAGGTCATCTTGTTTCTACAGGACAGAATGACATCGTCTCCCTCAGTCACAGGAAGAGCCGGACTCTCCAAGATCACAGAACCATCTGAGAAAATAAAATAATAATATTACAGTTTATTTATTAGCAAACCTAAGCAGACCAAAATATATGATTTGCTGTCTACATCGGGGGCAGGTCCTCTTATACAAAATGGGCTCTCTTACACAGCTATGTACTTCAAAGCACTCTAAAGAGTGCATTTCACCACTACATGACCGATGTAGCAGAAGAATAAGAAGTGTTTGCTGCTTCTGGCTAAATGTAGTCTTTAAATCTTTAACTCTTTATATATATATATATGTCTGAAATACAGTCACACACACACAAAGGGCTCATAGACATGCAAAGAGAAGAGATGGTGGAGTGATGGGCAAGTTGGAGCACTGCCTTAGTTGGTGAGATAAACTGGCTAGCTGGCCTGACGGTGCTAACACCAGAAGGTTACAAAATATATGAAAATATATTCTACCTAATACAAAATGAGTTGTACAAGTGTTGCTGATAAGTTGTCATGTGTTAAACGTACCTGTCACTGTGATGTCCACGATGTTGCTTTTCTTTCCCTCAGCTTCACACCAGTATTCTCCACTGTCAAATGAAAAGGTAGTTGTTATGTTGCAGGGTCCTGGTATCTCCAGTTTGCTGTTACATATAGTTGTGGTTTTCTTGATCTTCTTCATCACTCTCCATTTGGTCAAATCATTGAAAAATCCATCACAGTATATAAAGACAGACTCGTGTTCAAAGAACTGCAGTCTGGACGGAACGATATGCACAAAAGCTGCATCTGAGGAAGGAAACAAGAAGACAGGGAGGTGAAAATTTGAAATGTGTACTCAGTAGATAAAAACAGTTTAGTGTAGCTGTGCTTTGTAAGAGATAGAATGTAAAATTCCATAAACTTCTTCTTTTATTAATCCCTTTCCATAATTGCATAAAGGCTCTTAAAATGTTTCAGTTCTCTATTGTTTCAAAAATATTTCCATGCACAACAGATTTGTTAATGAATACAGCAAAATTATATTATGTTTTTTTATCCATGAAAAGTGTTTTTGTGATGATGAGAGATGAGTTTCATTGACTTACCTGCTTTGTGGGAGTAGCAGTGCTGAACCTGCGCAGGCAGCAACAACACCAGTACACGTATCACTGGAGAGACAAGAGATCTGCATTTCTTTTTTGTGTAGATTCATGTTATTCTGGTTAAAATGAACTCCCATAAAATATCAGAGACACATTACATTTCCTGTCAAGATGCAGTAATCTGAAACAGTCACAGTACTCACGCAGTCTGATGCACAGAGCTCTGACCTCCATGTTGACTTGCTGCTCAATGTCTGAAGATGGAGCTACAGCTGAGATATAGTATGACGAAGTTGAACACCTCTACTTCCTGTGCAGTTTATTTCTGGTGACTGAAGCAGCAACCTTTCTCTGTATGACAGAGCTGTTCTGAGAAAAATAACCTTCGTGGACTAAAGCTTGTCTGAAATAAACCACGACTTATACTGTCTGCATTTTCATGGCCAAAAAAAAAAATGTCATTGCGCAAAGCATTTTCTGTTGTTGTATCTGTTTTAGATTTTCGTATGTGTTTTTGAATTGACGTTGTTCCTGAAGCTCCAGCACGTTTATTCCAATGGAAATGTTTTGGGTCAGGCTGCCGTAGCACCAATCTTTAACAGACAGAAACGCTGACTGATTTTGATTCACACTTTATGATGCTAGTAAAAACAAATAAAAAACAAAAAACAAACAAAAACAATTTACAAATAGAAATTTGTATATGTGGTAATTTTAATGTTACAAATGATGCAAAACAAAATATCAAAAACATTCTCAGAACTGGTCAGTAACATGAATATGACAGATTTGACTTTAAGGTCAGCATAAACTGGTAAAGCTAATTGAGCACATTGTTGAGGTGAGGTTAAGTTTGCAGGTTCCCACAGTGAGTGCATTTAAAATCTGCAGCAGCTCTTTTTGTAAACAGCCCCTACAGAGACGTGAACAGGTCGAGCAGATAGACCACACACTTTAAAATAGACTCTGCGAGACGGCTGAAGACCTCAGACGAGGGCTGATGATAATAATACTAATCATGATGGTACTCTATTTTTAATGCAATATAAATGCTTTGCTTAGCAACTTTACAGTAACATTAGAGCTAGTTAGAGCAAGTCTTACATTTAAGATGTAATGCTACAGTATATGAACAGTAGTAGGGGCAGCAGTATTGCAGCTATGCTAGTTGACTGTATGAGCCAGCTCACAGCCCTAAATGACCACCCCTATGTGTTCTTGACTTTCTTCCGGTGTACACATAACATGATGTAGGAGACCTCGAAGCAGGATCCCTCCTCCAACTTTCAGTTAGATGACTCTGCTGTCTGTGATCTGTAAGAAACACAGGATGACAATATATCTGAGTAAAAGACACAACAGAGCTGCCACTTCAATAAATCTTCAACGAGTACAAATTCTTAGACATGTAAAGCATGTTTATAGAAAATTTCAAAACAGATATTCACCAATATGAAAAAAGGTCTATTTTAGGAAAGTCCTTCAGCTGAAAGGTGAAACTTTTTGGTCATCTGGCCCAACCCCTGTAGATGGTTGGACTTGTGACAGTGGGCAAATGATCTTAGCACTAAATTGAATGTGAAGCTTTACTTATGCTTTACAAATGTATAACACAAAGTCCCAGAAGAAGCTAGCAATGTTTATTCTCACCGGTTTGTTGGGAAGCGAAGGTGTTGAAGAAGGGACGTGAAGTTGAAGGTCCTATTAGAGTTAAGGAAACACAGAAATAAACTTAAACGTGAACATTCACTCTTGGATGAAATAATCTTCATCTCAAGCAACACAGGCTCAGGAATAAATAAACTGATCACAGTTTATCTCTAGGCATTCCCTAGAGGGTAGGCATCTTACACTGTTTTCTCGAACATAGGGGCACCAAGGGGTTGGGACTGCTTCACAGTCAATCACCAGAAGCATTTTCACATTGGATACCAGAGTTATCTGAATACCACTATGGTTAGTCTTAGGCAATGGAGGCACTCCAGTTAAAGCTAAGACACAAATGTATTACATGAAGTCCCAGAAAAAGCAAATGATCCACTTCACATTTCCACTTAATTTAAATTACAGAGGGAAACATACTAATCTTTCTTCTTACCGGTTTGTCGGGAAGTGAAGGTGTTGAAGAAAGGACAAGAAGTTGAGGGTCCTGGGAGAATCAAGGAAACACAAAAATAAATTAAATGCACGGGACGATGATCGAACAGGAAACATGGTGGAGTTTTAAACAAAATATTGTCATCTTCATTAACCTTCAAGCAGAAAGTATATTTCTGTACCTCTCTTTGCTGCAGTGCAGTAGTACCATCGCCAACCCCAGAGCCAACAATAAAATAGTTCCAATAATCCGCAGCGCAATGAATCCATGAGGGTAGCAATCATGGGATTGATGATTGCTTTCACGAAGTTCTGGAAAATAAATGTTGTTTTCAATTAATACAATATTTCATAGGATAAAAAGAGAGACTTGCCCTTAGGTGTTTATTATTTATGCATATTTTAGAGATTAAACATGGGTTTTGCCCTGGGCAAACCTTCTGGGAAAAAATATCATATGCGTCGTCGAAGCCCATTTTCAATTAACAACTGACCAATAACTGGCAATATTTGCTGTTATCATGGCTAAAAAATAAGTAACAATGACGTAAGACCATGCTGACTGGACAATACTTGACAGATGGAGGAAACCCTCTTTCGTATTGAGATTCTGAGGCTTGTGGAACAGCCACTACCTCAAAGGTGACATCTGGACGTAGACTCTGTATTCTCTTTTGGTTGCTGACTTGGATGGACAGTCATTGAATTAATTCAGTTCACTTAAGTTAAACAGCAAAATCTTATCTTTCACCTCTGACAGCCAGCCAGCTCTCTGCTGATTCGTCAGCTCCAGGGATGCTACACTTGTAGAGTCCTTCATCAGACTTGGAAACACTGTGAATGATCATGTTTCTTGTTGGGCTGTCCCTCATGAGGAGGCCATCTTTATAGAAATCAGCTTTAATGTTGGAGGTCTTGTTTCTACAGCACAGAGAGACGGTATCTCCCTCCATGACAGGATGAGAAGGACTCTCCAGGATCAGAGAACCAGCTGAACAACATCACAAAGAATATTATTTTTTAGAATTTTACACTCAGACTTAAAACATTTCAATTTATTCAACTTTAAGCAACATTGTGCAACTTTTGTACCATAAAATAACAGTTTTTAAATCATAGTGACGGGTCAAATTAAACTCCCTGGTACACAATTTACTAGAAAGTAAAATAACTTGACTTTATTCTACTACTAATAATAATAATGTAAGTACTAGATATTAACTACTGTATACTAGTTGCTAAACACACCAGTGACAGTGATGTTGACAGGATTGCTTCTCTTTATGTCTTGATATTCACACCAGTATTCTCCACTGTCCATTGAGAAGGTACTGGTGATTTCACATGGCCCTGACGACTTTAAAGCACATGGCCCAACAGCTCCCTTGATCTTCCTCATCACTCTCCATCCAGTCAATCCACCCAGTCCTTCACAGCTGATGACAATCGACTCGTATTCGAAGTATTGCCGTCTGTCAGGGACAACCTGAGGAAAAACTGCAACTGACAGAGAGAAACAGAGAAATAGATCCATCAATTTAAAATGGCCTGACGTATCTGAACGAAAGATAACAGTTAATTTCATAATTACACAAAATTTTGATTACTAACTGAAGCTTTTCATGTGTAATGATATGTATTGAAAGCAAAACATATGTTTAGGTTTCTGAAAGATTGAAATCCTAAAATCTGATTTTGTGTTTAAAGCAAACAGCTTTAGGACTGGCAGAAAAATGTCAGGTAAATATTTGGAGAAAAGCATAACTAATGTGTGAATCTTAGGCTGCAACTTACCAGTTTTCTGAGAACAACCCAGGGGAACTTGTGCAACCAGCAACAACAATGTGGCCATCACTATTGAGACAAAACAATATGTTTTAGACTGATGCTTTTGTATGTAGTCAGTATTATCAACATAAAGTTTGAGCTTAGCTTTACATAGCTAACACTACTCTATATTTCTGAATCATGGAATAATGTACTGCATACTGAATGAGGGGCATGTACTGGAACAAGTATTACACTTTTACTGTATATGCTCTGTCCTGTATGTGACAAGTGGATCCAATGCAAAATACAAATTAACCAATTTCTTCTGCCTTTTTTCACAAATTGATCACATTGAGAAAAAATAACTAGGCTAATACCAATACATTTTGATATGTTTTTCAAAATATATCTACAGATATAACGTATACATGAGTTTTTGAGACAGACTCACTCAGTGTGACGCAGGCAGCTGTGATGTCCATGGTGTCCTGACGGCTGCTGACCGTCCATGAATCAGACTGAGTAACGGATGACCTGACACGTTCGTGATATTTTCTATTCCTGTAGGTTACACTTTCTCTTCCTGTGTAGCTTATTTTCTGCGGACTGAGACAACAATGGGTTTGACTTTTCACTTCCAATTTGTGGTCTGGGGAAAAGTACATCTTGCCAGAGAACAAGACACTGGTATTAATACAGCTATCAAATATTGAAGCTATAGGTAGACAATGATTAGGTGGGTATGTGAGTTGGGATGAATGAGGGTTTAGCATAAAGTACAAACACAGGATTAAGTAGGGATTCTTGAACCAAGCATGGTCGGGTTGCATCAGCTTGGACTTTACTTTTTGAGGATGATTGTAGAACTTGATCATATAGACGACAGAATATAAGGGTGGTAGAGCGTTGTAAAAGGATTCCTGTAATATTGTTACATGTACTATGTGAAGTGTTTAAGTGTTTAAGTGTCTACTGTGGCCAAAATGTGATGCTTCAGATGGCTGCAGACTTGGAGTCCATATTTTTAAAATGGGTATACTCCTCACTCCTCTTCTTTGCATGTGAATGTATGAATGGACTAGATGTTCACCCTTTAAGAGAGCTCTCTTTAGGTGATACAATATTGCCCACCACTGGATTTGTGATGACTGTTGACTACCCACTATGAAAATACCCTTTTCCAGTTCATAACACACCACACATTCTTCTGCTGTTATTTTGGTGTAAGTCGTGTAAAAGTAGTTTAATTAGTAAAACATTACTCTACAAGACGTTTGTAGTGAAGGTACAACACACCAAACTTAAGAAGAATGAATCAGTTTCAGTAAATGAGATGGAAGCCTCACATGCAAACGCACAAAACAAACTAATCGTAAACTGTGTTAGATGGAAATCAAACAATAAAGTGAATTACTTTATCAGAGGACTTTGACCGTGTAGGTAAGTAAGTAAGTTTGCTTCCTTATGAGTTGCAGGATCTCGCTGGTGTGCACAACAGGTAAGAACACGTTTTGTTTCTTTTACACTGACGGTTTTGTTTAAAAAGATTATCTTTATTATATATCAAAGTGATTATTTTAACAATCAACAAGTTAAATAAGACAGACTTTTTCTTCATAATTGTTTTTTATAATTTTCAGAAGACCAGGATGATTCACCAGAAAAAGGGACGATCCTTTGAACCTCGGATGGATCGCTTCGCTGCTTTGGATTTGTATCAGACTGTTGTCCTTGTTCTTCTGACACACCTTTGTGGAGGTAAGTTGCATGCAAACATGTTAAGAGCAAAGTTCATGATTTTTAATTAAAAAAAAAAAGAATGGTGAGGATTCAGATAACTAACTTTATTCAGGGAAACACACACAAATGAAAATATTTCAATTAATTCATATTTCAATCTGTGTTTTGCTTTTCCTGTTAATTGCATGCAGTATAACAAGTAACACATCTAAAAAATTAATGCTGTATGCCAGAGGATTTTGCTCAACACTGCCTTAAAGCAACATTGCGTAGAAATTAATAGAAAAAATATAGAAATAGTATAGCAGAAATATAAAGTGTTCCGTACTTCTCCCGACCCGGAGCCCAAAGTTACATAGTGTGAGAACAGACGTACGAATGACAGAGACACCGTTCACCTGATTACAGGTCAGTGTAGATCAACAGGATTTGTTAGTTTATGAGAGAAAAGTTACACCATGTTGCTTTAAAAAGGATAGTGATCAGGCGCTATCAATAACAGATCTGTTTGTTCCTCAGGTCAGTCTCTGACAATTTTGGCAACGGTTGGTGATGACATTATTTTGCCATGTCACCTGGAACCTGCAGTAGATGCTGTTTCTATGACTGTAGAGTGGTCAAGACTTGACTTAAACCCCAGATTTGTCCACGTGAGACACGACAGTGAAGAATTCCTAACTGATCAGAATCCATCCTACATCGGGAGAACATCAGTGTCCATCACCAAGCTGAAACACTGAGACGTTTCACTGAAGCTTTCCAATGTGAGATTATCTGATGAGGGAATTTACAGATGTTATATTCCCGGACAGAAAAAAGAATTGAAGGTCAAGCTGGCTGTAGGTAAGTGGGGAATAGTTAAGTCGAACTGAAGTATGAATTCTTGTTGTAAGGAAAATAAACTATAAAACTGCTGCAGCTATGTGTATATTTTGGCGATCTAAGCCTTAGGCCATTGGGTTGGCATCTCTCATGACAGCTGTTGATTGACACTTGAGCGCTAGGGATGCTAGGTAGCCTAGTATCCCTATGATTTCACCCTCTGAATCAAGGGGCACAACACCTGTAACCATGTAATTGTTTTGTTGATTTAACGCTATCAACTGATTTAAAAAGGACACACAAAAAAGTTGCTTAAGAGAAACAGAGGAGAATAATTAACTAAATAACTTCAACTTTTACAACAATTTCTAAATTCAAATCATTGTTCTTTCTTTCTTTCATCATCAGGTGCCACCTCCTCACCTGGTATCAGCTTAGCAGGCATCCATGAAGTCAGCAGTGGAGTGATTTTAGACTGTAGGTCTAAAGGCTGGTATCCAGAGCCTGAGGTGTTCTGGCTGGACGGTGAGGGAAACCTCCTCTCTGCTGGACCTACAGATACAGTCAGAGGTCCTGATGACCTCTATACTGTCAGCAGAAGATTGACTGTGGAGAAGAGCGACAACTTCACCTGTAGAGTCCAACAGAAGAACATCAACCAGACCAGAGAGACACACTTCTGTGTTCCAGGTAATGTTTTCAAAATCAATAATCCCCGGAATAATAATTGTTAAGATATATTCATATTGCGACACATTAGAGTGCACATGAAAATAACTGAGGTCTACCGTAATGCCATGATAACATTATATTTCTCTTCTTTTTCATTACAGATGCTTTCTTTGTTATTCAGAGTCGTTTAAGTCTTCTTTACGTCATCACTGGTTTGGCTGTTTCTCTGTCCTGCTTTTGTATTTTTGCTTTGGCCTTTGTTGTGTGGAAATGGAGACGAAACAAAACAAGTAAGTCACAATTCTTCTTCTTCTTCTTTCTAAATGTGATGTTCCTTTATTATCGCTTTCAACGTCATCATGATTTGAATGATTTTCATCTGAAACAATAACAACATATTTCAGTGTTCATCTGTAAAAAGGCTTGTCACAATTCTAATGCATTGAGTATTTCTGTTGCGCTTTAGTTTCTTGTTTTTAATTTAATTTCTCACATCAAATGTGAAATTCAAATTTAACAGTTTTATGCTTCTGCATTCTTACAGGGGATGAAACTGGCGTAAAGGAAAGAGAGATTGCCATAACATCTAGCAAGGACACAGAACTTCAGCTTTTGAATGAAGGAAGAAGAGACAGACAGGACAGGGACAGACAGGGAGGAGAGGAGGACTTGACAAGTGAGGGGTCGACTGAGTTTTTGAATGAGAAGATTGATAAACTTGGTGAAGAACTGAAGAAGAATGAAGTTGAATATGAAGATGTAGAAAAAACACTTGATGTATTGACAGAATATAAATTGAACCTGGTTGCCTATCCAAAAGAACTTGAACTCCTGTCCAGCTGGATTGACAAACAGATCATTAATAATCAGTCAAAGCTGGATGCTTCCTATAGGCAGTGGTATATAGACAAGTATGAAGGCATCGTAAGAGATCTGAAGGAGAGGAAGGAAGTGAATGAAACACTGCTGCAGAAAACAAAGAAAGTACTTCAAAGAACAGAGTATCAGGTTTCTCAGACAACAGAAAAGAAATGTAAACTAGAGGAGCAAATTAATAAATATCTGGAAGAGATAAAAGAACTGACAAATGAGATTTTGGGAGAATGTTACTAAACTCATTTTTTTAATCTGCATATGTATGTCTACTTGTACTTTGTAAGTGTGTTTTTAGGGTTATATGTGAAAAGATTTGTCATTGTTCTACTATATTAATTTACAATTATGTTTATGTATGTTATAAAACATGATGCTAGTCCACCAACATGAATCTGCAAAGCATTTCAGGAGCTCTGAAGTGGTTTTATCTTATATGTGCAACCTGTTCATAAAAACACTGTTCAGCAACATGTAGAAACACTGATCATTCTCTTACAAAGACACTTAATCACCATTAAAACAAGCTGTTAATCTGCATTGAAGAATGTCTTTATTTCACTTACATCATAAATGACATGACAGCACTGCTATAATCCCTACTGTTGATAAATATGAACAACATCCGATATTTACATTTATGGGAAAATATGATGAACGTTACTATTAAGACTACAGTAGTCCATCCCAAGTTAGTTTTATTCATGAACACAAAATTTTCAACTTGGCTTTAATAATTCTAACCTAATATTTAATCTCTTGTGGACATTGGGACAGTTGTGTTTATATTTTTTGTTGAGCTATATTAATGTAACTGTGACTTTCCCACAGTGAAGTAGTCCCAGCAGCAGCAGCAGCACAGCCACCATTAAAATGGTGAAAACAGTCCTTAAGATGACGTAAATGTGACAGGAGCGACCTGAGGAAGTGGTCCAAGTCTCTCTGTGAAGCGCTGCAAGTACAACGGAAAGTATCTGATGTAACATCAGAGACACAAAATACAGTTGTTATACTGTATGTATTAATAGATTATTACTAACAAACTGGACATTTTTTGTAATTCTCTGCATTTTGGCTTCTTGAACGATAATTACTTATAATGCAACATAAATTCTTAAATATATAAATGGATGGAAATGCATCACGCTTTCCTGAATCAACAATGAAATGTCATGATGAAGCATAAATTGTTATAGATGCATCATTGTGAGTGAGTATAGGTAAAGCAGCGACCTCTGTGACTGTGAAATGGAGCCAATGTGGAAGTGCCAAAAACTGCAGTTCCTCTAACGTCCACTTGAGGCTGGCTCCAGAAGTGAGTCAGTCTCCATAAGTCCCCATGTTAAAATGTCCAACTTCACAGCAGAAATAAACATGTTTACAGCCTGGTACAAAAAACAGTTTTGGTCTCTATAGCTGATTTCCCCGTTCATGACAACTGTACTGAGGGTGAATTTTTATACAACTCACCTGTTAAATGTCAAATTATATAAAGACTAATACAGAATTACCAGCATTGCCACTTTGGTAGACAGATGGGTGCTGTTACAAGTTACAGTCTACAGCTGCTAATCATTGTCTCACCTCTGACAGCCAGCCAACTCTCTGGTGATTCCCCAAAGTCAGAGATGCTGCATTTGTAGAGGCCTTCATTAGATTTAGAAACACTGTTGATTGTCACCTCTCCTATGGGCCCGGTGCCTATGAGGAGTCCATCTTTATAGAAATCAGCTATGTAGACAGAGGAGGTCTTACTCCTACAGTGCAGAGTTACAGCTTTTCCCTCCATCACAGGAACAGCAGGACTCTCGAGGATCACAGGACCAGCTGAACATGAAGATATTATTATGTCAAACATGAGTTAAATAGAACGTGATGTATCAAAACATATAGTACAGATTAATTTCTTTATGTAGTTACTAATTTACTTTAACTACTTCAGGCTCTAACTGGCAAAACTACACTATGTTTTTCTTATATCTAAATCTGTCATAAGTTGTTACATATTTATGTTTCCTTATGACTGGACTGTGAACAGAGTCAGTCAGAAGGCACCCAACAGGCTCTATAGTAAAATGTGGCTGCTAGCCTTTTTTTTAACTAAAAACATAAAACATATCATTTTACTAGACTTTTAACATCTCTACATGAACATTATAATCATTATGATGATATCAATGACATAAATTGTTCAACTGGTTTCTACCTTGTTGATTTTTTCACTCCATCTTTGTTTTTATTGTTTTGAGTAAAGCACTTTGTAGAACTGGTCTTGGAAAGTTCTATTGCATACAGTCTGTGCAAACTTTATAATCATCATCATATTTGTTATTATTAATCTATACAAAAATGATCAAATATATGTTCAGCATCTTTGCAGCTTTTGTGTTCAGTGACAGTAAACATACCAGTGACAGTGATGTTGACGGTGTTACTCTTCTCTCCGTCTACAGTCTCGCACCAGTACTCTCCACTGTCTGTTGGATAAACAGTTTTGATAGCACAGATAGACGGTGTTGCCGTCTCCCAGTTACTGAAGCACATGCTGACTTTTCCCTTTTTGTTCCTCATCACTCTCCATCCAGTTGTGGTGTTAAAACCCTCGCAGTTAAAAGTGATGGGGCTATAATCAAAGAGCTGCAGTCTGGTTGGAACAATCCAAGCTGCATCTAAGATGAATATAAAGAGATTCAACCTATTAGAAGAATATGTATTATGAGATAGACACTATCTGCTAGCTTGCTTTCCAAATGTTTTCAAGTGGATGGTGGACGCACAAACTATAAGATTTTGACATTTCTTGCTGTGAGGCAACAGTGCTGCCCAGAGCCCTATGAAAAAAGTTAAATAATGCTGTTGTTGATATTGCAATGCAAGGTCGGAGTTTGTTTGGAAAACCAATTAAATATGCTGTGAGTCAACATTTTACTTACTTATTAAAAAATATAATTGGCTGACCTTTTTGGTAAATGGACAAAAACTTCTGTTTTCATATATGACACAAATCCAATTTCCTCTGTAAGTTTGTGATATAAAAATTACGTCTTATTGACAAAGTGGTACTTACAATCTTGCTGAGCAAAGCTGAGTTGAACTTGCTCCACCAACAGCAACATTAACACATTCAGCACTGGAGAGACAGCAGAAAGAGTTAGCATATTCGGCTAATTAATTCTGAGGATAATGGTATTATAAAATCAAAATTAGAGTCTCAGAGATGCTGATTTTAGGCTGATCCAAATACATGAGCAGCTGCTCAAAGACAGATGAAACACCTACTATAAATGAAAAGATGAACATGTTCAACTCCTCAGAGATCTCCTGCTTTCGATTGTCTTTAATGTGAGAGAAACATCTTTGGTTTTGTTGCTGGTGAATGTGACGTGAAGAC
This sequence comes from Sciaenops ocellatus, assembly GCA_033000465.1. Lineage (NCBI taxonomy): Eukaryota > Metazoa > Chordata > Actinopteri > Sciaenidae > Sciaenops > Sciaenops ocellatus. Next base: position 1,691,783 of record CP136875.1, read on the forward strand.
AGACTCAGTACTCACACAGTCTGATGCAGAGAGCGGTGACCTCCATGTTGGCTGGCTGCTGATTGTCTGAACATCAGACTGAAATACAGCTCAAGTGTAATGTAGGTTAGAACCTCCTCCTCCTGTGGCTAATTTTGTCTTATTATCTGGATGTCAGTCGAACATGTTTTGCAGAATTTTAATAGTTCTGTGGGTGCATGCTTCTAAAAGTAAAGTCTCAGCCAATCAAAACTATTTCTGCCTTTGGAGTAGATCAATGCTTGTGACAAAAACTACATTCTGCATTGTAATGTATAAAGAAAAAACAAATTTATAAAGAAAAGTTGGTAAGTTAGTACTTTATTTGGTGGTAACAGAAGAAAATAAGACAAAAAATAAGACAAATAGCTATTACACTATTTTATATTGCAGCATTATATTACTTATGAAAACAGTTGGTGCTGCTGGTGTGCATGTTCTCTTTTCACTGACAGTGTTTGGTGTCTGGAGGGCAGCATTGAGCTACTATACGAATGTCAACCTAACTCACCCTTTTGTCACACTGTGTATAAACTCTTCAGTTTGAACTTCTGTGGTTGACCACAGAGTCTATTTAAAAGCTGCAGCAGCTCAGTTCTTGTAAGAAGCGTGCTCACACCTGTCAACAGGCAGACCACATAGAACAACATGGTTTAACTATCATTTATAATAAACAGCTACCTCTAAAAACAATAGACTGACACTATGAGTGAGTTCAAGCACTCAGATGAAGGATAATGACTATGTCAAAGGCTTTGAACCATGTTTTAATCAGCCAATCCATCTAAAATTTTAAGTTTTAAAAACTTGTTTCCAGTTTTCTTTAGGCTACATGATGTTTAAAAGAAAAAAAGAACTGCCAAGCTTATCTTATTTAATTTTATTAAAAATAGAGGTATATGACTGATGCTTTTTTTTAAACACTTTGTATTTGTACTAAATCCATTTCAACAAAAACTGGATGTGACTTGTGGGTTAAAATGCACAAGACAGCAAGTACAGCTATGACCCAGTCTTTGTCAGTTATACTTTTACGCCAGAGCGGAACTGTGACAATCTCTCCGTCCTTCAGTTGCTGTTTTTGCTCTGTGACCTGGAAGAAGTACAGAATTACAGTCATTGTGGTAAAATGATTATATTCCATGTATTGCAAAAGATAAAGACACGTTTAAACTAATCAGACCTCATTATAGCCTTATTTCTTTTATAATTTAGAGATAGATGACACACGACTTTATACTTCTGTAAAACCAAACCGACACAATATCATTGTTGACATGATTGTTGATCATAATTAAACATTAGGAAAAAAAACTGCTCTGTGTGTAAGATTTAGGTGGATCTAGTCGTATAAATGGGATTAATTATTTATAAGTATGTTTTCATTTGTGTATAATTACTTAAAAATATGAATCATTGTGGGATTTTTCCATTAGAATAAGCCTTTATCTACAGAGGAAGTGGATCCTCTTTCAAGGCGTCTAGCATACTGTATTCAGTCGCCATGTTATAATTGCTTATTAAAGCTACAGCAGCATGTTCAGATGTGTGAAGGGACACGAAGGTGGTCAGGGTGGTTTTGCAGTTTCAGAAATATCTCACTGCAGCAAATATTGTACATGGTATGTGTTCCACTTTTAATAATGGAGGTAAGGCTCGAATAAACAAAATTAATATTCTCATCATAGGCCCTGACACATTGATGGAATATGTTTTATTGTCCCCTTAACGTAGAGTTATGTGGACATCTTCAGGTAAAAGACCTGTGCTAAATTCATCATGTTAGTAGCTGACCACGGAAAGTGTATTTAAAAGCTACAGCAGCATGTTCAGACGTGTGAAAAGACGTGAAGGTGGTCAGGGTGGTTTGGTAGTTTCAGACATAGATTGCTATATCAAACATCGTACGTGGTATGTGTTCCACTTTAAGCAAACTAGTCAGTACTGCGTACAATATCATAAATTAAAGTACCTCTTTTCTCTCTATGTAATAGTAGCATAGGTCACATCCATTTTGGAGTCGACTAGATTTGCTGCTCCAACACCTGAAACAAAAGAAAATATACTGTCATCCATCATTTTAACAATAAAAATTTGAAATAGAAACAAACAGCTAGATGAATACTTGGATGTCAGCAGTTAAAATGTATTTATGATTGTGTCATGTAGATTGTGAAGAGAGAAGCTTAGGCTTCCACTACTGCCTGAACATGTTCAAAGACCAATAAGAAAACATGTGAGAACTTATAGTAAAAATAAAACAGTGTAAAAATAATACCTCTCCTCCCCTTGTGTTTTGTGACTTCAGCATATAGAGGTATTTGTGGACCATCTTCACCGACATGTTCATACACTGAAACAAATCAGAACAATAAAAAATGTGAATAAAAAAATAAAAAACAAACATGCTAACAGCCTGGTACAAAAAACAGTTTTGGTCTCTATAGCTAATTTCCCCGTTCATGACAACTGTACTGAGGGTGAATTTTTATACAACTCACCTGTTCAGATTATATTAAGTTTATGCATAATTTGGAGTCAGACTAAAGGGGTAATTAACATTACAGTGATAAACAATGCAAACATGTGTTATGTTTGATGCTCACCTCGTTCTGATTCTGTTGTTAGCGTCACAGAGGAAAAGCATGCTACTGTATAACAGAAGGAAAAATAATGGTATGAATGAAAAAGTGATGAAGTAGAGATGGATGATTCTGCAAAACCTTTTTAGTTTCAAAGGTTATGGAAATATTGAGGTTTTTGCAAATACCTATATGGTTAAGGTATGACCAGGGTTAATATAATTTAAAGACGCAGAATCAAAGCACTTTCATCATTTTTATGATTTTTACATGATTATTACACATGCATAAGGTACCATTTAGCAGTCGTATGAGGACTCTCTCACAAAGGCTTTCTAACACCTAGTTAACACTTGGTAAGGTTTAGGCAACAAACCTACATGGTTTAGGAAAGGGTTAAAATAAGTAATAATTATTTCTGTCAGTTAACTTACACTACACACACAACGTGAATCAAATATATTACATTACATGTAGATGCTGAGGAGCATGACAAAATGTTGGTATTTGATGACCTAGAAGTTAGAACAAGCCGTTACATTGCATGTATGAAAATAGAGACATGAGAAAATTACATTCTAATACATTACATGCCTGGTTGTCTGTTCATACTCATAGAGGGATAGTGAAAGTGGACCCCATACATAAGCATGTTTAAACTAGTTGAAACAGGTACAAACATATTATGACATCATCATAATTTAATTGGGAGGTATGGATTTATTTTCTTATTTTACGGAGCCATTCCTTACCAAAGAAACTACTGTTAAAATACCATTTGATGAGTATACATACTTAATATTTCTTAATATTCTTTCTTAAGTACTTTTCTGTACCTTTGTGTTTCTGACACTGAAGTATTCCCACCACCAAGAACAGCACGGCCACACACGAAATGGCCAAGACAACCAATAACAGGATGTAGAGCTGAGTGGAGCCAGGTTGGAGAGGATGAGGAGAAGGAGAAGAAGGAAGAGGAGAAGAACTCTCTTGACCCACTTGAGGAGTGAGACTCATATATGCTGTTAACATGAGAACAGATGGTTTGACAAATAATTTATTGACATAAATAAGCTTAGAAAATATCAAAATATTTGATATGTACTATAAAATAACGAAGAATAAAGATTTTATGAAGTACTTGATAATTTACTTGTACAACACTGTTACATCTTACCTCTGACAGCCAGCCAGCTCTCTGCTGATTCCCCTCTTCCAGAGATTCTGCACTTGTAGAGTCCTTCATCAGACTTGGAAACATTGTGAATGGTCATCTCGCCATCATATCCAACCTGATGCATGTGGCCATCTTTGATGAAATCAGCTGGCAGGTTGAAGGATGCTCCCTTTAATCTACAACACAGAGTGACAGTTTGTTGTTCCATCACAGGGAGAGCAGGACTCTCGAGGATTACACCACCACCTAAACAAGAATAAAGAAAATCAGTCATCAGAGCTGATTCTGTAACTTTCCTGTAACAGGAGTTTACCTCCTGTTGATCTACACTGACCTGTGATCAGGTGAATGGTGTCTCTGTCATTCGTACGTCTGTTCTCACACTATGTAACTTTGGGCTCCGGGTCGGGAGAAGTACGTAACGCTTTACGGCACTAAGTCACACACCACCAACTATTTCACTGATTTTGGTGAAACTGGATCATATTTTATGGAGAAAATGTTTTCTGGTTTTCCCTCTGATGTCCTCCGGCTGCTCCGCCTCAACTCTCTGTGATTTACAGAGTTTCCTGATGGACAGTGAAGTAAACTGCTGACAACTGTAGCTGCTGTTAGCTCATGTTAGCTCAGTTTGTTAGCTGCTGTTAGCTCAGTTTGTTAGCTGCTGTTAGCTCATGTTAGCTCAGTTTGTTAGCTGCTGTTAGCTCATGTTAGCTCAGTTTGTTAGCTGCTGTTAGCTCATGTTAGCTCAGTTTGTTAGCCATGCTGCATGGACTGTGAGCATACCTTTGATAGTGATGTTGACAGAGTTGCTTCTCTCTCCCTCCCCATCTTCACACCAGTATTCTCCACTGTGTGATCCAAAGGCAGGTTGAATGTTCAAATATCCTGTCGATGTCTCCCATGGTGAAGTACTTGAGGGACCCTTGTTCATCACTCTCCATCCAGTTGGTCTGTGAAACCCCGTACAGTTAAATGAGATGGACTCATACTCAAAGAACTGCAGTCTGTTTGGAACAACATGAAGAAAAACTGCATCTGAGAGAAAACAAGAAACAGAAATAAGAGACATCTTCTCAAATCTGATATCCAGTCTTTAAGAAAACTTGATGCACGCTGTGGCAACTCACCAGCTTTGTGAACGTAGTTCTGACCTTCAGGAGTGAGCGGCAACAATACATCGACCACTGGAGAGACAAAAGAAGAGAGCAGTGCATCAGTATAGTCCTTATATGTGCAATAACTGTGATCGACATAAAAACACATGAAAACACAAATAGCCTAAAATGTAATCAGGCACCAATATTTTTAACCTTAAAACCTTAAGACAAGTGTTAAGATAGAATACATAGAATTAAATAAAACTGATAATTTACAATATGATCTGATTCATTATTTTAGTTTTCCATTTCCAGTGCATCTTACATCCATAAAAAAAGAAGATAGACTCACACAGACTGATGAGAAGCGCTGTGACCGCCATGCTGTCTTGCCATCGACTGTCTGAGCGTCAGACTGAACACAAGCTAAATATGATGTAGGTGAAGGTGTTGAACTTCCCTTTCCTGTGCAGAGCAGAGGCCACAGCAGTTTATAGAATTAAAACCGTTTCTCAGGTCTCAGTTTCTCTAGTGGATAAAAATACAGTCACAGGTACTATGTTTCTGGGTGCAAACTAGCAAACTGTAAACTCCAAATCAAGTAAAACTCGGACAGTGAGTGATTGTGAGGGCTGTCACATGCATCTATGGCCGGGCCTCACTGATTACTGTATAAAAGTACAACTTTAATCAGTAATGATTGCTTTTAATGTTTAATGTCACCCATTTTATTCTAATGTTTTATGCTTTTTGTATTTCTTTATTAGTCCTATACTAATGCTTTTGAAGTTTAAATGCTTTTCTGTATTCTTATATTACTTTTGTCCTGTACAGTTCTTTCAAAAGCGCTTTATAAATAAAATGTATTATTATTATTATTATTATTATTATTATTATTATTATTATTATTATTATTATTAATTTATTCAGTGATTTTGGTGAAACTGGATCAGATTTTATACAAAATGGCTGCTCAGCTTCAACTCTCTGTGATTTATAGAGTTTTTTGATGGACAGATAGCTTTAGCATAACTAAAGCTAAAGTACCTAACTGCTAATGAACTGCTGCTAACTAATGAGAGAGAGATTGCTAAATAGCAAACTACTAACTGCTGTTAGCTCACTGAACCCAATCAGCCCCGGGATGCCAGGAGTCAAACCTGGCACGAAAATCACCTTGGTAAGCTCCCGTGTTCCCTACCACACTGGCCACCGCTGGTTTCAGGGGGGTCTGATGGTGTGCTCCACCATGCACTAGCAAGTATAGCAAAAGACACAATTGAGTTGCATGATGGGAAATGTAGGATTCAGTCTATTGAATGGTGCTTTTTTAAGTCCACATAACTTTAAAGAAGTGCAACACTTTATTGCTAGAGCGGCCCTTAAGCAGCTGCAGGTTTGGAGGTAAATACACAAAATGTGTTTTGGGAGCCCGTGCTGTTGATTTTTGAATTGTCTTTTCACTGAACACAGGAGAATATGATCCACAAATACACCATATGGTCTGTAGTATGTGGATTCTATTATCAAAGCTTGTTATTCGAAAACTCTGGTCCTAAACTTGGCCTGGCTTGGTTCGGCAGGCTCCTAGAGTCCACACAGGTTTTACCCTTATGTCCATCTCTCTCTTCCTCTCTGTCTCTCTCCACCTCCCTGACAGTCACATGTAAACCTTGTTCTATTCTGCCCTCTGCTGTACAACAGCTACTTATTACATATTTCAAACACATTTTCTTTCTCTGCACAACCAAGATGACAAAGACGAAAACTTACATTTTAAGAAAACAAACAATAATTACCTTAAAGGTCCAGTGTGTCAGATTTACGTGCTTCTGTTTGTGATATGGACACAGTCACTGTCAACTGATCTTGCGTTGAGGCGTTGGTACAAAACATAACTGATATATCCTAAACGTGTTCTTTTGGATTTGCAGACTGGCATACAACATTTTTTTTGTGTGTGGTGTAAAATCTAACATGGCATGCATGTTGATCCAAGCTGACCGACAGACCTTATCTGTTGGTAGTCTGCCAGGGTGGAAATATTTTTTTTAAGGACTTTGACTGTGCAGCCTTGGAGTGAGCTGAAGCTTTGCCGCCTATAACAGGTACAAGGACATTTTAAAATTACAATCTTCTTTTAATACTTGACTGTTATAGAATAGTACCACAGAAAAGTACATAATAATTCATTATTGTGTATTGACAAGTGAGTAAATCATTAATATATTTAAGCTATAGATCACTTGGTTTAGTTAAGTCATGTTATCTATTGAGGAAATCACATTGCGATCATGAGATCAAAATCTCTTATACAAAAGAGACCGGAGAACATTGTTCATACAGCGACAACACAAGAAATTTAAAATACCCACTTTATGCCTTTCAAAATTACCATCGAAAGTCAAAGTGAATCTTTTTTTTCTTGTTTACATAAATGCCTGTAGCAACGGCAAAACAGTCATGGTACGGCTGGCACAATTTACATGTGGTAAACGTGGTTACATTAGTGGAAATATAAGTTTTCATTCAGAACTTTGCTGCATGTAAATATAAATCTGAAAACTGTTTGTATTGTATCATCTATGTCTAATGGTTTCAGGTGATCTCATCATGGCCCCATATGATATAATTATGCATAGTGTGTGTGCTTCTGCAGCAGCCATATGGAAATGGATAGGTAAGACATTTATTCTGAGCATTGGTAAAACTACAAAACTACCATAGTACAGTTGGCACAGTTTACATGTGGTAACCATGGTTACATTGGTGGAACAGATCAAATCATATTTGTAAATCTAAAAACTATGCCTCATCCTGTGCCTTATGATTTCAGGTGATCCCTTTCACATCCCATGCAAATGTGCTATCATTGGTGGTTTGTGTGTTTCTGCAGTCATATGGAAATTGGTATATGACAAAAAATGTAAGACACTAACTTTCTTCTTTTGATGCTGTTAAAAGCTGTCTTTACTGCTTGTCTATATGCCTCTAGAATAGTGTCACAACTACTCTGTGTCCATGAATGTTCATATTCAGTGTATCAACTCTTATTCAATGACAATTTATCTATCTATCTATGGGGGAAAAAAATCAGGGTACAGTGCCACAAATATTCTTATTTTGCCTCTTTATAATAATGAAGTACTGGTCTTTATGATAATGAAGTACTGGTCTTTATGATAATGAAGTACTGGTCTTTATGATAATGAAGTACTGGTCTTATTTTGTTCAGCTTCACAACGTTCCTCTTCAAAAAGTGAGAATGTGGACTTGGAAGACAAGAAGTTGACGGATGAAAAACAACAACAACAACAAAAACTGGAAAATGTGGCACACAAAATTACCACTCTCCGGAACCAGAAGATGATTCTGGAGAACCAAAGGCAGCAATTCAAACTGCAGCTAGAAGATTTGGAGAGAGACAGGGAGGACAACAAGGAGAAGCTTCAGTCAGTGGAGAGGTTAATAACAGAGAGTGAGAGAGAAAGAGCAACTGACAGAACAGAGGAACATTTAAGAAAAAAACAAATGTTATTAGATGCTCAGTGGAAAATGGAGGACAGAATGGAAAAGCTGGAGCAGCTCCAGCTGAACACAGAGAAACAGCTGCAGACTGAAGAGAAAGAGGGTATTCTAACCAGAATGATAGAAAGGAAGAAGACTTTAGAGAACAAGATGCAAGAGCTGCAAGAGAAAGAGAGCCAGAGGAATGAGCTTCATGATTAACCAGAGTAACACTGTTTTTTTTTAACTCGTATTGTCAAAACTTTAGACCAGTTTCATTCCTGACATTGGAAGATGCTCCAAAGTACTGTACCTACGGTGGAATTGTGAGGGATGTAGTAGTACTTTAACACTTTTCCCTCTCCATATATATATACTTCTATTCCACTGTACACTTCAGAAGCAACTATTTTACCACTCCAATTATTTGTCTGCTTTAGTCACTAACTGATTGTTGAAATGGTGTTCTTTGTATAAAAATATACAATGAAAAGGCAATGCATTAAAAGACCTCACTATGTTACTATATCCACCTCAACCAGCTACAACAGTGAAATGCTACTTACACATTGATACATCAACATGCATAATTTATATTTGTACAACAACAAATCACTCACAGTGGACATATCTTTGCAAAAGTTGTACTTTTATCTTTGATACTTCAAACACCTTTGTACTTGTACTTGTAGCTGAAGAGCAAGACTGCAGTAAACTTTCAAAGAGAGACAAAACAGGCAGCTCAGTTTGTCTGTAGGAGTAATCTAGTCTTTTTTATTACTGGCAGTTATTTACCTTGCAGCTAGTATCATGTAACATTCAATGGTTAGTTATTCATAAACAGTGGTGAAAGGGGAAACAAGGTCAACACAGATTTTACAGCAGGACTTTGATCAGGCAGGTAATTTCAGTGAGTGTAGTCTGTACATGAATGCTGAGATGAGTATGAATTTCCCCTTAATTTGCATTGTGGAGACCAGTAAGAAAATCAGTCATACATATACATTATACAGATAAAATTCTAGTTAGATCAAGTCATTTTGGCCTATAAGGGTTTCAGTAGTGTTGCACTAGATGGGCCCAGGACTTCATTAAGGACCTGTAACATCATTTAACAATAATCAATCTGGCAGCTATTTTTTTTTTTACAATCTTTGTAATATTATTTCTCATGATTATTTTGTTGTCTTGTTTTATATCTATATATATTGTAATATTATGATGATTTGCATATGATTATGTATGTGTGTGGTGTACAATAATGAAAATTAATGAAATTGAAATCTTGACCATCGATTGTGATGTCTGTCCTAAATTATTTTTTTTTATCATCATCAGAATTAAAGCATCAAAACAAATGTTTGTTTTGTTTTTTTTACAAATGTATATTACCATATAAAATATAGTGTGGTGAATATGTTTGTCCTCTCCATGTAGATTGAAAATAAAGTAATTACAAGTGATTTACCTTGAAGCATCTGCATCACTGAGAAGTTAGGAGGTTTTGATATGAAACAGTCAAAATCAGTCCAGTTATTCATAAACTCACCAACACAGGGTCATGACACAGAATACAGGTGCAGACGTTTGTGCGGCAACCAACCAAAACACCAGGAAGTCAGTTAGAGAGGATTAAATGAAAATATCAACTAGAAGATACTAAATAACTAAAGATTATTTAATAAGACTACAAGTGAATAGAGGAAACTCTCTTGTGAATCCGGTCAGAGTACAATTTCTTTTTATTTTTTAAATCACACTTTACAGTTAACAGCTTCATAGGCACCGGAGAGAACGGACTCAGAGATACAGGTATGTTTTATTTTGTTGACTATATACAACAAAATATATTTTTCTATTTCAGTTTTAGTGCTTTCATTATCTTTATATTTTAAGGAATGTGTCTTTGCATATCGTGGAGTGCAAGCAAACTGTTTATTTACAGAGTGCATAAAGCCGCTTCTGTACTCGCAGCAGTGTTGCTAAATATGTTCCACAGCTTGTTTAAATCATTTTTATTTGATGTTTTTAACTTTGACTTGTTTCATATTAGTTACAAGCTGTTACAAGTGGCGTGTTTAAACAGGTTTCCTCATTTATTGAAATGTAATTGACTGAATTTAAATCTGAAACCATTGCTTTGTTTTTTTCTTGTTTTTATGTGTGTTGTTTGATGTGTCACATCAAACCTTAATAATGAAACAAATAAAGAGTATAACTCAAAAGTTCCAGGAAATGAGTTTCCTGATACAGATCAGTAAATGAGCGCCATCAGGCTTGGTCACAATCGCACCGTGAGGAATGATGAATCATGCTTTACTGTCTAGAAAAGTGGTTTAGCAAATGCCAGGTGTAAAAGCAAAGTGCAATTTTTTAAAGGGTAATCTTACCTTCTTAGCACAGTTGAAGTCTCATTTTCATTTTCTTTTTCAAAATAGTTAATATACTGTAGATCTCACAGAAAGGCCCAACTCCCTTGGATGAACTGTGTTAAACAAAAGAAAAACAAACATTTACAGCTGATTTTAACTTGAATAAATTCAATCTCTCATCTCTAATGCACCTGTGTGAAGCGCCTTTGCACAACTTTTATCAGCAGCAGTCATTATGCATCAATGAAAGATTCCTGCCACTATTTACGAGCATGGATCCGACAGGCCAAAGGCACACACACAAGAGTAGACTGTCATAGTGAAAAATCTGATCCTTGATGTTTGTCTCTAACAAAATCATATTTTGAGAAAATAATACAATTCATGCTGTGATATGTTTGCCTTTTGGCACATGCTATATTAAAAGTATCTACAAAAGGGAACACATTAGGGTTAGTTCATATTCATAGGTGTATTTTGTATTCTGTTTGTTGTGTAACGATTGACTGAAAGAGCATATTAATACTGTTGTTTTATGGAAATATTTATTTTTGTTGCATGTTTGTTTTATTATTATTTTTATTTATTTTTATGTTTTGTGAGTGCTGGAGCATTTCACAAATAAAATGTGTCATTTTGAGCTGTGCCTTTCAGCTTAGGCCTGTGTGTGAACTGTTTTGAAATTTTAACTGTGAATTTTATGAATTCAGTGTATGTGATGGGACATTTTTAGCACAGAAAAATATATATTGCTTCAGCTTGGAAGTTAGTGTCTGCGTAGCTACCTTGGTAGTTCATTACCTAACTAAAGCTAGAGCTAACAAAAGCTAAAGCGATTTGGCTAAATTGATTGATTTTTGTCTGGCAGTTAATATTTCAGAACATGTTCATTTCTCTATAAATCCAGGATGATTTGCCCAAAATATGGACTCTTCCTTAAACCTGAGCTCAGGTTGGTTTTCCAACACATTGTGATCCTCCTTTTACTGGCAGAACCTTGTAGAGGTAACACACACACACACACACACACACACACACACACACACACACACACACACACACACACACACACACACACACACACACGATTCTGTACATGAGTTATTTCTAATTGCAGGATTTAAGAATATGTGTCTTTTCAGGCCAGCCTGAGGGAGCCGTGCCGTTTCGAACAATAGTGACCCTAGTTGGTGAAGATGTTACCTTGCCATGCCACCTACAACCTGCCACGGACATCGTTTCAGAGAGTATGGAGTGGGGTAGACTTGACCTGGAACCCAGATTTGTCCATGTCTGGTATGGAGGTCAAAACTATCTGGTTAACCAAAACCCAGCTTACAAAGAAAGGACATCAGTGTCAGCCGACAAACTGAAGCATGGAGACTTTTCACTGAAACTCTCTGCAGTGAAACATTCTGATAATGGAAAATATAGATGCCACTTTCCCTCACGTGATCAGACATCTAATGTTGAGCTTGTTGTTGGTGAGTGCTTTTTTTCTGCGTAACATAACATTTTAGTGTAACTGGATCTCTACTGTCGCCATCATCAGTTTGAACTGTGAAGGGCATGGCTGCTCTGCTACAGACTAATTTATGTAGGTCAGATTTCGGTACAATAGGTTCTTTGATGAAGACGTCTAGTATTATAACATCAACTGGAGTATTGGTCAGCTTTGTAACACCAGGAGAGAGTGTCTAACACCAGATTTAAAATCTCCCTTTTTTCAGTATCAGGTTCTGTCTCCTCAGCTGTCATAGCTGGGATTAACATAAACAGCAGTGAACTGGTCTTACAGTGTGAGTCTGAAGGCTGGTATCCAGCGCCTGAGGTGTTCTGGCTGGACGGTGAGGGAAACCTCCTCTCTGCTGGACCTACAGAGACAGTCAGAGGTCCTGATGACCTCTATACTGTCAGCAGAAGATTGACTGTGGAGAAGAGCGACAGCTTCATCTGTAGAGTCCAACAGAAGAACATCAACCAGACCAGAGAGACAAATATTCAGATTTCAGGTGATTTGTAGTTTGTTAATGTCCTCATTATATGTCAAACAGCTGATATGTAGGTTTACTGTATATAACTACCATGTGTTTATCATTTCAGCTGATTACTTTGGTGCCACATCTTCTTCTGCCACTTGTGTCGGCATTATAGTGGTCATTTTGCTCATGTTTAGTCTCGCAGCAGCCTTCGTTGTGTGGAAATGGAAACAACACCAGAGCAAAGGTTAGTATGTACTCATATACAGTATACTTTTTGACTGTGATATAAACAATCAAACACAAGATGGCACTCTTGGCTACATCTTTACAAATCAATGTTTGTAAGATGTTTAAAGACATTAATGTATGCTAAGGATGCATTTTTTAAATGGGAAAAGATGATTTAATCAAAAAAATAAATAAATAAGTATACAGTAGTGACTTGTGTGAACCTGGAATCCTGTACTGTGATTGGTTCTAGCCCCCCATGACCATGAAGCAATAGACTGAAGTTCATGTTAAGACTAAATTTAACTAAATTAATCATAAATGGGTTCCTTTTATGTCATTTTGTTATGAAACACTACACTGTAAGGTATTTGATAATACTGTAATATGTTTCTATAAAATAATATTGTTTTATTCTCTCTCAAGTTAATGAATTTATGTTTGTAATAGCTGTACTTTTCTGTTCTCACTCTCCCCTCCAAAACTAAAAACACAGTTTCCAATAAGGCTGAAGCGAGAGAGCAAGAACAGCTCATGGCACAACAGCAGCTAAAGGAGGAAAAGGAAAAACTTGAAGAATGGTTACAGAGGAAACACAAAATCCTGGAAGAGGAGATTGGGAAACTTGGGAATCTGCAGGAACAAAGCAAGGAACTGAAAGACCTGAGAGATCAACTCAAACGTGAAAATGAGGACAAGGAGAAAAACATAGAAGATATTGAGAAGAAGGTTAAGTCAGTGGAAAAGAGGATAGAAACTGACAGCGAAATAAAAAGCATAATATTAATAGCCAAAAACCAGCTGTGTGAAATAAAAAAAATATATCAAAAACTTGATCAATACACAGGAACTCTACTGACCAAAACAGACGGTTTGTCAAACAGAATGACAGACTGGATGAAAGAAATGGATAACCACAAGGATAAAATCAGTGAGCATTCTGAGGAGACTCAAAGGACTTCAGTCAGTGCAGAAGGAGGGAACCTGACCCATTCAGATTAATGAAGGAATTTACTTTGTGAATATTATTAACTGTGGTCCTAATGTTGCCTCCTTTTTATGTACTGTAATATTGTGATTTATAACTTTGTGATTGTTTTCTTTGTTGATGCAGTTTGGAGCATTTTTTATGTTTTCATTTGTGAATCATGTGAGAGCTCTGGCAGATAATTCATCAGAATTTGGTGCATAGAACTGTAATCTCCATGTTGACTTACTGTTGGCTGTATAAAGACCTTCGCCTTCCTGATTAGTTTCTAGAAAAGAAATCACAAGTGATATATCTTTTCGCCTTTTTTCTATGGTTTTCTATTTTGTCTGGAAGGCAAAAATGTGTTTTTCTAAGCTGTGTTTGGGCAGAGCGCCGAGTGCAAACTAATGAAACTGAAGTGTAGAAAATTACTAAATTAATAAAAATTTTAAAATATTCTTTTTTCAATATTATTTATTAAAAAAAAGCAGGACCTAAATCCTTGACAAGTCATGACTTTTCTGACTTTTGATGATTTTGCTTTTTATCATGAAAATCTCTTTCTTCTGAAGATCTAATCAACATAATGAGGAAACTTTACTTTTTACTGGGGCCTATATTGACTAGTGGACCAACATTCAAACTGAATTGTGCAAAAAAGCTGCAGTTTCCTAAGTTTTGTAGAAGCAATAAATCATTAAAACAGACACAGAAACCGTGTGTGTAAATAGTCTATTTCTGCCCTCTGCAGTAAATCAGCCACCTGTCACACACTTCCTTCCTCTCATATGTTATGAAGAAATTAGTTGTTCCTGAAGCTTTTCTTTTCTTGATAAAGTGAACATTTACTACAGTTGATGAAGAAAACAAGTCAAGTGCTGATCAATGTCAAAAATTGAGAAATTTTAATCTGCAAATTTGTACTTTGTACTTTGGACACGAGATGTCAAGAAGCGTAAAAAGAGGACCAGAGGCCTATATGCCAGAGAAGCTGGTGAACGTTTCTTTATCCTGTGTATGTACCGGTGATAATAAAAATGATAAACCTAAGTCATCTGTCTGTACGTCATCTGTGCCGACAGAACCTGCGGTGGCAACAGCAAATGCCACAAATGTATAGACCAGTAAATTACAGTTACAGATAATGGACGGATCTTGACTTTATGCTCTGTTTCATCATATCGGATAATATTGTCCTGTTCTTGTCAAAATCTGTGACTGTTAGTAACTCCCTTTGCTATGCAGATATGGGAACAGGGAATCAGTAAGTCATCAAAACCTATTGCACAAGGTGCCATCAAGTGTGAAAAATACCAAGGTGATGCACTATCCCCTATTATTCTGTGTTATATTACTATAAATGATAGGTAAAAGGTAATACTTGCATTGCTGTGCCATGAGAAACAATGAAACCTTCCAGGACACATCTCATTTTTATTTTATCATGTTTTATTTTATTGCTTTTTCTTGAACAATCACAGTTTTGAGTACAACTGTACATGGTTCTGTTTAAAAACCAACCATGACAAATGGGAAACAGCAGTTATCAACATAGAATCAACAGATAAAATATTTAATTACACAGAAAAATATAAAAAACATCCCAACAGTCATGATGGCTCAGTCTACAAGACTTCACTGAATACTCTGTGTGCTTTCTGACCCTTTTCATAACCCCACTTTCTTCTGACTTGGTTTTTAACTGCACAAAATATTTCAAGACATCAACGTTTCAGCAGCTGCTAAAACAGCATCAGAACCAAAGTATGTGACCTTCCTTTTATGTGAGGGACCTGATATAAACCACAGCCTCTTTTCACACAGATGTACAAATGGTGTGGTTATTCTGCAGAGGGTTAGAAACGCTCTCAGAGCAGATGGTAAGTATGTAGACACTCGGGTTTAAAAAAAGAATCGAAACGGAAAACTGCGTATTATAGAGAGCCAAAGTGGTTTCAAACATTTTCAACATCTGAGTATCTTAACCTCTCTTCACCCCGGAGAAACTTTCTCATGATATACATATCTACTGGTCAGCTTTATTTAAATTTTCTACAAATTTAAAATCAGTCAGAAAGAGTAATCTATCAATAGATGCCACTTTAACAACTTTATTTTTGTCAGAAAATAAAGCACAATTCTTGACTATGAAATTATTTTCACACATTTGCATGAAGCTGTAATTTTCCACTGACTACTACCAATTTCTGTCATTGCCATTTTATTATCTAACATATTCCCTTTACATCCTGATAGTGTAATAGCCGCAGCATTTTTTTCCAACATGTAAAATATAAAAATTGATTATAAAACAATAACATTTATTTTGTTCCAACATGACAGTTCAGTTATATTTAAGGGTAAATAGGTCAATGGAAATTAGGCATAGGGCTATTTATTAACTGCAGAAAGGCTAGTAAGAATCGGTTGGCTAGTCATTAATGATCAGTCAGTAAACACAACCTAACATGTACATACCCGTATGACTTGTGGAGTTCATTGGGCCTCCTTATTTCAAAGTCAATTTCAAGTCATTTTTTATTCATGTAGGGCCAAATCATAACAGAAGTAATCTCATGACACCTTCCATATAGACCATATTAACTTCCTTCATTTGGCCAAATTAAGTGAAATTAAATGAAACAAGCCTCTCTTTTTTTTCTTTACCTCAATGGTTCCTTGAGTGACGTTTTCTCAACACAAACAGCAGCAGAGCAACCCATAAAATGGTGGCAACAGTCCTTATGAGGAGGTAGAGGAGAACAGGAAGTTGATCAGAACAAAACGTGGTATTCACTTTTGGACACTCTGAAAAGATCATAGAAAGTATTTGTTATAATATAATCAGATAATCCCTTAGTGTTAAAGCTTTAAAGATCAAAATGAATATATTTTTGTTTCATGTATGTTTGATATTTTAAATGTGCATCACCGTTGACAGCCAGCCAGCTTTCTAGTGATTCTCCAACCCCAAAAATGTTGCACTTGTAGAGTCCCTCATCAGCCTTGGAAATTCTCTGAATGGTCATGTTGCCTTCAGAGCTGTTCCCAATAAAGAGGCCATCTTTATAGAAGTCAGCTGTGATGCTGGTGGTCATCTTGTTCAGGCAGTGTAGAGTCACAGCGTCTCCCTCCATTACAGGAAAGACAGGACCCTCCAGGACCACAGGAATAACTGATCAGCGTGTTTCATAAAAAAAAAAAAAAAAAAAAAAAAAAAAAAAAAAAAAAAGATAAGTGATGTAAATTATTGAATTACCTTTAACCACAATTGACCATGAAGAGTATTTGATTGACTCCTTTAAGTTTTACAGTCATCATATTGTTACGCTCCTTTAAAGTTTATCTTCCTGATTTTGCAAACCAGAGTGTGACCTCCTGTTGTTGTGTGAGGATCTTTGCATAGTACAGAGCTCCAGTTGATCAACCACAGCTGAATGGAATCCAGTTGATCAGGGTGTGCCTATTTAAGACCCGGGGTATGGTTGAATAGTCAAAAAAATTAGCTCCTAAGTCTTTTCCTAACCACTTTTCCTTGACCTCGATAGAAAACGTCAGGAGGTCAAGGAAAGATGTGAAGGAGAGTTCATAAGGAGTTAGGAGAAGACGACTACAGTGTTCAAAGAATCTGACTGCTCTTACACTAGACTACATCATCATGTGACGGCGAATGTTATTGACGTGATCTGTGGTAAAACTACAAAGTCCAAAAGATGGACTACAAAACGCGCATCTGAGATACTTCCTAGATACTCCCCGTATGTTCTTACTGTGTTTTTAATGCAGGAAATATAAACGTGGACAACCCGGTGAAACATGTGACGTCATCATCAACGTCAGAATTCAAATAATAAATGAATATTGTCCACCTGTCACAGAAGTCACATGAATTGTTTGTTACGCTGGTATGGTCGCTCACCCTCCTGTCCACTCATATAGAAACATATAAAGATAAAGATATATGATTAATCAGAAACGGTAACTTCATGATGATCTGCAGGACGCTGGATGTCACAGTTACAAACAGTTTTTACTCTGTGTGTGAACGCAGCTCCACAGTCAACAACACAACACACTTCATGATCAAACACGTATGTTCATATTCACACGCTCTCTCTGCTGCAGGCTGCATCACACTGTTTAAATACATTCATGTTTTCTGGTTGTGAATGACTGAACGGTGCGCCGTTTTTTATCGCTGCCGCAAGGAATTGTGGGACAGCATTACCTCCTTTCCTTTCATAAAGGATGGTCCGGTGTATCCTATCCTAAAGGAGATACTAAAGGAAGCATTGAAGCTCCTTTCCTTAACAGTTTGAGAATTCGAACAGCTCTTATCATGGCGGCTACATGAATACTTCCGGGTCATTTCACTCAGTGAGGAAGGTTCCTAAGCAAATTTGACTATTCAACCGCACCCCCGGTTCCTGCCATGGAAAGCAGGGACTTGGCAGAGAGTGTGGCTTTGTTTGCTGCCACAGACTCGCTGAAAGAGTTACCTGTGTTTTGGTTGTGATTAGTTTGTTTTTGTGATTGAGAATCTGCTAATTTAGTCATTTGTGTCATTAGTCACCTTTGTCACCCTAGATTTCACTGTTAAGACTGAAGTGGTAGGAGTGACTGTGTTTTTGTTAGTGTGTACTTGATACAATCCGTACACCCTAGATGTGGACGTAATATGATGCTACTACATACTGTAAATAGGGTACACAGTATAATTTAAAATCTGCATAAAATCTTTATTTTGTCTTACCTTTGACAGACAACCAGCTCTCTGCTGATTCTCCAGCTCCAGAGATGCTGCACTTGTAGGGTCCTTCATCAAACCTCGAAACACTGTTGATGGTCAGGTCTCCTCTGTAGCCGGTCCCGATATGGAAGCCATACTTGTGGAAATCAGCTATGTGATGTATGGGAGCTTTATTCTTTCTACAGCGAAGAGTCACGGAGTGTCCCTCCGTGACGGGATAGACGGGAAGCTCCAGGATAACAGCACCACCTGAACATGTGAAGAATATATTTAATTACTGTGATCAGGTTTGTCAGGGATTAAAAACACATTTAATGTAGTGTAAAAATAACAGACAATGTAGTGGATATTGTGTGTGTTATTTATTTTATTTTTTTTTTTACGTTACTATTACTTTAGGAAACTGGTGTGCCATTTAACTATTTAAAGAAAAGTTGGACTGCTAATGTAATCTATTCCAACCGTCACCATGATAACAGTAGTTACGTAAGTGCTTCTTAGACCAGCCACCTCTTTAATAATCAGCTTATTTTGATGGGTGCTCACACACTTTAAATCTTACCTTTAACCGTTAGCCAGTGCTGTGGCGATTCTCCAGCTCCAGATATGTTACACTTGTAGAATCCTTCATCAGACTTGGAAACATTATGGATGGTCACATTTCCTGTATCACTGCTCCTGATGAAGACACCATTCTTGTAGAAATCAGCTGTGAGGTTGAATGGAGTTGTCTTGTTTCTGCAGCGTAGAGTTACTGTATCTCCTTCCATTAAAGGAAGAACAGGACTCTCCAGGATCACAGAACCGGCTGATAAGACATTAACAGAACTTGTGTGAATCAAAACGTGACTAAATTTATCATCAGAATAAAATGGCAAGTCTGTCATAGATGTAGAATTATACATATCGTAGTGACATAGTGCCTCTTATTACAATCCTGTCTCCTAGAAATCATGTTTATATATTAATTTATTCCCCAAGTATGCTGACACATTCAATTTAATTATGTTCAAAGGCAACATCTTTAATTGACCTTAAAGTGACAACATAACCATTAAAAAAATTATGACAGATTCAGACAGTTTCTGCAGGCAGTTATTGTTTTACAAGATCTGATATTTTAGCAGAAAGAAAATCTAATACATCAGTACAAACAGTTTTGTGACTGATATGTTAAATTATATTTGAGTTACATCAAGGATAAACCAGCTGGAACTGTGTATTTGCTTTTGCAAATTATTTGTACATAAACATAATTTCTAGTATACAGGGTTGAACACTGACCAGACACTACTTATAGAAAACAAAATCTAGTTTTTGTTCAAGACAAGGATGCAGATTTGTATCTACTTACCAGCTTTCTGAGCATAATACTTCTGCTGAACTTGTACAATAAGCAGCCATAAAGAGTTCGTCACTGGAGAGACAAAGGTAGAGAGCTGTGTATCAGATGTTGTGAAAATACAAATATCTAGAAACTGTAATCGCACTAAATAAAGAGTAAAGCTGATGGCTGTTGCCAAAGGAGACTTAATGTTTAAACACACATTTAATGCCGGCTATATTTAGATGCAAATTATTATATGTCATGTAAATAATTAGCCACATGTCATATGTGACAGAAAGTACAATAATTCCCTCTGACATGAAGTAGTCATTCATTTGCATAAAATACACATAAAAACCACAAATTTCAACTAAACGGGCCAAAAGTAGTTAAAATTAGCTCAACCTTAAACATCTACAGCAGTAAAATGTAACATGCATATTAATGCAAGACAATCTTTTGACTCCTAATACATTTTAATTGATCCAATTGCTGATTACAATTAATATGGAGACAACTCAGTACTCACACAGTCTGATGCAGAGGGCTGTGACCTCCATGTTGTCTTCTTAGTGAAAGTCTGAGCATTAGACTGAGATACAGCTGAAGTAAAATGGAGGCAAGACACTCCTCCTCACTCTAACCTTTCCGGTGCAGCTCCTTTCTGGGGTAAAGGCAATGGTAAATAGGTCATGTCATATATGGGGACCCTGTGCTAATCTCTGATCTTACAGCTTTGTTTTATAGGTCAGAAAACCCCCCTTAAGACCTTTTTATTTCAGCTAGCATTGTGTCACCACAAAATAACTGACACTTGTCAGAGCTGGAACTGAGTGCTATCAAAGAGCAACAGGTTGGTGTCTGAAATGATCTGGTGTGAATATTCTGCGCAAAACAGTCGTGATAATTGGCCAGCAACAGCATTTTTTATTTTCTTTACTGATCACCACCTTGACTGATGCTCCAGAAAGCACCAAAAATGCAGTTCCTCAAACAGCCACTAGAGGCAGGCTATAAAATAAGTCAGTCTCCATAAGCCCCCATGTTAAAATGTCCAACTTCACAGCAGAAATAAACATGTTTACAGCCTGGTACATCAAGCAAGCGCAAGAGCAGGCATACAGGGCCTGGGCCGTGCAGAGACCTTTGGAGGGGCATGCTCAAAGTTAAAAGGGGGCACATGGAGCACGAATTTGAACCACCATACAGAAACATATCTTACAATATAACTGGTTGAATTGTAGCAACCCATATTCATAACGAATGTAACATGGAATCACAACATACACATATATATATACACACACACACACACACACACACACACACACACACACAGTGACATTTCATACCTTTTCAAGCCACGAATTTGCTCCATGGTGCTGTTTTATAATCTGCCCTTTATTATTAAGCAAAGCAAAGACCCTCCAGAGAGTTGAGGGGAACCTGTCATTCAATAGAAATAGTATTTATGAAGTTATTCTGTCACTCTGCTCTACGCACACAGCTCTCTCTGTTGTCCCTCCCCCACAAGACTCCAGAGTCCTTTGATTGGCTAGAATACGTCATAGTATAGGTACCCTCCTCTGATTGGTTGAAAAAGAAACTAGTCTGCCTAGTAACGTTTGTCCATTCGTTGACTGCGCTTTCAGTCTGCCGAATATCTATTTTTCGATTGGTCTTTTACACGGTGGCGTAGAACAACAAGAAAGTGTCGGACAGACACAAACCGCACATCTCCGTCTTCAGCGGAATCTGAGGAAAACAGTGAAACAAACCACATCTCTCTATCATAAACCGTTTCGGACATATTTACAGATACGTAAAACTTACGACTTTTAGGCGGATCCGCCCAATCCGTCCTCAGACGGTTAACTAGCGGCCAGAACTTACGAGAGGTGTGTGCAGAGTCAGACGCAGCCACACAGGATGCTCGCTTCACTTCACACTGCAAAACATACTCACCATCAGTTGTTTAAGTCCTCCAAAACATACTCACCATCAGTTGTTTAAGTCCTCCAAAACATACTCACCATCAGTTGTTTAAGTCCTCCCTCCGGTCTTCGGTATCTAGACTAGCAGGGACCGTCTCTAGCAGCTTAGCAGCGCTTAGCTACAGGGCAAGTGTACGTTGATCATGTGACCGACCGAGGGCAGATCTAAATTATTATTATTTTGGGCCACACAGACAGACTTTCACACACACACTTACAAAAACAAAAAACAGAAAAACAAACAACAACAACAATAAAAAAGCGTTGGAATTTCCCAGTGTACCTGAACGCACCTCGGTGAATTTCGTGCTGCGCAGCTTGAGCCAACGGCGGGAAATCTCCTCTCCTCCTCTAGAGGTAAGCTACATTAGCTGTGTGTGTCTTCTGCTGCTAACTCTTTAAAAAGTAAAAGCACACACGAGTAAAGGGGTTTAAAATAACATTAAACCGGCCTGATAACTGATACATAGCTCACACATTAGCTACAGGAAAGATAGCTTCTATGTAGCATCTGTGAACATACAATAACGTGTCTGCTAACGTTAGCAACAACGCTAACGGTTAGCGTTGCTAATGCAACCGTTGGCTCATATAACTGACAGAAAAGGGAGAGTTTTAACGTTTTTTTTCCCACTAAATAAGAAATGTTGTCTTTCCTTTTGTTTCACTCAGTTACTTTAACGTCACCGTGAAGCTGGAAAATATAAATACATAAAATATAAAGTTTTTATGTTGTTATATATATATATATATATATATATATATATATATATATATATATATAATTAGATTTATATTTTTAGGCGCTTGACAGCATTAATATATATTAGGGCTGTCAAGCGATTAAAGAACAAAAAAATTAATTAATTAAAGGCTCTGTGATTAATTAATCGCACATATTTTTTTTCTGTGAAAAGCATCCAAACATATTCAAACATGTTTCAAATCAAACTGAATTTAGTAACTGAATAAATCAATGAAAAATAGACATTTTAAGCATGAAATATGTTTTATATAGTAAAATTAAAAAGAAGTTTTCTCTGTTCATATTCAATACGAGCAACTCAGGACAAACCTCTAACCTCAACCTGACAGCACAGTAACAGTCTCTGTGACATCAGGACTTTTTTCCAACATCTTATGTGTCAAAATAAAGTTAAGTTAGTTCAGAGGACGCTCTCTGTAAAACCTCTGCCTGTCCTCTAACACTGATTGTTCATTAATCAGCCGTTAGTAGACTTCATCAGTTTGTATCTGAACGCCTGGTCGATGTGGACTGAAGTTTCCCAATTCCACTAGTGGACGCAGCTGATTAATCTGCATAATCTTTTTTATCGCGGTAATTTTTCTATAATTAATTAATTGAAATTAACACGTTAATTTGACAGCCCTAATATGTTTTAGACTAGATATTTATTTTATTTATTATATTTTTTGGATTTTTCTGTTATATCTTAGCTGTATTCTGTCTTTCTTTTTAAAAAAAAAAAAAAAAAAAAGTATACTCTTACTTTACTTTGTGTGTGTGTGTGTGTGTGTACAGTGCAGAAATATTAAGTAATTTTTTGACACTTTTTGGGTGCTTTTTTTCCCCCATTTTGTATTTACAAGCTTTTATTTAGTAATGAGATTTATAGGCCACATAGTGTGTGGTGCTTCTCATCCATATATTAATGGCAATACTAAGTAAGTCTCATAAGTCATTCAGGTTGAAAGGCCACACATGGTTTGTGTCAGTGAGATTTGTCAAAGTGTTGTGGAAAAATTTAGGAAGGTGGTCCACCTGATAACATACAGTTGGCTGTTGGGTGCTTTTAATTTGAAAATCCAAAGCTTCCCAGGTAAGATACAGCTATTCTATGGGCCTAGTTTTAAAAATCAGCTTAGTATGAGAAGCCTTGTGAATTTCTAAGTGTTATAAGAAATATGGAGAATCTTCATAGTGTGTAAGTGTGTTTTGCACATGTGGTACAGTATAAAAGACGACACTGACATCTTGCTTCCTCTCCTAGGCAAAGGGAAGAAGCTGGACTCGAAGGGGCTGTGCTCAAATTGGTGAGTAACAGAAAATCTTAAATGAAACTGGAAACACATATCTTAACTGTGGATCATTGTTTAACTCGCTTACATTTAACAACAAAGCAGCCTTGCAGTTTGAGTTTTAAAGGTTCAGTTAGCTAGCTTAACAACTGTTGTTATTGCTTCAATGCGTTATCTGCTCCCAACACTAAAAAGCTAAAATTTAGCTTATTCATTTGAAACACCGGTGAAAGAGGGCGCCCACTTGACAACCCGAAGGATGCCATCGTTCACTTGAACTCCACAGAGTCTCATCGGTGCCTTAGGTATTAATCTATTGAGGGATATCAACACCTTGTCCTATACAACAGATCCTCAGATTTTAATTTCAATTTGAGTTGCACTTGACAATTTTATGTTGAGAAATCGTGTCTATTTCAACTGTCGCGAATTGTGAACTCCCACTAATGACGAACAAGGAAGGAACAAAAACAAGGTAAGATCATTTCAATTCAATTCAATTAAGTTTAACCTGGTTGAGCTAGCTAGCTTAGCAAGGCTGCTAGTTTGATGGGCACTTTAGCTAACCTTTTTATCACTTCACATGATCTGCAGCATTTTAGCCTGCAGGCTTAAGGTGATATTATAATATAATATAGTATAAACAAATTTGTTTTCATTATTCTGAAAGTCTGAGAAAAGTTGCATGTCTATTTGATGTCTCGTTTGTAATGTGTTATCTGCATTAAACACAAAACGTCAAGTGCTGTGCATTCAGATGGATTTCAACTTGCAACGTGAATGTTTGCGCTAATTTAAACTAGTGTTAAAAATTCCCAGCATTGATGATCAAGAAAGAAACAAGGACAAGGTAAGTTAAATTAAATTAAGGTCCAGTTGGTTGAGTTAGCTTAGCAAGCCAGCTAGCTTGATGGGCACTTTAGCTACTTTCATCATCGCTTTAGATTATCTCTAGTGGTTTAGGCTGCAGGCTGTTAAACTGCCTGGGCACATGATAACGGAGCTGAGCACATGACTTTTACAAGTATATTAAATCTCAGATAATAAACCTGCCTCATTAAGGCATTGTATTACTTAATCTACATGCTTTCAGTTAAAATAGATATCTTTGGGCTTTAACTGGCGACGTGTCCAGTGTATTCCCCGCCTCTCACCCCTTGTCAGATAGCTAGCTTAGCAAGCTAGCTAACTTGAAGGACACCTGATCTGCTTTTGTTATTGCTTCACATCATCTGCGGTATTTTAGTCTGCAGGCTGTCCAACTGCATTCATAGATAGAGGAGCAGATCACATGACCTTCATCTGCATATACTGTATGCATATACTGTACAGCTTGTACTGTAAACCTACCTCAGTGGTTTTCCATTAGACCACCTCCGTAGTTTCAGGTAAAATGTATAACTTTTTGGGCATAAAACTTCCATAAAATGGATTCATGTAATACATTCATTTACATAATTTTGATGAAATACCCCATAATATGCATAAAGAGGTTTTCATTACTCAGATAGTTTGAGGTACAACCATGATTATTTGAGGAATGTGTCATTTGTAATCTATCATCTGCACAAAACACCAAAGGTCAAAATTTCAAGTGCTGTACAGTCACATGGATTTCGACTTGCGAACTGAATTTTTGCGTTAATTTTAACTTCCGGATTTCCAGAACTGAGTTACAGAATTCCCAGTATGGATGAAGAAGCAGGGGACAAAGCCAAGGTAAGATCAATTAAGCTCCACCTGTTTGAGTTAGCTAGTTAGCAAGCTAGCTAGTTTGATAGGCACTTCAGCTAATCTTGTTATCACTTCACATGATCTGCCGCATTTTTAGGCTGCAGGCTTAAACACAGAAATATACTATTATAAGTATAACTATGTTTTCATTATTCTGAAAGCTTGAGAAAAGCTGTATGTCTGGTTGTCTGGTTTGTAATGTGTCATCTGCACTAAAAACGAAACGTCAAAATAGTCATTTAGCTGATGCTACGTTAATTTTAACTTGCGGATTTAAAGCACTGAGTTACAAAATTCCCAGCATTGATGATCAAGGAAGACACAAAGACAAGGACAAAGTTCAGTTAAGCTCCAGCTGGTTGAGTTAGCTTAGCAAGCCAGCTAGCTTGATGGGCCCTTTACCTACTTTTCTTATCACTTCAGATTATATGCAGTGTTTTAGACTGTCCAACTGCCTCTATAGATAGAGGAGCCGATCACATGACCTTCATTTACATATTACATCTTTTACTGTAGACCTACTTCAATGATTTTTCATTAGATCACCTCCTTGCTTTCAGTTAAAATGGATGAATACTTTGCCATAAAACTTCCATAAAATAAATTATGATTATATTTATTCACATAATTTTGCTGAAATATACTATAATGCATAACTAGGTGTTAATTACTATGGTTGGAGGGACAACTGTGATTGTATGAAGTATGTGTCTGTCATCTGCACAAATCACCGAAGGTTAAATGTGTGCAGTCACATGGATTTCGATTTGCGAACTGAATTTTTGCGTTAATTTTAAGTTGGGAATTTTCAGCACTGAGTAACAAAATTCTGAGCATTTATGGACAAGGAAGAAACAAAGGCAAGGTAAGATCAATTAATCTCCAGCTGGTTGAGTTGGCTAGCTTAGTGATAGAGGAGCTGATCATATGATCTTTACAGGTATATTGCATGTTATATAACAAACCTGCCTTGTAGAGGCATCATATTAGTTAATCTACATGCTTTCAGCTAAAATCGATATTTTTAGGTCTTAAACCCCTGCAAAATGTAAAACAGATTGTGGTAATATATCTATTCACACAATATTCCTGAAATTTGATTAAATTAACTGCCGACATGTCCAGTGTATTCCCAGGCTCTCGACCCCCTGTCAGCTAGCTAACTTATAGCTAGCTTGAAGGGCACTTTATCTGCTTTTGTTATTGTTATTCATTACTGCTTGCTTGTGATGAATTGGTGACATGTCCAGAATATACCCCGTCTCTCGCCCCCTTGTTAGGTAGGATTGGCCCTGGCCTCTCCACCTCCACCCATTATATCTATAGACACCCCGGGCCCTCTCCCATGAAGTCCACCATGTCAATTTGAAGGTGGTGCAGTGGTCAAGTATACTAATCAGCATGGTGGAGATGTAGTATCTAATAAAACCCAACTCTGATGCCGTGAGGTATGTCACACATGTTCGTATGATGGAGAGGTTTGGAATTTGTTATCTGCACCCAAGCAGCAACCTCCAGTGCTGGAAAATTAAAGCAATGCGGACGTGCTAAAACCTGTAATCCTTCGAGTGGCCGCTAGACAGAGTCAATCTCCATGAGCGGCCATATTAAAATGCCCAATTTCACAGCAGAAACATGTTTACAGCCTGGTTCAGGCATTGGTTTTGGTCTCCATAGCTAATTTTCACGTTCATGACAACTGTTAGTGGGGTGATATGTATATATATTTAGATTAGCCGAGAGCCGGAAGAAATAGTACATTTAACATGGCGGTGTCCAGTGTCACATATTTTCGACTTCAAAACAGAGCTTCAGGCGAATTGCGTATTCGTGTCAATTTCAACTCAGGAATTCTGTGACAATTTTGACTTGAATTACCAGAACTGAGTTTTAACATTCCCAACATTGATGTACAAGGAAGAAACAAAGACATGGTAAGAACAATTAACCACAAGATGGTTGAGCTAGCTAGTTTGAAGGGTATCTCAGCTACTTCTGCACTGTTTTATTCTGCAGGCTGTTCTACTGACTCGGCATGTGATAGAGGAACTGATTACATGACTATCATTATCAATAAACCTGCCTCACTCAAGTGTCTTTGGGTGTAAATGCGAGCATTAATGGTTTTCAGCTTGCTAATTTCCACCACTGAGTTACAAAATTTCAGCATTGAACAAGGAGGGAACGAAGATAAGGCAAGTCCAATTAGTCCTACGATTGGTGAACTTGCTAGATTAGCAAGATGCCAGCAAGCCAGCTGGTTTGACCCATACTTAAGCTGCTGTTGGTATCATTTTGCATTATCTGCCCCTTTCTGTCTGTTGGCTGTTCAACTGACTCTGTAGGTCAGATAGGCGCTGATCACATGACTTTAACCTGCATAGTTTATCTATAATAAATTACCTCATTTAGGATTTTTAATGGATTATTTGCATTCTTTAAGTTAAAAACTATACCCTTTTGTCTATAAAAATGGACAAACTAAATGCTTTAGGTGTGCCTACTCTAGGTATACCCTTTTGTGTTTTTATGGTCACCATGGTTTCTCCTTCAGGTTGAAATGAGAGGTGAGGCAAGGCAGTTCAGTAACTATCATGCTAATTGCTAGTGAATCCTACAGACTGGCCTTTTACAGGGACCGACAGGGACAGCCCTTTGATTGAGCAAATCAATCAAAGGGCTTCAGTTGTCTTCAAAAATAAAATGTTTAATTCAGATCAAATTTTTCCACATTCAGAACACCTTTATGAAACAGTCTTCTGAGTGTTCAAAGAAGGATAATACAAATAGTGGGATTTGAACCCACAACCGTCAAACTGTAAAGCACTTTTATTTCCAGCTGAGCTCTCAGCACTCCATCAAGTCAAACAAATTGAACACAGTAAGAGTTTGTCCACATGAACAGATTTCACTGTGATCATGTTTCAGTGTGAAGTCTATAAACTTTGTTTCTCTGCAAATTGATAAATGTGCAGTTTCCACAGCTTTAATCTGATCTTTCTCTGATAAAGTATATGTGCTGGTGCTCTTTTCAGAAAATTTGCGTAACAGCTTGCAATTGGCCCTGCTGATCTGAAACAACCAGCCAGAGGAAGATGCAAATTTTAAGTGATACATTAACTGCCAGTTTGTGATGGGGTTTACGCCTGAGCTGACGGACTTAAGACCTACAACAGGTACATAATACTTTATATCACTCAAAAAGCTACATTAGCTGTACAATAATTTTAAAAGCTAGTTATTTATGGTTATTTTACTGTGAACTGTTAATATTAATGTTTAAATCAACAGTTACTTATGAAAGGGATTGCAGTTGGTCATAATCTATTTACATTACAAAAATCCCCAAGTCAAATTTAACCTTGTTTTACAGACTGTAATTGAACAACAAAGGGTGCACTTTATCATGCACTCAAGAAAATGAATTATTTGCTGATGTTTTTAATGACCTATGCTGGCCTTTTTAGACTGTGACATTTAATGCATTATTATTTTATCATTATTCATTATTTAGCAATTTACAGTGTTCACATTATAATTCACAGTGTAACGATTATTTTATCTAAATTTGTAAGTTAAGATTCTACATATGAATTTGTTTTTTGAAGTTCATTTGTTTTTAAAAGTTTATTATATGTTCCCATAATGATTAACCATGTCTTGAATCTCTACGTAGTTCTTTCACTTGTGGGTTTTGTCCTTCTCTCAGCAACCTGTTTTGAAGGTAACTTACTCTACGCACAAACATATCTATTTAACGTGATGGTAATGTCTAGGGTTTTATACATACTGTAACAAAATGACAAATTATATTATATTGTAATATAATTCTGTGAGAAATTAAGTCACTAGTTTAACATCAACTTTGTCTAGAAAGCACAGGCGACCAGTTATCTGAGGTATCTAAATTTACATGCAAATATTGTCTTACAGTCTTCTTCGTGTACATTTGCCAGCACATTGTATTATGATCAAAGACCTTTAATTCATTGCTGCAGCCTAACATCACTGTGGCTCCAAGGCCAATGAAGAATGCAAAAAGCTACAGTATTTTTTTTTTTTCTGTGGCATTTGAAACAGATCTGTTTCTTCCTCAGGTCGGCAGATAGTTGGTCCATCTCAGCCCGTGGTTGCACTAGTTGGTGATGACATCATTTTACTATGCAAGCTCAAACCTGCCGTGAATGTTTTAGACTTGACTGTCGAGTGGGCAAGACCTGACCTGGACCCCAGATTTATTTATGTATGGCGTGATGGTGTGGAACTAGAGAGTAAAAAACATCCATCCTACGGAGGAAGAACATCTCTGTTCATTGACAATCTAAAGTTTGGTGATATTTCATTGAAACTCTCTAAAGTGATGATCACGGATGAGGGGAGATACAGATGCTTCATTCCAGATTTCAAGGTTGAGTTTGTTATTGACCTTGTTGTTGGTAAGTTGATGTAATAGTATGTATTACATCTATCCATCATCAAAGTAGACATTTAAGTGTCTCATGAATATGTGAAATGTCTTTAGTACTGGTTAGGTACTGCATTAAATGTACTGAGCTTACAAGATGAGGAAGAAAAAAAGTGCTGTTCCACATTAGCCTTTATCAGATAATAGGGAAATTATTTTAAAATGTCTCTCAATAGCTTTGTGTTCTATCTGAATATGCAGCAGTAATTTGTCACACATCAGGTGTGTTTCTCAATACTTCCTTATTCTATATTCAGGTGCTGTCTCCTCCCCTGTCATACTTAGTATTGACAGAACCACCAGTGGAGTTGTTTTAGAGTGTGAATCTAAAGGCTGGTATCCCGAGCCTGAGGTGTTCTGGCTGGACGGTGACGGAAACCTCCTCTCTGCTGGACCTACAGAGACAGTCCAAGGTCCTGATGACTTCTATACTGTCAGCAGTAGAGTGACTGTGGAGAAAAGACACAGCAACAACTTCACCTGTAAAGTCCAACAGAAAAACATCAACCAGACCAGAGAGACAAATATTCATATTTCAGGTAAAAATACTGAAAGACTGACATCCCACCAGCAGCCCATCCACCCTGTACACTACAAACAATGTTATGATTAAGCAATTTTTACATTTTTACATTTAACAATATGGTTATTCATCAAAACAGTGACTCAGGTGGTAGAGCGGGTCGTCCAATGATCAGAGGGTTGGCGGTTCGAATCCCGCTCTGTCCCAGTCGCTGTCGTAGTGTCCTTGGGCAAGACACCTTACCCACCTTGCCCCGTGTGAATGTGTATGAATGTGTATGAATGTGTATGAATGTGTATGAATGTGTATGAATGTGTATGAATGTTTGGTGGTGGTTGGAGGCGCTGTTTGGCGCACATTGGCAGCCACGCTTCTGTCAGTCTGCCCCAGGGCAGCTGTGGCTACAAAATGTAGTTTACCACCACCGGTGAGAATGTGTATGAATGAATAATGGTTTCTGTAAAGTGTTTTGGGTGCCTAGAAAAGCGTTATATAAATCCAAGCCATTATTGTTATTATCATTATTATTATTAAAATGTAAGTTCCTCACATATTACTGAGATGTAGTGTGGCATTAAGGATGCTTTGTTCTGCTGTTTTCTCATTTCAGCCAATTTCTTCACTGTCCAACCAAGTTCAGCTGTTTGCATCAACAGTTTTGGCATTATTTTGGTTATTGTCCTTTTGTGTGGTTTTGCAGTTGCCTTTGTGTGGTGGAAATGGAGAAAAGAAAGGAAAAAAAAGAAGAAAAAAGTAAGTCATGTATTACTCTGCACTGTGTAGAGTATTCCTGGTATTCCAGGTTGAATAAAAGGGCATCTAAGTACTATTCAAGCCTGTTATCTAACTGCAGAAACTTTTTAATTTACATTTCTTTCCTGTGTGCACACAGATAGTAAACCTGTAACTCGAATCTCTGAAATGAAAAGACGAAGAGCAGAACCATCATGGAAAATAGAAACTGGAGGACCAGAACAGTTAGTACTACACTGAGGTAGTTTGCCTTCTAACTGTAAATGTGAATTGCAATCACTACAAAAAAGCCTATAAACTCTGTTTATAGGTATATAGAGATGCTGTGGTTATTCTGCATATGCTTTGTTGTTGTTAGATATAGACACACTGTTAGAAGGTATGCTGAGACAACAAGCGCAAATAAAAACTACCCCTTATTATGACATTAAAAAACAAACAAAAAAAACCCATATTGTCTTCATTTTCTGAGAATCATCAAATCTTAAGACTACTTCATACTAGCAGTTAACTGTTCCTGTTATTTATTAATTAGTGAGGGAATTTAGTTTAGGTTGTTGTCAGTTGGGAAATGGACACACTGAACACTGGCTTCCAGTACAAGCTATAGTAATAAGTATTAATAAGTAAATAAAAATAAATTTTATATATATATATATATATATATATATATATACATACATACATACATACATACATACACACACACACACACACACACACACACACACACACACACACACAATAATAATACATATTTTACCTGTCTTTACTGATACTAAACCACCAGTTGTTACCCTTTAATTAGCTTGTGAATCTGATGAATTTCTTGACAGTCTTTTCACGTCCTGCATTGAATTCTTAATCACTTAGTTCTTAATCACTAAGAGTTGCTCTTCTGCTTTTCCTTACAAACACACATGCACTAATGCACACACATCAGTCATCAAACGTGTACCAAAAAAGAAAAATTACTGTATTTTCTACTAATTCTGCTAATTAAGACTAATAATAAAAAATAAGAAACTGTAGAGTTCATTATTTCTAGTACAGTAAGATGCTGACTAACAAGCAGACAAAGCCAACAATACATCAAACCGGAATAATTGTTGACTATCAAAACCATATGGAAAAATGTATTGTACATTTACATACACTGTTGCCCATAAAATTGAATAAATAAATATTCTTACCTCTTATGAAATGATTGTGGCAATGTGATTTATTCTGGATAGATAAATTGTATAGTCCCAAAACTTTGATCAATCTTTTCCAAACATATCACAGTGAAAAGTAAACCACAAATAACCTGATTTGTATAAATAGGGATAAAACAAAGAATGTGTCTGAAAACAAAATTATTCCAACCTTATGGGCAACAGTGTATTTGGAATGTAGATTTATATTCACTGCACATCGTCAAATAGCACAGCATCAGGTTTCTGACTGTGTGGTTTGTACCTACCTAGTTTGGACAGTTACAATTTAGCTTACTAATGAGTAGGGCTGGGCAATATGGCCTAAAATCAATATCACGATATATTGAGCAGTTCACCTCAATAACGATAAATGGACGATAACTACCACCACCCCTTGTGCAAAAAAAGTTTGGCCACTAGATGGGGCTGTGGCAGCATAATTGCTCCACAGCCAGTTAAATTGATACTAGTATGATTCCCCTGAACCTATTTATTGCAACTATTTTTATTATTGTCACGAAAAAAGATTGTAAAACCTACAGTGTCTGAAAATAAATGAAGAAGATACAAATTAAGTACTTTTAGTTCGGATTTATTTAACAACTAAGCACAACTGAACAAGTTTAAAAGTATAAAATAACCTGCGTATTAAAATACAGTCTTTGTCACATTCAAGTCATCAAGTAGCAGGTTCTCTGCATCCCTTGTAAACAAAATAAATAAAATGAATAAAGAAATTTCACAAAGGCAATGCCATCAAGTGCAAAGGCCTATTCTCTTTAAAGGCCTGGAGGTAGTGTAACTTGTAAACAAATAATAATGTCATGGACAAAAATGTCACTAAACTGAAAAAAAGTATTGCAAATAAACACTTAACACTAAACACTGCCATATAACAGGTGACGCATGACAGCCCTTTTAAACAAATACGTTAAATAGGGCAGTGTGCAAAAATGTCAATAGAACACTGATTATTAAGAATAAGAGGGCATTGAACAGGGCACTTAAAAAAAGGGGCAGCAGAAGCTGCTGCTCTTCCTCCTCCTCGACCAGGTCTACCTCTGCCGCCGGCGCTGCAGCTGCTGCTTCGACATTTGAACTGTCCTCCATTTCATCACCGTCTCTTCCCCTTCTTGTTACAGACTGGATGGGGTGGAGTCATGTGACTACATACGCTGTACTACGTGTGCAGCGTCTTAAAGAGACATGAACACAGCCTACCAACACACATAGCCAAAAGACAAAAACCATGTTTCTTTTTTTTTTTTTTTAAACACCGAATATACCGACATGGGCAAAATGAATTCGGTTATCGCCGTAAATTTCGGTTTCGGTAATTTTTTGGTTTATCGCCCAGGCCTACTAATGAGACATTTCCAGTACTGCTTTTAGTTCATATAAGAAATTAATTAAATTATTTCTGAAAAGCAGACATATCTTTTTCATGGCGCAGGCACCTTGAGTGTACTTGCAAGAGCCACAAAACCTTTACTAGATTAAAATGGAGCAAATAACTTTTATGTCTTTATCAGCTAATGAACATATTTCTCTTTAGAAGCTCTCTGTAGAATTCACTTTCCCCTAAATTTTTTGCATCAAGGATCACTGACATTATTCTATAAACCAAATAAATGTGTCAATGTGCTTTAAAATCATTTCATTTGCTTCAGATCAATGGTAGTAATAATAATAATACATTTTTTATACACATTTTATTTATTACAAAGCATAGTATAGAAATATGTAAGGTTGTATGTAGATATTTTTTTCAGACTTGAAACGTACACAAGTAAGTTCAACATTAAGCTCCACAATTCATCAATATTGCTTTTCCATTTCTTCTCTTGCACACATTAGCACAGAGTGTCTTCAGTCAAGTGTCTTTGCTCTCCGTGGCCTGTAAGACAGAAAACTGAATGAATCTGTGATAAAATATTCTAAACCCCAGGGTCACTTGAAGTTCAGCTTGGTGACCAGGCAGCATGACAGTATTGTCTTTGAGGAATCTGTTGACAGCAAAATATTATCTTTTAATGCTTTTCAAATTCAGATGGATTCCACTTGAGTATGCATGTATGTCCTGCAGCTACGACAATGAATCCCTCATGAGGATTGTCATTTATAAATAGTCAAATTAAGAAGAAGTTGCTGCCAGAAGCCAGAATTACCCTCAGTCTTACCTTCACATGTGAATGGAAATGTTCTTCCTCTGCTAAACTTGAGTTATTGGCTGTTGAGGGATTCAGGGATTCAGATCCTGCTTTAGAAATAAGTAGAATTCATGTTTGTTTCATGTTCATGTTTCATATTGGAAAAGCATTCCAGGTGAGTACTTCAGAGAGAATGCCCAAAATGTGCAAAGCTGTCATCAAAGCAAAAAAGTTTTATTTACCACATAATTCCATACATTTTATCTCGTAGTTATGAAGTCAGTGGTTATTCAGAATGCAGAATTTTGGGTTCAACATAACTATGTCATGGGTGGGACATACAAGTTAAAGACAGATTGTTGAAATGTAGCTGTACTAAATGAAGATTGTGGGAATGTGAGTTAACTGTGTGGGCACCTTTTGAGAAAATACATGAAATGTATCAAACTGTTGGAGAGCTTGTGGAGTCTCACCTATTTTTAAGGTGGAATAAACAGCTTGAGAGGACTCTTCCTCCTCTGAAGGGGCAAAACCTAAAGTGCAAGAGACCAACAAACGCTGTATTTAAAAGTGCACATTAGAAATACTCTTACTGGCAGATTAAAATAGTCAGGCCCCCTTACCTCTGTCTCTCTGTGGTTTTCTGTTCTTGTTTGGCTTGAGGCTCAAATTATCAGCAGCATCTGTAGTGTTTAAAACAAAACACCAGCCATGACACACTGAGAGGATGTAAAAATAGTTGAGACATCAACCCTCTGAGCAGCACATGTCAGCCTTAGCAAAACCTCAACTGCCACTTTCAACATGAAGAACAGTAACACCAAAGAACTCGTCTCATTATTCTATTTTTTTCTGTGGTTAACCCAATTGAAGATGTTTAAAGTATTGCCTTGTCTCTCAAAATCAAGAAACAGTATAACGGTATGAAATAAAGTCACAACCATTACCAAAATACATGTTGCACATTAGAGTCTTGTTATTGTCATCAAATCGTGTAAAGTAAACCTGTGTCCTTTCTCTGTTTTGTGATGACGACTGCATATGTTAAACTGTCTGGATCGGCTGTAGAGTCATCTGGGGGCGGCTGTGGCTCAGGAGGTAGAGTGGGTCGTCCACTAATCAGATGATCGGTGGTTTGATCCCCGGCTCCCCTAGTCTGCATGTCGAAGTGTCCTTGGGCAAGATACTGGACCCCAAACTGCTCCCTGTAAGTCGCTTTGGATAAAAGTGTCAGCTAAATGACTAAATGTAAATAAAAATTAAAAAAAAAAAAAAAAAAAAAAAAATTAGATTATTTTTAAGGTACAGTGTGTAAGATGTGGGGCCTGTATTTTCAGAATAAGGCAAACATGGAATATAATATTCATAACTATGATTTGATGCATGTATAATCACCTGAAAATAAGAATCGTTTTATTTTTGTTACTTTAAAATGATCCTTTTATATCTACAGTGGGAGAGGGTCCCCTTTCATGGAGGCCGCCATGCTGAAACACCTTATTTACACAGTAGTCCAGAACAGACAAACTAAATACTGACTTTAAACAGGGTCCTTAAATGTTGTTTCTCCTTTACACTAGGAAGGTGAGGGTGATGTGAGGAGATTGCAATGCAGTGATTGGACCACTAAATGCAACTAAATTCTACACACTGTACGTTTAATATTTTATATACATTATACTTAAAGTTGAAGAAAATTTTTAGTCAGTTAGACTTTTATTCTTATTCAACTGGCCTTTAAGTTAAAAATAGATTTGTTGCAATTTACTACAAAGTTTTTATAAATCAAGGTGACGTGGAGAAACCTGGAGAATAGTAAGAATAACCAATGAGAACGTCTCACCTATTTGGTTGTCTTCATCTGAATGTGACCCTGCTGTTGTCTTCAAGGAAAAGCAGAGCACAACTGATGGCATTCCTCAAAAAAAGCATAAAAAATATTCAGAGAGACAGAAAAACAACAGGAATTTATTTTTAAAATCATGTAGAATACAATTTTAAAAATATGTTCCTTATACTGTGGGCAGGCACTTTCATACTAATGCAACAAGGCCAACTATGTGAAATAGATACAAAAGAAGGCAGAAAATAGCTCTGTACACTTCATGATTAGTTTTCCTCATCATTACATTATCTACACTAAACACACACACACTAAATGTACGTATGTGCTTTCCCTCATTTTAAGCTAATATTAGGGTATGTGAAAATACAGGAAAAGTGAAAGAAGTAAAAATCGCATGAAGTTACAGAAGCCTGTGCAAAAGTTATAGGCTATGGAAATGTACAGTTGTGAAGAAGCACTGTCTGACATCTCAGCTCTTTATTAACTTTATCTGACTTAAATGCACCATTTAATTTATGTAAGTAAACTATTTGACAAATGTAAAAGTTTTTTAGGATGCCATGTGCTACATGATCTTGAAGCCCACATCTGCCGTCTAAATTATAGTGTTTCTTTGGAAGTCATTTAAATATATTATATTAAAACTAGCTTTATGTACCTCTGTGTTTCCTAATATGAAGAAATCCAACCGCCAGCAGCACCAGAGCCACAATTAAAATGGTGAGAGCAACCCACAGCGGGGTGAGAACAAGAGGTGAACCATGATGGAATGAATGGCTCTCTTAATAAGGTGACAGAAAGAAGAAATAATATTGACCATGATACACAGAACACAATAAAACACAATATATGCGTGGCTCACAGAGATTCATTGATTTTCTTCTTGCTTATTCTTAAATTGAAAAACCCTAAAGAGATTGAATTTGAATTTTGACATAAACTAAACTAAACTACACAAGGTTTTAAGAATATCAAGCTTTAAAAAATGATATATTAAAATCTGCATGAGGTCTCATGTTAGGCTGGTCATCTCTTCTGCAGGACTTTTCGCCATGAGGATGTCATCTTTGTAGAAATAAGCTAGGAGGCTGATGGGAGTTGCCTTTGTTCTGCAGCGTAGAGTCATAGTGCCTCCCTCCATCACAGGAAGAGCAGGACTTTCCAAGATTACAGAACCAGCTAAACAACATGTTGATAAAATGTTATGTACAATCCTTTAGTTACTCACAATATAAAATAATACGGATTTACTCATGGTAAAAAATGTAGGTCTAGTTAAAAATACAGATGCAGGAATATATGTAGTAACATGCACAAACTCAGCAATAAACAGAACACAATTATAAATCAGAAATGAAATAGTATATGGTGCATAGCAATGAATATTAATCAAATGGTCCCTAACATCTATGTGGCAGCATTAATTGCAAAACAACATATATACGACAATTTATAAATATTATAAATTTTAACCCTTCTCTACCAAACATATAAAACCAATTAATTTAACATTGTGATGGATAGATAGATTCAGTTTTGCCTGTTTATAACAAACTGGAAGAGGAGCCTGAGAAAACATCAGGTTCAAAATAGATGGATATTACAAGTACTAAAAAGGTTGTGTTTTGAGACATGCGTAAACATACCTGTGACAGTGATGTTGACAATATTGCTTTTTTCCCCTCTTTTAGACTCACGCCAGTATAGTCCACTGTCTGTTTCATACACCTCAAAGGTGCAGGTCAGTGGTGATGTCCTCCTAATATTACAATTATGAATCAATTCCTTATTATTACTCATTACTTTCAGCTGAGTCGAGCCATCAAGAGCCTCGCAGTGAAAAGTAACAGTGTCGTATTCAAAGAGCTGCAGTCTCTCTGTTGTGATACGAAAACCTGCATATAAAAAAGAGAAACAAGACATATCCACAATGAAAAATTATATGTATTACTTGCAAAACGTATAAAAATC
This sequence comes from Sciaenops ocellatus, assembly GCA_033000465.1. Classification (NCBI taxonomy): domain Eukaryota; kingdom Metazoa; phylum Chordata; class Actinopteri; family Sciaenidae; genus Sciaenops; species Sciaenops ocellatus. The sequence goes on from CP136875.1 coordinate 1,730,471, forward strand.
CATACAATTTGCTGTACTTTGTAACAGACACAAGTTACCAAGTCACAAGATTAACATTTAGAACTCTTTACAACATGCAACATTTCATTTCAGGGCAACTTTCTTTGAGCAAAAATTGTATAATTTTATCTTGTTATATTGAAATGTAATATTATTAATTATATTACACTGCAGACATGTAAAAGTTTGAATGGTTTATATCAATGTTTAACTTGAGTTCAGCTTGTAGATGAAAAGAAGTAATGCACCAAAAAGTGTATTAAGTATTAGCTACACACCATCGTTTTGAGTATAGCTCCTCTGAATATGTGCATCCAACAGAATTACTGAAAATGTCACTAGAGAGAAAAAATAAAGAAATCGGTAAATCAGGCAAAGCAATATATATTCAGTAATATATAAAACCTAAAAGTAAGAAATGCAGAAACCTGAGACTCAGTACTCACACAGTCTGTTGCAGAGAGCCGTAACCTCCATGCTGTCTTGATGCTGACTGCTTGAGTGTAAGACTAGATTATAGCTTAAAAGGATGTGCAGTACGTGAGAACTTCCTCTTCCTGTGCAGTTTATTTCTGATGTTAAAGAACGTTAGGGCCACGCACTGTCACAAACACCACGAGGAGAAAGGCAGACGTGATGTTCAATGCTGCCCCCTGCAGTAAGGTAACAGGCCTGTTCTTTGCTTTTATGAATATTTGCTTTTCCTAAGCTTCCACAACAAGGAAATGTTAATAGTTCTTTGCAACGATCAGAACTGATTTCATTTAATTATTTTATAACTGTTCATCTAGCAACTGAGCTCAAAGTTCAGATATCAATGAAAAGAGACAAAAGTGAAACTCATGAATACAAGTACACAGATAACAATATTGTCTATTTTAATTAAACATTAACTAACTTTGATACAAGCTATAGCCTCTTGTTAGGCAGTGTTTTTTGTTTTTTTTAAATTAATTTTACTGCCTCTCTTAATCAGAAGGACTGTATTATGCGTTTTAAAATGTGAGTTTGTTGCTGATGCTCAGCAATAAATGTGTTGTCTTGTTGCAGAGACATTTACACTTATAAATTAATAAACTGCATGAAGTATAAAAAGTAAAGGTCAAGCTTGTCAATGAATTACAGTCTGCCACTGAAGTAGACAGGTGACTGACATGCAACTTTCTAAGGTATGTGATCTGTGTCTTTTTAAACAAAAATAAATTAGACATTTTTTAGACATCTTTCTTGAACAGATGTTTCATAGTTTTTGTGTCATATTAGTCCAGGTGTATTTCAGTGATAAAACCAAATTGTTACAGTGAGTCTCTGTTGTGAAAGTAATGCACCAACGGTATTGGGCTTTGTAACATGGAAAGAGTTGCTGGCTCACACGAAATTTCAAACTAATATGGCAATGTCAAACACATTCCAAATTTACAAGGAGATGCTTAAAAGTCTTCAGCCACAAAAGTGACAATACAATGTGATAGAAAGACATAGACAAAAGAGAAAATAGTGGGACATAAGTGAAAGGTGTTGTCACTGCAGACATAAGAATGAGAAAAAACTGAAGGTGTTCTTAAAAGTGTCTGGTTTGTGTGAATCAAACAGAGGATATGATTATGATAGATGTAACTTTGGAGTACAGTGCAGTACAGCAGTAAATAATTATTGAAGCATGTTATGTTCAGTAGATACATGTTGTGGAGAAACTGCTGAAAACCAATGGCACCAGGTCAGGAGGGAAGAAAGTGTTCAGGAGCATATGATGTCTTACTCTGTAATATTTATTGAAGCTTGATCAAGGAGAATTAGAGACATTTTTACATACAATCTGGTATGCATTAGAGTGGGTCTCTATTCTGCCCAAGCTCATGCTAGTGGTCAGACTTTAAACTCTTACAGATGACGCCACAAATACTATATGCCCAAAAATAGTCAAAGAGAATGTATTTACAAATCTTAGTGTTCACCTTCAGCACATTCTAATTTAGAGCCGCTGTTGTCTGTTTATGTTAATGGAACATCAACAGCTAGCTATCTATTATGTCTAGGAGGCCCACATTCAGTTTCTTCGGCTCTGGTCACAACATTGAGATAGGCTGGCACCTGCACTCCTCCAGAAATCCAAACAGTGGCCTTGCATACCAAAGAGAGTGTCTTCTCTGATATGATTTAGTGCTGTCACTGTCTATGACCTTAAGGTCCATGCGTGACCTAAGGACAGAAAATTCCATAACAATACACAGATACTGTAGGTGATTTAGACAAGGTATCAGCTGTTAAGATAAATTAAGTATAAATATATAACCAATGATATGACTACTTTGTTTTATGATTTTTAAGTTTTTTCACTGGTATCCCTGGTTTCTGTTTTTTTTTTCAGAGCTCCAGGATGCTTTTCCACACAGACAGAAAGTTCACTAAGTGTCATCTCATAATTCTGCATCTTCTCCTGATACATTGCTGTAGAGGTAACTTACACACTATTACAATCTTAGGTGACAATTATGTCACTAATAAGTACCTACTATGGGGTGACCATTAGGTCTACCATTTTTCTGACTTCTGATTTCCTCCTCCTGTCTAAACGCTAAATGTAACAACCAAGTAAAGGTCATAATTATGTTTTGTACTAATACAATTACAAAGAAACTTTGCTGCAGTACAAATATGATTGCATAAGCATAATGTTAATTTGTGCATTTCATACACTAGAAAATATGCACTAAAAAAACAAACTGACGTCATGCTTCACTCTCAGAAAACATATCTTTGTGCGACTTCACTGCTGCCAATTTATGATAGATATTTATGATATGATTTAGGAAAAGAATCTGTCTTACTGGAAGAGATGAAGCCATATAGTGTTTTAAAAAATGTACTTCCCTTAGCAATACTTAAACAGCTGTTCCTCTTTCTAGGCGAGTCTCATCTGATTAACTCACCTCAGACAATAATAGCAACACTTGGTCGTGACATAATTTTGCCATGTAATCTGGTACCTGGGGAAGATGCTTCTGATTTGACATTGGAGTGGACGAGACCTGACCTGAACCCTAGATTTGTACATGTGTGTCGTTCTGGTCAAGAACTTGTGGATAAAAAACACAGATTATTCAAGAAAAGAACATCACTGTTCACCGATGAGCTGAAGTTGGGAAACATTTCACTGAAACTCTCCAAAGTGAACATCGCTGATCAGGGAACCTACAGATGTTTTATCCCAGCAAAGGACAGGCAATCTTTTGTTCAACTAGTTGTTGGTGAGTGTCTATGTAATGAATGTCTTCAAGGTACATATTTCACTCACTGTTTATGCTTTATGATTTAAAGTTCAGAGTTAGAAGAAAAATACTTGCATGATCAGATAGTCACCTTTCAGGATATTTGATTAATTTTGATAATATGGTGATGCATGAACTTTCTCTTCCACAAACAGCACTGCTTTAAATATTTGCTTTTGCCCAGGATCAGATACTGTCACCTCACCAGTCATAACTTTGGCTGATATTGATAAAGCCAGCGGAGTGGTTCTACAGTGTGAGTCTAAAGGCTGGCATCCAAAGCCTGATGTGTTCTGGCTGGATGGTGAGGAAAACTTAATCTTTGCTGGACCTTCAGAGACAGTAGGAGGCCCTGATGGCCTCTATGCTGTCAGCAGCAGATTGACTGTGGAGAAGGGCAACGACTTCACCTGTAGAGTCCAACAGAAGAACATCAACAGGACCAGAGAGACACACATCTATATTTCGGGTAAAAATAGTTGTACTTTTTTACGATGTACTGACTGTAATTTGAAAATAGCTTATGTCTATAAATGTCATGTTTTTCTGTTTTATCATTTCAGATGTTTTTTATAAGTCCCAGTCCATTTATTTTTCTATCATAGTTGGTTTGGCTGTGAGCTTGGCTGTTTGCAGTCTGCTTATTATGTTGCTTCTCTTCATTGTGTGGAAAAGAAGACAAAACATAAACAGTAAGTCACAAATGAATTGCAGTTCTTTGTTCATGTTTTTTTGTTGTGATTTTATTTTTTATTTTTTTTATAGGAACTAGCAACAATACAGATGAAAGCATTTTCTTTCAGTATTTTACAGGTTATGGTGTTGCTATAAATATGGTGGTGTCCATTTTTATTTCCAATTAGTCAAATCTTATCGTCTTATAGGCTTTGAGAGCTTCCTAAATTTCAGACTTTTAATTTTAATTTAAAACACTTTTTTTTACACAGAGACCAAGAGAAGCCAGATGGCTGTAGCAGATTAAGAAGAGAAAAATAACTGTTCCAACAGTAACAAAACTGAAGATCAATCTGTCCCTGAAGAAGGCAGAGAAAATGAGCAGCTCATGGCACATGCAACAGTGGAAAAAATGAGAATCAATAAGGGAAAGGGGCAAAAGAAGACAAAACATGTCAGTAAAAAACAAGATAACAAAACAAGATAATCTTTATCTGAGCAACAAGGACAGAAAATCAGAAAAAGAAGACAAGATTAGCTAAGACAGAGCATTGACATTATGTTAATCACTTTAATCAGAGGCTCAGAAGAAGTTCAGGCAGAGACACAAGAACATAACTAGTGGAGAAATAACAGAAAAAAAAAAGATGAGATCACCAGATGTTTGTGAATATCACTCATGATAATTTATCAGTGTCTCTTTGTCTCATCCCCCTTCTCACGAACATTTTTTCTCCTTCAGGACCAATCAATGAGAGGCTGGGAATTACATATACATGTCAACAACAGAAAACCCATCATGCAACCATTAAGACATTTGTGTGTTCTTGAGGCTAAAGAGACTGTCTATGTGAGTTTGTTTTAATTTCTGAATTTTTCTGCAACATTTGTTTAATTTTCTGAAACTGAACTTAAACTGTTACTCTGATCTTACTTGAAGACTTTGTAAATTTTATTTGCAGATCTGATTTTCAGATAATAATGTCAGACACAATTCCCTTACTGACCAGGTGGAGTTGAAAAAGAAGTCCTGGAACACTGGAGACCAACTGCTGATCACACTCTACAGCAACTATGGAGAGGTCTACAACATCACCTCACATCACACACACCTTGACAAACTCAACCCGATCCAACATCTTTGGGGTGAACTGGAACACCAACTGTGAGCCAGACCTGACACCCAACATCAGTGACCTCACTGCTGGTCTTTGTCTGAATGGGATCAAATCCCTGCAGCAGGTTCAACATCTGAACGACTGAAACCAGGAGAGTGGAGGCTGTTAAACCACCACTGTTTTAGTCTTACACTAAAATTGTAAAAGTACATATGTATTGTCTGTGTGTGTTTCTGTGTGTTCAAATAGCTGGAGCTGGACACTAGCTCAGCCGGTCAGGATTCAGCCACAGGACACATCATTGTGGACGAGGTCAACCCAGAGGGCAGATGTCCGTCTCAAAAACAAGTCTTATAAGGTAAAGTTGTTGACATGTGGATGAACACTGTGTAAGTTTATTCAGGGATAACATGACTCAATAAAACCACAAAGACTTTAGCACTTTATTGGTGTCTATCTATTTGTCTCATCCTCGCTCTTTCGCTCAACTCTCTCCTGAAGAAACAACAAATGAAAGACTGGCAATTACATATCCAGGTCGACGACAGAAAACCCATCATATACACATTTGACTCCAAATTCAAACTAAATCCTGGACAGACTGTCACTGTGAGTTTGTCTTTAATGTTCAATTTGTTTTTGTAACATTTCTTTATTTTTTATTTGTTCAAATCTCTCTAACCCTGTGTGAAGACAGTGTGTGAGGTAAAACTGTGAAGTTTGATCTTTTCAGATCTGGGCTGAAGGATGTTGTGCCACACCCAATTACACCACTGAGCTGGTGAGCTCTGAATCCTGGAGCACTGCACAGAAACTGCTCGTCACCCTCTACAGAAACACTGGAGAGGTCTGACATCACCTCACATCACACAAGTTGACAAATACACTGTATAACCAGACGTATGTGGACACACACACCTGTGCACATACAACACTTACTTTTCCTCATTTAGTCTTGGCCCTGCAGTCCAGACAGAACAGAGTGGACTGAAGAAAATTCGACCTGATTCAAAATGTCTTTGTCTGAATTGGAGCAAATCTCTGCAGCAGGTTGAACATTTGTTGGAACCAGAAGAGTGCTGGATGTTGGAGCAGCACATTAAAGCATGTTCTAGTGTCCACAAACTTTGATTGGTTGTCCACATATATTATATATTCACAGTTTTCTTTTCTCTGTCACCAACAGGAAGTGTCCATGAAGAATGTTGATAATACTAATGTGTGACGGCTCCTCTGCTTTTCACTCTGCTGTCCATGATTGTCTTGAGGAATGTAGGTCTTCTCATCCTGCACACATTTTACTTTGTGACATTTGTTTTTACAGTACAACATCCATTCAGTACAAATTCACTCATTCACTCTGGACAAAACCAATATTTTTTTTTTTGTTTTTGTTTTTGATTCATTTGTTTTTACTGAAGATTTTTTTTACTACCATGTTTTACTGAGAGACAACACTTCATTATTAGGGTTGAACTCAAAATCAAAATGTGAGCTAAAGCAAATCAGTTACTTTCATTCATAATTATTATTAGTTATTATTACTGAATCGAATGTTTCTATAACATTTTATCTTCTTAAAGAGCTCCACTTGTTTCTTGTCATTTACAGGTTGCTAAGTAAATTTAGGTCACTTTTTTCATTAAATTCAGTGATTATCTTTACACAGTCAGCTAGTTTCCTGGTCTGAGTGTGCATTAAAAACAATTGTACAGTTGTATGCAGTTGTTTGTACACAGTCCTTGTAGATTGTCTAGTTGTCGTGATGTTAGCTGAAGTAGCAGAGAGCTCTGAGTATTATTGTCTGGAGCTGTACAACCTTCCCATCTTCTCTGCACGTCAGCTGTTCAGCACTGACTTTAGCAAGAGTTTATTCAATCCCAACAAAGCTAATATTAGTTACATGACTTGCTGTGTTGTTGTTTGCTCTGTATCAAGATATTGGATTTCTCCAGAATCACTTAACTCACATAAATGTACATTTACAATAGTAATTTTACAGCTGTCCTCTGGAAATTCATTTTTATTATTCTATGTTTTGTATTGTTTGTAATTCAATGCATCCTGTCAATTTATAATTCTTGACAATTTATAATACTTTCATGTTTCTGTAATAAAGAGATTCAAAATGCCATGACTACAAGTTTCAAGTATTTTCTATAGTTCAGATGATGTATATTTTTGAGAATATTTGCTTTGAGGAATATCAGTTTGCAAATATTTTAATTTGTCCTGTGAGATAAAACTTTGTGCAGAAGGTATAAAGTTTACCATGTTCACCATTCTACTTTGGGACAGACAGAGTAAACTAAAAGTCATGTGATACATTAACAATAGATGGTTTAATGTGACAGATTAATATTCTGTGCTTACCTTTACTAATATAATGAAACAGTGAATGTTTTGTGGTTGTACAGAGCCTCATGAATGCCTCTTGTACATACATATGTACATATTTTCTTATGCAGTTAGTATTAATTGTCACTTACATCTGCAGAGTTTAAAATAAAACACGACAACATAAATTGTCACAGCTCGCCCTTGAAAAATAGTTCTTGCATCAGTCAGAACCTCTGAGGTTTTTAATATTTTCTGTGTGTGAGAAACTAACACACTAACAGCCACCGGAAGCATGAATATGTAATACATGTTCACGCTTGCAGTGGCTGAAAAACTTGTCCTTAAAGAAGTGAAGGAAGGAGCTAGAGCTGCGTTGCTACCTTGGACTTAGGAACAGAACATCAACAGGTTCGTCACTGTGGAGACAAAAAGGGTGGATAGATGCTTTAATGTAGATTTTCACTGAAACATAATCATTGTAAACACCTTTACTAATTGACCCATTTATTTTTTGGACGTGCAGTCTGTTTCACTGTGTATCCTGGTGTTTTCCCTGCCCTTCCTGTTCTGCGTTTGTCTTGTCTGTGCGGGCTGAGCGTGGCTGACCTAATTTCTCTCCCATCACTCCTCCATTGATCCACACCCGCAACTCATCCACTCATCAAGCTCCTGCAGTATATATACCTGGCTTCATCCTCCATGCTCCGCCAGCTTATTGTTCCTTCTAACTATTCAACGTACCATCTCTGTGAAACTCTTTTGGAAGAAACTTTTTGAGTCTTTTGTAGCCCTGCTCTGACGTTTGCTTTTTCTTCTTTGTTTTCCAGCCCTGCCATACTCATCCTGCCCTTTGTTTGTTCTCATCTCCCTCTCACCCTGGATCACGTACCTCGCTGTCACTCACTCTCTTCCCCGTTGTTATTTGTGGCACATTTGTTTAGTAACCCTGCCAACCCATTTGTACTTGCCTGGTGTCTGCATTGTGGGTTCAACATTTATGACCTACTTGCAATGTTAGAAATTTATTGAATTATTTTATTTATTTGTTTGTATTTTTTTTAGGTGGGCCTTTTTTTTGTAGCTAATATGTTTTTCTCTTGCCCTTGTCCACAGCAGTGCATCACTCTGCTTATCAACTGGGGGCAGTGTCGACTCACAGCAAGATGGAAGCAAGAGTTGTGCATATCTGCATGGGTTCTCTGGGGTACTCCTGCTTTGGACTGTAGAACATGTCCAGTGCAGGTTAGTTAATGCAAGAATTTACTTAACTAACTTAACTGGCAACTCTCAATTGTTCATAGGTGTGAATATGCATGAATGTGATTAACTGGTGACCAGGGTGTACCCCGGACAGGCCCAGTGTCAGCTGGATCACTTCTTTGATTTTGATCAATTGAAAACACTTTTTGATCAATATTTTAATTTAGAATTGAATCGTCACACCCCTAGTTGCTGTCATTTTCCTTTTCATTTTTTTTTTTTACTGTTATTTTTTACCAAATGAGTACTCACACAGTCTGATGCACAGAGCTGTAACCTCCATGTTGTCTTGCTGCTGACTGAGGGTGAGAAAATGAAGATAAGCTAAATACATAGCATAGTTGAGACCTTCCTGTTCCTGTGCTGTGCATTATCTCTGGTGTTGAGTAGACATGTGTGAGGTTAATATGCTCAAGAACAATTAGTCTTAGATTTGGGCTGAAGGGGCATAACAAATTAAACCACAGCAGCACTTGTTGAAGTAAAAATCAGGCTGTCATTTTAGGTGCTGGTTTCATTCCAGCTGCTTATTAGCTCAGTTCTGGTGCTGCAGTACAGTAATGATGATATGATTATGTATCTGGACCAGCGTAAATCTGGTGACTTAAAATATGAATAAATTCATTTTCTATTGACTGGCTAACTGATGTTCAGCACATGTTCTACCTAATAATTGTCTATGTCAGCATATCAGTATGCCAATGTTAGCATTCAGCATTTAGCTCAAAGCAGCAGCAGACTTATATAGACTCTTATTTGTTGTATTATCGTTCTTTCTTTCCTTAACCTTGTGTATCCACATGCCAGGTTGTCAATAGATGTAGTGAAAGTATCAGTTCTTTCCGCAGCAGAAACAGATACACTTAATGAGATGCTGGAGTGGTTGAGATGTGACCAGGAGCCTCATTTAGAACTGTTTCGTATGCACAAAACTGGCCATTGAAGAGTTGCACACCACTTCACCACAGTATGACTTCGGTACACATAAATACTGCATGACACTCATGCATAATGCTGCATGATGGATGAAATAGAGGCGCTAACCACTCTGAGGTTTCTCGCAACGAGCTGTTACCAGCAGAATTTAGCCAATGGGTATGTTTTTGATATGATTAACATATAATGTTTACCTTTCTACCTTAGGGGTAGGTTACCTTAGGTTTAAGTCTATGGCTATGGATCATATGTACTGTTTTAAAAATGTGACCCCTCAGATTATCTTAGATTATGTTATCTTCAGATTCACAGTTGAATGAAATGGAACAAATAACTTTTGTGTGTTGTGCTGAACACTTTTGTTCATCTTATTCAAATATTATTAATAGCTCTATCTCTGGTTGCTGAAGCTTGTTGAGACTGTGCTTAGTTAGCACCACTCTGCATGACAGTCTTGAAACCAAAAAAACGTGTCATTGTGGCTTTAAACTGTAAAACATGTAGAACGGGGGGGGGGGGTTTACTCATAAAAATAAACTGAGTTATGTCTACTTAAACCTGTACTTTCTCACCAGATCGTCTTGTTGAAGTTTGATGATTTAAAAAAATAAAGTTTGTTTTTAACTTAATGTAATTTAATACAAAATGTGTTAGATTGCAGAAATGTTTTCAGTTCAATGCAATGCTTCAAAGTGCAAGTGTAGATATTTAATTTAAGTGCATGTTCATACAATACAAATTACATCATTATTCTCATCACTTGCTTAAATGGAACACACAAAATACATATGCAACATTTTATTAATTGTAATATTTTCAAATGTTTCCAAGTTTTACAGTGATTACAGAGCTGTTTTTTTGCCCCCCAAAAATATAAAATAATAATAGTTCTATGTATACATACTTTACTTAAAAACACACAAATACAATTTCAAACATACAATCCAATATAATTGAATAATAATTATTATGGGTCACTTCTCGTGTGCACGTAACAGCATAAGAAAACGAGTCTGTTCAGTCAGTTGTCTCTGCTCTTTGTGTCCTGTAAAACAGAATACAGGATTATCTGTCGTAAAATATTCTATTAGCAACAATTATCTGACTCTGCTTTGGACTGGGAGCTCAGAGAACCAGGGTAATGGTGGTGTTTACATCTCTGGACCAGAAGCTTTGACTGGATTGCATGTGCCTTTAGCTCCCAGTCCTTTAGCACTTATCAGTTAACAGCTAAAGTAGCTAACCGCTAAGGTTACTACATATCGGTCAGTAAGCTCCATAAATCAACAAGATTTGATGCAGAGAATGGGAAATCAGAGGCAACACAATAAAATATGTAACTTTCCTTCATAACCAAAAAAGCCTTTTCTGTAAAACATGCAAAAACTTAAAGAGCAGCCCTGGGCAGAGCGGTCGAACAACTAGCCTGAGCTGGTGGATGGCACATCTTTATATTCTTATATTATTTATGGGCATGCTTGGCTGTGCTGTTCCTGAAGAAGATGACCAAAGAACTAAAGCACTGGAAACATATTTAGAGGCGTCAGAAGCCTGAGCATTTTTGCTCAAAGATTACTTTTACATAAATTTAACTCATCACTCAACTCTTCCTTGTTAAATATCAGCATCTCACATTGTAACATACTACTAAAAAAACATAACAGGTCCCCTTTATGTACAAAATTAATGATATGATGACACCCTAGAAAGTTCCATTCACTGAAGGCCATGGAACATGGTTGAAAAATGAACCTTGATCTTGACTTTAGAACATTTGTTTCCAAGGTTAAAAATAAATTTCAAGGTTCAAGTACATGGACTATGAAAAAATATGAAGCAGTTCACAATTGTGAATAGTTGTTTGAATATCTATCTCAGTCCCTTTTACTAAGACAAAAAATAAAGAGAAACTAGTCAAATTAAGATGACATTGCTGCTGGAGTCCAGAAGTACCATCAGTCTTACCGTCTGGATAGGAGAATAGAGACTCTCCGGCTCTGGCAAATTTGGATCTGTGGCTGCTGTGGGATTCAGGGTCACTGTGGAGCTGGATAATCCTGGTTCTGCTTTAGTGACAAGAGGATTTTATATTAAACTTTAAGAGACACATACAAGCAGATTCAAATTACATTATATGAACACATAACATAAATTACTGCCGGGGTAATCCTATGTGACTTTTATCAAAGAATTCTATGAATATAATATTTTATATTTTGCTTTTTATTAATTCAGTTGAACACTTTGTGGCCATTTCCATTCAAGATGTTCTGAGAAGTGATGGTATTTAAAGCCTCTAAAACCTTTCCCTAAAAAGTTGTGTCCGATTATTTATTACATTGTGAACTACTTGAATTAATTTTACACCCCACATGACAATAACTGACATGACTGACACCCCCTCCTTTCCCTGCCCTCTTTCTCTTTAACTCAACCAGTCGCGGATGATCGTCCACCAATCAGCTCAGTTCTGCTCGAGGTTTCCACTGTCGCCATGTGCTTGCTCCTGTTAGATTTGTTGGGTCTTTGTCGATAATATTGTAAAGAGTACAGTCTAGACCTGCTCTGTGTGAAAAGTGTCATGAAGTAACTTTTATTATGATTTGGCGCTATATAAATAAAATTGAGTTAAGCTGATTAAGCTTAGTCTTTAGTACCCAATTTCTTCTCTCCTCTAAAATGTCCAGTTGATACTCCCTTATATTTAAGTATTTTATTGGTTCCTGATTCATATAACGCAATGTGTTATTAATGTAAAGTTTAAACATCTTAAGGTGTGTTAAATAAAGACTTTGGGAGCTTCATGTAACTGTCCAGACAACTTTTTAGAAAACGTGAAATGTAACAAATGAATTTTAATGAGATACAAACCAGGCTGGAGAGCTTGTGGAGTCTCACTTACAGTCAAAGCAGAGCAAACTGGTTCAAATGATACCTCATGCTCACCTGCATTGGAGAAACCAACAGTAAGCAAGAAACTGTGAGACAGATGAACTTAAAAGAGCTAATTATATTGACTGACAGACAAAGGGATCAAGTTTTACTCTACCTCTTTCTGTATGTGGTTTTGTGCTCTGGTTTCTCTCGAGTCTCAAATTATCAACAGTATCTGCAGTGTCTAAAAGAAAACACGATGCATGACACACTGAGAGTAAGTAAAAATATTTCAGCCCTGCTGTGCAGCACGTTTCTCTTTTTATGGTAACAACACCTCAACTGCCACTCTCAACACAAAGAACAGTGAGAAACATGTTGCTTTGTAAGGAGTACACAATAATGAAGACAGAAGTTAACCATTGCAAGAAAAAATAAATTAAAATCAAGTAAACCTTTGTCCTTTCTCTGTTTGGTGACAACGACTGCATACGTCACATTGTCCTGATCATTATTATCTTCAGAGACTGAAACATAAAATGTTATACATGAAAGTAGAAGGCTGGCAGACAGGTTCACATGTGGTACATAAATACAGTGCATTAACATTACGTCTTAGGATAATATTTAGTCTTTGGTCTTTAATACAATTATTTTAAAAAGTACAGTCATAATAACTACATTGACATGTTTGAACTCACCTATTTGATCGCCTTCACCTGGGCATGATGGTGCTGTAGGTGCCTTTGAGAAAACTGGTGGAGAAAAGCAGAAACATTGAAATTAACAAAGACAGAAAAGGTTTGCAGTTTCAAGAACTCTGCAGACTATTTTAGAAGAATTCTTTTTATTCTTCATTGTACTCAAGACAAAAAAATGTGATGTAGCTGCATTTCTGTACCTCTGCGTTTCCTTATATAAAGGAGTCCCACCATCACCACCACCAGAGCCATCATTAAAATTGTGACCACAATCCACATCAGAATGAGGACGTGAGAGTTGCCGGGCCGATTGGAGAGGGTGTCTTCATGAGGGGATGGAAAGATGATAGAAGCATAATGTGACAGTGAGCACAATTTACTTTACAACTCTCTGAAATCACGTTTCAGCCTCTCCTCTTTGCATGCTGTCATGTCTCTCCCTCAGTGTGTTTGTTTGCGGCTCCTGTGTTAATTCTGTGCTTGCCTCTTATGTTTTTGTGTTGTTGGTCCCCTGTCCAGGACTCCATGGTGGAGGGGAGGTCATGTGGCTCAGGATCTACCTGGTTGGCGACATGCAACGCTGCTGCAAGTATTTGGTTTAGAGGGTTATTGGGGTGGGGGGGGGTTCTTATTAAGAGTCTTACTGTCTACTGTATACTGTACAGACTGTAAAGCCCCTCTAAGAAAAATGTGGCTATTTAAGTAAAAAAGAATTGACTTGACATGTCAGCCCAGGTGGCTCTTAAGCATTTAGTAATGGTCACATTCTTAGTATTACAATAGCAGGTGTACAAAAAAACAATGGAACATTTTATAAGTGGGTTACCATCACCGTGTATAATAGCAAAAAATAATCTATATTTTATTATGTCTCACCTCTCACAGTCAACCAGCTCCCTGGTGATTCTCCAACATCAGAAATATTGCACTTGTAGAGTCCTTCATCAGACTTGGAAACATTCTGTATGGTCATCTGCCCTGTAGAGTATCTCCCGAGGAAGAGGTCGTCTTTATAGAAATGAGCTTCAGGATTGGAGGAGCTTTTCTTTTGTTTGCATAGTAGAGTCACATTCTCTCCCTCCAAAACAGGAGGAGGACTGTCCAAGATCACTGAACCAGCTGAAAAAATAAAAAGTTAGCCACATGTTCACACCTGGAGTTACTCACAATAGGAAATTGGAGGGAATTTAGATAGGTACAAGATGCAGATACAAGAATATATGAACTTGTTGATCTGAAAAAAAAAATGGATTATATCATTTGAGCATCATACTGGACAAAATGAGAAACAGATAGATATGTAATGGTTTTAGAAATACAATAAACCTACCAGTGACAGTGATGTTGAGCCTGTTGCTTCTCTCTCCTCCTTTAGTCTCACACCAATATTCTCCACTATCAGCTGAATAGAATCTATCAATGGTGCAGGAGGACCCTGTTGGTGTCCTCTTAGTTTCACATTCTGGTTTAAATTCCTCAGTATTCCTGGTTCCTTTCAACTGAGTGGAGCCATCAGACCCTTCACAATGAAAAGTGACAGGGTCATATTCAAAGTGCTGCAGTCTGTTTGGAGTAATACGAAGAAAAACTGCATCTGAAACAGAGAAAGACATGATGGTGTCCCAAAAGAAACATTCAGAACTAGAAAGATGTGATGTCTACAGTATGACAGATGACACATGGACAGTTAAACTGAACCTTTCACAGAACACAACATTCAACAAAACTGTCAGTTGTCAATGTTAAACCTGGGTCCTTTAGATGGAGACGATGATGCAAAGAACAAACAAAATGTTTGAGTATCTTTAGGATTTTCTCTTTGTCTCTTACCACTTTTCTGAGTGTGACTGTTCTGAACTTGTGCAGTCAGCAGAGTGAAATGAAGCATCACTGGATGAACAAAGAAGCAAAGTTGAATATCAGACATAACTGGTTTGATCTACAGGATTTAAAACTTTAAAAAAAGAAGAAAACCTGAGACTCAGTACTCACGCAGTCTGAAGCAGAGAGCTGTGACAGTCATGGTGTCTTCCTGCTGACTGTCTGAGCATCAGAGTGAAATACAACTCAAGTATATGCACAGAACTTCCTCTTCCTGTTCAGTTTTTTTTCTCATCTCATGATGCTAAAGTGAGAGACAGAGACACTGTGGCCTCAGTATAGTCGGTTAGTCTTTAAAGTTATCAGCACTGACACAAGTGAGTCAACCATCTCTTGGCTCAAGTATTCCTACAGTTGGCTTAACCTAGGGTGGCTGTTGTAATCCTAGAATTGGTGATTTGATTATTAGCTCCTCGTATTCGAGTGTCCTTGGGCAAGACCCTAAAGAACAAATTTCCTTGCATGGCTGATGATCAAATGTCATCCTTCCACAGTCTGCAGAGGATTCAGATCCTTTATTTTGGTAATAATAGCAGCACTTTGATGTAAAATAATACTCAATTAAAAGTGAAACTCCTGCATTCAAAACTTACAGGAATTAATGGAACTGCTGTTATGAGTTTTGGCCACAAGATGTCAACATAGAACGTGAGCCATCAGCAAGACTAATGGAAAATATTAATAGGCATGTTACACTTGATAGAGCAGACTCTTTGATTCGTCTCAGTGTTTCTTAAAAGATTTGACTGTGATGGGTGAACCTTGGGTTGACTGAACCAACTGTGTGTTTTGTGCCTATATATGTAGAACCTTGAGTGAAAAAAGATAATCATCTTCTTGTACAAATAGGTGTATTACCCATAAGGCCAATCTGATCCTCCTGTTGGCATAATTGCAGCACATACTGACTGACCACAGTGCTGCTGCAGATGCACTACAATGACCCAAATGACACAAATCACCAGTGAACGCTACAGTCAGGGTTATAATAATGTAAACTTACACCTATCTATTATCAGAGCTTCTGTGGATGCCACTTTTTAAATGAGTCAATGTCTGCATCATTTATTCACTTTACAGAAAGGCCAAAAAAAAAAAAAAACTGATTACATCGTGTTCTGTAGTAAAATATGTGTCCCCTGAACAATGCCATTTGTTCACAAACTGCTAATAAAACCACTAGTTTTGATTGCTGCTGTATAATTTTGTACTACTGATCAGTTACCTGGCAACTGGTTCAAAGTTCAGCCGTTCACCCTCAAAGTGAAACTGAGTTTAGAAAAGCAGACCCACACTGTCATTAAAGTTTAAGTTTAATTTATAAATTGTTACGTCTGGCCTATAATTAAATAGTAATTGGTAAATCTGGAATTAAACTTTCTTTGCCTTGCATTTTAATTCTAATCAGCTGTTTTCTATGAACTAATTTTTCTGCTAATCCTGACGGCTTTCTTAATATTGTGGTTTTGACAGTGACTTTGTTGTTGTTCCACACCAAAGACGATACATGTGCAACACTAAATGGTTATACTTGGAGGTTTAGAGCGATAAATACATGAGCTGTTACTATATAATTTTCAATCCAAGCTACATGTAGTGTATGAGTACTTAGCAGCTGATAAGTGAGAGTGAGATAAAGTCACACCCCATCAGTGATTTACAGACTTTATTCATGCAGTTGACAACATAACCGACACACCGTGCATCAGGTAGGTTGTCTTCCAAATGTATTTTTGCTTTTTCTACATGTTTCAACTAACTTCTACTGCAAAACACAGTATCACTTTACTAACAGTGAAAACAGGTCATGTTCAGAGTTGATTTCTAGTAACGCTCCGGAACAAATGTTAAAACCTTTTAGGTTATAACATAATTGAAATTATAAAATGCATTTCAAGTGTTTAGTGAAACAGTGATTTTTATGTAATTAGCCTTTTAATTATGTATTTTCAGCCCTTTTTGAGGAATCACTGAAATAAATGAAGACATCTGGCAATATGTATTAAAGAACAGACCGGACCGTGTCACGTTGGCAAGAAAAATGAAAATGAAATTACACCACATGCAATCTTATTATATGCTTTACATACAGATGCATTACAAGGACATGTTTGTTTGTCTTTAATGATAATGAGGGATGCTGCATTAAAGGTGTTTTTACAAGTAGGAAATTAGTACGTATATGATATGAAGTTTGAAGTTAGAACACAAGAGAACTTACAGCATATTTTTTCATATATTGTATCACTGGTTTCAGATTTTCAGGATGTTTCCCCAGAGGAATGGACTTCAGTCTCTGGCCAGAACTCTCTGTGTTTTGATTTTCCAGCTTCTCTTAACACACTTTTGTCAAGGTAACATACACACAAATTAATTCTGAAGGTCGGCTTCAGACCTCAGTCAACCACATTTTTACATGTCTTTAAATGATGGGTTAAAAAAATGCTGTTAATATTTTGAAAACATTATTTTAGTTATTCATACATTGTTCCTCTGAAGACAAAGAAGCATGAAACCTCAAGTGCAGAGTGGACTTGTTAGTACAGAGAGCAGTGGAAGATGGTCTCCACAATGCATGATAACAAATTCAGAACAGTTAATACAAGGAAATACCCAAAATAGTAAACAAACAAAAATATCGATTAACCTCTTATACATGGAATTTTGAGATTTGTTTTTAGTTTTTCTTTATTAGATGTCTGATGGGGAACTTATTTTTAAAAATAAGATAATGTAATGTAAAATGATAATGTAAAGGGTGTGCCGCTGTTAGTACTGGATCATCGTGTTCTTACTGCTGGAATTAATAAACATATGTGTTCCTTTACAAGGTCAGCCTCAGTTAATTGGTCCACCTCAGCCAATCATCGCAAACATTGGTGATGACATCATTTTACCATGTCATCTTGAACCTGGACAGGATCTTGTTGCCATGACGTTGGAGTGGAAAAGATCTGACCTGAAACCTATATTTGTCCATGCACGGCGTGCACGTCAGAACCTTCTGCATATTCAACATCCAGCTTACAAAGAAAGAACATCTATACCCATTGATGAACTGAAGCGTGGAAACATTTCACTGAAACTCTCTGATGTGAAACCTTCTGATCACGGGAGATACGAATGTTTCATTCCAAATCTCAATGAAAACTCATTTGTTGACCTTGTTGTTGGTAAGTCGACCTATATAGCACATCCAATGAAGAAATTTGGTAGGAAAATGAGTAGAACCAAAGTCAACAAACTGTGTAAATGAGAGTTACCTGCTTTTTATAATTAAAGCTGAGTTGTATATGTCATGGAAAGAAATATATATTAAGTTGGTTAATGCAGCGTATATAACACCTGTAACAAAAAACATGATCTGGTATGCAACAATCCAGGGCCAACCGTAAGATGCAAATTGACCCTTCACAAAAAGCTGTTGCTGTAAGCCGACACTGTCAAATATACAGCCCATGGGCCAGAACAGACGCACCAAACTGCTAAATCCCACCAGGCTTGGCTGCAACATGGTCTGGGTGCGCCATGGCCAATGAAGATAGTTGTGACTGTTCTAAACGATGTTTGTAACCCCATCAGAAGCACTGCAGTTATAAGTAAAAGGCTGATCTGTTGGCTTGAAACTGAGGGTTTAAGAGACTGAGTGGTCAACAGGAACTAATTTTGAAGGCAATGATAACACTAAGGATGCTTCATCATAATCAATTATTAGCGGTTATACATTTAAATGCATGCATTTGTTGTTGATTGTATTCCTGACCACAGTTTTAAATTGTTCCTTTTATTTAGCGTCAGGTGCTGTTTCTTCGCCTATCATCAATTTAGCAGGGATTGACAGAAACAGAGGAGGGGTGATTCTAAACTGTGAGTCTAAAGGCTGGTATCCAGAGCCTGAGGTGTTCTGGCTGGACGGTGAGGGAAACCTCCTCTCTGCTGGACCTACAGAGACAGTCAGAGGTCCTGATGACCTCTATACTGTCAGCAGTAGAGTGACAGTGGAGAAGAGACACTACAACAACTTCACCTGTAGAGTCCAACAGAAGAACATCAGCCAGACCAGAGAGACACACTTCTGTGTTCCAGGTAGACGTTGATTTTTATGATCTCGTCATGGTTTAGTTTAAAATAGCTGTGGTCTAGTTTTATGTAAATGTTATTTTGTCTTTTATCATTTCAGGTGATTTCTTTGAGGTGCAGTCCAGTTCTGTGGTTCCCATTATTGGTTTGGCTGTTAGTTTGGCTGTTTGCATCATGTTCATTTTTTCAGTCATCTTTTTTTTGTGCAAATGGAGACAAAAAATAATCAGTAAGTCACAAATTCATTTCAGTGCTTTGTAAATGCTGAGTTATTGTCACAGGTTTTATAGATAATCATGATATGAATAGTGTCAGTATTTTACAGATTATAGTGTTGATTAAAAATGTGCTTGTCTGTCTTTTTTTATTTTTTATCAGTCAAATTGTCAGGTGTCTTTTTGTAACCCATTTTAGACTCAATATCTCACACTGTGATACCTTCTCAAAATACAAGTGAATGTCTTTTATACTTTGGTTTTACACAGAGACAAGCCACAGGGATGAAACCAATCAAGAAGAAACAAAGAGAACGCTGCTGAAGACACAGGAAAATGTAAAAATGAATGAGGGAGAACGTGGAAAGAAGACCAAACATGTAAGAAACAGACTGATTACCAGTGTGTCCAGAAAAAAATAAAATAAAACACAGGCATGCTCATCAAAATTGATTTCAGGGGAGAAAGGAGGCGAGGACTAAAAAGATGGGGGTCAAAAACAATCAAGTTTGTCTCTCGTCTCTCTCTCTGTTTGTCTTTATCTTCTTACTTCAAGTTGCAGAGAAACCAAGCTGCTGTGGTCACACAAAGTACAAACATACAATTCATATATAAATTAACCACCGGTGTCTCCTGGAAATGATGTTTATATACAACTAATTTGCTATAGCAAAGACATTTAGAAGGGAACTTTTGAGTAAACGTAATGAGTGAATGTCGTTAAAGTAACATTGTGTTGAAATTAGTATTATTATGATTTGTTCCATACCTAATCTCTCTCCGTCTCTGTTTCCGCTCAGGTCTCGTGGAATCCCTACAAGTGGTTCAAGGATGAGAGACAGGAAAGAGAAAGAGCTGAGAGGGAAGTGGAGTCCTCCAAGAAAAAGGTTCATCTTTGTATTTTCTTCACATCAGACTTCTTTCAGCTTCTCATTTCTTTGTTTTTTCAGTTCTCCTTCACATTTGTCCCTGCTCTGTATCATTTTTAGTTCATATGCAGGTTTAAAGTGACAAACCTATAAGAGCCAACAATCAAGAACATTTCCAAACTATTATCAACCTGTGTGTTAATCCACCATCTTATGTTTCCTCTCTGTTGTCCTTCAGGGTAAATTATCTTGCCACATACATTGCTTGGTGTTTCTTCAGGCTTGAGAATGTCATGTTAAATGTGTAACTTTAAAGATTACCATTGAGGACATACGGTTAAAAGACATTTTTTATTAATATTGTTTTTTGTTTCCAACTGCATGTTTGTTTCTATTTAAATGTATATAAATGACACACAAAGTCAAAGTATGTTTTTCCTTTGTTCTTGGTTGTGCATTTCTGTCTGATTATGATAGATGTATAGTAAGATAGTATTCAGTCAGAAAAATAAGGTTAATCCATTATTGATATTGAATTTTGTTTGTTCATGCAGGACAGTTACAAAGTAAAGTTATGTAAAGACCATGTCCAATGGGGT
This sequence comes from Sciaenops ocellatus, assembly GCA_033000465.1. Classification (NCBI taxonomy): domain Eukaryota; kingdom Metazoa; phylum Chordata; class Actinopteri; family Sciaenidae; genus Sciaenops; species Sciaenops ocellatus. The sequence continues at coordinate 1,751,288 of CP136875.1, forward strand.
ACAGACCAAAACCAGACAGATTTTTTTGTCGTGAACAATAGATGAATATGTTTCTCTTTGTCTCTCTTAACCTTCTCTCTCCTTCCAGGTGGAAACCGAACAAACTGAACTGCAGCAGCTCCGTGAAGAGAAGCAGAGGAACGAGAAAGAGCTGAAGGAAGAACTGGAGAAGAAGAAGAAAGAGGTTCATGTGTTCATCTTCATCCTACTGTATTTATTCACCTTATCTCATCATCCAAGTCCAACATGTTTACATCACTTCTATACTCAGTAACATGTGGCACATAAAACCACATGACTGCACATAAGTTAATTATTAATTATATTACTATTTATTTTGTTTACTTTAACGTTATTATTGTGCTGTGTAATTATTCACATATTTAAGGTGGAACTCTTCTTTATCTCTCCCTCTGGCTCTTTTTAATCTGTTCTTTCTGTGTGTATCTATTGACTATAGCTGGACAAAGATGTTACAGAGCTCATCTCTCATCTTTTTTCTTTTCATGTTTTCTCTCCTCACAGTTTGAAGACAGACTAACTAAAGTACAACAGGAGCTCCAGGAGGAGAAGAAAAGGAGGACAGGAGCTGAGAAACAAAAGAAAGATCTGGAGGCCAAGATAAAGGAGGTCTATAATTTTACTGTAGCCATTATGAGTGTATATAAAACATCAACAGCATATTTATTTGTTTCAGCCAACGACTTGTTTGTCTAACAGCCAATGGCATCGTTTACAGCGTGTGCGCCTGACCAATGACAGTGTAGTGATCCACACAGGGCGGGGTCTAAACACGGAGCGGCGCCAAAGTGTAGCTGCTTAGCTAGCTAGCTAGCTAGCACGGCCTCGTCGCGCTGCTACGTAACGATCGGTTTTCGACTGCGTCACAGAGCTGTGACGTCATTCTGAGACTCGGTTTGTAAAGTTCAGTCAACATGTGAGAACTCGTCTGACTCAGAGAGTCTCCTGTTCTGTGTGTCTGTGTAAACGGCTTCATCCAATCAGCGGCTCTCCCGCTCCTCCGGCACCGTTACCATGGTTACAGGAACACCCTGAAACTTTATAATGATAATCAATCATACGTTTTTAATTAGCTGAAATCTTGTATTCTAACATATAGAACAAATGTAAAGCCTCAGAGCTTCTTTGATTATTAACAGGAGCACACTGAAACTGTCACAAGGCTGCAGAAGTTGCTCTTATTGTTATTTAGTCCTGGTGCTGTTTGTGTGATGTATTTTTCTGTTCAATGATTAGAGGCTCACTGGAAATAATATTAATAATAACAATAATAATTAATGATAATAATGATGAGCAGAAGTAGAAAAATAACGTATTGAAGTTCTGTAGATGGTTGATTATTTGAAAAAATAAAACTGGAGAGAAGTTTGGCAAAAAAAAAAAAAAGTATCAATTTGATTTCATAGATTAAAAATGACATTAAAATGACAATAAAGAAAAGTGTGAATAAAACACAGTTGGTCAAATATTTAAACTTGATGTCTGCATTAGAGTAGTTATGAGTGGAGTGGGGCTGCAAGTCTTATCTTATTTTTTTAGCACGTGTCAAGTAACGTTACCTGTAACATCTTTCACTTGTTACAAATGGAGAATATGACTTGGCTGGAGCTCGAAAAGATTTTTTTTTTTTTTGCTTTAATCCATGTTATGTCCTGACCATTTGTATAAATTAGTGTTTTTGATCTTATATTTCTTCCTCCACGTGCCTCTCAGTATGCTAGTTATTCTGGCTTCAGTGCCCCCCACAGTCCTGGAGCTGAGAACACTGTTAGTTTTTACCTGATTTTGACACCTAATTTCATCCAGATTTAAACTTGTAGATATTTTTAATCATTCAGATTTAGCTGTGTGGTTAATAAAACTTTCTATTTTTGGTCTGACAAACTCAGAACACATATTTATTTATACTAGGACTTTAAGAAAGCTGTCTACAACGAACAAGTCAAGAGAACAAAAAAGCTAAACCACTGGTTCTCAAACTACCTGACACCCTTTAAATGATACAATGATAAATCTCTGCTAATCATCACGACGTCTGATTTGTTCTGAATATGACCTTCATCAGTTTTCTCCACTGACTTACACACAAAGACAGAACTGTGACTTTGCTCCATCTAAAGGTCCAACTAGAAAACTGCAGTTCACTTTAACATGAATAATTCACCTCTCTGTTAGTTAGTCAGACCATGGAGTAACTTCCTATCATGTCTTACTGTTTATTTGAACTTACATACTTTAATCATGCTGATGATTAATGACAAAGCTGCAGCAGCACAAGGTGAAATGTAGAAACATTAAATGTACCTCTTGTAATCCCTTCAAAGGTCACTGTATTTAATGTATTCCCTCAATCCTCACCACTAATACATGAAATCAGTTCAAAAACTCAAGTCAGAAGATTTTGTAGTGTGAAGTTTAAAATGTTAATAGATGAAAATATCTCTCTTAACCTTCTCTCTCCTTCCAGGTGGAAACTGAACAAACTGAACTGCAGCAGCTCTGTGAAGAGAAGCAGAGGAACGAGAACGACCTGAAGGAAGAACTGGAGAAGAAGAAGAAAGAGGTTCATGTGTTCATCATCTCTGCTGTTTGAGAAACCAAGTAGACCATGTTTACATCATTTCTACTCAGTAACATGTGGCACATAAAACCACATGACTGCACAATAATTAATTATTAATTATATTACTATTTATTTTGTTTACTTTAACGTTATTATTGTGCTGTGTAATTATTCACATATTTAAGGTGGAACTCTTCTTTATCTCTCCCTCTGGGTCTTTTTAATCTGTTCTTTCTGTGTATCTATTGACTATAGCTGGACAAAGATGTTACAGAGCTCATCTCTCATCTTTTTTCTTTTCATGTTTTCTCTCCTCACAGTTTGAAGACAAACTAACTAAAGTACAACAGGAGCTCCAGGAGGAGAAGAAAAGGAGGACAGGAGCTGAGAAACAAAAGAAAGATCTGGAGGCCAAGATAAAGGAGGTCTATAATTTTACTGTAGCCATTATGAGTGTATATAAAACATCAACAGCATATTTATTTGTTTCAGCCAACGACTTGTTTGTCTCCCTTTAACTATTTTAAAGAGACTTTTCTGTCTCTCAGTTTTGGCTTTGTTATTTATCATTTAATCATTTTTTATTTGAACTCACATACTTCAATAAGAGAAAAGGTCTCTGATCTTCTGTCTTTATTTTTTCTCTTATCAGGTCGAGAAGCTCACAGAGGAGAAGCAGAGGCTGAACAAGGAGCTGGAGACAGAGAGAAAAGAGGTTCATCTTTTATTGATACTGATTTTTATTTGTTTGTGCTGGTCAATTTCAAGTGAAATTATTGACAGTGTGTGTGTGTGTGTGTGTGTGTGTGTGTGTGTGTGTGTGTGTGTGTGTGTCTCAGCTAAAGCACAGAGAAATGCTGGAGATTGTGAACTCTCAGACAAAGTCCCTGGAGCTGGACACTAGCTCGGCTGGTCAGGACTTAGTCACGGGACACATCATTGTGGACGAGGTCGACCCAGAGGGCAGATATGTCTGTCTCAAAAACAAATCTGATGAGGTAAAGTTGTTGATATGTTGATGAACACTGTGTGTATTATATGAGCATGTACAGTAAGTTTTATAACTTTACATTAACAAAGGGATTTTCCATGTGGGCCATTCAAACTGAGATACTGAAGCTAACATGACTCAATAAAACCACAAAGACTACTGTGCGTTACACTCAAGATGTTTGTAAAAATGGTTCATGTAAAATATGAATTTTATTAGTGTCTGTTTGTCTCATCTTCACTCTTTCGCTCAACTCTCTCCTGAAGAAACAACAAATGAAAGACTGGCAATTACATATCCAGGTCGACGACAGAAAACCCATCATATACACATTTGACTCCAAATTCAAACTAAATCCTGGACAGACTGTCACTGTGAGTTTGTCTTTAATGTTCATTTGTTTTTGTAGCATTTTTTTTATGTATATAAATCTCTCTAACCTTACATGAAGACAGTGTGTAAGATTAAACTATGAAGTTTGATCTTTTCAGATCTGGTCCAAAAAATCTGGTGTCACACCCAATTACACCACTGACCTGGTGAGCTCTGAATCCTGGAGCAGTGGAGATCAATTGCTGGTCACCCTCTACAGTGACACTGGAAAGGTCTGACATCACCTCACATCACACACATTAATAAATACACTATATAACCAAAACTATGTGGACACACACACACACACACACACACACACACACACACCTGTCTACATATAGTACTTGCTTTTCCTCTTTTGGTTTAGACTACAGCATACAATGATGTTTTAGATCAGGGGTGTCCAAACTGTTCCACAAAGGGCCGGTGTGGCTGCAGGTTTTCTTTCCAACCAAGCAGCAGCACACCAGACTTGACTCATTTAATCAACTGATCTCAGTCTTCAGACAGTTGATTGGTCAAACTGTGTGCTCTTGGTTGGTTGGAACAAAAACCTGCAGCCACACCGGCCTTTTGTGGAACAGGTTGGACACCCGTTTTAGATAATAGTGTTCTATAAACTTTGGTACAGTTTGGGGAAGACCCTTTCCTGTTTCAACATGAGGCCCACGTTCAAAAAGCAGCTCCATAAAGAAATGTTTTGGTGTGAAGGAACTGTGCTGGTCTGTGCAGAGACCTGACCTCAACCCCATCCAACATATTAGGAATGCTGACCAGAGCTCTTCCTGGATCAAAAATGTTAGACAGATATACCTGGTCTGAAGGAGTCTTCTCTGTAGCAGGTTGAACATCTGGAGGAAAAACTGAAACCAGAAGAGTGCTGGATGTTGAAGCAGCACATTAAAACACATTTATCTGATATGTTCTGGACTTTTTATCTTTGTAGTGTCCAAAATATTTTTTTTTTCTATTTTAGCTTCAGTACAAAAACAATAACTTCACTTTTGTTTTCTCTGTCACCAACAGGGAGTTTCCATCAGGAACGTTCAGACTTCCAGCTCCTCTGTTCTTCACTCTGCTGTTCATGTATGAAGCCATTCATCCATAAAGACAGAGCAGCAGCTGGTCCTGGTCGGGCCTCCTCATCCTACACACCTTTTACTTTGTGTGTTTGCTTTTCTTTGTTTCCATACAGTACAGATTTACTCATTCACTGCCTGCACCACTGACTCCACAGATTCCTCCCATTCATTTTGTTTTTGATTCATTTGTTGGAAATAAATGACTTTGCTTTTTAGTTTTCTCGTGTGTCTCCAACATCACATATTTGTTCCTGTGTTGCCCTGAGCAGAATCTCCTCAAAATGCATATTTTTTTGTAAAGAGTTGTTTTTGTTAAATTGTTACTGTGAGAGACACAAAGCTCAAATAACCTAAAATCAAAATGTAACTTTTTTAATTCTGCTACCTTTTCACTGTGTAGTAAACAAGTATTTTTAAGTCGAGTCCAGCTGCTGTGAGACACAACTTAACTTTACAGTGTATGAATGAAGACATAATTTTGTATTTACAGAATGATACTTGTACAATTTAATGTTTTACAAAATGTCTTGTGTCACTGAAACCACTCAATCTTTTTGATTATTATTGACACGTTTTCTATCCATATAAACAAATGTGATGTTTTTACACACAGTAAAACAGTAAAACAGTGGAAGTGAAGAAATAAACTTAAAAACAGTCAAATTAAACGTGTCGGTCTTTTATGTGGCTTATTAGAACTTTGGCAACAGTTCAACAACAAAGTTTAGAACTTTTTTAATATGATGAGATTATTAGATATGAGTTTAATTAACATGAATGATCCTTTGCTACCAAACAACAAACAAAAACACAAAAACAGCTGTTCATCTTTTTGCCGTGTGACCTCTTAACTGTTTTTACTTGTGAAAAATTCTGACTGAACTGAATCTGAACATCTCATAAGTCTTTCTGCTGTACAGAGCTTATTTTTCTTTTGTTTATCAAAATAGAATCAATATTTGCGTGTGTTTATACAACTCTCATACATCTGAAATACATGAATAATGTTGAGGAGGTAAAATGACTTCACAACAAACAAAAATCAGAACATCTGAAAATCTCCCGTCCTGTTGATAATCCTGAGCCCTTGTTGCTGTTTCGGTCTTCAGGTTGAGAATCACTGGTCTACGACTGTGCTAGCAGCTCAGTTGAGCTAAGGTCAGCATGCAAACATGTTCACAGTGATGATGACATATTTATTATATTATTGTCAGTTTGTTCTGCTATTTGGGAACTGACAAAAAATAATGTGATGCATTAACATGCAACCATTGTTTAATGTCAATATTTAGACAGTCTGACTTGAAACTGAACGTTTTGTGGTTCCTGCAGAGCGTCCTGAACACCTCTTCTACATACATATGTTCATTTATTTTCTCATGTGGTTTGTGTCTGAGAAATTATGACCAGCATCTGTAGAGATTAAAATAAAACACACAACAAAAACTGTAACAGCTCGCCCATTAAACATAGTTCATCTTAAGTCTAACAGCCGCTGCAAGCATGAACATGTAACACAGAGGTTTGACATTCAACCTGAACAAAGGAAAAACAGATAAGGACAAAATATATATTTAAAAAAAATCTTGATGATTGTCTTTTAAAGTGTACATTCTCTGTATTGTCTGTCCTGTCAGATTCGTCAGACCTAAAGAAAGATTGGATGTTCCTTCTTCATTATTTTCCATGAGTTATTTTTGTGTAACTGTGAGTTTCCCACAGTGAAGTAGTCCCACCAGGAGCAACAGCAGAGCCACCATGAAAATGGTGAAAACAGTCCTTAAGATGAGGACATAAAAAGAGTGATCCGAGGAAGTCGAGTAGTTTCTGCAAAGTGCTGCAAAGACAAAAGAAAATATGTGCTGTGACTGTGCTGTTTCTAACAGGTCACGTCTAAAGCTGGGCACAGAATAGAGTTTTGAAATCAATGCACCACCTCATGTGATCAAACAGGATCTTACAGGAAAGCATAAATCAGCCTGAAATGTAATCATAAAAGATACATGTAGAAGAATTTAATGTATAACTATCAACTACAACAATCCATATTCACGACAGTGTGGTATTGGACTCAAAGTGGGGGAGCTAAATCGAGAAAATTCCAAATCTTACATATTGTTGCTCTAAAGAAGCATTAGCAGCTGAAAACAGTGAGAACAATGGCTGGTTGGGATGCTCTTACACTGCAGACATGCTAAGATTACACATTTAAATCAAAGCTACTTTTATCTCACAGTACAATGTCTCACCTCTGACAGGCATCCAGTTCTCTGGTGATTCTCGATCATCAGAGAGTTTGCACTTGTAGAGTCCTTCATCAGACTTGGACACACTGTGGATGATCATCTGACCTGTAGAGCTGTTCCCAAGGAAGAGGCCGTCTTTATAGAAATCAGCTTCAAAGTTGGAGGAAGTCATCTTGTTTCTGCAGCTCAGAGTCACATTCTCTCCCTCCAAAACAGGAAGAAGAGGACTGTCCAAGATCACTGAAGCAGCTGAAGAACACGTTAAAAAAATAAAATGTTAGCCCCATGTTTTATGTTCAAACCTGTAGTTAATAACTATCAGCTGAATGAAGCCTGCCTCAGGTCAAAAACATCTGTAATGACACGTACCTGTCAATCAAAGCGTCCACTAAAACTTTAAGCCTTAATATAATCTGAACAGGTGAGTTGTATAAAAATTCTATAGAGTGACTGTCTCTTCTACATGCGTACACACACGTCCATTTATTTTCTCATGCGGTTTGTGTCTGAGCAATGATCACCAGCATCTGCAGAGTTTAAAATAAACATGCGACAACACAAACTGTCACAGCTCGCCTTTTCAAAATAGTTCTCGCATCAGTCAGAACCTCTGTGGTTTTTAACCAATTCTGTGTGTGAGAAAGTCGAACAGTTCTAGTGACTAGTTGGGAAGTTCTCACAGTGCAGACATGCTAAGATTACAAATTTAAAACCAAATTTTAGCTACTTTAACAGTATCTTTAAAAATACAATGTTTTACCTCTCACAGTCAACCGGCTCTCTGGTGATTCTCCAACATCAGAGATTTTGCACTTGTAGAGTCCTTCATCAGACTTGGAAACACTGTGTATGGTCATCTGTCCTGTAGAGTATCTCCCAAGGAAGAGGCCGTCTTTATAGAAATCAGCTTCAGGATTGGAGGAAGTCGTCTTGTTTCTGCAGGTTAGAGTCACAATCTCTCCCTCCAAAACAGGAAGAAGAGGACTGTCCAAGATCACTGAACCAGCTGAAGAACATGTTAAAAAAATAAAATGTTAGCCCCATGTTTTATGTTCACACCTGGAGTTACTCACTATAGGAAAATTGGTGCCTGTTCAGATTGGTACAAGATGCAGATACAAGAATATAGGCGATACGTAAGAATGTAAGGTTTGGCCGTAAAATTCAGAGGATGAATTTACCATCGTAACAATATTTCATATACAAGTTTGAAGAGACAGCACAGTAAGGCCGTATTTTTGTATCATTCTGTAAAAGTATACATTGAATAAAAAAATCTGTTGATGACGTGAATTTACAGTCTAAACCTGATTATCTTCAACTTGTTGATCTGAGTGTCACGCTGGACAAAATGAGAAACCTCAGAAATATAAATTCAAAATAGATATGTAATGGTTTTAGAAATACAATAAACCTACCAGTGACAGTGATGTTGAGCCTGTTGCTTCTCTCTCCTCCTTTAGTCTCACACCAGTATTCTCCACTATCTACTGAATAGACTCTATCAATGGTGCAGGAGGACCCTGTTGGTGTCCTCTTAGTTTCACATTCTGGTTTAAATTCCTCAGTATTCCTGGTTCCTTTCAACTGAGTGGAGCCATCAGACCCTTCACAATGAAAAGTGACAGTCTCCTGTTGAAAGTGCTGCAGTCTGTTTGGAGTAATACGAAGAAAAACTGCATCTGAAACAGAGAAATACATGATGGTGTCCCAAAAGAAACATTCAGAACTAGAAAGATGTGATGTCTACAGTATGACAGATGACACATGGACAGTTAAACTGAACCTTTCACAGAACACAACATTCAACAAAACTGTCAGTTGTCAATGTTAAACCTGGGTCCTTTAGATGGAGACGATGATGCAAAGAACAAACAAAATGTTTGAGTATCTTTAGGATTTTCTCTTTGTCTCTTACCACTTTTCTGAGTGTGACTGTTCTGAACTTGTGCAGTCAGCAGAGTGAAATGAAGCGTCACTGGATGAACAAAGAAGCAAAGTTGAATATCAGACATAACTGGTTTGATCTACAGGATTTAAAACTTTAAAAAAAGAAGAAAACCTGAGACTCAGTACTCACACAGTCTGAAGCAGAGAGCTGTGACAGTCATGGTGTCTTCCTGCTGACTGTCTGAGCATCAGAGTGAAATACAACTCAAGTATATGCACAGAACTTCCTCTTCCTGTTCAGTTTTTCTTCTCATCTTGATGCTTAAGCGAGAGACAGAGACACCGTGGCCTTATCATAGTCATACTCATCTCTGTCCCTCCTGTTTGCTCTATTCGGACATTCAGCGCCAGAGTGGGCAGAGTTTTAGGCCCAAGGCTGGCCAAATTTTTCCATGATGGTGGAAATTGGATAAATGTTCAGCTCTTATTATTGTGCAGTTTTTATTTTTTTTTACCATGGTTCAACAAATTGAAATAATAATCCATTCAAGCTGAGAGGTTAACGACAATATTCCACAAGGATATGTTGGTAAGTTAACAAAAACAGAAAGAAAGAAAACATTTGAAACAAAAATGTATCTCTTTATCTCCTCACTCAGCATCTGACTCACCCGTATGGCATGACATTAAAAACAGCAGAAGGGCATTTATCAGAGGTGTCAGACTCATATTAGGCAGTAGGCCAGATTTGTTGGGAATGAGACCTCATGGGTGCCGTCTTTGTCATTTTTGGGGCTCAGCAGTAGCTCAGTACATAGAGACTTGGCTTGGGAACCGGAGGGTGGCCGATTCAAGTCCAGTATGGAACAAAGTATGGTGGTGGGCTGGTATCTGGAGAGGTGCCAGTTCACCTCCTGGGCACTGCCGAGGTGCCCTTGACCCCCAACTACTCGCAGGGTGCTGCTCTGGGTGGCTGCTCATCACTCCACCTTTCTACATGAGTATCATATTATTGTTTGGTGATCTTTCACTGACAAGGTTATACACACACATATATAATACTTTAATATATCTCTACCTTTCCCTGTAGTCATGGGCATCTCTTGGCTAACTTAGAATTTGTTTTGAAAAAGACAGGCTATATGGACCCAACCAACTCTATCCTCACATGGTACAACCCATACAGAGGCTCGAGGCTAGCATGAGCAACATGTGTACTTTAAGAGAAGGTAGTCTAACATGACAAATGTCAATATTTATTTCCTCGACCGGCCCAAAAGTGAAGTGAAAGTGAAGCGTCCCACTGAAAATTCTCCCAATTCTCCCAATTAACAACCCGCACGGCGAGTAGGGCATGGTGGCAGGACGCAGGGGGAACCCCGGAGCCCTGGAACAACTGGCATGGGAGTGCCCTCAGGAGCCAGCCACCGCTGGGAAGGGAGCTTCAGAAGCACAACAGCAAATGCCTGTTTGGCAGTGAGGTGTTTGTCTACATCCAGGAACAAAAGTATTTTGATCACATGTAACAAGTGAATTTCCCCAGTGGGGGATCAGTAAAATTCATCTTGTCATCAGGATTACTTCTTGTTTGTTTTTACACGTTAAATTAATCAGAGAAATAATGTGGCATTTAAAAGATGTTGGCATTCAGGGTAAAACTCAGGGAAGGGTTAACAAAGACGCAGTTGCAGTAGGAATTATGGGAACTTGCACCATACATGGGACTAAAATCCGGGTTGTGTCAGTCAGTTGTGTGTGCATTTTTCATTCTTGTTTCGTCTATTAGGGTTTGTAGTCTTGTCTTTTCCTTGTGTTTCACTGCACTTCGCGTTATATGTTTGTCTTATCGCCCCTGTCTGTGCAGGCTGGCCGTCGCTGACTTAATTTCTCCTGCCACTCTTCCATTCATCCACACCTGCTCCTCATTCACCTGATTACCACCTCCTCACACTGCAGTGTATATATACCTGCTTCATCCTCCACTTGGTGACAGTTTGTTGTTGTAACCTTTGTGGTAACTAGCCGACTTACCAGCTCTGAAGATATTCTTTTGGAAGAATCTTTTGGACATTGATTTTGTATGCCTGCATTGATGTTCACCTTTTGTTTTGTTTTTTCCTCCAGCCCAGCCTCACCTGTTCTGCCTGCCACGCTCACGCCCTGCCCTTTTGTTTGTTCTCTTTGTTCACCCACAGGACTTGGATTTCATCCCTGGACCTCAACGTCACTCCAGTTGTTGCCAGTTGTGTTATATTTGTCATACTTTTTGTAATAAACCTTCTAACCCTATTCTCACCCGGTGTCTGCATTGTGGGTTCAGCATTACGACTAAGCTCATGCTTAACATCGTCAGTCTCTCAAGTGTACAAAATTGAAATAATGAGGTAAGGTACGAGGACGTTAAAGCTTGACTCACGTACATCACTTGAGTCAATGATAAACGTAACACATTGCTGAAAAAGTCCCAATCGGCCCCCTGCAGTAAGAACTAACAACTACCTCATGAACACGCCCCTTTTCCTCCTGCCAACCAAAAAAGAAACATCACTATTGCTCCTGGTAGTTTTGATTGTAGCTGTATTATCGGCTCAAAGTCCAGCTACAGTATGTGTTGTAAAGACACTCAAAGTAACACTGAGATAAAACTTAAAGTTTTATTCATAAACTTTAAAGGGTTTTATCTTTTACACAATCATTTGTAAATTTCTATCTTTATTTTCCCTGCACATTACATTTTCATTTAAATTATGGAATACAGTAAATCTTCTGCTGGCTTATGGTTTCAGTGTTGACTAGTAGTTCTTCTAGACTAAAAATGCAATTTGTGGGGGAACTGCATGGGTATACTTTGAAGATTAAAAGTTGTATATAATTTGTAATTATAAACTAAATCTAATGTATGAGCATGTTGCTATAGATAAACCAGAGTGAGATTAAGATCACAGCCTATCAATGATTGACAGACATTGGGTGTGCAGTCTGGACAGACATATGCAGCAGGTACGTTGTCGTCTTTCAAATTTATTTTTGCCTGTTCTCCTGTTTTAACTTCTTTTTTAAAGGGCATTTTCACCTTCTAGGTCTCCATTTAGACCACACGTTTCAGAATGAATCAACCTTTAATGTTTTTATCTAACAGGAAGGCTGTTAGGAGTCTTCATCATTTTACATGAAATATTACAGACTTACAGTCCAGTACGTACAGTAGAAAGGGTTCTAACGTAGGTTAAAATATTCAATAATTCACACAGTCTTTGCCACAACAAAAGTGAAGGATAACTCAGTTTCAGCTACCACAGGACTCTTTATCGATCTGTCTGTGTTGATAAAAGTGAAAGTAACTTTTATTATTTGGGTAAAATGAGGATTGACAAGGACCAGACACAACTCAGGCGCAGAGATGACGTTTATCTGACAGGTTTTATTAGCGAACAGCAAGGTTTACACAGTGACAAAACAAAGGACGCTCCGGCTGGAGGACGGGTAACTCTAATAACGAAACACTAAACTAAAAATCACTCCTAAAAACTGGAGGCTTTCTTCTCTGTGGGGAAAAAAAGACTAGAAACAGAAAACACTCTTAACACGCTGGAGGCTAAACGCAAGGGCAGAACAGGTTCGAGGGAAAGCGCTGTGGCTGTGGGCTGGCATGGACGCACGAAACGAAACACACTGGCACAAGACAAGGGAGACGCAGACTATTTGAACACATGGAGGGAAAGGGGAACAGGTGGACACAATCGGGAATCAGGGAAGACAATCAGACCGGTGACACATGAGGAAGGGCAAGTGACCTGAAAAGAGAGGAGAGTTACTTTTCAAAATAAAACCGGAAATCACAAGACATAAAATCCCAAAATAAAACAAACCTCACCGCGGTGTGACAAGGATACTGCCAGCAAAGGTGTTTTCACAAATGTAGGACTATGTTTAAATTCAAATAGAGACTTGAGATGATTCAATGATGATTTAATCAAAATATTTTTATTTTTTTGTCTAAACACCAGTTCAAAAGTCTTTTTTTCTCTGTACAGTGGTGGTTTTGATATATTAATGGTTTCTGTCCATTTTCAGAACTGCAGGATGCTTCAGTTGGCTGTAATGCTCCAATATCCACTCAGAACCATCATTGTGTTGGTTGTCCAACTTCTTCTGGCACACTTTTGTAGAGGTAACTTCCACACAAATACAATCAGTCACATACCAAATGACTAACAACAATAACTCCTCTGAGCTTTAAGGAACTTTTGAGCATCTATCAACTCTTTGGGTACGGTCAAATAGTCAGAAAAATGGCCTCCTAATTCCTTTCCTAATCACTTTTCCTTGACCTCAATAGAAAACGTCACGAGGTCAAGGAAAGATGTGAAGGAGAGGTGATAAGGAGTTAGGAGAAGACGACCGCACTTACACTTAGACTACATCATCATGTGACGGTGAATGTTATTGACGTGATCTGTGGTAAAACTACAAAGTCCAGAAGATGGACTACAAAACGCTCATCTGAGATACTTCCTAGATACTCCCTGTGCGCTCTGACCGTGTTGTTTCATGCAGGAAATATGAACGTGGACAACCCGGTGAAAAATGTGACTTCATTATCAACGTCAGAATTCAAATAATAAATGTCATATTCACACACTCTCTCTGCTGCAGTCTGCATCACGCTGTTTAAATACATTTACAAACATGTATGTGAATATCCGCAGAAGCAAAATTTCAGGTTTATACATCTGAATTAATTTAGTTCTTACTGCAAGTAACTAATAAAAGGTATTTTTCTTCTTTTCAGGTCAGTCTCAGTTAATTGGTCACCTCCAGCCAATAGTGGCAACAGTTGGTGATGACGTCATTTTGCCATGTCATCTGGAACCAGCAGTGGACGTTGCTGCCAAGACGTTGGAGTGGACAAGACCGGACCTGAAACCCAGATTTGTCCATGTGCAGCGTGATGGTCAGGACCTCATGAATGTAAAAAATCCAGCCTACAAGGGAAGAACATCACTGTTCACTGGTGAACCAAAGCACGGAAACATTTCACTGAAAATCTCCACAGTGAAACCTTCTGATGAGGGGAGTTACAAATGCTTCATTCCAGATATGAATATAGACTCTTTCGTTGAGCTTGTTGTTGGTAAGTGGATCCATAATATATATGGACAGGCAGTTTGGTGCAGTCTGTACAGTTTTGCTACATTTGTGCATATTTTTTATTATTAACTTGGTGATTGTGACCACTGATTTAAAATGTTTCCTTTTGCTCAATATCAGGTGCTGTTTCCTCACCTGCCATTGATTTAGCAGGGATTGACAGAAACATAGAAGAGGTGATTTTAAACTGTGAATCTAAAGGCTGGTATCCAGAGCCTGAGGTGTTCTGGCTGGACGGTGAGGGAAACCTCCTCTCTGCTGGACCTACAGAGACAGTCAGAGGTCCTGATGACCTCTATACTGTCAGCAGAAGATTGACTGTGGAGAAGAGACATAACAACAGCTTCACCTGTAGAGTCCAACAGAAGAACATCAACCAGACCAGAGAGACACACATTTATATTTCAGGTAAAGGTTGAAATTTTTATGATCTCGTCATGGTTTAGTTTAAAATAGCTGTGGTCTAGTTTTATGTAAATGTTATTTTGTCTTTTATCATTTCAGGTGATTTCTTTGAGGTGCAGTCCAGTTCTGTGGTTCCCATTATTGGTTTGGCTGTTAGTTTGGCTGTTTGCATCATGTTCATTTTTTCAGTCATCTTTTTTTTGTGCAAATGGAGACAAAAAATAATCAGTAAGTCACAAATTCATTTCAGTGCTTTGTAAATGCTGAGTTATTGTCACAGGTTTTATAGATAATCATGATATGAATAGTGTCAGTATTTTACAGGTTATAGTGTTGATTAAAAATGTGCTTGTCTGTCTTTTTTTATTTTTTATCAGTCAAATTGTCAGGTGTCTTTTTGTAACCCATTTTAGACTCCATATCTCACACTGTGATACCTTCTCAAAATACAAGTGAATGTCTTTTATACTTTGGTTTTACACAGAGACAAGCCACAGGGATGAAACCAATCAAGAAGAAACAAAGAGAACGCTGCTGAAGACACAGGAAAATGTAAAAATGAATGAGGGAGAACGTGGAAAGAAGACCAAACATGTAAGAAACAGACTGATTTCCAGTGTGTCCAGAAAAAAATAAAATAAAACACAGGCATGCTCATCAAAATTGATTTCAGGGGAGAAAGGAGGCGAGGACTAAAAAGATGAGTGTCAAAAACAATCAAGTTTGTCTCTCTTCTCTCTCTCTGTTTGTCTTTATCTTCTTACTTCAAGTTGCAGAGAAACCAAGCTGCTGTGGTCACACAAAGTACAAACATACAATTCATATATAAATTAACCACCGGTGTCTCCTGGAAATGATGTTTATATACAACTAATTTGCTATAGCAAAGACATTTAGAAGGGAACTTTTGAATAAACGTAATGAGTGAATGTCGTTAAAGTAACATTGTGTTGAAATTAGTATTATTATGATTTGTTCCATACCTAATCTCCCTCCGTCTCTGTTTCCGCTCAGGTCTCGTGGAATCCCTACAAGTGGTTCAAGGATGAGAGACAGGAAAGAGAAAGAGCTGAGAGGGAAGTGGAGTCCTTCAAGAAAAAGGTTCATCTTTGTATTTTCTTCACATCAGACTTCTTTCAGCTTCTCATTTCTTTGTTTTTTCAGTTCTCCTTCACATTTGTCCCTGCTCTGTATCATTTTTAGTTCATATGCAGGTTTAAAGTGACAAACCTATAAGAGCCAACGATCAAGAACATTTCCAAACTATTATCAACCTGTGTGTTAATCCACCATCTTATGTTTCCTCTCTGTTGTCCTTCAGGGTAAATTATCTTGCCACATACATTGCTTGGTGTTTCTTCAGGCTTGAGAATGTCATGTTAAATGTGTAACTTTAAAGATTACCATTGAGGACATACGGTTAAAAGACATTTTTTATTAATATTGTTTTTTGTTTCCAACTGCATTTGTTTGTTTCTATTTAAATGTATATAAATGACACACAAAGTCAAAGTATGTTTTTCCTTTGTTCTTGGTTGTGCATTTCTGTCTGATTATGATAGATGTATAGTAAGATAGTATTCAGTCAGAGAAATAAGGTTAATCCATTATTGATATTGAATTTTGTTTGTTCATGCAGGACAGTTACAAAGTAAAGTTATGTAAAGACCATGTCCAATGGGGTACAGACCAAAACCAGACAGATTTTTTTGTCGTGAACAATAGATGAATATGTTTCTCTTTGTCTCTCTTAACCTTCTCTCTCCTTCCAGGTGGAAACCGAACAAACTGAACTGCAGCAGCTCCGTGAAGAGAAGCAGAGGAACGAGAAAGAGCTGAAGGAAGAACTGGAGAAGAAGAACAAAGAGGTTCATGTGTTCATCTTCATCCTACTGTATTTATTCACCTTATCTCATCATCCAAGTCCAACATGTTTACATCACTTCTATACTCAGTAACATGTGGCACATAAAACCACATGACTGCACATTCAGCCAATTATTTTTGCTTACTTTAACGTTATTATTGTGCTGTGTAATTATTCACATATTTAAGGTGGAACTCTTCTTTATCTCTCCCTCTGGGTCTTTTTAATCTGTTCTTTCTGTGTGTATCTATTGACTATAGCTGGACAAAGATGTTACAGAGCTCATCTCTCATCTTTTTTCTTTTCATGTTTTCTCTCCTCACAGTTTGGAGACAGACTAACTAAAGTACAACAGGAGCTCCTGAAGGAGAAGAAAAGGAGGACAGGAGCTGAGAAACAAAAGAAAGATCTGGAGGCCAAGATAAAGGAGGTCTATAATTTTACTGTAACCATTATGAGTGTATATAAAACATCAACAGCATATTTATTTGTTTCAGCCAATGTCTCTCATTTTTGGTTTTATTATTTATCGTTTCAAGTGAAGATTTAGTTGTGAACCTAAAATCTTCTTGGTTACCCTTCATCAGTTTGTCAATTTGCTTTTCAGCTTCACATGTGCTTCAGAACATTAAACAAGAAACTGAATTCATTGAAAATACTTTTCAACACACTGGCTGGCAGGCGTTCATTGAAAAGTATATTATAAAGTTAATCTGTTTTGTCAATAGTAACAATTGCCCTACGCATACTTAAAGTTCAGGAGGAGTCCTCACTGCACACTGAGGAACTTGAAGCTGCTGAACATTTCCACCTCAGCATCCCTAACATGGATGGGGAGGTGTCAGCTGCCCTGCTGTCTCCTGAAGTCCACAATCATCTCTTTAGTTTTTCTGACGTTCAGAGAGAGGTTGTTGTTCTGACACCAGCTGGTGCCTCATCATCTGTGATGAAGCTGAGGATGGTTGTGTTGTTAGTAGACTTGCAGTTGACATTGGGGTTGTGTTTAGTAGCACAGTCTTGGTTGAACAGGGGATACACGGAGAACAGCCGTGTGGTGCGTCTGTGTTGAGGGTCAGCAAGGATGAGGTGTAACTGCCAATTTCCACCACTTGGGGCCTGACTTTAGGTGACTCTACTTCACCTGAAGGTCAAACTAGAGAACTTGTACATGCATATCTGACCTCTCTATTTAAATTTAAATGCTGCATACATTTTTACGTATGTCATATGAGCTACAATTTCTCCACCACTAATTGTTTGTGTTTATTTTTTTCTTCTCACAGTTTCTCCTTTAATGAATCCCATATTCATATCAATAAATATATTCATGTCAATATTCATATTAACATTAACCACACAAAGAACCAAAATATTTTAAGATTAGATATGAAATTTAAAGATGGCTCACAGCTTGTGGTAAACTTTAAAACTGTATGTATTTGTCATTCAGAATTCTCAGCCATCCTTTACATCGTTCGTCAACAAGTGTAGAAATATAAATGTGACATAAACACAAACAAATGAACCTGCGACAAAATGTTGTTTTAGTTTAGTCAGATACTTCACTTAGAGAGCTCGTCTCGCATCTTTTCTCTTTTCACATTTAGTTTCTTTTCTTTTGTCTTTCATTTTACAGTTACAAGACAGACAGACAAACTAACTTCAGTATATGAGGAGCTCCAGAAGGAGAAGCAAAGGATGACAGAAGCTGAGAAAGAAGTGGAGAATCAAAAGAAAGAGCTGAAGGCCAAGATGAAGGAGGTCAATAAATAACTTTATTTCCTTTACTCGTGTGTCTCTAACATTACATTTTTGTTCTTTTTTGTTGTCCTCAAAATGTTAAAAAACACAGCTGAAGATCTAATACACTTATTTTTGAATTCATGTCCTCATGGTCAGCTAGCTTTCAGGTGTTTATACATAGTCCTAGTTTGTCAAGACGTGCTGTTGTCGTGATGTTAGCTGAAGTAGCAGAGAGCTCTGAGTATTATTGTCTGGAGCTGTACAACCTTCCCATCTTCTCTGCACGTCAGCTGTTCAGCACTGACTTTAGCAAGAGTTTATTCAATCCCAACAAAGCTAATATTAGTTACATGACTTGCTGTGTTGTTGTTTGCTCTGTATCAAGATATTGGATTTCTCACATAAATGTACATTTACAATAGTCATTTCACAGCTGTCCTCTGGAAATTCATTTTTTTTATTCTATGTTTTGTATTGTTTGTAATTCAATGCATCCTGTAATTTTTTTTTTAATTCTTACTCCATTTTTTCTGTAATAAAGAGATTAAAGAGCCATAAATAAAGTTTCATTTCAGCTCCATTTTTATAGTTCAGATGAAGTATATTTTTCAGATTATTTTCTTTGAGAACTATTAACTTCCAAATATGTTTCATTTGTCCTGTGAGATAAAACTTTACAGTGTGTAGAAAGCATGACGTTCCATGTTCTTCATTCTATGACATCGTTATTATATTATTGCCAGCTGCAAGTTTGTTCTTATATAAACAAAAAGTCACAGGATGCAGGAACACAACAGATGGTTAAATGTGAATATTTAGACAGGCTGACTTGATATTCTGTGATTATGTGTCTAACATACATGACTCGTTTTAAGCTACTCTATCAGACCGTGAATGTTTTGTGGTTTCTTCAGAGCCTCCTGAACGCCTCATAATACATGAATGCTACATAAATATGTACATATGTTTTCTTATGAGGTTTGTGTCTGAGAAATTGTCATCAGCATCTGTAGAGTTTAAAATAAAACACAAACTGTCACAGCTCGCCTTTTCAAAATAACTCTCGCATCAGTCAGAACCTCTGTGGTTTTTAACCTTTTCTGTGTGTGAGAAAGTCTAACAGCCGCTGAAAGTATGAACATGTGACACAGAGAGGCTTGACACCCAACATAACCAAAAGTATAACAGATGAAGATTAAATGTAAATGACCAAACTAACTTTTACTTGAGTATCAGTGATTTCTGTGTCACTGTGAGTTTTCCACAGTGAAGTAGTCCCACAAGCAGCAGCACCAGAGCCACCATGAAAATGATGAAAACAGTCCTTAAGATGAGGAGAACATAAAAGGAGTGATCCAAGGAGGAACAAGTCTCTCTGTGAAGTCCTGCAAAGACAAGAGAAAATATCTGCTGTAAGAACATGGCGGGATTAACAGTATTAATCTGAACCCACAGAATCCTGGAGAAACAATTTTGTTTCAGTCCAAAGGTTCAAGGCCAAAATGTAAATGTTATTACAAACCAATTTCTAACCAATTACAGAGTGTGGTAACTTTTCAGGGCAGAAGGTGGAAGAAGAATTATCCTCACAGAGACAAAAGTCTTCCAACAGCTTCAGAGCTTGGACCCCCAAAATTCAACATTCAATATATATCCTCGCACTGCAGACAATGTGCAATGTTTTACCTTGGACAGTCAACCAGCTCTCTGGTGATTCTCCAACATCAGAGATGCTACACTTGTAGAGTCCTTCATCAGACTTGGAAACCTTGTGGATGGTCATGTTTCCTGTAGCGCTGTTCCTGATAAGTAGTCCATCTTTATAGAAACCAGCTTTGAGGTTGGAGGACGTGGTCTTGTTCCTGCAGCTCAGTATAACATTGTTGCCCTCTTTCACAGGGAGGACCGGACTCTCCAGGATCACAGAACCAGCTAAAAAACAAAGGTTTTATAGTATTTGTTCTGAAATCAGATGAAATACACTTTTTTGCTCACTTTGGAAGACTTAGATTGAAAATGTAATCTCTTCTTTGAGCTCTTTCTACATCAATTTTTAACATTTCAGGAGGTCATCTCATGGATTTGAAACTCTATCAAATATTAAACTTACCATTGACAGTGATGTTGACACTCTTGCTTCTTTCTCCTCCTTTAGTCTCACACCAGTATTCTCCACTATCTGCTGGATAGACTCTATCAGTGGTGCAAGATAGTATCAGCAGCCTCTCATCACACGCTGAGATGAACTGCTCGGTATTCCTGATCCCTCTCAACTGAGTGGAGCCATCAAGACCCTCACAGCAAAAAGAGACAGAATCGAGTTCAAAGACCTGCAGCCTGTTCGGAACAATGCGAAAAGCTGCATCTGAGACAGAAAGAAAGAGAGAGACAGAGGTCTTTAGTCAAGCCAAGTCGAATTCAGATTAATTCATGCACAACAAAATGTTAACTAAAATCTACTGACCTCTGTTCTGAACATGTATACTCAGCAGAATGAAGACGTGTCACTGGATAGACAAAGGAAACAAACTCTAAATCAAGCACAGACTAGTTTACTGTGTTTAAACAACCATGTCAAACTCAAGAAGAAGGAACCCGAGACTCAGTACTTACACAGAGCTGCAGCCTCCATGTTGTCTTGCTGCTGACTGAACATCCGACTGAAACATAGCTGAAATTTAGCGTAGATGAACGCTTCCTTTTCCTGTTCAGTTTATATCTAATGTTGATACAAAAGCTGAAACCAGACTCGCTTTGACTTCAGCGTACAGTAGTGTGGTTCACCCCTGTGGCTTTAGGGGTTAAGACAACAGCCATGAACCTGCAAAAGCAAGTCCTGCAGCCACTGACTTATATGTCATGACCTTAATGACTGAGACTCTGCACTCACATGAACATCACGCCAACCTAAATCTCCTGCTAGTAGTCTCTCGTTGACAAGAGAGACCCAGTACTCATTGGTTATGTTTACATGCACACTACTTTTCCACTATTATTCAAATATGACAATATTCTGAATTTGATATGATCATGTAAACAGCATATTCCATTTGGATACTGTGAATTAGGCCTTACTCCACAAGTAGCATTTTCCCATTAAGACATGTGGCATGCATTTGCAAGGCTTATTTGGAGATACATGCACAGAAGAAAAGTCCAGATTTTCTTCCTCTTTGATTGTAGTTTCTTGTTGACCAGGGGAGCCACTACTCATTGATGCAACATAATTTGTAGCATGATCATGCATACTGACCAGATGGTAGGTGACTGGCAGCACTGTACTGAAGGTTCTCACATATTTTGTCACTAGGTGGTGGCTACCACAGCTGTTCTGTACCCTGACCAGCAGCTGAAAGTCAACTGGATGTTTTCCTTTGCAGACATTAACATCACACAGTGTAAAACCTAAGGTATGTACACTATCACACAATCAGTGTGAAGCTGAGAGAGAAGTCCTGTTCTGCCCTCTGCAGTCACATAAGAAACCCAAGAACAACCTCATGAATGGTGATCATTCATTATGGTTTTGATTGCATCTGTAATATTTTATTGTAGTGATCAGTTGCCTGGCAACAGGGTCAAAATTCAGCTGTTCATAAAGATCCTCAACATGAAAGTAGGCGTTGAAAGCAGGTCCAATCCTCATACTGTGTCAAAGATTTAACTGATTAAATTAACAATTAACAAATTATAAATGTAAACTGTATTTGATGAATCAAAGTCAGTTAAGATCACAGTCCATTAATGATTTACAGGCTTGGATCATAAAGTTTGATGAACTGACACACCATGCAGCAGGTACGTCGTTTACTTAATTTCCTTTTACCTATTCTATGTTTCCACTTCTATTTCCAAAGCATTTAGACCACAGAGTTTATAAACAATGATATTCTTACATTTTATAGCCTTTATGTCTGTAAATTTTGATGCCAACATGCCAGCGAAAGTATTTACTGCACATAGATGTGGTTGTGTGTACCGTGTTCACAAACATAAAAAGTGTCTGATTTAATATATATGCATCAAAATCAAAAGACATCTACACATGTGAGTATTTGAATTGTTCTGACCGAAAACTGCGGAATGTTTTGAGGAGTGTTTTATACAAATCGTACATGGACTACATTGTCTGACAAAGGGAATCCACTGATAGAACAAACTTTACATAGAAACACATTTACAGATTCACAGATACATACATAAATAGTAATTATTATAAAGACTATAAATATATACTAAGAGTCAGATTATTCCTTTTGCTTGATTTTAAAATTGCATTTTCAAATCTGCCATGTCAAACCTTTAACGTCAACCCTATCTCGAGTTTGACCCACCGTGGTGTTATTGTCAGTCTCTGCTGCTTTGATTTCAACCTTATTGATTTGTGTCTCACCAGTTCTCCAACTTTTACTAAATAAGCGTAGTGCCCTGTTACGCCTGCTCAGGAATGGCTGATTTATTGATTTTAATAACAAATCAAAAGCTTTTATTTCGTACAGCTATGAAATTTATCTCTGGTCTGTTTTCAGAGCCGCAGGATGCTTCACCGTGGGCCATCCCTTCAATCTCCAATGTTCAATCTCTGTGTTTTACTTTTCCATCTTCTCCTAACACACTCTTGTACAGGTAACACACACAAATACAGTCATCAGCTCACATTTAAGCTTTTGAATATAATTACAGAATATAATTGATGTTTATTATCTTTATCTTTACACAATAACAGAGTTACAGATGTATGTGACTAAGGTAGTCTGATCAGCTCAGTATGTGCTTTATGAATACAAATGGTGAGCCATAGAGTTCTGTTGGAGAAACCTCTGAACTTTGTATATTCAATGGTTTTCCAGTCTAGGATATGCTTAGTTCTTGTACTGCACAGAAGTTATGAATAGGTAGTAAACGTGGTGATGGGCTTACAGGGTGCAGGATTTTTATACCAGAGATTGGTGTTTACATGTTGTGTGGTTATATTCCGGCAAAAGAAACACAGTGCCCAGAATTCAGGACTTATGCATTTCAATTGCATAAAATTTCCATCAATTTGAATTTCAAAGGTTTAATATAAATTAACTAATAAAGCAAGTAATAAGATTTATGTAATTACTAATAAACTCAATGTGTTTCCACTACACAGTAGTGTAGTAGTAACCTGGTTTATGCATTCAATATTAATAAAGTCAATTTGTTTTCCAAAACCCAACAGTGAAAATGAATGCAGTCATTTTGAGTTTGTTAGTACTATTACATAAATCTATCACAATCTCATCATTTCATAACTAGATTTGTTTCTTTTCAGGTCAGTTTCAGTTAATTGGTCCTTCTCAGTCGATAGTGGCAGGAGTTGGCGATGACATCATTTTGCCATGTCACCTGAAACCTGCGGTGGATGTTACTGCAGAGACGGTGGAGTGGAGGAGAGCTGACCTAAACCCAAGATTCGTCTATGTGTGGCGTAGCGGTCAGGCCCTCGTGAACGTGAAAAATCCAGCCTACAGAGAAAGAACATCAATGTTTGTCAGTGAACTGAAACATGGAAACATTTCACTGAAACTGTTCAAAGTGAAACCTTCTGATCAGGGAACATATGAATGTCACATTCCAACACGGGATAAACTAACTTCTGTTAAGCTTGTTGTTGGTAAGTACACGCGTACATCAAGGTTTTGGAACCACTTTCAGACATTTATGTGGGGAATTGAAGTTTACATTTACTGTCTCCTAGCTTCACTATCAGCCTCCTGAATACTGCATAATAATAATAATAATAATAATAATAATAATAATAATAATAGTAATAATAATAATATATCTATATCTATATCTATATTGACTTCATATGCATGTGCTGAAAGTACCAATGTGGGAACAAGAAATCTAAAGGTCAAAATGGAGGAATTCGCTTGCTTGGCAAAATTGTATGACTTTTATTAAAATGCAGCAGTTAGCTTGCTCAGTGCTAACCCATGGATGTAATAAGTGGACTGGATATAGCGTTGTAGGCAATGCTGCAGTTATTCTCATGGAAGCTGCATTACATGGTGCATGAAGACATAGGTCTGATTTGGCTGTTCGGCATATGCTTCTGCATTGTGTGGCCCATAGAGCTGCTAACTTCTGATTTAGCCCTCCCCTAACTTGAATGGGGATATAAGGTATTTCCTCAGGTGTCACCACTGTTTTAACTTTTTCTTTTGCTCAGCATTAGGTGCTACCTCTTCACCTGCCATCAGTTTACTTGGGATTGACAGAAACAGAGGAGGAGTGATTTTAAACTGCGAGTCTGAAGGCTGGTATCCAGAGCCTGAGGTGTTCTGGCTGGACGGTGAGGGAAACCTCCTCTCTGCTGGACCTACAGAGACAGTCAGAGGTCCTGATGACCTCTATACTGTCAGCAGAAGATTGACTGTGGAGAAGAGACACTACAACAACTTCACCTGTAGAGTCCAACAGAAGAACATCAACCACATCAGAGAGACATATATTTATATTCCAGGTAGACATGGTGATTTTTGATGATTTGATCTTTGCTTTAGTTTCAAATAACTGACGTCTAGCTTTCTGTACGTGTCATGTTGTTCTGTGTTTTATAATCTTTTTATCTAATTTTGTTATTTTTTTTAATTATTATTATTTCAGATGATTTCTTTGAGGTCCATTTCAGTGCTGCTTTTCCCACCATTATTGGTTTGGCTGTCAGTTTGGCTGTCAGTTTGGCTGTTTGCATTCTGATGATTCTGTTTCTGGTTTTTAAATGGAAATGGAGACAAATAAAAATGTGTAAGTCACAAAGAATTCACAGATTTTTAAAAATGTTATTCTCACAGATTTTTATAATCCATTTTATAGTTTAGACTCAATGTCTTATCCGCTGTGATAACTTTTTAAAATGTATTTCATACTTACAATAATCTATCGGCATATTTTTTACAGACACCACGAGCAGCCACGAGCAAAAGAAGAGAAAACATGTAAGTAATGGGTGAAATTTGATTTACTGAAACCAAGATGAAACCACTTCAGTCTTAAAGAGTAACTCAAACTCATCAGAATAATTCTGTTGAATATATCTGTTTTATTTTTTATTATTATATATTTATATTTATATTTTGATGGTATCTTCACCAACCTGCCTGAATAAAACTGAGCAGCTGCTCCTGGAGGAGCAGCAGGGGAGGGAGGAAGTTGAGAACAGGGTGAAGATGTTGGAAGAGGAGTTGGAGACCAAGAAGAAGAAGGTTCATCTTCACTTTAATAATATGACACATTTATTTCAGTTTGAAGTCACATTCTTTATGTCATACAAACTATACAAAGTCAAACTAACAGTAGTTTGTGTGTGGTTTGTCAATTACAAAGTAAAGTCATTGCACCAAAACCATTTTTTTCTGCCAGTTTGTTGTATGAACATCATGTATGAATCTCATTCTGACTCTTAATCTTCTCTCTGTGCTTTGAGGTGGAAACCCAACAAACTGAACCGCAGCAGCTCCGTGAAGAGAAGCAGAGAAATGAAAAGGAACTGCAGACCCTGAAGAAACACAAGGAGAACCAGAACAAAGTGGTACATAAATCTTTTTAAGAGTTGATATAATAAACCACTAAAATATCTTTATCTTTAACACGTCTTAATCTCCATCTTTGTTCCCAGTTGGAAAAAAAATTCTGGCCCACAAATCCAGTAAGTGGTAGAAGTTAAATTTATACAACTGCTTGATGAAGAAATAAGAAATTCAGCAGAGTAACTTCTACAAAACAAACTCGTAAAGACAACACTGACCTCAGACAGTAGAATAGCTGCTTTAGGACAGAGACTGTGAGAATGTGAAGTTTGTCCTTATTGATCCTCATTGGTCACAAGTTACTTTTAAAAACCAAATCAGATTACAAGATACTTTCATCTTTCAGCTTAAGTTGCCAAAACGTTCCAAGCAGAAGGACGAAGCTGAGAACAAAGCTCAGGATGTGCCACAGAAGGTTTGTGTTTGTATCCTCAAAATGTTTTTTTCTTTCCAACCATCTATTTATTTGTTTTTAGTTATAAATCCCATAATTATTGCTTTATTCTGTTCAAAGCTATAGAGTCAAAGTATTTAAATACTAGGTTATATATGTTGAAATTCTCTTTACATCCCAACAGCCGACATTTATTGTGGCATTCCAAAGCACACCTGCATCATGCTGCTGTTTAATCAGCATCTTGACATGCCACACCTGTCAGGTGGATGGATTATTGCTCACTAACATGAATGTCAACAAATATGTGAACAAACTTTGAGAGTATTAAACATTTAACATGCACAGAAGAAGTCGTTTACATCAACTTGTGAAAAATGGGAGAAAAAACTAAAGAGTTGTGTTTTTGTTCAGTTTTATTTGTGATAAAGGACGGCAGAGCTGCTTAAAACGTTCTGTCAGCTTCATTCACAAAGACTTCAGGTCCCACAGGACCTCATACAGAACATTACCTTACTAAAACATTGTTTAAATCTTTGACCTCTACCAAGCATTTGCAATTAATTCCACATAAACATCTGAAAGTATTTTATTATATGTAATGAAAGTAGTCTTACATTACACCATCATCCTGAAAAGAAGGTGTCCACTCCAAATCTGATCTTCCTCCTTTCCAGTAAGTGGTCATGTAGAAGTAGCTCACAGGTTCTAGAAGTTTTCAGATATATAATTAGATATAGATTCAGCAGAATAAGGTTATCATGATACTAGAATTTTAACTTTCAGTGTCTACTCACAACCTTAAACTGCTCACCTTTCTTCACCTTCACCTTCTTAAATCACAGATTTTAAAAATATATTTGATATTTCTCATGTTGTGCTATGTTCTGTCACATTTCCTACAAGGCATAGTGCTGTCCATGAATATTTATACTTTTTGTTAGAGAGAACACAAGCATGAGGACAAAACCACAGGACATGTTGAAGACGAGCACGGGGGCGAAGGCATCCGTTCACCAGAAACTTCTTCAGTAAGGTAATGTTGTTCATGTGTGGATGACTTCTTTATACATACGTATATACACTCATAAAGCATATGCACTCTATATAACAATACATTCACCAAGTGTAGCCAGGGATATTCCAAATGGTGGGTTTTAAACTAATGACCTGTTATTTAACACACACTGTGAGATTCATTTATTCATCTGCCATGTCTCTCTCGTCTAACTTCCCTCCTGCAGGTCGAACAACTCGGAGGCTGGAGATCAAAAAGAGTCGACAAAGAAAAACCCAATGGCTACAAGAGCTTTCTTAATGTCTTAATTCATGTTTTCTTTCCATTTAAAAATGTGAACACACATATTCTATTAATATAATATGATATCATTATTATATATCTCAACATGATTTTGAAATAAGCAATCAGTACAGGTCATTACTTATTTTCTTCAAATGAAAAAAAAACATAAATCACTGGATATGTCATTTCATGCCATAAATTGCTTGTTTGATGAATTGTCAATGAAATTAAGTAATAAGGGGTGTGTTTTGTTATACAAAGACAACAGAAAAAAAACACCACTTAGCAAGTACAGAAGGAAAGAGACATTTTTATAATCCCATACACTTAGCTATCACAGCTACACTGTGGAATACACTTAACAGCCGAAGTATAATGTTCACAAACAAGTTATTGTGAAACGATTGTGCAGTCATTCATATAAGACATACTGTATTAAAAAAGTTCCTTTAACACTGACAGATTTCTGTGTTGATTTGACATCTCGGGTTGTGGGGTGAGTTGTCATTGAAACTCCACTGCTTAAGATCTCGGCTCTGTGAAATGAAGCACAGTGTGTCAGCTCAACACAATTCAATTATACTCTCAGTCATTAAATTAAATTTCAGTGTTCATCTAACAGAAAGCATCATTGAAAGGATTGACGGATGAATGAAACAAACACAGGACTTTCACCGAGACCACTGTTCGTATCCAATGAGACTTCTCTTTGACTTACATTATGTAATTACATTACTTATATTACATGTTACATAACATAATCAACATGAAATTGTTTCTCAGCTAGCTTTATTTTGAAAGTCCAACTGAACATATTACCTGGTTGCATATAAACTGTTGCTAACTGACTGTGGAGCTCTGCACATGCAAAGCTGAAGCTAGAGAGTAACTGCAGTGGACTGGTTTGAAGCATAGAGCCACTAACCAAGCTGCCATATTTACAAGTTGGGAGTTGTTGGTTTCTTGATTGTCTCCAGGGCTGCAGACCCAATTAGGAGCTTAATCAGCAGCATTGGTCACACCTGGGCTCAGTGCATAAAGAGACAACAGCAGCCAGTCCATTCAGACCTCTTCCTGCTGTACACACCTTTTGCTTTTCGTTGTTTTGCAGCACAAAATTAATACACAACACTTTTGTTGAGACTGTGTTGATCAATTCATTCAGTGTATGTTGTGGTCTGTTAGTAGCTGGTACAGCCGAAACACTCAGTGATAATTAATAATCTTTATGAAATGACAAAGTACACAGAGTGGGGTACAAGCACAGCGTTTTAAAACAGCATAGCTTTAAACAGCTTGGTCTCTGTTCATGTTCTGGAATGTCTGTAGCTAAGACCCATGCTGAGTGTCTGTGAACACATGTTAAGAAACAGATGTTCTGAAGCTCCTAATGAATAACATCCTTTTAGTTTAATCTAAAAACAAAAGTCTATTAAAAAACAAGGACTATAAATGTTATCTCTACATTACTGTGAATGAAGGGGGGAGTAAATGGTTCAGTCTGTCTGTTACCTGTGTTTTCGATTCTTGTCACAGGCCCGTCTCCCTCCTCTGTGAATGCCCGGATTTCCACCACATAGCTTCCATTTGCAGGAAGGGGAAGTTGTATGTAGTTTCTTGTGGTTGTGTACAGAGTGCCACTGGGGTTGTTTTGCTCTTTGTACAGCACCTAGAAATACACACACATAAGGAATGTATAATATAAAGATAAGAGATTATAATCTGTATAAAAGTAAATATAGAACTGTACTCACTTTGTAACCATTTACCCGTGCTTCGTTATCCAGTGGTTCCGCGCGTTCCCACACAATATGTATAGATTGGCCCTTTAAGGTTTGACTGTTTATTTTGGGGGGTTGACTTGGAGCTGGTAAAAGACACAAAAATGGTATTGAATAACAATTCTATTAAAATGACACACGTCTTGTGAGTAGGGACAATAATGTCTCCCTGTTGATTAATACTAAACTGCTTTTGAAGAACAACATACGGGCTTTCTTGGTGTGGATCTGGAGGCGCTCGCTGGGCGGCCCATATCCTGCAGAGTTGTAGGCCCGAACCTCAATAAGGTAGTGAGAGTTGGCCTTCATACCCTCCAGAATGGTTTGGTTCCTGCTGCTGGTTACCATTACACGCTGGGCTCCCTCACTGTCTTCATGATTCATCCAGTACCTCACCTGGGACACATAAGGACAGAGGTGTGATGGCTTAGATCCAAACCATATTTTCACGGCACAAAACTCATTTCTATGCATGAGAAAAGAGAGTGCCACAAAAAGCAAAGTACAAGCACGGTGTCTAAAAACAGATATTTAAACTAAATCACAAAAACATTTTTCAGCTAGTACATGACCAGCCTGCCTCATTAAGAGTGTCTACTGACCTGGTACCCATCTATGTTGCTCTGTGAGAGAGGCAGCCACTGCACACTGGCTTCTGTGGCCGAGATAACTCTGGCGACAACACTTTCAGGAGCTTCAGATGGAGCTGAGGAAAAACAAAGTACTGTTTGGTAAATATGTTACTGTAAGGGAACCATTTTCACTCATTCAGTGGTAAATTTCTGCACATGCAAAACTCCAAGATAGCATATTTATACAACAGGGCAAATGAGTATTCAGCACATTAACATTTTTTTTAACACATATTGTTAATGCAGCTATTCACATGATATTGATATATGCTCCAGAAAGCAGAAGGTATGGTCAACCCAGAGAAAACAGTAGGTAATGTAAGTCACTGTCACAGTCTTCACACATGATTATGTACTGGAACAATAAAACAGTTGTCTTTCTCATCAATGATGCCAATAATAAAGTCCTTTTTAGTTTAGTTAAAAAAACAAAAGTCTATTAAAAAACAAGGACTATAAATGTTATCTCTACATTACTGTGAATGAAGGGGGGAGTAAATGGTTCAGTCTGTCTGTTACCTGTGTTTTCGATTCTTGTCACAGGCCCATCTCCCTCCTCTGTGAATGCCCGGATTTCCACCACATAGCTTCCATTTGCAGGAAGGGGAAGTTGTATGTAGTTTCTTGTGGTTGTGTACAGAGTGCCACTGGGGTTGTTTTGCTCTTTGTACAGCACCTAGAAATACACACACATAAGGAATGTATAATATAAAGATGAGAGATTATAATCTGTATAAAAGTAAATATAGAACTGTACTCACTTTGTAACCATCTACCCGTGCTTCGTTATCCAGTGGTTCCGCGCGTTCCCACACAATATGTATAGATTGGCCCTTTAAGGTTTGACTGTTTATTTTGGGGGGTTGACTTGGAGCTGGTAAAAGACACAAAAATGGTATTGAATAACAATTCTATTAAAATGACACACGTCTTGTGAGTAGGGACAATAATGTCTCCCTGTTGATTAATACTAAACTGCTTTTGAAGAACAACATACGGGCTTTCTTGGTGTGGATCTGGAGGCGCTCGCTGGGCGGCCCATATCCTGCAGAGTTGTAGGCCCGAACCTCAATAAGGTAGTGAGAGTTGGCCTTCATACCCTCCAGAATGGTTTGGTTCCTGCTGCTGGTTACCATTACACGCTGGGCTCCCTCACTGTCTTCATGATTCATCCAGTACCTCACCTGGGACACATAAGGACAGAGGTGAGATGGCTTAGATCCAAACCATATTTTCACGGCACAGAACTCATTTCTATGCATGAGAAAAGAGAGTGCCACAAAAAGCAAAGTACAAGCACGGTGTCTAAAAACAGATATTTAAACTAAATCACAAAAACATTTTTCAGCTAGTACATGACCAGCCTGCCTCATTAAGAGTGTCTACTGACCTGGTACCCATCTATGTTGCTCTGTGAGAGAGGCAGCCACTGCACACTGGCTTCTGTGGCCGAGATAACTCTGGCGACAACACTTTCAGGAGCTTCAGATGGAGCTGAGGAAAAACAAAGTACTGTTTGGTAAATATGTTACTGTAAGGGAACCATTTTCACTCATTCAGTGGTAAATTTCTGCACATGCAAAACTCCAAGATAGCATATTTATACAACAGGGCAAATGAGTATTCAGCACATTAACATTTTTTTTAACACATATTGTTAATGCAGCTATTCACATGATATTGATATATGCTCCAGAAAGCAGAAGGTATGGTCAACCCAGAGAAAACAGTAGGTAATGTAAGTCACTGTCACAGTCTTCACACATGATTATGTACTGGAACAATAAAACAGTTGTCTTTCTCATCAATGATGCCAACAATAAAGTCCTTTTTAGTTTAGTTAAAAAAACAAAAGTCTATTAAAAAACAAGGACTATAAATGTTATCTCTACATTACTGTGAATGAAGGGGATAATAAATGGTTCAGTCTGTCTGTTACCTGTGTTTTCGATTCTTGTCACAGGCCCGTCTCCCTCCTCTGTGAATGCCCGGATTTCCACCACATAGCTTCCATTTGCAGGAAGGGGAAGTTGTATGTAGTTTCTTGTGGTTGTGTACAGAGTGCCACTGGGGTTGTTTTGCTCTTTGTACAGCACCTAGAAATACACACACATAAGGAATGTATAATATAAAGATAAGAGATTATAATCTGTATAAAAGTAAATATAGAACTGTACTCACTTTGTAACCATCTACCCGTGCTTCGTTATCCAGTGGTTCCGCACGTTCCCACACAATATGTATAGATTGGCCCTTTAAGGTTTGACTTTTTATTTCGGGGGGTTGACTTGGAGCTGGTAAAAGACACAAAAATGGTATTGAATAACAATTCTATTAAAATGACACACGTCTTGTGAGTAGGGACAATAATGTCTCCCTGCTGATTAATACTAAACTGCTTTTAAAGAACAACATACGGGCTTTCTTGGTGTGGATCTGGAGGCGCTCGCTGGGCGGCCCATATCCTGCAGAGTTGTAGGCCCGAACCTCAATAAGGTAGTGAGAGTTGGCCTTCATACCCTCCAGTCTTATTTGTTTCTCACTGCTGGGTACCAGCACAGTCTGGGTGACCCCCCTACTGCCTTCATGATTCATCCAGTACCTCACCTGGGACACACAGGAACAGAGGTGAGATGGTTTGGATCCAAACCTTGTTTTTACTGCACTTACAAGAACTAATATTATAACATTTTAGAGACTACAGTGGCTGATAACTTTATTGTGAGCATCCATAAAAGTCCAACATCCCTAAAAGTATCTACTGACCTGGTACCCATCTATACTGCTCTGTGAGAGAGGCCGCCACTGCACGATGGCTTCTGTGGCAGAGATGATTTCAACACTTCCAGGAAGTTCAATTGGAGCTGAAGAGAAAAACACACTTGAGTTTGGTCATTGTGATAACGTAAGCAGAACACTTTCCAGGACATGATTTTCAGAGATTATTTTAATACTGCACTCCTTGTCCGTATCCATTGGCTTCAAAGCACAAACGCATCAAGACATCCATCCCTGTCATGTCATCTCTTGAATGAGAAATCTCATGACCTACAGATCTGAATTTTCCCTTTTCTATTGTGGACCATGACAAGGTCCTCCTGTCCCTGTACAAATCCTGACAGCCAGATATTGTCGTGTCCCCATCTCAGGGGCTGCAGAGCTCACTGCAGCTCGTTTTGATGTGACATACCTCTTTTCTTTGTATTTAAAAGTTACGAGGCAAATATTTCATTTCGAGATTTACTGTATAGTTCATTTATTGAACCTGTGAACAGGGTTGTACTTTTATATGATGGCACGTAACATAGGCTGACAAAGAAATTCTAGATCCTAAAACTGATTTACAAAGACACGTTAAACACAATGTAATTTACTTCAGGTCGGATACGCTACCTGGTACTGGTACTCTCCAATGGTCATATACAGTATGTTGCTTTGGAAGTCATTCACAATCAAGATATTCTGTTGCTGTTGACGTGTTGTATTTTTCATCCACAATGGGGATCTGATTTGTGCAGTTGTTGAGTGATAAAGTGATTGTCTATTAATGCAACAGTAACAGCATTGTTCTGACACATATTTGTGTATAAATTATGGGACATGAGATGCATTCAGGGTCTTGAATAACATACAGTTTCAATACAAATGTAGTCATGTGAAACATAATTTCACTTAAAGTTGTAAACTACATCAAATGTTTAGAAAAGTAGATTTATACACCTCAACAGATGCATCCGCATTTACAGTTATTTCAGATAAAGAGTTTTGCTTTGCTTTGCATCAAAATGCCCACAATCTTTATTGTTTAATGTTATTGAAATGCACTGACATAAAACATATTTTCCCTTTAGAAAAAATGTTGGGTATTGCTCAGCTACATCTTTTTCAACTTTTCATGAATCCAGTGTGTCAGTTTACCTGTTGTAACTGGGAGACAGTAGAGGATGAACAGGAAGACTCCGACGCAGCTGCACAAATACATTTTCCTAAAAGTGAAACAAGCTTGTTAGAAACATTCAAGTCATGCATAATTCTGCAAGGGAGATAAGAAAGGGTACATATTTCATCTGAAACCACTAAATACTGAGATATAGCTCACAGACAAAGAGGCGTGTTTGAATCAGTTGAAGTGTACGCTATATTCAGAATATTTCTGCCGCTTTACTTTGCCATCACACGGCTCTTCATGAAGTCTGTTCAAAGTCACCAGACTAAAGTTTTCACATGTCACTTGATGACTCGCTGGTTTATATACATCTGCTGCTGGCTTTGAGACAGATTGAGACCTGAGTTTTGTTTTTTGGGATTTTTTAAAAATTCTTTTTATTGGTGTGCAGCTGTAATTGCGTCATAAACATCCGAGCATAACCACGCAAAGTTCAAACCTAATATCAGGAAGGTTTTACAAAATCTAAATGATAATATTTCAAATCTGGATTTAAAGTAAACACTGAGCAGGAACAGAAGATGTCTGTAATAAAATCAGCTGCTGTGAACTAACTAAACAAAGCTAACAAAAATGAAATAAGCATCACACAAATTATTGCTCTGCAGTCAGTCTGTGTTAGATTGTAATGTAAAAGTAATTCTGTGTCGGCTTACCTTGAAAGAAAACAGAAAACTTCACTCGCTTTGTTCAGATATTCCTTTGAAATGTTTGCAGCTTGATGGTAGCTCAGATGGAAACCAGCTGCTGAAAAGCTGTTTTTTAGTCACACACACACACACACACATTCAGCCTCCCTCAGTTAACCCTTTTGTGATCAGCAGATTTTATTAAGTGCAGATGTCAAACATCTAAACAAAATATTGTGTTTTGTCCCCTCCATGTGGATTATAACATCCAAACCAAGAGAGACTTTCATCTTCCCATGTGAACATTTTGTACAGGTACTGGCTTCTTCACGTGTCAACTCAAACCAAAAACATGTCACATCATTGCACATTTTCTCATTTGACTCTTTTTCACATGTAAAAAAACAAAATGTTAATGTCAGTGCACAAACTAGTTAGTTAACAGTGTGTTGTGCTTCACTGATGTGACTGTGCATTCACTTGTGGTAGGAAATCCCAACTCTCAAGTCATGAACCCTTTTAAATATATATAACTGTATAATACTAAAAAAAAAACACCTTTTCCTGTGTCCTTGAACGCACCTCTATCACAGTTAAACCCCGCCACAGATTACGTGGTTTAAATTCAATTAAATTGTCCTGATAACTGATACAGAGTTTACTACATTAAAAATACAGCTACTACAGTACAGCATGAGCTAACGTTAAGAACAATGCAAACGGTCACTGATGCTAACATTATCTAAAATGTTAACAGCAACAACTATTAGCTACTGGTTAGCTGGTTGGGAATATGTAACGTTTTTATTTTTTTAATGCAGACAATGTTTCCTCCGGCTGCTCCACCTCAACTCTCTGTGAGTAAACTGCTGCAAACTATAGCTGCCGTTAGCTTTTATTAGCCAGGCTCCCTGGACTGTGAGCTTAGAGCAAGACTTAATGAGGTAATTAATCTGATCTTAGTTAGTTTAAATTTAGAAGGTGTACAGTTGTATTGTTCTGTTCAATAAGGAAAACAAAGAATATTTACTTTCTTGACAGTTTGTTAGTTTATTTATTACACTAAAAGTAACAAGGACAGTTTCCTTTAGCTAGCTATATGTAACTTTGTGCTCCTGGTACGATCACGTGCAAGAAGTACGTAACGCTTTACGGCACTAAGTCACACACCACCAACTATTTCACTGATTTTGGTGAAACTGGATCATATTTTATGGAGAAAATGTTTTCTGGTTTTCCCTCTGATGTCCTCCGGCTGCTCCGCCTCAACTGTGAGTAAACTGTTTCAAACTATAGCTGCTGTTAGCTAATGCTAACTCATTTTACTAGCCAGGCCAGACGCATCTCCATGACCATTAGACCATTAGGTCAATGACAAACTATACGCACAGACATACCCTTTGCTTCAGAGGCATTTACAGGACATGTTTGCAGGCAGAGAACAAAATGATTAAATGCATTGGGAGTTTGGGGAGTTAGCAGCACTGTGAATTTCTGTGGAAGTTAGAATTTATGGAGGACTAAAAGTGCCAAAATTAAATAAATTTTGGCACTTTTGGCACTCAAGTTTGACAGTTTGACAATTCATGAAGCACTGCAACACAGAATCATGACATGTAAATGTAAATCATGAAACGTAAATGTAAATTAATTAAATAGTGAAATGATTATATAAGTTTTTTTTTGTTTTTTTTTTTACATAAAATGAATCGGTATTTTAATGAATTAATGACACATTTAAGTAATTATTTAATGGTGTATTTATTTATTTAATTTTGGCACTTTTAGTCCTCCATAAGAATTAGGGGAGGCTAAAAAGAATTAAATAAATGCAATGGACATAAACTGCTGTGAGCTGTATGCAAATATGGACCATCACTGGTGCACCGGTTTTTCTAAAACTTCCTTTTTAAGAGTCTCTAATATAAATAGTTATAAATAGATCAATCTTAGTGTAATATAGACTTTTAGCTTGGATATATTTGCCTTATGTAAGAAAGAATGTTGTAAATACCCTGTGTGCCACCAACAATGATCAATAATGTCATTAAAAAAGGTACACAAACAGTGCAATTTATTTCAGTCATTTATTCTGATATTAGGGTCAGTAAATTGTACAAAACAGTACATGCATACAGCTGTTTTGTTACATAACTCAGTTTGCTGCTGATGGAACAACTGACCGCGGTGAACATGAGAATGTCATCCATGGATGACAGAATGTCTGCTGTGGAAACCAAAGTTAACTGTAGACCTGCTGCAGAGGAGATGAAGATGAAGACGCACAATCCCAAAAATGTGGTAAGAATACATTTGCTAAGCTAAAGAAAGCTAAGTGCTAAGCTGAGGTAACTAGCTGAATAGCATGTAAACAAATGTGGCATAGCTAAAATAAGGAGAGGGCTGTGGGTACTTGAGCAGAAGTAGTGTTTAAATGTACAGCAGGTAATTATCCGCTCTAATGAAGAATAAAGCAAAATTAACTGGGTTGAGATACTTGATTGGATATATTTGTAAACAACATTGAATTCTTTTTGTGTTCTGTTGAGCTATGGAGTCATACTGTATAGAAGTAAATATGAACTTTCTCATTTAATTTTGTTTTCACAGACAAAGCTCAAGCTGCAAGTCTAAATATTCACAGTGTGCATAATGACCATATTCTATGTAAGTACATTTTTTTAATACCGTCCTAACGTAACGTGTTTTAACGACACATATGAGGCAGCAGAAACGATATTTCAATAATCACCTGATGCCCCAGGTGCCTCATAAAGTTTTTACTATTAATCAACATGTTCATGAAAATGTTTTTTTCCCCTAATTAATTAACATTCCTTTATAATATTAAATGATTATAGTGTAGCTCATAGGAAACAAAAACATCAGTATATGCAACATAATATATATTCATGAATAAACTTCAGTAAATGCTGTAATTTTGATATAGATTAAATTATATACATAGATTAAAATGAAAGTATTATTATTGTTATGATTATATTATCATGTCACTGTTTTCAAGTCTCGAGTAATTTTTAGAGAAATGTTGATTATAGCTGATTTGTTAGTGTAGACATTTGTTTGTTGATTTGTTTCTTTCCTCCTTTCTTCAGTTCAAGTTTTCTCTGGATGTCCTCTCTCTGTCTCCTCAGTTTGTTTCCTTATTTGCTCCATATCGTTCTCTACTTTGTTCTTCCTTTCTTCAATTCTCTTAACATCATCCATTGTCTTCTTCATTAGTCTGTCTGTGTTCATTTGCAGTTGTTGATGTTCTTTCTTTCTCTCCTCCAGGTTCCAGTTGGTCTGCATCACGATTTCTTTGAGTTTTGAGTATCCCTGTGCTTTGTTAACCGTTTTGTCTCCCCCCTTCTCTGTTACGTCTTTCTCCACCGATTTGACCTTCTGCTCATTCTCCTCCACCTGTTTCTCTGCTGCTGACACTTGAAGTGTGAGTTTCTCTTTCTGCTCCGTCAGTCCGTTCCACACTTCCTTCAGTGTCTGAATAACCTGTGTCATATCTTTCAGTTCTTCCTCTTTCTTCTGTAACACCTCGTTAAGTTTTGGCCTCATCTTTTCCAAATCCTCCATTTTCCTGCTGTCGGTCATGAGCGGCTGTCCACTTCCCCCTGCTTCTATCAGTTCAGAAGTTGTAGTCTTCTTCTCTCCGTCTTTGTCTTTCTTTTTATTCAAGCAGGATGTCATTTTCCATTCTGTGTAGGAACAGAAGCAGTGTTATACAGAATCTTTTTAGATAAAAGGTATGAAATCACATTCGACACAGAAGGCAAAGAAAGCCATTCAAATTCAATTAATATAGAAACATTACTGGTACATTCACATGATTTATTATACTTAAGTTAAACAATAAGAAACTTTTCAAAATTAGACAAACCCTTTCTGACCGAAAGCTCTTTCATCACATAATTTCGACACAATTTAGTTTTGCCTCTACATGCTAAACTTTGAAAATACGTTTTAAATCATGCAGTCACAATTTTAAGTATTGATAAAGCAACACTGGGTTAACTTTTATACAGTGCTGTGATGATTCGCCTCATATTAACATAACCAAGAGAGAGAAAAGAGATTTTTTTTTGCTCACCGTTTTTTCTAAGTGTCCAGACCCAAAGAACAGCTGTGAGGATAAACATGAAGGCAAACAACACGCTAATGGCAGTACAGGATGTACAACTAGACGGGGCCATGAAGAAATCATCTGAAATAATAAAGCAGAATAACACATAAAAACTAGACTTAATGTTTAACAGAAACCAAGTGGTTTGTGTGTGATTTATGAAAGTTTGAATTATCTTTCTAACCTGGAAGATGAATGTGTGTCTCTCTGGTCTGGTTGATGTTCTTCTGTTGGACTCTACAGGTGAAGTTGTCGCTCTTCTCCACAGTCAATCTTCTGCTGACAGTATAGAGGTCATCAGGACCTCTGACTGTCTCTGTAGGTCCAGCAGAGAGGAGGTTTCCCTCACCGTCCAGCCAGAACACCTCAGGCGCTGGATACCAGCCTTCAGACCTACAGTCTAACATCACTCCACTGCTGACTTTATGGATGCCTGCTAAGCTGATACCAGGTGAGGAGGCGACACCTGATGATGAGATATTTCAAAGTTTTGCCAAAGAAAATAGAGATTACTAAATGGTTGGGAATACATTTCAAATGCTGAAGAGACTTTTCAAACAAATGATTGATTAGTCCATTTCTCAAATGATGGACAGTATACTGCCACTGAAATAATTGCATATCTTTAGTGTTACTAAAGAGAATAGACTAACAAATAGCATTTTTTAGCAAATGCTTTGTAAAACAGTTTCCCACTTTGGGTTGGCTTTTTCATCAGTCACAGTGTTTGATGCCCATCTTATAGTAAGACAGCGAAGCCCAAACTATTCCAAACATGCACAATATTTAAGCTACTTTGTTCACTTAGTTAGAAATAATGTACCTGTAGTACGGTGTAGTCATTTTACTTACCAACAAGAAGCTCAACAAAATATTCTTTACTCAGTTTTGGAATGAAGCATCTGTATGTCCCATTATCAGAAATGTTCACTTTGGAGAGTTTCAGTGAAAGATCTCCAAGCTTCAGTTTGTTGATAGACAATGATGCTCTTCCCTCATACACCTTATTTTGGTCAGCCAGAAGTTCCTGGCCATCATGCCACACGATGACAAATCTGGGGTCCAGGTCAGGTCTCCCCCATTCTATTGTCATGGAAACAGCATCCACAGGAGGTTCCAGATGACATGGTAAAACAGCATCATCACCCAACATTACCATGACCTGCTGACGTGGACCAATCTGCTGTGACTGACCTGGAAAAAAGTAGGTCTATTTAAAATGATGTTCTCAGAAGAAACACATTCACCTCTGGAAAGTTAAGGTCATAAACATGAGCTGATGATGAGGTCATTTACATTTATTTTAGGCATAGTCATCTTAGGTCTTTGAAATGCTGCTTCTGGGCCTTAAAACTGCTCACTACAGTCCTTTTAACTCTCTCTGATCCAAAACAATGCACGTTCAAACATTGTTGATATGTTGTGGAACTGTAAAAATGTTAAGAACGTGGATTTGTTATTACTTAAGTAATGAATTTTGACAAAAGGGCAGTGACCTAACAATAGATGCACTGGTTGTAATGTTTCACACCATCACACCATGTGATTTACAACTAGTTTAAATGTTTAAAAAAAAATTAAAACTAAGGACATTTGACATTTAGTGCTGATACACACCAGGCTCAGAGAACTAACACCGACAACACAGACTTAGACATTCAGTCAAAGCTTCTTAAAATCAGTTTTTCCTGTCTTACGAATTTCTCTGCAACATTTAATATCTATAACTTAAAATACAACAATAATGTGGTGCCTGTCAACTGAATATTGAAAAATATTGAGGAGAAGGGTGAGTTAAAATCAGTGTTAAAAAAAAAACAAAATTACGAAAATTTACATCCAGTACACTACCTACCAAACTATAGGCAAGAGATGCTCAATGAATATCCAATGGTGTTTTTTTTTGTGTCAAAGCACTTAACATCTACTGAGGTGCTAATATGTTTGTGTGTAAGTTACCTCCACAAAGTGTTAGAAAAGTGAAGGCAGCCAAAACATTGATGGTTCTGAGAAGTCCATGCTTAATGTCAACCATCCTGGAGTGCTAAAAATTCAAATACACGGTTACAAAAATCAGTATAATCAATATATATAAATACAAATTGATTGTAAGAAAATTATATTTTATTTTTCATTATACATACAGAGCCTGTTTTAGTGAAGAATGTTTACAGTCATTAACAGCATAATCTGTGACCATGTTTCAATGCCAATGGTAATCTAATTCCAGATGCGTCACAACTTCCATTGAAGCCCATTCATATACAGTTGCAATCAAAATTATTCAACCCCCCCTTGAAAATTAGGTTTATAAAATTTTCAAGCTTTCAGTTGTTTGCAATAAACAAATCAAACTATTAAACAATTTAAATAGCTCAAGAAAACTAATATTTCAAGTAGTTTCTCCAAATTCAACACAAAATGCCACTTTTAATGACTGCAGTTTCAAAATTATTCAACCCCTTCACAACAAGCGTCTTTAGTACTTAGTAGAGCACCGTTTGCTGATATGACCTGCTGCAAACATGATGCATAGCCAGACACCAGCTTCTGACAGCATTCCTGAGGAATCTTAGCCCATTACTCATGGACGGTGGCCTCCAGTTCACTAATATTCTTGGGTGTGCGTGCTGCGACTGCGACTGCCTTTTTTAAACCCCACCACAGATTTTTGATGGGGTTCAAGTCAGGTGACTGTGACGGCCACTCTAGGATCTTCCAGGACTTCTTCTGAAACTAAGCCTTGGTGGACGTTGAGGTACACTTAGGATTATTGTCCTGTTGGATGGTCCAATGACACCCAAGCTTCAGTTTCCTCACGGATGGCATGACATTTCCTTTTAGTATTTCATCATACTTGATTGAATCCATCTTGCCCCCCACACGGTGCAGGTTTCCAGTGCTAGAGGAAGCAAAACAGCCCCGGAGCATCACAGAGCCACCGCCATGCTTCACTGTAGGCAGGGTGTTCTATTCAGGACGTTCTTCATTTGTGCTCATCCAGACATGATACTGAGCCATAGGCCCAAAAAGTTCCGGTTTTGTTTCATTGCTCCACAGAACAGAATCTTAAAACTTCTGTGGCTTATTTACATGTTTTTGAGCATACTGGAGCCGACTTTTGGGTCAGTAGTGGTGTACGTCTTGGAGTCCGGGCATGGAGCCCTTCAGTGTTTACAATGCGCCTTACTGTACAAACTGAAACTTCAGTGTCTGCTGCCACCAAGACTTGCTGTAGGTCTTTTGCAGTCACTGGAGTGTTTCTGACCACCTGCCTCCTCAAGAATCTGGTGGCAGCCATTGATAGCTTCCTCCTTCTGCCACGTTCAGATAGTGTAACCACTGTTCCTTTAACTTTGAACTTGCAAACTATGCTTCAGACTGTATCTCTAGAGACATTCAATGCATTTTCTATCTTTTTGTATCCTTTTCCTTGTTTGTGCAAGGCAATGATCTCATCTCTCTAACTTTTTGGACAATTCTCTGGACTTAGCCATATTTCTAACATGCAATCAAACATCACCATCAACAAACCCCAGTCCAGGTATTTGATGTGTTGTATCTCAAGCACAACTAATGCAACTAATAAAGCCCTTGATTATTTACATCAGATGTGCTTGAGATAACACCTGATTTTTTCAAAAGTGTGCTCTTATGAGGGATTCTACACAGCAAAATCAGCATACCCAAAGTAACACTGCCAGAGTTGATTTCAACACTTTTAAATAGGGTTGCACATCTCTCTGTGATAAATGATTTGATACACATCTAGATACACATGTTACGATACGATTCAAAAACGATATACTTTTATTACAGACTGATTCGATACGAATCGATACAGTGTAAGAACGATACGATTTGATTCTACGGTTAACATTTGTTGTAGATATTTTATAAAATAGAGAAGCCAATTCTATGAAAGTGACTATCTTATAGTACAGTACAATATTTTCTTTTTTGAAAT
The DNA here is from genome assembly GCA_033000465.1 of Sciaenops ocellatus. Classification (NCBI taxonomy): domain Eukaryota; kingdom Metazoa; phylum Chordata; class Actinopteri; family Sciaenidae; genus Sciaenops; species Sciaenops ocellatus. The sequence goes on from CP136875.1 coordinate 1,793,974, forward strand.
ATGTAAAAGACCACATATCCCCAAGCATTGTTGCTTTATGGCACTGGCAAAAAAAAAAAAAAAAAAAAAAAAAAAAAAAGAACAGCAAAATCACGTCAATGTATTTATTTTTAGACATGGACCAAAAAAAGTCTGGCTGATTCAACATCATTTGTTGGATGGGAACTCCAGAGGTAGAAGTAACAGAGAAACAAACAAAGTAATTACAAAGTGCACAGTTTCAGCCTGAGCATAGTGTTTTGAACACTAGAGGTAGGTAACAAAGGTGCATTATCACCTCCATCGGTCAGGCTGGCGCTGTCGTTCTTAACCTCCTCCATTTTCCTTGTTGTCACTTGTCTATCACTCATGGTAACGCCAGCTAGGCAGCTATGGAGTTCGCGCGAGAATCGTTTAGCGGGCAGCTTCAGCTCTTGCGTTGTTTTAGAGACGCTGACGCAAACTGTAAGTGTGTGAAGCTGCCAACCGATTCCAAGTCTCGCGATACCCGATCCATGACTCTACAACCGATTCATCTAGGAATTCATGGCTAATTCGTATCGACTGAGGAGGCTGCTACCGACGCAGCCATATCTCTCACTTGTTAAACCAAATATCCGGTCGCATCAGTTTATCGTTCACAACCCTACTTTTAAAGTGTCTATATGGGTCCACGCCACAAGTGTTAATTTAACTCTTTTTGGAGTTTTGGTGTAATTTTTCACTCTTTTTGGAGTTAAAATTTAACACTTATTAACAACAACCAGTGTTAGTTTTTCTCAACACTTCTATGTAGTGTTGGACATGAACTCTCTCAGAGGATCATGTGTTAACTACACAAGTGTTAGACCTTTAACATTAAACAATGATAATAGTAATAAGGACTGTTAAAATAAAGGTGGTTATGTTTGGTATTATTTTAACATTTATTTTGACATTTGTAATGCAAAGACTTTGACGTTACTTTACAAAGAGTAACAGCACAGGACAGTGTCTCAGGCTGGAGGTTGCAACAATTACTCATGCAATGAGAGGAGTTCTGTTTGAATCACATCACCTGTGCCTTAGGACCTGCCATGTAATACATGTGACACTGCGCTTCTGAGGGGGCTTATTAACCGTGCATGTAACTTCATTCATGGTGCAAAATGCGTTGTTTCATAACAGCAACTTTAAGCTACTAGAACATTATAGAATTAGAACAGTTACACTGATAACTGTAAACGAACAAGATCTGTAGTAATTTGGAACAATTTACTTAAACTTTGTAACACAGTGTCTCGTGGCATGCTGAGAGATCTTCTGCTGACACCTCAAGTGTAAAAGCGAGTATCAGAGTTCAGAGTAAGAACTTCAGTTAATAGTTAATAGAGTTAATATTTATACAATCACACTTACAGGTTTGATTTAGTGACACTTTGTTATTACACTCGATTTTGACACCAACTACCTTTAAAGTGGAGTGACATAGAATGGATTTGACTCTATGAGAGTGTAATTAACTCTACTCTTGCTCAAATCTAACCATCTCTCAGGCCGCACGCAGTTCATCCAGCTCAAATCCTTCAAGTCGGACCCCTCCCCAGTCACTACAGGTGTGCCCCAGGGCTCTGTCCTGGGGCCCCTTCTCTTCATCACTTATCTCCTCCCCCTTGACACCATCTTCCGTAAATTCAACATCCATTACCACTGCTACGCGGACGACACCCAGCTCTACCTTTCCAGTAAACCAAACTCCACACTCCCACCCTCTTCCCTCATCACCTGTTTATCTGAAATCAAATCCTGGTTCAATTCCAACTTCTTGAAATTAAACAGTGAAAAAACAGAAACAAATCTACACTATCCAAAACTGACCGTTTCCCCTTCTCATCGACAGCTCCTCAGTCTCCCCCTCCCCTCAGGTTAAGAGTCTGGGTGTCATCCTTGACAGCACTTTATCATTCCAATCTCATATCAATAACATCACTCGATCTGCCTACTTCCACCTACGAAATATCAACCGACTCCGTCCCTCCCTCACCCCCAACACCACCTCCATCCTTGTCCATAGTCTTGTCACCTCCCGTCTAGATTATTGTAACTCTCTCCTCTTCGGTCTCCCCCACAAGTCTCTCCATAAGCTTCAACTGGTTCAAAATTCTGCTGCACGTGTCATCACCAAAACCCCTTCTTCCCACCATATCACCCCCATTCTACAGCAACTTCACTGGCTCCCGGTCACACTAAGAATCCAATTCAAAATCCTTCTGTATACTTTCAAAGCTCTCCACAACCTCGCCCCTCCTTACCTATCTGACCTCCTCCACATCGCCACTCCAGCTCGCTCCCTCAGATCCTCTTCCTGTTTCCACCTCACTGTGCCCCCTGCTCACCTTAGCACCATGGACGGCTCTGGAACTCTTTACCACCTGACATCCGTAATACCGACTCTCTCCCTCTTTTCAAAACAAAACTCAAAACCCACCTGTTGAAAATTGCTTACCCACTCCACCACCCCTAACTCTAACACTCCCTCATTCTGCACAGTTTTTTTTTTCATTTGCTCTTATTATTTATTCATGTTTTTGCTTGAATGTTGTTTATTTCATGTTACTGGTGTTTTGATGTTGTTTATTGATGATTTTAACTGATACTTTCTGTAAAGTGTCCTTGAGTGGCATGAAAGGCGCTTCTAAATAAAATTTATTATTATTATTAAATTTCACTAACACCATAATTTAACTCTTCTGAATTTGCTGTGTATTCAGGGGGTTGAATAATTTTGAGACTGCAGTAGACGTTCAAAGTGGCATTTTGTGTTTAATTTGGATAAAACCCTTGTAATATTAGTTTACATGAACTATTTAAACTGTTCTTGTGTCATTTATGTATTGCACGAAGATGAAAAAACTTAAATTTTATCAATAAACCTAATTTGCAATAGGGGGAGGTGAGGAATAAAAAAGAAGTTTTGGGAGGTATCAAAGTTATTGAGTGATAGTTATCTGTACATCCATGGGTACATTGCAGACAACAACTACAACAAATCCTAATAGAAAATTTTGCATTACTTAATAATGATGCCAATTTAAACTAGGCTCTAGTGTTGGGAAGTTCGAGTCTTTTAACTGATTTGTATTACTTACTCTTTTACTCTCTTTTTTTAGTCATTTTGTTCATTCACTAGTGCAGCGCTGTAGCCCTCTTGTGGCCGATGTAAACGTGACAAATGAACGAAAGACCAATCAGTTATGAACGAACTGCTGTGGGTACTGTTCCTCACACAGCCTGAGTGGCCATGCAGCTGCCATGTGGCGAGGGATAGTACTGCATCAAAATGAATGAATCACTGAGACTACTCATTACTCCCGAGTTATATAAAAGATTAGTTCATATTGAACGATACGTTCACAACCTAAACTAGGCTCACGCTATTAAAAAAGTACAAGGAAAAGAAGCTCTTCGCATGGAAAAAATACAGCAAATTACAGTCTTGGGGAAGTGGGCAAACTACCTGCATTCTTGCTCTGGACAGGATTAAAATTACTGACCAGGACATGCAATGTTCTAGTCTACAATTTAGTATAGACACAACAGTATGAAGGGATATCTGCTTTCTCATATTCAAACATATATAACTTTAATTAAAGTATGATTAAAAGTAGAATTTAACATACCTCTTGCATGCTTCAGAGTGTCTCACCTCTCAGTAAACTTAATGACCAAAGTGACGTCAGGTAAAATGATTTGTACTTTGACCATGTAGACTATAATAAGGTGTGTTCAGCTCTCCTAATTCAGAGTAAAAGAAGTCAGACAATTTAGAATCTTGGTAACGGAACCCTACCCACAGTTGTGGGAAATCATTTAAGATAGCTTTACATTAATATATAAATATAATAGCGAAAAACATCAGGTTTGATGTCAAGATTTTCAGGCTGCTGGTTGTTTTATTGCATTAGAGTCAACAACACAGACGGGTTAATATTTAATCTGCCATATAAAATGGATCTTACCATCTGCCTCCTTTTAGAACCTAACGACACCTTTCCATATTAATTTGAATTAGTTTTTCATTTTGGTTTAGGTTGTGCATCAAAAAACCCACCCCTTTGAGCCATAATCTTTAACCACTCTATTCATGTTATTGTACAATAGGAGGCAATCAGCATCAGCAACACCCTAAATAAACTGACCACAGAGTAGACAATACAGAAACAAAAGAAGCAGTCATTCATTCTATAAAATGTTTTTTATACAGATAAGTTTTCAAGGTAGTCCATGTTTTGACTTTGTAAATGTTTACATATTTGAATGCCCTTCAAAAGTAACTAAAACACTTAATGTCAAATATGTAATGCATTTAGCCAACTAACATTTTAAGGTGCATAAATCTATCTTACCCAGTTTTAACATCAATGCTATCTGATGTCCTCATTTAAATTATCTTATAACTGTAGGTTTTATTTGTAGCATTTCTAGAGAGCAATGTTCTACATGAAAACAGACCCTTTAAAACAATTGCAGAGAGCATGGATAAAATAATTAATTAATTCATCCATTCTTATTGCCGATCCCAGTTGACTTTGTGTGAGGCGGGGTACCCAAGTATCCAAGGAACAGTTCATCACAGGGCTGACACATATAGAGTGTCAGAGTCATAAAGAGTCATTCAACCATGCATACTCACATTTAAACGTATAGGCAATTCAGAGTCACCAATAAACCTGCAGGTCTTTGGACTGTGGGATAAAGCCGTAAAGAGTACCCGCAGAGAACCCACACAACACAAGAAGAACATGCAAACTCCACATTCCATTTACGGCAGGCCCCTGATACTAATTTTGAACTTAATCCTTTGGACTATTGTGGGTTTAAGCAATACATTTTGACTTTTTGTTTCTCTTTCCTTTCTCTGACAACTCTACAAAAAGTCAAATTTGCATATTGACTTATTTTGGTCAATGTATTTTGGTAATCTGAATCTCTATTGGCTCCAATAGTCTCTCAATGTTCAGTAGCTGTTTCTCATTATCTTTCTTTGTCTGATCCAGTTTCCACTGTTCTCGCAATAAGTTCTCTTTTTCTATTAATAATTCTTCTGGTTTGTCAAATGCTATCTCTCTCTCTGTTATTTCCTTCTCCACTGTCTGAAGCTTCTGCTGGTTGACTTCTCTCTCCATCTCCACCTCCTCCAGTAGCACTTCGAGTCAACCTTTCTGGTCCTCCAGTTTAGACTTCACCTCCATCAGTGTAGTAACCACATCTTCCCGGTCTTTGTTCAGTAACTCCTTTTGGAGCTTTTGATTTTCCCTTACTAACTCTGCTTTCTTGCCGTTTTTTTGGAGAAACAAGAGACAGAAACAACTTTGATCTGACATTAAGTATGTGACAAATGAGAGAAAAATTCGTCATTTATCACTGTACATTTTAACGCTGCTTATCACAAAATGTGAATGAACTGTGACTTACGTTTCAATTCATACATGGCATAAACAGGTAGGATAATACCAAAGGCCAATTCAACCAGGCCAACAGCTGAGCTTTATGGTAATACACTGTGGAAATGAATCCAACAAAACCAGCTGAAATGATAGAAAGCCACAAAAGTTATGCTATCTGTTACAGAAAAATATTGCTTCTTTGAAAATCACAGCTTGTTGCAGCCACTGCACCATTGATATGCAGGAAACTAAAAAGCATATTTACTCAAATGACGATATAGGCACAAACATGCTTTACAAATCTTACAAGTAGAATTAAAAATTATATATTAATAATTACAAACCATATATTACATATCACGAGGTGCCTAAACATAATGATTTAAGGCAGAAAGTTTCTATAATATAACCACTAAACATCACACTGAGCTCAGTATAAAGTTTAAAAGTTACCTCCAAAAATGTGTATAAGGAGAAGGAAGAAAACTGTGTCAAGGCTAAAGTCAGTGAATTCAGCTTTAAAGAAAAGTCCATCCTCCTGGTTCACCTTTGTGGAACAAATGAAATAAACAAACATCATTTCAGAATTTAACCACGAAAGTTTTATTTTGAAAATCTAAACAAATTGCTAATTTAATTCTTGGTAACTTGACTGCAGAGCCCTGCTCATCTAGAAATGATAAGCCGCAGTATTTGATGAGTTGGGAGTGAGAATGTGTTGACACCTGTAGTTCTACCTGTAGAAGAAAATTATGTGGAAGGAAAAAGACAGTTCTGCTGCATTAAGTTTGATAATGTACAGTAAATACTTGATACTAGTTTAAAAAAAAGAGAGAGAGAGAAAAAAAAAAGTCTAAAAAAAAACAATTAGTATGTCAATATGGAAGATAAATGGCGCAGCAGTGACTGTGCTCAGCTGAAATTCTCTTACCTTACCTATTACCTTACCTTTATAGGTTGTATTTTGAGCTTCTCTGTCAGGCCCTCTACGACTTGTTCATGTTCCATCATCATAGTCGGCACATTTTCCCATTCTTTCTCCACTTCCATCAGTGTTGAATTTTTTGTATCACTATCCTTTTTCTCATCTTGTAGAAATGACACAAGAGAAAGAACACAAAACAGAGTAATAGTGAAATTAACAACAGCCAATCTTTGTGTGGAGAAGAAAAAAAAAACATTGCGTCAAAAAAACATTCACTTCATTTCAAAAGATGCAGTGATACAGTACAAACAGACCTCCATTATGTGATCAGAAATATTTTTAATATTTATAAAAATGAACACTTATGTGGATTTTTTAAAATAAGTGTTCTTCAATGAATACCTTAATATCAATAAATAGCTGTGACTTACATATCCATGTGGAATAAAACAACGCAGCAAGAACAGGCAGGAAGGTATAGCGCATGATGATACAGAAGGTAGAACTCAATGAGACAGAATCAGCTGGAAGGATAAAACGCAAATTACATGAAACTGAATGTTAATTCATATAGCTCTTACAACAAAATCTGTTTCTGACGAGTAATATTTGGATGCATAATCACAAAACTGAAACCATCTGTTGCTGCAGACAGCTTGCTTACTGTTTAGAATCTGACTTTGAAAAAATGAATAAATGCCCTGTTTATTCGGTTTGGAGTTTTAAACCTACAAAAGTTAGAACCTGATTCATTAAAAATACTCTGATAGTTCAATACGTTTTTGATCATGTAATAATATCTAATCTCTCTCTCTCTCTCTCTCTCTCTCTCTCTCTCTCTCTCTCTCTATATATATATATATATATATATATATATATATATATATTAATTATATTAATTTAGCTTACATACCCGCTGTTTGCTCTTAAAGTCGTCTTGTCTCACATTAACATGCTGTAAATTGCTGGTCAGAGTCCTCAAATAAAACAGTGTGTACTCTGAACCCAGTCATTTGTAATAGTAGTAGTAAGGTATGTTCATTTAGTCTTTAGTTTCCTGCCTGTCTGTTGAAGATTTTACATAAATAGATATTAGATAAGGGCCCCACCAAAAGCCACTTGACATTTGCAGGCTTGTCAAATAAAGAATTCCCACCTATGTTCTAGAATTACGCCTGAACCTGCATCTATTGGCCATGCACTGTCAAGTATGAATGTCTTGATAAAAGATTGTCTGCACTGGTCAAATGTTGGCTCAAAGAGGAGTAAAATACAAAGTTCCGGGAAGATATGAGAAAACTCCTGTTAGGGGAGAAAATTTACCTATTTCACTATAGACTAAAATAACAGGTTCATTTGACAATTCACGGACCACAACAACCTTTTTGGGGTGACATATTGTCTTTCTTTTCTTTTTTATTTTGGATGCCAGATTTTTTCATTAAGAAGATGAAACATGATACACTGGCATGTTTCACTTGCTTTTCACTGCTAGTAGCAAGTATTATCTCAACTGGTTTGGGGACATTATCGAAACAATTTCAGGTAAATAGAGTGCAGTTGGTTGGGCAATGGTGAGGCTTTCTGAACTCATCTATATTTAGGATTTTCTTAAACAGTTGGTAGTTATGTCCTACAGTGAAGACCAAGTTGTGGTTGTTGGGATTCATGTTGCTTACAGAAGAATAAAGAGAATGTTCACAGTGGAAAAAAGACAAACTTCCACAGAATCTTTTCAAATTAGATTTTATTATGATTTAGAAAATGTCTGCAATAATATGTAATTTTGAACAGAAAACAGTGACAGGGCTGAACATGGATCCAAAATAAGCGAAAAAAAATCCCAAATTAGCTGAGCTCAGCTCATGTCTTTGACACCTTACATCTAGATCCCACCAGGTATGGCTCTGTTACGTAGGGGTGGAGATGCTGTTGTGGTCGATTCTCCACACAAATTTGTACCCTACTGGGACCATTACATTTACATTTAGTCATTTTGCAGACGCTTTTATCCAAAGCGACTTACAGAAAAGGGAACAATCAAGGTATAGTGCGATAAGAAGCGTTAGTGCAGTCATAAGTGCTAGTGACAATTCTTTAAGGTGTAGATTTGTCGAGTGCTAGGAGAGAAGGTACTCTCTGAAGAGCTGGAGGTCTTCAGGAGGTTTTTAAAGGTAGAGAGGGACGCCCCTGCTCTGGTAGGAACTGGTAGTGCCTACCAGAGTTTAACTTGCTTGTTTCCTTTGTTTCTGTGCTTCTACCATGAATAAATAGGCCATGAAGTTACATTGTTTCACTTTTAATGGTCGAAAGTTTGCACAGGGTGTTTTGAAAATTTTTGTGTCTGACTTATGTCCAGATCGAATTGCTCTTTGCGGTTTGACGCAGTTGGTTATGGTGTCTGTCAAAAACTGAAAAACCACATATCCATCGCAGAGCCAAGAGCTGCTTCCGAGACACTTCTGAAACAAGCAGTGGCACTTCTGGTGGCATCACAATCAATGTCTAGAACAGCTGCCATCAGCAATGGTAGCCGCAACGTACCTGGAATGTGTTGCAGCCATGCCCAGTGGGATCCAGCAGTTATATAAACATGCAAAGATATTTTAATTAAACCTATCCTCATACATATTCTTATACATTTCTTTATACATTGTCTCCAAACAACGAATTAAATCTAGCAGTTCTTATTATATCTATCATAAATTGTCTTGTAATAATCAATAATCAATCGGTGTCAATGATAATAAATCCCCATTTCACAATGGAGCCTACACTTTCCTATTTTATTTTATTTTATTTTTTTTTATAATTTATTTTATTTCTTTTTTCTGATTTCTTTAGAGGCTCTAGCAATTTTTCTATGTTCAGTAGCTGTTTCTCACATTTTTTTTTTCTTTCACCCAGTTTCCATTGATCATCTAACAGCTCTTTTTTTTTTCTTAACAATTCTTCTGGTTTGTCAAATGTCTTTTCTCTCTCTGTCATTTCTGTCTCCACTGACTGAAGATTCTTTTTGTTCTCCTCCCTCTGTGACTCAATTTGATATCTCTCTTCCTCTAGATCCATCTTCTGTTTCTCCAGATCAGTCTTTATCTTCATCATGGTAGTCATGCAATCATCAGATTTCTTCTGCCAACCTTTTGTGAAGAAAAACCATTAAACAATACAGAACACACACAAAGTGTTATTAAATATAAATATATAATATAAATATTGGTTATTTTGGATGAATAATGAATAATAATGAAAGTAAAGCACATTATATAGTTTTGTCCATTACACTCAACACTCGTGTGTAACACTGTGTTGGTGTTTTGCAGTAAAATATACTATTACTGTAACAATAAACAAGCTGTGGCTTACGTGTACATTTATAGATGGCACAAACAAGTGCTACTCCAAGAGCAACAATCACGGCAACCAAGACATAAAACCAGTATGTGGGAATACAGGAGTTACAAGCCGAACTAGGTTGGCCCAGATGAGCTGGAACATCATCTGAAGAGACAGGGCCTAAGTGGTAGTTAGAATAAAAAGGTAATAAGATAGATAGTGTTTTTTAATAATTTTTAATGCAACAATGCTGAGATATATATATATAAAAAAAACAATCTGTTACTTACTGTTCATATTATGATCTGTCCGTGGATATTCTGTAAACCAGCAACAAAATATTATATTTTAAAGATAACAATAAATTAGACAGCTTTATTATTCTCCAGTGCAGAGACTCATTTGCCATCAATTCAACTTATACAAACAACAAACAAAGTATACTTAGGATTCACAGTACACAACAAATAAATAACACATAAAAAGCCACTTGAGATGATATAAACAGCTGAAAGGTGCTATGGATCAAGACCACAGCTAACAGTATTAAAATAATTGACTTTAAAGGTTTCCTGAAAACATATGAAAAAGATTGTGGCTTATATTGCATATAGCGATATATAGCCCCTAATCACAATTCTATAGTTAACCATTTAATAAAAAAGTGAAGTAGAATCTTTACTATAATAGTTACATAGCTATAATTGTTTTTAATTTCAGAATTTCATCAAAACTTAAGTGTAGTTGTAGTTATAAGAGAATATATCCACTTGTGATGGCAGATTTGATTTATTTTAAAAATAGGCAGTGATGAATGTTTTGTTGTTCAAATGTCAAACTAAAAAATGTAAAATTGAATACTTTACCTGCCGTGTTCGTCAACAGGTTAGCTCACCTCAGAGTGCAGTGAGCTTCAGGTTCAAAGTTCTCAAATAAAATGATTTGCATCCTCATGTTGGGTAACTACAATCAGATAAGGTGATTGCACAGTGTTTTTTCTGTCTGCTGCAGCTCTGTCTGTTACAGTTTTCGTTGCATAAACAATAATGTGCTATTTATTAACATTTGCTACATAATCCAATACATAAGCATGCATGCATGTCCATTCTATTGTTACTGCAAGTAATGTTTTTGATTAAATGATTGCTTTTGTGCTTTGTCTGATCATTTAAGAGTAAATCCTCGGGACACTTAGACACTGAGTGTTAATGTTCACCAGGCCAAATATGGTTCATCCTGACCTTTGTTTGACAATCACCAGATGCATGGTAGGTGAATTGCAGTCATATATGCTCTACCACAGCTATATTTTATAAGGGGCAAGGTCCATTGAGACAATGAAAACTGAGCTGTGATAAGAGGTTATATCTTTGTCATCTTTAGCAACTTAGAAGTGAAAGTGAATGACTGAAACCGAATGACTGCAGAGGGCAGAGGGGCTCAAATGTTCAATGAAAATGTAATGCTTTCAGAGTGCTGTTGGATAGGGGGTCAGTTCTGACCAGACTGCCATAGAGAGACCATTTCACGTAGAAAAGATCACAGGCCCTCTTTGGTCTGTTTTTGTGTCTTTTATCAATATGCTAAATCTGAACCAAGTCTAGAGTTTGGAAAAACCCTCCGTGTTTATTTTTTTAACTGACAAAACACCTCTAGCATAAGTCTTGTGACTGGTTTGGTGGATGGAGGTCAACAACGTGTCAAAGTCTTGACACGTTGTTGACCTCCATCCACCAAACCACTGACAAAACACCTCTAGCATAAGTCTTGTGACTGGTTTGGTGGATGGAGGTCAACAACGTGTCAAGACTTTGACGCAGGAGGCCACGTTTCACTTCCTATTTCTGACTGTGTTGTTTTTTTTCAACCATGACCACAACTGTTTCCTAAATGAAACAAATGGTTCATGATGAGGAAGTCTGCCTAATATTGACTGAAACCATGATCTTTCCCTGACCCTACCGTGTAGTTTTTATATATAAAGAAAAAATGTCACAACACAGAAATTTACTCACAACTTTTATTTATTTACAAGTCAGAAGACTTAATGACATAGTGTACATTTTTTACATAAGACTGCTACTTCTTGAGAAGCTTTTTAAGGCTGATTACCTTGTTTTAATCTAGGTATCTAGCACAAACACTTGCCATCTGGATGGAACCAAAGATTATTATCTATTGCAGTTCTACCTCACATAGATATTTGTAGATGTACATGTATAACCTGCTGCATTAACACCACAAACAGTTCAAACAGGAAGAGGAGGTTCTCACCTACATCAGGTTGGAGTGGTGTTTCAGTCTGATGCTCTGACAGTCAGCAGCAAGACATCATGGACGTCACAGCTCTCCGCATCAGACTGTGTGAGTACTGACACTGTTTGTAACTCAAATATCTATAGGCACTGTGTTTGATAAACAGCTCTCGTCATTTGTCTCTACAGTCATGGATGTGTTGGTCCTGCTGGTTGCACGTGTTGACCACAGCTGCTTTGCTCAGAAAGCTGGTAAGTACGAAGTATTTATTTAGCTGCTTATGTCTGGGTTTTGTTTACACCTTATCAACAAATGAGTTAAAAAAAAAAAAAGTTTTCTATCAAATATGTTTTAGGAACAAACATCATAACCACAGTTCTATAAATACAAGAGATTGACCTAATCATTTCACCCTGCTGCTCCACGAGTTGATAAAAGTAGATTAAGTGTTAAATGTAAAAGGTGAATGTTTAATTTGGACATCTCTTAATTCATTTAACTTTCTGTGTTTTAGATGCAGCTTTTCCTCGTATTTCTCCAGACAGACTGCAGTTCTTTGAGTACGAGTCTGTCACCGTAAGTTGTGAAGAGTTCAGCAGCTCGACTGAATGGAGAGTGATGACGAAACTCAACAAAATAACTTCATCAAATTCTTCTAACTGGGACTCATCAGCACCATCCTGCACCATTGACCCTACCTATGAAAGACACAGTGGAGAATACTGGTGTGAAGATGCAGAGGGACAAACGAGTGGTGTCCTCAACATCACTGTCACTGGTATGTTTAACTAATAATGTATTTTCAGGGAAACAATAACTCTGTTTTGTGATAAAGAATAGTTTCAGAGTGTGATGTCCTTTGGCGCTGACTTAAGTTAAACATTGCGAGGGCAAAGAAATGTATGTATGGTTTGATTACATTGTTTCGTGAGTTTTAAGATGATGCTATTTCAAGTAGTCCCTCCACGAATGTAGCAAATAGAACAGTCAGTGTAGTTTGACCTGGCCACTGCCAAAGCACAGAGACGAGGAAGGAAAGCATGAACAGTCACACTGCTGAAGTAAAGCTATGGACTGTCTTCTGTGTTATGATGTGAAAAATAGAAAAGCAGCAGATTGACATTAGAAATGAGGGAATAAAAGAATGTCTGGCATTTTCTCTCGAGTTTTAGTTTTTTTAATAATCTTTACATTGCGTTAACTCACACTGCACATTTTTCAGTTACCACTGTTTAAATACATTTGCCTTATGTTTGTTTGTGTTTTCCAGGAAAATGAAGTAGTTGTTACTGTTACACGCAGAGATATATTGTGTCATTTATGCATAATACAGAAATGGATCATGTTATTCCTATTCTGTGCACACGCTCTAATTCAAACCTTTAATAGCCACATGACATGACTGAATGTTTCTAATCAAATATATAGAAATAATGTTTAACAAAATATCTTTTATTTATATTTAAATATCCCTTTTCATTCTTTTCCTCACTTTGTTTAGCTGGTTCTGTGATCCTGGATTTTCCTGCCCATCCTGTGTTCGAGGGATCTGATGTGATTCTTCATTGTAGAAAAGACAAAACTCAGTCTAAACACATTCAAGATTTCTACAAAGATGATTTACATCTCGTGACCTCGTATGAAAACAACCTGATCATCCAAAATGTTTCCAAGTCTGATGAAGGACTCTACAAGTGCAGTATCTCTGGACCTGGAGAATCTCCGGAGAGTCGGCTGACAGTTATAACACAAAGTAAATCAGCCTACGCAGAGACTCCTTCTCACAGTGTCTCCTCTAATCTCTTCTCCCTGCTGTGGATGGTGCTCGGTGTTGTATTGGTGGCTCTAGTGCTGTCGGTGATGGGACTGATTCTCTGCAGGAAACACAAAGGTACAACAATGCTGCCTATGAGAAATTATACTTAATCTCATTGTAGTGGCAAATATATTCTTTGGCTGACTTCTATTCACATGCAGTGTTTTTTGAGTAAATGAGCACTACAATTATTGTCCGCACTAAAGTTGTAGGGATGATGGGTCCAAGATTTAAACAAGGGGATTTGCATTTTAGCTTTTGGCAATGCACTAAGGTTTTGTTCCTTATGTTAATAGAAAACATGACTACAGTATTATGTTTCTTTCCAAACATATTTATTGTGACAAATTTATAACTAATTTTAGAACACTGAAGAGACTATAATACACTTTACACACTGATTAGTTAGTGATAATGACTTTATTGTGTCTTTATTGTGTTGCATCTTCAGTGTCAACACCTGCACTTAATTTGCTCATTTTCCAGTTTTTCTGTTGATGTTTTTTTTTTTTCTGTTCCACAGTATCAGTCTGTTTTTCATCTGGAAAATCCACACCAGGATCACAGTCACATGGAGCTCATAGAGGTACCTTTGCACTACAATATATTATTGTAGGCAGGCTAATAATTCGGCCTCATTGGACCACCAGCCTGGATGTAAACTGTAACACATTGTGATTATCTGGTGTATTGAAACAGTTTGTGTTCATCCACACTCTTGCATTCATGTTGCAGATATATTTTGTTCATCTTGTGTTTCAGACAAAGTGTATTTGAGGCAGGGGAATTATATTATTCTATTGTCACTTTCTCACAGAAATGTAACCTCTAAAATGAATGTTGTCTTATTACGTAGATCAGATTTGTATGACATTACTGTATGCCCATCTGCATTTATTTGCTATATATGTGCAGCATATACAGCATGACAGTGATTTTTTAAAAATGTTTAATGTTTCAGTCTCAGAAGAGGACAGTCTTGTTGATCCACACCATGCAACATACGCTGTTGTTAAAAAACAACGGAAGGAGAAAGGTACAGTACATTATAAGATGTTCACTTCCATATTTTGTGCAACAGTTTTATTTTGACTATTAAAAATGTAGTTTTATTTTGGTAGTAATATTTAAGATCACATGTATTGTTATAGGTGCATGTGCACACACACACACACACACACACACATATATATATATATATATATATATATATATATATATATATATATATATATACACACACATACATTTAACCTCTTTAATGATGACAAAACCGCTCAACAATGTAAGGAACTGTCTGTTGTTTCAGTGTCAGCTGGTGACTTTGCAGTTGAGTCAGACGTGACATATGCTGTTGTTGAAAACCAAAGGAAGAAAAAAGGTAGTTTCACTAAAATACTAGACCTACATTAATTAATTATTTTCAGATATCTGTCTACAGAACACTGTTTCCTATAATAATTTGCTCTCAGTTAGAAACCACATGAGAAAACCACAGTCTGAAACAAAGGGCCCCTCGGCAGGTTTAATTTGATCTGCGACAGTACAAGAGGCTGTAAGGGCTTGTGAGATGGAAAGTTTCAAAAATTCCATTTAACATGAACACACTGGACATTTTTTTTCTCTCACAACCTAAACAAACAGTATCAAATCTAAAAAATGCTGCATAAAAAGTTGTATAATTTAAATGTAATGTAATTTTGATGCTCAATATATATTCAGAAGATAAATAAATGTAGAATATTGTGTATATATTGTGAAATAAAAGTGTCTTTGTTTCCCCAAACAGGGCCACGTGTGTCCAGAGAGGGTGCCAAGCCACACTTACCTGAAGAGAGTGTCATCTACTCTACTCTTCTACCAGTCCACCAAATGTAAGACTGATATAGATTCATTCGTTTCCTGTTATATTACAGTCCATGTACTCATGTATCAGCATCACAATAGAATATGAATAAGCATTTCCAGTAAGCTTTACAAGTAATTCAGTCCAATTAAATATACTCAACTCAAACAGTTATTGGAGGTCCATGACACAACTGTCTTTGACACTATAGTTTGGCTTTAGGTTGACCTGATGACCTTGTATTTTCATTTATGCTGCTTTTTTATTTACAGTGACATCTTGCTCAGTCTAAGAAAAAATAAATGGTGCTCACAGAATGAAACCTGCTAGCTGTGTTGATCCCATGACTTTTCCTTTAGCGCCAACATGAGGTTGCCAGTTTGGTGTTTTAAATCAAGCATTTCTCTCGTACTCAGAATTCACATACTATGCAGCTTCATATTGAATTTGACATCTTACTTGGTATGAATAATGTGTGATTTTAAACACACCCATTATACCTGTTTAGCGCCAACATTTTAGCAGTGTCACTATGAGCATGTTAGCATGCTGATGTTAGTACCTGGGCCCACATACAGACATCTCTAGCATGCCTGGACTCTTAGTCTTGTGTCTTTTCTGATAGACTTTGACAAAATGATCACAAACCAAATTTGCATAAAAGGTTGTATAACACAAATACATTTGTTTCTCATTTTTTTTGAACATCTTGTGTGTTTTACAGGCCACTTTCATCTGACTGAAGGACTGAGGAGATACTCTATTGAAAGCTTTAGTTTTGTCTTTGAGTTAGAAATGAAGTAAGTTGCACTGTGCCGTAAATTTGTAAAAATGTTAGACTGTGAAAATCAAATCAAATAAATATCTGTAAAAATGTACAAATGTGTTATTTTGTGACATTTGCAAAGTGTCGTCTACATTATCTGAATTGTTAACCTTATAGTGACTAGTGATGTAAATCTCTATAAAACCAGAAGTGCATTCCAAGACAGAAATCTATGTATCATCTACTCTGAAGTTTTAACTTCATCCTGGAAAATTTTCATCTGATACAACCTGGAGGTACAGAGTGAGACAGGAACACAAAGAAAAAAAGAACGGGACATTTATCTTGAAACTACAGTTACCTGAGAGCTCTGTGCAACAGATGTCTGTGGTTAAGTATGTTGAAGGGAACTGTGAGTTCAACGTGTCTGCTTAAGGTCAACTGCTGTAACAGCATAATGTTGTTGTTGACCACAGAGACTAAAATTAAAAGCTGCAGCAGTTCCATTCTTATAACCAGCGTGCGTCTTTAGGTGTGTGAACAGAGAGCAGATAGAAAAATGTGGTTTAACTGTCAGACTCTAATAAACTGCTCGCTCTTTAAAATATACACTGATGACGTGACAAAGCTAAAGACACCAGATGAGCAATGAACCACAGGACCCATTTTGAACCCCACTATCAGTGAGTGTTTCCATTCACACATTTTCTGTTTGCACATTAGGGAGGGGGGGTAGATCTCCATACAGCTTACTTACTTTATCTTTTTGTTCGTAGGACTATAAAACATAAAACATAGAATCAACACTTAAGAACCCTTATTCTTTGAGTTGAAGGAACTGACACTAAAGTCTGACATCACTTTAATCCTGTCATCTGTGTTTGAGAAACACATGACCCAACAATGACATGGACTCATGCACACACTACAACAATAGCTGAGTATTAACCAAAATGCATCCAAGCTAGATCTTCTGCACTAACACTACATGACTTTTTTAAATCTAAAAAATGTTATTTACCTCACTGCTCTTTAGAGATACTATATTAGCAAAGGGGAGATCGTCAGTGCATTACTTTAAAATGATGCACAGACACATTTAAGTCAAAACATTTTACAACAATATGAGAAGATAAAAATGAACTCTGTCTTAGTAACTTCACTGAACGTGACCACGTGTTGTCTTCCTCTTTCATTCAGTCAGGTGTCTCTGGTCTCAGTGGACACGTTTCCTGTAAGGACATACAAATACTGATGATGATAAAAGATGATCATGCTAACACATTTCAACCTCTTATCTTTATATTTGGTATAATCTGTATCAATTAGTTTAAACATTTCAAATAACATATAAATATAATAAGAGCCTAAACTGACTACTTTACTGAACTTGTCTAAAGTTTCTCTCTTCTTGGCATTCCTGTGCTGGACTCTGCTGTCATCAGGTTGCCATTGTCTGTAGTGACAGAGATGGAGTATAATGCTGACCTATTGGTTGTGACTAGGTAGAATGAATGTGATTATTAATTAAATGTAAGAGGAAACAGACACTATATCAGCCTCAGTCTTACCTGCTGCAAAGGTCAGTGTAGAATAAACAGCACTCCCTCCTGGTAGATATTGCTTGGCACTTGCTTTAGACACTGTTGGTTCTGATTTAGAAACAAATAAAATTATATCAGCCTGTTATCTGAAAAATAAAATTTAAACTGAGTATGTCAGTAAATCTCTTTGAGGCCCCACAATGGCAGCTGTCTTTTACTAAAAGATCTCATTATTTTGAGAACTTGCACTGCAATGTCCATAAGTCATGTTCAGGTTTAGGTTTGTCTTCTTAAGTATTAATGATGGTAGTATTTACTGTGTTGTATCATTATTTTTAATTGCTTTTTATTTTAGTGTTGCCACGCTGTAAATGTTTTCATGTTGAATTTATTAAAACCTTTCATGTCAGAGTTAATCTGTCAAACATCTTGTATGTAGACGGCTAAATAAACTGACTGAGGGGCCCTTCTTTTCTGTCTGTGGTTTTCTCGTGTGGTTTCTAACTGCAATGACCAAATTATCTCTTGTATCTGTAAGTACGTGAAAGGAAAAAACATCTTCAACCAACAGACAGCCTGCTGCTTCTTTGTTTATATTATGTGACATCTATTTGCAGCCACTGCTGACAGAAAAAAAATGCAATCTGGTAAAGTTTGAAATCAAAGAAAAATCTCATTTCATTTATGTCAGCTTAATTTTCACCAAATGTATTAATTATTCTGTATTCTGCATTCTCAATGATTTGAAATATTAAAAAAAATAGTAAGTGTAACCTCACTGGCAAACAACACAAAGCTTTGTCCTCTCTTCGTAACCAAACATATGTAGATGTATATGTAAAGATGTTAGCAGCTCTGTGAATGCTAATGTAAAGAGTATGTTCACCGTCTTAGTTTAGCATCTTAGCATATTATGTGATATATTATGTCTGTATATATCACGTCAGTCATGTGACAGTATGTACTAATAACATTTTAGTAAAATATCTTATGATGAGTCTACCATAAAAATGTATTTTGCATTAATTTGCACAAAGTGAAAAGTCCTCTGAACGTCTTGTCAAGTCACATCATGTTAATTAGACAGAAAATGTTGGACTATGAATTGTACAGAAAGAATAATCCGTGGGGTAGAAAAAAGTAATTACCTTTCTTTATCATTTTCAGAGTCGAGTATGTTGCATCGTGCTGATCAACAAAATCTCTTGTGTCTGAAAAATAGAAAAGAGAAACAGACTCAGAGTCATTTGGTGTTGATGTGATGTAATTGCCTGCCTGTTTCATCAGGATGTTTTGCTGGTGTGGCAGAATATCTCAAGAGCCTCATTTCTCAGATTAGAAATATTACTTATAACGACACATTTACTGACGGCGGTTTCTTACCATACCCTAATATAACTGTGAATATGCTGCTAGAATAGGTTGCAGTTTATGGTACTGTCGGTGGTGTTTGAAAGGTGTTTCTATTATTTTGTCCACCCCCATCAATCAGGATAGAAACCCTCTCTATAATAAAATACTGTTCAACTGCACTTCAAACCATATCATCAAAAATTATCATACATTTGTAGTAAAAACAACTAGATATAAAATCATGTACCTTTCTTGTTCCTTGGTTTTTTGACAACGGCATATGTCATGTCCTGTGGATCGACCACGTTGTCACCACCTTGAAAATTAGAGCACAAAAACAAAACAGCCATTTGCTCTGGCTGGTTTACATATACACACATAATACTTATTCTCCAGTGATCACAGACTGTAGTGTAGTAATGGTGTAGTAATGGTGAAGTACCTTCCCCTCTTCTTTTTTTGACAACAGCATATGTTGCATTCTGTGGACCAATTAAGCTGTCACCTGACAATAAAACAAAGACAAGGGGAAAAAATCATGCAGGCATAAATTCTCACAGCATAAAAGTAGTATGTACATAGCCACATACACAAAGTTGAAGCAGGTGTTTTAAATATGAAAAATATATACCTCTGGTGGTGCTTCGTTTAGCTTTGTCCTGTGTACGTTTGTGTTTCCTGTATTGTGCTACTCCCAACAGCAGCAGGGACAGAAGTAAAAGAGTGACAACAATCCACAGCAGGGTGAGGAAATTCAGGGAGGAACTACGGGGGTGGGGATCATCTACGCTTGATTCTGAAAGATCTAAAGAAAGTACATACTTTACTAAAGCATTTTATTTCATACATTTTAGCCATTCAGACCAACATGTTGCCGCTGTCCTTCCACTATAAATCCATCTGAAACAGCTGGAAAAAATATTTCAAAGGCAGTACTATTGAAAAAGGTGTAAGAACACTGATATAGCCTAAACGTAGTATTTAAAGACGCCTTTACCTCTGACATGCAGCCAGTTCTCTGGTGACTCTCCAGCTCCAGAGATTTTACACTTGTAGAGGCCTTCATCTGATGTGGAAACATTGGAGATCACGAAGATCATGTTTCCTTCATAGGCAGTCTTGATGTAGTGGCCATCTTTATAGAACTCAGCGATAGAATGACCTGAATCTTTCTTCTTTTGACATTTCAGAGTCACATGGTCTCCCTCAGTCACCGGCTGGACAGGACTCTCCAAGATTACAGAACCAGCTGAACAATGTGGAAGAGATATAAAGTATACAATATGATTTTTATGTCTAAAAAGCTAATTAGCAAATAGAAACCATAGAGTTACTTGAAAAGATCTAACGTTTCCCAAAAAAAAAAAAACATTTTTGGGGTTTGACAAAACCTGTGGCTATGAGGATGAGCACAGGTTTTAGTGCAGCTGAGCTTCTCTATGGAAGTTCTGATCACTGTGGATGGAAGATATTTCGTCTACAAGATGGATTTTGGTGAAGTTGTTTCCCCCTTATGGATAAAAGTAAGGAAACCCCATTTCAATTCAAATTAATAGAACTTTTTTATTATTAACGCAATGTGCAGGCATGTTTCACGTTTGTCTGACGGACAGTGCAGCAGCAGCACACAGTGCATTGTATGTTATTTTCTGTTTTGTAATGATTCTTTTCAAATGGAAATAGGACTCTTGTTTTTCAAGAAGTAAATGAACACTGCTCAGTCATATATTTATGAGAGCTACTTGACTTAAGCTATGGTGTACCAGCACTGAGGTACAAACGTACTTACTATGTCAAGGACTTTTTCAGCAACAGTTTCTTGAATTTACCTAGAACATTGTATTATTGACATGACAAAAAGGAAAACCTACCAGTGACTGAGATGTTGAGAGCATTGCTTCTACGTCCATCTCCGTCTTCACACCAGTATTCTCCACTGTCTGATGAAAAGGCGGGATTGATGGTTCCAGATCCCGCTGATGTTATCCAATTAGAAATGTTTGTTGGGGTGATCTCTCGGAGTGTCCTCATCACTCTCCATTCAGCTGAGCCACCAAACTCACAATTAAAAGAGATGAACTCATATTCAAAAAACTGCAGTCTGTTTGGAAGAACACGAAGAAAAGCTGCACCTGAGACACAGAACACAAGAAATTAAAGAAATTAAACTCTGCTCGTTCTGAAACAGAAGTGAATACAAATACTACATGACATCACTTTTAAAGCACTATTTAATTGCATGGTGACATTACAAAATTCTACATTTACAGCGTTGAAAATGAACTCCTTTGTATCAAACATGATTAATGACGAATGAGAACGAAAAGTTGAGCAACTAAGCTCAAATATCTAGGACCCTATTTAAACAGTCTATAAACTATATTAATATGTTATATACATAATTACATTTTCAAACACAAAATATGCTATAAGCTATGACATGGGATGAAGAGGCTGATCATATACATTCAAATTTCAGTTTGCTGCTCTGCAAATGGGAGTGACAAGTGTGTGGTGACTAATGTATTCCATTTCACATGTTTCAAAGTGCATTTAAATTCATTTATTTTAATTACAGGACTGTGGTACAGTCAGTGGTATTTCAAGGCAAATCCATTCATTTGACTAACTTAATTTAAATGTAACTGCAGCTTACCATCTTTTTGAACACAGTAGCTGTTCTGAACTTGTGCAAGCAGCACCGTCAACACGTTCATCACTGGTGAGAAAAAAAAGGAGGAATACATGTCAAGTCATTTCTGTTGGAAAACTATTTTCCTGTTGTGTTTATTTGCACCACATCAGTCAAATTATTTAAATAACACTCTGACTGTACAGTAACTTTTCATTAGCAGCACCATCAAAGACCTATATGAAGAATTTCTGCTACTAATAAAACTAAGTTTGATAAAACTTATAAAAAAAGAAAAAAAAAGATTGCTTAGATAGCTGACAGGAACGGAGGGACAGACTCAATACTCACACAGTATGATGCAGAAAGCTGTGGTCTCCATGTTGTCTCGCTGCTGATTGACTGAAAGTCAGACTGACATACAGGCAGAAGTGAATTGTAGGTGGAGACCCTCTTCTTCCTGTGAAGTCTGTTTTTGGTGTTGATACAATATGATGTTTGAGTTTCTTCTACAAAAGTGTATGTGGGCACTGAGGCAGAAATACGTTCAGGTTTGAACTTTTTATTTGTTTGTTTGTTTTCTGTCCTCAAACAGAAGACCACAGCACTCCTATGAGCGAGTTTGTAGAGGCAATGGTGCTTTGACCAGACAGTGACAGTGGAGGGGCGGGGGGGTTAGACACAGGAGATTTGTTTCCTCTTTCCTCCTGATAGTCAATGTTGGTTTCTTGTTACCATGGCCACAACCTTCCTTAAACTTGACATGAGAACTTTCACTTATTGTGGAATAACCTTATCAGACACAAACATGGGCGCTCTGGTCATCGGCATCTTGTCCTTCCTGCCTCTGTCGCCTCACCAAACCAAAAAAATGGGCAAAGAAATGGATAGTGGGCGGAGCTGAGGCAGGTTGAATGGCGCCTGGTCCACGCTCTTAATCCTGCATAACTTTAAGCCTTAATATAATCTGAACAGGTGAGTTGTATAAAAATTCACCCTCAGTACAGTTGTCATGAACGGGGAAATTAGCTATAGAGACCAAAACTGTTTTTTGTACCAGGCTGTAAACATGTTTATTTCTGCTGTGAAGTTGGACATTTAACATGGGGACTTTAGAGGAGATTAGTTTTGTGGAAAGCCTCAAGTGGATGTTTGAGGAACTGCAGTTTTTTGCACTTCTGCATTGGCTTCACTTTACAGCCACAGTGGTTGCTAGAGGTAAGGAAAAAGAGAACAGATTCTTTATAACCCGTTATGTCTTATACCTGTTTATGTCTGTTACGTTGCTTTAAATGATATTTTATAGTTTGAAAGACAGGACAGAGAATCCCCAAAAATTATGCCATCGCGATTGGTGTGCTTGCTGTTCTTTTGGCAATTTCCATTGTGTGTCACTTTTTTTTTTATTGCAAATCGAAACGTACAGGTAAGAGACGGCTATTTAATAGTTATAATGTTATGACTTTCTATAGGTTCAATAGACGATTTGTTTTTATTTAAATTTATTGAAAGTTTTCATTTAAGATGTTAGCCTTTAAGATCCTAATCATTTTAGATGTAAGTCATTGAAGATGCTGGTCATGTAGGATCGTAGTGATTTAGGTCCAGATTCTGTGAAGCCTACTCACTTAAGATATTAGTCACTGAAGATGCTACTCATATAGGATCCTAATATATTAAGATGGTAGTCCTTTAGGATTCTAGAAATTTAAGATTCCAGTCATTTAAGAATTAAGATTTTATTTCTAACAAATCAGCAAATATGGAATTAATATTTTTCAAGGGTATATTAAAATACAATTTGTTTCTTAAATTTAAAACAAAGTTTTATACATAGTTTCTTCTCCTGCAGTGTATTTGATCAAAAGAGTTTGTCTCTAAATATTTGATAATGATTGGCCTGGGTAACATCACCCTCTGTTACAGGAGGAGCTGGAGGGAGTAAACCAGCAGGAGATCCCCCTACATGTTTCTATAAATGGTTTCATGCTGTGATTTTACACTGAAAGGAGATTTACAACACCATAATTACTGTGAAGAGAAATCATTATCAATCAAATTGAAGAGTATTTTGCAGATTACCTGAACATGTCTTATTAATTTTTCTTTCTTCATATAAAGGCTGGACAAAAATACAGCCATGAAGAAAGTTCATTAGTGATTACTCATGTGTTTAGTTGTCATAGTTTAGTCACAGTAAAAAGGGTAAGGGGAGTCTATTGAGGCTACGTATCGAAATGAGATTTAACAGACATTTCTATTCTGTCTCTTTCCATTCAGTGTTACGCTGTGCATCTGAATTGCAAATTGTTGCTACAATAATGGAACAGAAGATTGAAACTGCAAAGTTCAGAGAAGAACTCCTGACAAAGTTGGGAGAGACAAAAGAAGAAAAGTTAGAGAACAATGAGAAGCTTCAATCAGTGGAGGATAGACTTGAGAACGGAGCGGGCAACACAGACATGGAGGAATTAATATTAAAGGAAAAGCGAAGACTCTTGGAGACCAAATGGAGACTGGATAACAGGCAGAAAGACATAGAGAAAGTACTGCTGTACACAGACAAACTGCTGCAGAAAATAGATAATGTGACTGATACAATGAGAGGACAATAAACAGTGTAGTGTCTCAGTTTGACTGTTAGGAACAGGTTTACTGTGTCAACTGTTGAGTACATGATACGATTATAATAATGAGAATTAAATGGGATGAGAATATGCTATTTTAGTTTATGTTGGAGTGTATGTGATCATGTATACTTACTTTAACTTCATGATCATGACCAAAGGAGGCGTTATTTAATGTTTAGTTATAGACTTAAAACACACACATGGTAAACTGCTGTTTCTTTTGTGACCAAATTGTAAATCTTGTATCATGAAGAATCATTAAACACTGGGGCGTGCTTTAAATAAACTGCTTCTGATTGATATTCTGTGACTTAATATTTTTTACAAGTTTCTTATTTTCAAGGGGGTTGTATGTGAAGAAAATCAGTCTGTCGCAAGTATAAGATGGATTTTATTTTCTCTATAACATGAACTGTAAGCTTTTAGCTCCCTGCACCTTGAGGACAGCCTCACAGAGCTGCTGTAAATGTGTAGACTGGTTACAGCAGTTAAGTAAATACACAAGTTGGCAATGACAGCATTTTCCACAGCTTTATTACGGCATACAATTTTACAATGAAGTTCACAGGGCATCAGCATTGTTATCCATATCAGAGTTTTAAAGTTCATTTACAATGACAGTAATTGTTTTTCAAAACCAGAAAACAAGTCAGTGATTTTAAGTTTTATTAATGATAACTTATTGCTTAAAGGCATATGTCCCCATTTCAGCTATCCCTTTAATTATTAGTTAAAACTGATTTATTGGTAATCGGTTCGTATTGACAATAAGCATCTAAGTGGGCGGGAATGGTATTTGACAGCTGACCAAGCAGAGGAACCAAGGTACAAAGTGAACAACTGCATTGCTAATTCTACCTTCCCAGTCATTGACAAAGTACTTTCAGGTAAAGAAACAGGTAAAACTAAATAAATGTTTAACAGAAAACAGTGGAGAGAGAGAGAGAGAGCATCATTTTTTTTTAACGTCACAAAAATATTTCATAAATGTAATGTTTTTAGTATTAATCTTCAATGTATAATAATAATAATAATAATAACAATAATAATAATAAAAATAATAATAAAAACCTAAATGAGAAGGTGTGTTGAAACTTTTTACTGATGGTGTATATACAGTACAGTATACAACAAGATTCAAAGTGATCAGTAATTCCATCCTGGATCCTGGAAGATATCCAGTGTTTGTCCAGTGATGCTGATTTTTGAAATTTTGAAATGTAAATATAAACTGTCACTGCATTGCCTCTGTAAATCTGCCCCTGACATTTTACTGGCTTAAGCTAATAAAGACAAACACGGCTGTTAAACGTTAGACAGAGGGAATAATCATGACACACCTTAACTCATTACAGGTCAAAGTCCTTTATTTGAGGACTTGACGTGCAGCTCACTTGACTGTGGTGGCGATCACACAACAGGTAACAGATTTTGAATATTCAATTGTTTTCTTTTAATTTCTAGCATTAGTGATGCTCTTACTAACTTTTCATGTTAAGGTCTGCTGTCACAACTGATTGTATTAAGCCAGATTTTTATACATTTTATATAATTGTAGAATTTTATGTAAGTGATGATGAGAAATATATTTTTACAGTTGTATTTTTAAGACGTGTTTGACATGTTAGTAATAGCTTGACAGCGAACGGAGCAGTTCACTGAGTGCTTTTTTAAAACTCCATGGACAAATTTAAAGCTCTCAAATTATAAAGACTTTACGATTCCAGTATGTCGGCAATACTGCGAAAACCTGTAATTATGTGCAAATGGCTGCTTCATGTGCAAACCTACTTGGCAATAAACTTGATTCTGACGTTCATGTATAGTATGAGAGTTACTCAAACAACTGTTGAAATATTTGGCATGTTTTTGTTTAATAAACGGGTAACAACTTTTCTCTGCAGCTAGTTAATCTATTACTGTCTTTATGGTTGAGTGTGGGCTTGTCTTTTGACAGTAGTTACCAACAGTTTCAGGCAGCCATGTTGAGAGAGACGCCCACACAGATATTTGCAGTGGACCACACAAAATGGACACTCGAGGAATGGTTATCACTTAGTACTTATGATTTACTTGTTGAGCTTGCTTCCTGTGAGTCCTTATATTATGCAATATCTGTTATCCATAATGTCTTAATATGACATATAACATAGAGAGTCACACTGGTAGTTTTATATGATTGCAACCCAGGGAGTCTTGTAGCAACAACAAATGATTTGCAGAGGGGAGCGTGCCCGGAACCAGACAGGTGAAAGGTGAGGTCGCTATTTAACGTGGCGGTGTTCTCTATGTATATCTATCTATTCTCCACTGGTTACAATAATCGACACATTGACAGACAGTAACATAAAGCAGTTATGATGTCGTGTATGACAATAAGTCTGTGAGTCGGGTTTAGATGAACATAAAGTGAGGCAATTTACATGAGGTGAACATAGTCCGGTCCGGCTGCTAAACCAGGTTGTGTTGCTTGTTAAATTGCAAATTGATTCTGTATAGAATCTGATCCAGTTTCACCAAAATCACTGAATAAAGTTCTGAAGCTGTGGTTCTGTACAGTAATCAGTGAGGCCCGGCTGTAGCAGCCCTCACAGTCACTCACAGACTGGATCAAACAGGAAGCACTCCGCTCCGACGGCGTCATAAGTGAGGAACAGTTTCATGTGATGCATTAATTTTATTTTTTATTGATCTATTGATTTTACAGAATCCCATGATGCTTTACCTGAAGAAGAGGCTGTCTAAATCTGGGCTCAGTGTTTCATTGTTTCATCACACTGCTGTGCTAATTCTGCTAACACACTGCTGTGCAGGTAACTCACACAGATCTACATATCACAAGACACTGAAACTAGTACATTTACTGTGGTTAGAGATTTTTTTGTACTGTGTTACTGACAAATGTTGTTTAGGACTCACATATCCTTCATATTGGTGATGTGAATATTCAACATAACAGACATGAAAATGTTTGAATCACAGTCTGACTTCAGGATGTTTCTTTCCAGGTCAGTTTCAGGTAGTTGGTCCATTTCAGCCAGTAATTGTAACGATTGGTGAGGACGTTATTTTGCCGTGTCATCTCAAGCCGACTGTGGATGCTGTTGGTATGACGATTGAGTGGGCCAGACTTGACCTGAGCCCCAGATTTGTCCATGTGTGGCACCAACGTAAAGACCTTCATGTTAATCAGCATCCATCATACAAAGGAAGAACATCAATGTCCATCAACAGACTGCAGCACGGAGACATTTCACTGACACTCACCAAAGTCAAAATCTCTGATAATGGAATATACAGATGTTACTTACCAGAGTCGGAGAAAGACTCTACTGTTCAGCTTGTTGTAGGTAAGCATGCATGTATTATTATTGTATTTATTATTGTTGTTTTTGTTGATGTGTTGTGTGGTTGGATGCCAGAAGTCTGAGTCTGGACATAACTACAGCAAAGGTGAAGAGCTATTGGTCCAAAAAAGATTCAAGGAAGTCAGGTAATAGAGTTTATGCATTTCTATTCTATTCTAGACAAAGTGCCCTGGCATTAGTGTTTATACACCAGCCTGACCCTACAACCTGAGAGAAATAATGGTGTAAGCTCTGTACATTACATTGTTTTCATATATACACATCCTGATGCCATTATTCATGGCTCAGGGCTCCGTCATTGAGGCTTTTCACTCCCCTGACACCATTATTTCTAGGTTATTTCAAATTACATATAAGTAATATTTCCTAATGTTTTTTTGTTTGTTTTGTTTGTTTTGTTTTTTTCACAACCAATACTGACTATGTGTAACAATGTATATGTGTTTATAGAAAATAATATGTGATTATTGAGCAGACTATATACTGTACTTTGTTTCTGGGGAAGTTTTCAAAGATATACAGAAATATATACTTAAATCATTCATTTGGGGACTTCAATGGGGACCAATTGAACATAATGTGCCAGTTGAGGCAGAAATGATTATGGTCATATATAACGACTCCTTAAGCTGCTGAAACTTCTTACTCTGCTCATCAGGCATTGCTTCCTCGCTGGTCATCAATTTAGCAGGGATTGACAGATCATCTAGTGGAGTGGTTCTACATTGTGAGTCTAAAGGCTGGTATCCAGAGCCTGAGGTGTTCTGGCTGGACGGTGAGGGAAACCTCCTCTCTGCTGGACCTACAGAGACAGTCAGAGGTCCTGATGACCTCTATACTGTCAGCAGAAGATTGAGTGTGGAGAAGAGCGACAACTTCACCTGTAGAGTCCAACAGAAGAACATCAAGCAGACCAGAGAGACACACTTCTATGTTCCAGGTAGAAATCTTTTTTTAATGTATAATGATGATGTGATCACATTTTGTTTCAAACAGCTGATGTATAATTTAATTTAAATGTAGTTACACTTTTTGCTTTATTATTTCAGATGATTTCTTATGATAGGGTATGAAAGGGGCGTCCTTAAAAGACTCAGTCGTTCACATACAGTAAAGGGTGAGGCGAGGTCACCAGTTTGTAAAAACCTGAAATTTAAGAACGTTTCTCAGCACACAGTTTGAATGAATTTCATCAATACTTTCAAATAAATGTCTCTCTGAAACATTGTAAAAACATGAAGTGAATACTGCAATAAATTCCTTCTGAAACAGAGACATAACATTTCTGCTCATTCACCGTTATGCTGTATTGTATTGTAAAGGTGTATTAGTACATGAGCGTTTGCTCATGTCTGGCAGTCACTGAGCTGCCGCTGACATTAGAATCTCTGTTTGCCTGTGAAACAATGGGAGCGCTGGTGGACACCAGACGTATTTATACCCTCTGAAGAAACAGGCAGTAGGACTTTGTTCTGACTGTGCCTGGTGTTCTAAATGCCATGTTGTTCTGATCTTATCATTTCAGCTGATCCGTTGAGTTCCAGCTCTTCTATCCCCAAAAATTATGCCATCATGATTGGTGTGCTTGCTGTTCTTTTGGCAATTTCCGTTGTGTGTCACTTTTTTTTTTATTGCAAATCGAAATGTACAGGTAAGAGACGGCTATTTAATAGTTATAATGTTATGACTTTCTATAGGTTCAATAGACGATTTGTTTTTATTTAAATTTATTGAAAGTTTTCATTTAAGATGTTAGCCTTTAAGATCCTAATCATTTTAGATGTAAGTCATTGAAGATGCTGGTCATGTAGGATCGTAGTCATTTAGGAATTAACTATTTGTTTGTAATAAATTAGCAAATGTTAAATTTATATTATTCAAGAGTAGATCGAATCGAGCTCGGTAACATCACCCTCTGAGAATTCCTTTCCAAATCCTTCTTATGATGCAACACCAGGTGAGCACACAAAGTGCTTTGTATAAGTGGTTTCATCACCTGAAAATGTCTTATTCATTC
Source organism: Sciaenops ocellatus (assembly GCA_033000465.1). Lineage (NCBI taxonomy): Eukaryota > Metazoa > Chordata > Actinopteri > Sciaenidae > Sciaenops > Sciaenops ocellatus. Next base: position 1,823,868 of record CP136875.1, read on the forward strand.
GTCTTTCATAATTATCATTATTGTCATTCTGGTCCAGCTTCTGTGAAGCCTACTCACTTAAGATATTAGTCACTGAAGATGCTACTCATATAGGATCCTAATATATTAAGATGGTAGTCCTTTAGGATTCTAGAAATTTAAGATTCCAGTCATTTAAGAATTAAGATTTTATTTCTAACAAATCAGCAAATATGGAATTAATATTTTTCAAGGGTATATTAAAATACAGTTTGTTTCTTAAATTTAAAACAATGTTTTACACATAGTTTCTTCTACTGCAGTGTATTTGATCAAAAGAGTTTGTCTCTAAATATTTGATAATGATTGGCCTGGGTAACATCACCCTCTGTTACAGGAGGAGCTGGAGGGAGTAAACCAGCAGGAGATCCCCCTACACGTCCTCGTGAAGAGACATCAGGTGAGCACAAAGTGTTTCTATAAATGGTTTCATGCTGTGATTTTACACTGAAAGGAGATTTACAACACCATAATTACTGTGAAGAGAAATCATTATCAATCAAATTGAAGAGTATTTTGCAGATTACCTGAACATGTCTTATTAATTTTTCTTTCTTCATATAAAGGCTGGACAAAAATACAGCCATGAAGAAAGTTCATTAGTGATTACTCATGTGTTTAGTTGTCATAGTTTAGTCACAGTAAAAAGGGTAAGGGGAGTCTATTGAGGCTACGTATCGAAATGAGATTTAACAGACATTTCTATTCTGTCTCTTCCCATTCAGTGTTACGCTGTGCATCTGAATTGCAAATTGTTGCTACAATAATGGAACAGAAGATTGAAACTGCAGCCTTCAGAGAAGAACTCCTGACAAAGTTGGGAGAGACAAAAGAAGAAAAGTTAGAGAACAATGAGAAGCTTCAATCAGTGGAGGATAGACTTGAGAACGGAGCGGGCAACACAGACATGGAGTTATTAAAGGAAAAGCGAAGACTCTTGGAGACCAAATGGAGACTGGATAACAGGCAGAAAGACATAGAGAAAGTACTGCTGTACACAGACAAACTGCTGCAGAAAATAGATAATGTGACTGATACAATGAGAGGACAATAAACAGTGTAGTGTCTCAGTTTGACTGTTAGGAACAGGTTTACTGTGTCAACTGTTGAGTACATGATACGATTATAATAATGAGAATTAAATGGGATGAGAATATGCTATTTTAGTTTATGTTGGAGTGTATGTGATCATGTATACTTACTTTAACTTCATGATCATGACCAAAGGAGGCGTTATTTAATGTTTAGTTATAGACTTAAAACACACACATGGTAAACTGCTGTTTCTTTTGTGACCAAATTGTAAATCTTGTATCATGAAGAATCATTAAACACTGGGGCGTGCTTTAAATAAACTGCTTCTGATTGATATTCTGTGACTTAATATTTTTTACAAGTTTCTTATTTTCAAGGGGGTTGTATGTGAAGAAAATCAGTCTGTCGCAAGTATAAGATGGATTTTATTTTCTTTATAACATGAACTGTAAGCTTTTAGCTCCCTGCACCTTGAGGACAGCCTCACAGAGCTGCTGTAAATGTGTAGACTGGTTACAGCAGTTAAGTAAATACACAAGTTGGCAATGACAACATTTTCCACAGCTTTATTACGGCATACAATTTTACAATGAAGTTCACAGGGCATCAGCATTGTTATCCATATCAGAGTTTTAAAGTTCATTTACAATGACAGTAATTGTTCTTCAAAACCAGAAAACAAGTCAGTGATTTTAAGTTTTATTAATGATAACTTATTGCTTAAAGGCATATGTCCCCATTTCAGCTATCCCTTTAATTATTAGTTAAAACTGATTTATTGGTAATCGGTTCGTATTGACAATAAGCATCTAAGTGGGCGGGAATGGTATTTGACAGCTGACCAAGCAGAGGAACCAAGGTACAAAGTGAACAACTGCATTGCTAATTCTACCTTCCCAGTCATTGACAAACTACTTTCAGGTAAAGAAACAGGTAAAACTAAATAAATGTTTAACAGAAAACAGTGGAGAGAGAGAGAGAGAGCATCATTTTTTTTTAACGTCACAAAAATATTTCATAAATGTAATGTTTTTAGTATTAATCTTCAATGTATAATAATAATAATAATAATAACAATAATAATAATAAAAATAATAATAAAAACCTAAATGAGAAGGTGTGTTGAAACTTTTTACTGATGGTGTATATACAGTACAGTATACAACAAGATTCAAAGTGATCAGTAATTCCATCCTGGATCCTGGAAGATATCCAGTGTTTGTCCAGTGATGCTGATTTTTGAAATTTTGAAATGTAAATATAAACTGTCACTGCATTGCCTCTGTAAATCTGCCCCTGACATTTTACTGGCTTAAGCTAATAAAGACAAACACGGCTGTTAAATGTTAGACAGAGGGAATAATCATGACACACCTTAACTCATTACAGGTCAAAGTCCTTTATTTGAGGACTTGACGTGCAGCTCACTTGACTGTGGTGGCGATCACACAACAGGTAACAGATTTTGAAAATTCAATTGTTTTCTTTTAATTTCTAGCATTAGTGATGCTCTTACTAACTTTTCATGTTAAGGTCTGCTGTCACAACTGATTGTATTAAGCCAGATTTTTAAACATTTTATATAATTGTAGAATTTTATATAAGTGATGATGAGAAATATATTTTTACAGTTGTATTTTTAAGACGTGTTTGACATGTTAGTAATAGCTTGACAGCGAACGGAGCAGTTCACTGAGTGCTTTTTTTAAACTCCATGGACAAATTTAAAGCTCTCAAATTATAAAGACTTTACGATTCCAGTATGTCGGCAATACTGCGAAAACCTGTAATTATGTGCAAATGGCTGCTTCATGTGCAAACCTACTTGGCAATAAACTTGATTCTGATGTTCATGTATAGTATGAGAGTTACTCAAACAACTGTTGAAATATTTGGCATGTTTTTGTTTAATAAACGGGTAACAACTTTTCTCTGCAGCTAGTTAATCTATTGCTGTCTTTATGGTTGAGTGTGGGCTTGTCTTTTGACAGTAGTTACCAACAGTTTCAGGCAGCCATGTTGAGAGAGACGCCCACACAGATATTTGCAGTGGACCACACAAAATGGACACTCGAGGAATGGTTATCACTTAGTACTTATGATTTACTTGTTGAGCTTGCTTCCTGTGAGTCCTTATATTATGCAATATCTGTTATCCATAATGTCTTAATATGACATATAACATAGAGAGTCACACTGGTAGTTTTATATGATTGCAACCCAGGGAGTCTTGTAGCGACAACAAATGATTTGCAGAGGGGAGCGTGCCCGGAACCAGACAGGTGAAAGGTGAGGTCGCTATTTAACGTGGCGGTGTTCTCTATGTATATCTATCTATTCTCCACTGGTTACAATAATCGACACATTGACAGACAGTAACATAAAGCAGTTATGATGTCGTGTATGACAATAAGTCTGTGAGTCGGGTTTAGATGAACATAAAGTGAGGCAATTTACATGAGGTGAACATAGTCCGGTCTGGCTGCTAAACCAGGTTGTGTTGCTTGTTAAATTGCAAATTGATTCTGTATAGAATCTGATCCAGTTTCACCAAAATCACTGAATAAAGTTCTAAAGCTGTGGTTCTGTACAGTAATCAGTGAGGCCCGGCTGTAGCAGCCCTCACAGTCACTCACAGACTGGATCAAACAGGAAGCACTCCGCTCCGACGGCGTCATAAGTGAGGAACAGTTTCATGTGATGCATTAATTTTATTTTTTATTGATCTATTGATTTTACAGAATCCCATGATGCTTTACCTGAAGAAGAGGCTGTCTAAATCTGGGCTCAGTGTTTCATTGTTTCATCACACTGCTGTGCTAATTCTGCTAACACACTGCTGTGCAGGTAACTCACACAGATCTACATATCACAAGACACTGAAACTAGTACATTTACTGTGGTTAGAGATTTTTTTGTACTGTGTTACTGACAAATGTTGTTTAGGACTCACATATCCTTCATATTGGTGATGTGAATATTCAACATAACAGACATGAAAATGTTTGAATCACAGTCTGACTTCAGGATGTTTCTTTCCAGGTCAGTTTCAGGTAGTTGGTCCATTTCAGCCAGTAATTGTAACGATTGGTGAGGACGTTATTTTGCCGTGTCATCTCAAGCCGACTGTGGATGCTGTTGGTATGACGATTGAGTGGGCCAGACTTGACCTGAGCCCCAGATTTGTCCATGTGTGGCACCAACGTAAAGACCTTTACATTAATCAGCATCCATCATACAAAGGAAGAACATCAATGTCCATCAACAGACTGCAGCACGGAGACATTTCACTGACACTCACCAAAGTCAAAATCTCTGATAATGGAATATACAGATGTTACTTACCAGATGGGAAGAAGGACTCTACTGTTCAGCTTGTTGTAGGTAAGCATGCATGTATTATTATTGTATTTATTATTGTTGTTTTTGTTGATGTGTTGTGTGGTTGGATGCCAGAAGTCTGAGTCTGGACATAACTACAGCAAAGGTGAAGAGCTATTGGTCCAAAAAAGATTCAAGGAAGTTAGGTAATAGAGTTTATGCATTTCTATTCTATTCTAGACAAAGTGCCCTGGCATTAGTGTTTATACACCAGCCTGACCCTACAACCTGAGAGAAATAATGGTGTAAGCTCTGTACATTACATTGTTTTCATATATACACATCCTGATGCCATTATTCATGGCTCAGGGCTCCCCTGACACCATTATTTCTAGGTTATTTCAAATTACATATAAGTAATATTTCCTAATGTTTTTTTGTTTGTTTTGTTTGTTTTGTTTTTTTCACAACCAATACTGACTATGTGTAACAATGTATATGTGTTTATAGAAAATAATATATGTGATTATTGAGCAGACTATATACTGTACTTTGTTTCTGGGGAAGTTTTCAAAGATATATAGAAATATATATACTTAAATCATACATTTGTCACTAAAATTCTTGAATATGGACTATGTCACACTATGACCTTCAATGGGGACCAATTGAACATAATGTGCCAGTTGAGGCAGAAATGATTATGGTCATATATAACGACTCCTTAAGCTGCTGAAACTTCTTACTCTGCTCATCAGGCATTGCTTCCTCGCTGGTCATCAATTTAGCAGGGATTGACAGATCATCTAGTGGAGTGGTTCTACAGTGTGAGGCTAAAGGCTGGTATCCAGAGCCTGAGGTGTTCTGGCTGGACGGTGAGGGAAACCTCCTCTCTGCTGGACCTACAGAGACAGTCAGAGGTCCTGATGACCTCTATACTGTCAGCAGAAGATTGACTGTGGAGAAGAGCGACAACTTCACCTGTAGAGTCCAACAGAAGAACATCACCCAGACCAGAGAGACACACTTCTATGTTCCAGGTAGAAATCTTTTTTTAATGTATAATGATGATGTGATCACATTTTGTTTCAAACAGCTGATGTATAATTTAATTTAAATGTAGTTACACTTTTTGCTTTATTATTTCAGATGATTTCTTCGTGGCACCGCCGAGTTCTGCTCCTTATATCAGCATCGGCTTGGTTGTTTGCTTCATAGGTGTTCTTGCAGTTGTCTTTGCTGTATGGAAATGGAGGCAAAACAAAATCAGTAAGTTACAAATTAAATAAATTGAACTCTCGACACCCCATAGCACCTGCAATTTTAAAACCAAACACAGAAAATAAAGTCTTGAGCTATTTTAAGTAGATATCGTCTTTTGTGGGTTTTGATACTTCACGTTCATGCGCCTCTCCAGAGTCCCCTCCATGTTTACTACTGTGTAACAAGTTTCCTACTTCCTGATGATACTAGAGAGGGGGTATCTATGGGTTGTTGATGCTGGTCACGTGATTGAGACTGAAAAACCTCAGATAATATCAAACATTTTTTTTATTTTATTGGAAAGTGTGCAGTGGTTAGCACTGTCGCCTCACAGCAAGAAGGTTCCTGGTTCAAACCTCAGCTGGGGCCTTTCTGTGTGTTTCTGAATATGTCCTGTTAAAATGAATCAGTTTTTGAGGCACAGCTGTTTGTTGACTGAGTAGTAAGAAATGTTCATTTTAGTGACAGTTCTCCGTGAACTGCAACAACATTCAAGAATCCTAATACAGTCTGGAGGGTGAAGTTTGTTCATTTTGAAATGTAAAATTTAAAGTTTTTGCAGAAAACAAAAAATGCAAACCTGTTTAAAATGTTTTGAATTCAGTTGTTTCTGCATTGTGCTCTACAGGAGAAGTAATTCCCGTCACATTAAAGCTGTGCTCATCTGCCTTCTTCCAACTCATCGGTTTTCTGTCTCTGTTATCAGAAATCAATGAGGAATCACAAAGAGAAAATTCAAAACATTTTTTGTTTTTGTTTTCTTTCAACAGAAAGACAGCAGCTCATGAAAGAGAGTGAGGAAATGAAGAAAACTGCTGCAGAATTAAAGGAGAAACAGAAAGAGATGGTTGATACACTGAAGAAACAGAAAGATCAACTGAATGAGCAAAAGAAGAAGGTAAAGAAGCAGGTGGAAAAGAATGAGGAGAAGTTTCAGTCATTGGTGAAGGATGAAAAACAATCAATCAAGGATCAATACTTTAATCTGAAAGAAATAACAATTGAGTACAGAGATGAGTTGAATGAAACAGAGCAGGTACTCGACTCACTACTACAGGAAACACAGGAACTATTATTGACTATAGAGAATGCAGAGAAGAAGGAGGAAGCAGAGAAACACATGGATGAAGAAGAAAGACCAATGTTGAGTTGATGTAAAGGGAGACAGGTGAGAATATTAACACACATTTATGTAAAAGCAAGACTCTGGTTTCTGCTGCTGTCTGTTTGTAAGATACTGTGTAATATCATAGTAATAGACTGTTCTATATTCCTTTACTTCATCACACTAACACAACCTATGGAAGGTTTCTTGTTAAATAACAGTTCTGTTTGGTATTTTTTGTCAGTTGAGGTTTTATAAACATGTTGAACTCTCTGAATTTTCTTCTGCATAAAACTTTGTTGTTATTTTTTACTCATAATCAATGCTCTTTATTTTTATAGTACAAACAGTTTGAACTTAAATTCAATTCAAACAGCTGAGCTGCAGCTGCTCTTGGTTACTTATGAAGCTGAAAGAGTGCGCTCCTTTCACAGCAGGGAGGATAATCCATGAATAAATATGTTTAAAAAAATGTAATTAAGCATATTGTGAAAATATTACATGCTATGTACATGATGTTAATTACATTAAAGGTAATGTGCTGTGTATATATTGTCATAAAAGAACAAAAATAAAGGAATTCATCCTTTTAAATGAAATTCTGTATATTTTATGTCAGTAAACTCTGTAACATTTCTGGTAAATGCATTACAGTAACTGGATTTTTTTAAACTGTTCTGTTATTGTTGGTTGTTAAATAGCTAACACACATTGTGTCACTCAGATGTAGACAGATGATGAATTCAAGTTTAGGGTTCTCTTTCTAACCATGTCGATCTTTCCAAAAATCCAGGCTTAGTCGGAAAAATGGATGTTTCTGATTTTATTATCCCACCTCACCAAGTGCACACAATGCCAATATTTACAAAAAAAATAATAATAATAATAAAGTGAATGAAACAAAATGTTCTATATACACTTTCAAAAAGAAAAAAGAAACAAAAAATGAGTTCTTCAATAACTCAACTTTCCAAAAAAACACTATACTTGATGCTCAATACTCAGTTCTTAATAGCTGTCACCTCCTCTGTAACCAAACTCTTACTCATTCATTAGAGCCCAGGCAGCCCCTTTTATAGTCATAGCCCCTCCCACTAGGCCGAATACATTTCTAAAAAAATAACAAACATCTTTTTCTCATTATAACGTCCATTTTCTTCACATCTGCCCACCACAAACATTATACAACCGTGTGCTCCGTCACAGTGTATTTATTTCAATGATATGCATATAAACATGTACTTTTACATGTATGACAATGACTCGGCTGGGGCCTTTCTGTGTGGAGTTTGCATGTTCCCCCAGTGTTTGCGTGGGTTCTCTCCGGGTACTCCGCCTTCCTCCTCATCTTTTTGATCAAAGTGTCTGATCAAATTGAATCAACCTGTTTTGTTTTTTTTAATATGTATTGAAATCACATGGATGAATATATCTATCTGTCATAAAGATTATGAATGCATTATAATTCTCTATGAATGCCCCGATAACACACCATAGATGTTGTCTTTATGTCGTGTTACTAACATCGCTGCAGTTGGCAGACGGGGAATCACGTGGTGATTTACGTCTTATGACAGATGAGTCGGGTCAAAGTACTAATGGTGACTGTGCAGCTTCCTTTACTGCAGAGGAGAGGCGATCGCTGAGGCACAAAACAGGTCTGACATTTTGACAATTAAATATTTATCTTTTAATTTCAAATGTAAGCAACTCTCACCTTTTCATTTAAGATTTTAAGATTCATTTCTTAATTATCTGCAGTCTGTCACAGCTGATTTGTACACTGAAAACCGTACACAACTGCATACCGGTCGTATACCAACGGGTTCAGGAAACCATTTTGGGGAAGAAACACCGACACTAATATTTGCACCAAACAAAATGGACGCCAGAGGAATGGAAGTCACCAATTACAACCTGAGCAAGCTCAACTATAATAATAATATAATAATAGATTTAATTTCTAATGCACTTTTCATCAGCAAGATCTCAAAGTGCTACAACAAGTAAATTAAATACACAGCAAGTGCTTAACTTACTTGTTGAGCTTGCTCAGGTTGTTCCTCTTTTTCCTCGGTGTAAAACTATAGTATGTTATGCAATGTGTGTTATTCACGGTGCCTATATATGTTAAATATAACGTCAGATTTTTTCTTTAAATTTCCTTCAGGTCCAAGCTTCTAATCTTCCTTTGGCTTTTCCTGACCTCCTGACTTGAACATTCCCATGATATTTTCCAAGAAATGATTTGTTCTGAATTTGAGTTTGATTAAGATAATGATTTTCATATGGAATATTGAATATTGTGTCAGAATTTATTTTTTCTTATTATAACACCTGGCAAACATTACACCGTTTAAACTGAAGCAGTGCTTAAAAAGTCTGAAGAGATAAGAGACCATACCTACAATTTACATTCACTTTCTTGAAGCTTAAAGGAAGTGAAGAGTTAATTCATTAATTTAGGGTTTTTTTAGCTTGTTTATATTAAGTTTATTTTTTCATTTTTTTTCTTTTTACAGAATCCCATGATGCTTTACCTGAAGAAGAGGCTGCCTAAATCTGGGCTCAGTGTTTCATTGTTTCATCACACTGCTGTGCTAATTCTGCTAACACACTGCTGTGCAGGTAACTCACACAGATCTACATATCACAAGACACTGAAACTAGTACATTTACTGTGGTTAGAGATTTTTTTGTACTGTGTTACTGACAAATGTTGATCATAACTCACATATCCTTCATATTGGTGATGTGAATATTCAACATAACAGACATGAAAATGTTTGAATCACAGTCTGACTTCAGGATGTTTCTTTCCAGGTCAGTTTCAGGTAGTTGGTCCATTTCAGCCAGTAATTGTAACGATTGGTGAGGACGTTATTTTGCCGTGTCATCTCAAGCCGACTGTGGATGCTGTTGGTATGACGATTGAGTGGGCGAGACTTGACCTGAGCCCCAGATTTGTCCATGTGTGGCACCAACGTAAAGACCTTCATGTTAATCAGCATCCATCATACAAAGGAAGAACATCAATGTCCATCAACAGACTGCAGCACGGAGACATTTCACTGACACTCACCAAAGTCAAAATCTCTGATAATGGAATATACAGATGTTACTTACCAGAGTCGGAGAAAGACTCTACTGTTCAGCTTGTTGTTGGTAAGCATGCATGTATTATTCTTGTCATTGCTATTGTTGTTGTGATAGTATTGGATGTCAGAAGTCTGTGTTTAGACCTCTTTACCAACACACCCAGCCTGCCGCATCATGTTTTCACTTTGATTTTCAGGGTGTCTTTAAATTCAGCCCTCTGTAGGTTGATCTATTTCTAAAAAATGATGTGGCATCCTTTTGTTCCTAACACATTACCCAGTCTATATTAAGCATGATCTTTTTCCCATCGGGATCTGATGTGTTTTCAAGGTGTTCCTTTTTCATTTTGAGCATTATATAAACATGCATACATATATTGAAACTTCTTACTCTGCTCATCAGGCATTGCTTCCTCACTGGACATCAGTTTAGCAGGGATTGACAGATCCTCCAGTGGAGTGGTTCTACATTGTGAGTCTAAAGGCTGGTATCCAGAGCCTGAGGTGTTCTGGCTGGACGGTGAGGGAAACCTCCTCTCTGCTGGACCTACAGAGACAGTCAGAGGTCCTGATGACCTCTATACTGTCAGCAGAAGATTGACTGTGGAGAAGAGCGACGACTTCACCTGTAGAGTCCAACAGAAGAACATCAACCAGACCAGAGAGACACACTTCTATGTTCCAGGTAGAAATTGCTTCTAAATGTACGATGATGATGTGATTGTTTCAGTTTCAAACAGCTGATGTATAATTTTGATTTAAATAGTAGTAACACTTTTTGGTTCATTATTTCAGATGATTTCTTCGTGGCACCGTGTAGCTCTGCTCCTTGTATCAGCGTCAGCTTGGTTGCTTGTTTCATATGTGTTCTTGCAGTTGTCTTTGCTGTATGGAAATGGAGGCAAAACAAAATTAGTGAGTTACAAATTAAATAATTTTTAAGTTTTGTTGCTCATTCTGAAATTTAAAATATAGTTCTTACATAAAACAAAAAAGCAAAACTGTGTTTAACATGCTTTTGAATTAAATTTCTGAAGTTCTGTCATGTTGAAGCTCATCTGTCTTGTTCCATGCAAAAGGCAGTTCAACAGTTTTCACTCTCTGTTTGCTAACAGAAACCAATGAGGCCTTGGAAGGAGAAAGAAATCGGCTGATGAAAGAGAATACGAAAATGAAGCACACTGTTGCAAAATTAGAGGGGAAACAGAAAGACTTTGTTAAAACACTGGTGGAACAGAAAGATAAACTGAACAAGCAAAAGAAGACGGTACAGGAACAAGTGGAAAACAACAAGAAGAAGCTTCAGTCAGTTGAGAAAGATATAACAGAGAAGAATGAAAATAAAATCCTCCATAATGCACCAGGATACCTAAGCCTGAAAGAAATAACATCTCAGTACAAAACAGACTTGAATGGTACACTGCAGGTACTTGAGGAACTATTACTGAATACAGAGAAACTATTAGAAACTATTAAACTAGCGACTACACAGAATGCAGAGGAGAAGAAGGAAGCAGAGAAACACATGGATGAAGACGAAAGAATGTTGAGTTGAACGTAAACGAAAACAGGTCAGAATATTTACACATTTTTCTGAAAATCTGGTTTCTGCTGTTTTTAATATGCTGTGTACATCGTCATCGTAAGAATTTTCTTTTTTCCTTTCCTTAACACACTAATACAACGTATGGAACAAACTACAGTTATGTTTGGTATTTTCTCCCTTTCTGAATTTTCTTCTGCATAAAATTTTGCTGCAGGCTTTTGTGCATTGTTTTTTTATTATCTTTTACTCACAGTTAATGTTCTTTCTTTTATTGTATGAACAGTCATGTAAATTTGTGAGAGACTTTTCATCACTAAAACATACCATCCGTCTAATAGTAGAGATGCATGGATGCTGGGGTTATTCTGCAGAAGGTTTGTAAGGAAGATAAGCTGCAGGTTAGAGATTAAAACAGAATATGTGTAACAATATTTTTGTCTTTACCTATGAGAAGCTTAGATTCTAAATGGAGATAATCAGTTCAATGCAAAATGTCCATTTACCTGTGATAACTGGGAGACTATGTAGGATAAACATTTTCTCTGTGAACCAAAGTGAATAAACCTCTCTGCTGAAGGAAATGTCTTTATCATAGTGCATAGACTGTAGACTAATAATTAACTAATATCTCTACAAAATTTTCAACCGCACACAGCCTCCTGGTGGACAGCGAGCGCATTGCAGCTACTTAAAAGGCATGTAGGAAAGAGCAGCTCTGACACCATGTTCTTAACCCCTGGATAATACATAGTGTGAGGCACAGCAGAACATTTGGGGCAGTGCTGAACGATTTGGAGTCTTGCAAGTGTGCACTCCTTTCACAGCACGCAGGATAATCCTTTAATAAATGTGTAAATAAAATGCAATAAAGGATACTACGAAAATATGGTCTGTATGTCATTATGTCTTTTCTGCATATTTTAGGTCAGTAAACATTTCTGGTATGTCTATCATATGAACTGGATTTTTATACAATTAAACTAAAACACAGAGTGTGTCAGGATCTGGATTTGTCCATTTTAATAATCACTAATATAGTTCTGGTAAATCATCTGTCACTGTCATAAGCAGTGTCAAAGTGTTTAAAGGTCCAGTGTGTAGGGTGTACTGACATCTATCTAGCACTAGAACCACCAGGGTGGTTCATTAAATCATTTTATCAATAACTATTCAAAATTCAGTTTGTGGTTTATAAATTTTACAGTTGCTTTAATCCATCACAGATCGAACAGGTCAAATATGTTTTAAAATTCATCATTACAAAATGCAGGATACAAAAAACAAACTAAATAATGAACACATTTAAATCATTCAGTTATTGTAGAAGGAAAACATTCAGCAAAAGTTCAAAATGACTTTTGGATAATAAATTTGTTTTAGTTAAGATTTTTTACTTTTATTCTTTATTATTAGAAACTGATAAAAACATAGTTTTGAATATTATATTCTGTAAGTAAAACTCCCTAAATCTGACACACTGGGCAGTTAACTCTTTTCAGTGGTAGTAAAATTAATTTCACAACAGCATTCGGTAATGTTGATGAAAAGATGTGCTCTTTATTTATTGAAAGTAATGCAAAACAGCATGAGATACAAAATTCAAACAGTAATATTATCTAATACTTAGAATAGAATTTATTCAAAACATTATTACAGATATCAGAAATATAATTCTATAATATGAGTTTATTTTGAAAGTTACAGAGTTGCTGTAACTATGAGAGCGATGGAACCACATTGGACTTCAAACGCAGTGGAACTCCCCAACAAACAAAGAACAAACAAAGTTTAGTAATTTTTGATCACACGTTTTATCTATAAACATGCATGAAACATACATGAACTGTAAATAAAGCAAAATCTCCACCATGCATTCAAACACTCACACATAACACAAGTATAACATTAGAGGTAACAGCATTTGAAGGGTTAGAGCAAGATAGAAAGAAGGAGAGAGAACTGAACGGTCCACTTCCATGGTCTGACCACAACCTGATATTCAGCTCAAGTCAAAATTAAGAGTTGAAGTTTGGTTATAAATGATTCTGTCACATCAGTGAGGTGTCCGCTGGCGTCAGTGGTTTCATATTTAATGGAAACTTATTGTTAATGTCTCTAAACTGAGGTCAAAGTGCTGTAAAGCATCATGTTGGTTGTCGACCACAGTGGGTGCATCTAAAAGCACATATATACTTTATAACTGTCTTCTTATAACTAGTTTCAGACGTGGGGACAGAAAGATCAGGCGGTTTAACTGTTAGCTGCTCGTATTAAAAATACACACTGATGATGTGATGAAACCAAAGACACCAGAAAAAGACGATGAACCATGTGACCCTTTACAAATGCAGCTGGATTATTACTTGGCCTTGTTCGATTGAGTGTTTCAATCCAAATGTTTTTAATGCATATTTTAAATTTGCACTTAGAAAGTGCGATAACTCTCCTCAAATAAATACATGAATCAAACATAAATGTCAAATTTCCATATAGTTTTCTATCATTTGAAGTTCGACCATCTCTATTTTAATTACATCATCTTGTTGCGTCGTCTTCTTCTGCTGTAATGTCTCATGAGTGGAGAAGCTTTGTCTGCTGTTTATGCATCACCTAATAATCACATGACAGAGATGGATGGAAATGCACGTCAGTTTACAAATCTCTTAACAATTTTTTGGCAGTTCAGTTCAAACTTGTGTGGAGACTTGACTGGTGATCATGAATGTTTGCATAAACTGCTTTAGACTGTTTTTAGCACACAGTATAAGAATTCTTTGCTAACTTAAATACAGAAGTGGAAATTGAAACAGACCTCCTCAGAGCTCCTTATTTCTTTCCGGTGTCATTGGCCTGTAAAACACACAATACGTTCAGAAAAGGAAAATTGGCGGGTGCTAGATTAAAAACATGACTTATGTCAGAGTGTATTTCCTCGACCTCACTGAACTCAATGTAAACTATGATGCACTTCTTCTCATAATTGTGAAAAGTTATAGGCGTTATTCTCCTTGTGACCAGTGTATAAACTGTAAACTGTGTTTTTAGAGGAAAGAGACTCTGGACCAGTCTCAGTCTTACCTGTAGTACACTAAAGAATACACACTCTGGTCTGGTACACGTGGCTTGGTAGCTGATCTGGACACATCTGGCTCTGTTTGACAGAAAAAAACAAAATGTACAGAAAACCTCATAAACTCTTTTACTGTCGTGGATTAAATTAAAGCTACCGAGAGGCCTTTGTTTCAGCCTGTGGATACCTCATGTGATAAATAATGTGTAAATGTTCTACCATCAGAGATTTTAAATCAATTTAATTCTACACTGACTCCCTGTATGCCTGTTAATTATGTAAGTTCAAAAAGTGTGTAATGCCTAGAGAGCTTACTTCACTTGTTGCCGGTGACCATAAGTCACGTATTATCTAGGAGACGATGTTGCTTTACCTCTGTGTTTGCTGTTGTGAAGTTTTCCCATAATCAACAGCAGCAGAGCCACAAATCCAAAAATCCACAGCAGGGAGAAGAGATTAGAGGAGACACTGTGAGAAGGAGTCTCTGCGTAGGCTGATTTACTTTGTCTTATAACTGTCAGCCGACTCTCCGGAGATTCTCCAGCTCCAGAGATTCTGCACTTGTAGAGTCCTTCATCAGACTTGGAAACATTTCGGATGATTAGGTTGTTTTCATACGAGGTCACGAGATGTAAATCATCTTTGTAGAAATCTGGAATGTGTTTAGACTGAGTTTTGTCTTTTCTACAATGAAAAATCACATCAGATCCCTCGAACACAGGACGGGCAGGAAAATCCAGGATCACAGAACCAGCTGTGATACAAAAAAAAAAGATATCTAATGTTAGACTTCTTCTTCTATATATATTATATAGGAAACATCAGTTGTGTCTGCATTATGCATAAAATTACAGACAGATTTCCATCTGTCAATTTTTAATATTCTTCTTATGTCTCCAGTTACATCAAAATGTTCTACAGTTCAACTATAGATCTTTTCCATAACAATAAACTAAATCTTAGTTAAACATACCAGTGACAGTGATGTTGAGGACACCACTCGTTTGTCCCTCTGCATCTTCACACCAGTATTCTCCACTGTGTCTTTCATAGGTAGGGTCAATGGTGCAGGATGGTGCTGATGAGTCCCAGTTAGAAGAATTTGATGAAGTTATTTTGTTGAGTTTCGTCATCACTCTCCATTCAGTCGAGCTGCTGAACTCTTCACAACTTACGGTGACAGACTCGTACTCAAAGAACTGCAGTCTGTCTGGAGAAATACGAGGAAAAGCTGCATCTAAAACACAGAAAGTTAAATGAATTAAGAGATGTCCAAATTAAACATTCACCTTTCACATTTAACACTTAATCTACTTTTATCAACTCATGGAGCAGGAACTTTTTTTTTTTAACTCATTTGTTGATAAGGTGTAAACAAAACCCAGACATAAGCAGCTAAATAAATACTTCGTACTTACCAGCTTTCTGAGCAAAGCAGCTGTGGTCAACACGTGCAACCAGCAGGACCAACACATCCATGACTGTAGAGACAAATGACGAGAGCTGTTTATCAAACACAGTGCCTATAGATATTTGAGTTACAAACAGTGTCAGTACTCACACAGTCTGATGCGGAGAGCTGTGACGTCCATGATGTCTTGCTGCTGACTGTCAGAGCATCAGACTGAAACACCACTCCAACGTGATGTAGGTGAGAACCTCCTCTTCCTGTTTGAACCGTTTGTGGTGTTAATGCAGCAGGTTATACATGTACATCTACAAATATCTATGTGAGGTAGAGCTGCAGTAAAGGAGATAATTATATCATTGCATCATTGCTTTAATAAAACAGGTTTCAGATATGTGGGTTTTTGTTCTTCAGTGCATCTGTGACTTTGTCGTACTTACGCGTAGTCCCTTTCTTACACAGAATTGCCAGCAGCAGGACAGCAGTTACCACAGCTAGCTTCACGGCTATGAGATCTCAAGTTTCTCAGGAGTACACACCTGAAAAAATGACCTGAAAATTCACACGATGATCAATCAGTGACAGAGCTATCAGGTCTTTTAATCCACTGCTGGAGCTGAAGCGGTTGCGGAGAATACCACAATATACAAATCTAAGTTGTACATATGTTTTTTATTTCGGCAGTCAAATGTTGGTGCTAATGCTCCACTTGGTTGTATTTTGGGGGTGAATAAGAAAAAATGGCCATTTCCAGTAACACAACAGCCACACTCAAATTGGGAAATTACCCTGCTGAAATTAGCACATTACGTCAGGAAGTACATCGTGTACACAGTCCACTATATAGATGTGTACTACTGGAAGTATCTGAATTTAGCCTTGGTGGGATTGTTGACCAGGCCGTTGTATCCACTTGGTTCGTTAGTGCTCCTTGTTGCTGTCTCTCCTGAGTCGTGGAAGTCACCTGAGTGAAGTACAGTCATTTAGGACTCTGGTGTGAACAATTCTTGTTGGAGTCACATGAGGCCAAGTGTGAATTGCTGTTCAGTCTCCTGGGAAGGGATACAAGGACAGCATTGTGGTATCTGAGTTACCCACATATCTGAAACCTGTTTTATTAAAGCAATGATGCAATGATATAATTATCTCCTTTACTGCAGCTCTACCTCACATAGATATTTGTAGATGTACACTTATAACCTGCTGCATTAACACCACAAACAGTTCAAACA
The DNA here is from genome assembly GCA_033000465.1 of Sciaenops ocellatus. Classification (NCBI taxonomy): domain Eukaryota; kingdom Metazoa; phylum Chordata; class Actinopteri; family Sciaenidae; genus Sciaenops; species Sciaenops ocellatus. Next base: position 1,840,964 of record CP136875.1, read on the forward strand.
GGAAGAGGAGGTTCTGACTACAACATGTTTAGTCTTATTTCAATCTGATGCTCTGACAGTCAGCAGCAAGACATCATGGACGTCACAGCTCTCCGCATCAGACTGTGTGAGTACTGAGTCTGTCTCTCAAAACAAAATAAAGCTCAGTTTGGTGATTATCTAATTAATACATTTGTTAAACATAGATTTATAAGTAACACAATGCAAAAGAACTTACATGCATATGCATCCTTTGCACAGTTATGTTGCTGCTGTTGAAATGTTATTGTACAGTTAGAGTACAATTATTAATACACTTTGTATATTGCTTACTGAGACTGTCTGATGTTTAGTCAGAAATAAATTCACATGTGGTCTTCTTTTGTGTCTCCAGTGATGAAGGTGTTGGCGGTGCAGCTTGCACAAGTTCAGAACAGCTGCTGTGCTCAAGAAAATGGTAAGCATGAAATTCACACTGTTTAAAAAAAATATTCTTTTTTATCACAAGAATTATTAAAAGTACAAAATTTAAAAAAGATTAGTTTAAATGTACTTTGTATAATATGAAACTTTTGAATATACATGCCATGTTTTTTAGTCTCATGAGCGTCCACAGAACAGATCAGCTCCAAATTTATTCCAACAAATCATATGCACGTTTGACCATATGCAAGTAAACACAAAGTCTTTTATTTTCTGAATAAAACTACAGTGATTTTGTGTCCGATTCTATGTACTGTCAAAACACAGGTATCTACAGTCCATACTGTGTGTTGACAGGTCGTATGTGTATGTGGACTCAGACGGTGCAGTGAAGTTGATGTTGAAGCTGATGTTATGCCTTTGCCTCCTGTGTAGACAACCTGACTCTAACTCGAACTGCATCATCGAGTAAAAAGTTTGAGAACCCGTGCTCTAAAGATTTGAGTTCAGTTTAAGCTCAGTCGAGCTTGTACTCAGATTAATCATGTTTGAAACAAAAATGTCTGTCAGTGTCAAGGACCATCGCAATTAAACAGTTCATTGCATCAGAATATTTTTTGGATTTAATTTCTTTAATTTCTTGTGTTCTGTGTCTCAGGTGCAGCTTTTCTTCGTGTTCTTCCAAACAGACTGCAGTTTTTTGAATATGAGTTCATCTCTTTTAATTGTGAGTTTGGTGGCTCAGCTGAATGGAGAGTGATGAGGACACTCCGGGAGATCACCCCAACACACATTTCTAATTGGATAACATCAACGGGATCTGGAACCATCAATCCCGCCTTTTCATCAGACAGTGGAGAATACTGGTGTGAAGACGGAGATGGACGTAGAAGCAATGCTCTCAACATCTCAGTCACTGGTAGGTTTAGCGCTCAACCTGTGCACCGCACAGTCATAGGTTTGGTCAAAGGCAAAAGAAGTCCAGCCTCACATCAATATTTAATACAGCATATCTCTTCCACATTGTTCAGCTGGTTCTGTAATCTTGGAGAGTCCTGTCCAGCCGGTGACTGAGGGAGACCATGTGACTCTGAAATGTCAAAAGAAGAAAGATTCAGGTCATCCTATCGCTGAGTTCTATAAAGATGGCCACCGCATCAAGACTGCCTATGAAGGAAACATGACCTACGTGATCTCCACTGTTTCCACATCAGATGAAGGCCTCTACAAGTGTAAAATCTCTGGAGCTGGAGAATCACCAGAGAGCTGGCTGCATGTCAGAGGTGAGACATAAGATTAATAGTTTGCATGGAAGACAAGTTAATGTCAAATTCACTCATTGTGTATTAGAGTTACACAGTATGTTCAGTACATGGTAGGAAGGTCATGTGGCATGCAATTGAAAAATAAAGTCTCAGATGGATAGGTAGTAAAAAGTGTTGGCTGCTATAAACTAAAACCTTTTTAATCTAAATCTGTTTTATATTGTTCTTAAATCAGGAACAAAACACTGTGCCATGTCCATGTGTCCTCACTCCCAACTCATAAAAACCTTTAAAACACATCAAAACATCACATCAGACAAGTGAATCCAGAAATGACACTGGAGGGGTACCTACAGTGTCCTAGTTTGAAGCCTCGTACTTGACCGAGAATGGTCATGAATATACTAATATATTTTCTTCAGTCTTTTCAGAATCTCCTGAAGATATTCATGCTGGTCACTCCCCTAATCTCCTCACCCTGCTTTTACTGCTGACGCCGCTGCTGTTGGTGTTGGGAGTCTGCAGGAAACTCAAAGGTACAGAGGACAAAAGCGAAGGTCGCATCATCTCTCACTGTTTCAATCCTGGTTTAATTGAGTTTTAATTGGAGTTAAGTGTGTGGGGTTAATTTTTCAAATCTATGTATAATGTTATGTAAGCAACAACTAACGTAATATTGTGTAGTAATATCAGAAATCAAATTCTGTTACTTGGATCTGGGAATGGCAATATTTATCAATAAATCAGTCCGCCCAACACTTTGGTTCAAAGTATTTAAATATATATATATATACTCAAAATGATGACCCTTAGTTTGGTTAAAATTAAGAAAAGAAGAAGAAGTAAAGTCTGTTGACGACATATGCAGGTGATTGCAGTTAGAAACCACACGAGAAAACCACGGACAGAACAGACGGTTTGTTTAGCCGTCTACATACAAGACGTTTGACAGATTAACTCTGAGATGGAAAGTTTTGAAAAATAAAGTAATATAACTCAGTTAAAATTATAATTATTAATAATAATAGATATAATTCAATTTCTTTACAAAACAGAACCAAAAGTGCCCGAAGCAACTACCAAGCCACGTCTACCAGAAGAGAGTGCTGTCTATTCTACAGTCTACTATAGGTAAGATTGACACAGCATAATATTTATGTAATTTGTGGCTGTTTGGAGTTCTATGGTCGAACATTATCCCACTACAGATACTTCTGGGTTTACCTGGATGGATCTAACTATGGATGAGTGAATGAATAGTAAATTTAAACAAAAATAAAAAGTCACATAATTGCTTTCTTCATAGTATTTGTATTTCCTTACAGGAAACGTGTCTTATAGGCCACTGAGAGCGGAAACATCTGACTGAAGGAAAGAGGAAGTGACAGTAAATTTACGAAGGCTGAGTTCATCAATTTAAAGCAACGCATTCATCATCTCTTCATCACTGATGCAGTATTTTTTTAATGAATTGAGTAGTGATGTTAATTACAAGTCGGTCTGATTGTTGGACTGTGTTTCCATGTCATTGTTTGGTCACGTGTCTCTCAAACACGGATGACAGGAAATCACAAAACAAACAAACAAACAAACAAACAAACAAACAAACAAACATTTGGCTCTTCTTTCACCACAGATGAATGTGGAAATGTGAAAATTCAAATAAACGTCAATCTATGACTTTTATGTGAATGTGAGCAGTTGGCGCATGGATTTAAAAAGTTGCAGAAATTAAAAATATGCTTTATAACACTTTCTGACAGTTGACCTGGAATGACAGCTCAGACACTGAAAGTCATAATCATGCTGCTGATAGAGTTTGAAAAGGGTTGCATGGTTTGGTCGTTGGTGTCTTTGACTTTGTCACGTCATCAGTGTGTATTATTAAGAGTGAGCAGCATGTCGGTTAAACCACGCGGTTCTTTCTGATCTGTTGACACGTCTAATGACACGTTTTATAAGAACAGCTTTTAGACACACTCACTGTGGTCAACCAACAACACGATGCTGTTAAAGCAGTGTGGACTGAAGCAGACACACAGCAGAGTTTACAGTCATATTTATGGTTTCATCTACATACCGTACCACGGACATCTGTTTCCACGCCTGCTCGCTGATGTTGCCATGGGGCCCGGTCACAGGAACATTTATAAAAGCAAAACTTCAAACCACATTCAGTTCATATTTCATACGCTGAATTTCACTTTATTTTTCTTTGTTTTTCTGTGACACTTCAGGTCACGTCACAATTTAACAGTGTGTTGTTATTATGTCATTGTATATTACCTGTGAAATACTTTTTAGCAATCAAAAAGAAAATATGTGTAATAATGTATAATTGTTATTTCATAGTTCACCTTCGTCAAATTAAACGGTTACTCTTCATTTTCTACATTTTTAGTCTTAATAAACAGAAATGTGACAGAAAATAATGTGTTATTTGTTATTATGACACATATAAAAGTGGTGTCTGTTCATTTTTACACAAATCTCAATCAACACCCAAAACATAGTCCTGGTGAAGTCTGATGACGCTGAATTCATGGTGAGGTTAAAATAAGTTGGAGCGCCTACCCGTGGTCAAAAATGGAAATTACATCTATGATATTTCCACTCAAAACTCATGACATACAGTAAGTGATGTGCAGATAATGTGTTTGTCAGCATGGCACATTTGTGTTTTCTATTTATTTACAAATTTTGTATAATTCATTCGTTTGTCTGCTTGTCCTTAATTGCTGTTTTACTTGCATAATGAGGTCTTTACGACAGAAAAGACAAGATTTTAGTACATAATTAGTATAATTGTTGATATTCAGTGAAATAAATCTGATCAAACAAGAAACAATTACCTTTCTAAAAGTTTATTTCTTCATTTAGACTGCTACAGGTATGATGATGATGAGCTAATCCACAGACCATCAGGTAGCATCATAAGGTAGCTTGAATAACAGAGTGGTCATCCACTGTCTACTGTCGCTTGGTGACCTCACAGACCGAACACTAACACTCACCCGGTGCTTTCACACATCAGGAAACTCTGTAAATCACAGAGAGTTGAGGCGGAGCAGCCGGAGGACATCAGAGGGAAAACCAGAAAACATTTTCTCCATAAAATATGATCCAGTTTCACCAAAATCAGTGAAATAGTTGGTGGTGTGTGACTTAGTGCCGTAAAGCGTTACGTACTTCTCCCGACCCGGAGCCCAAAGTTACATAGTGTGAGAACAGACGTACGAATGACAGAGACACCATTCACCTGATTACAGGGAAGCTGTACATACCCCTCTAGTGTATATGATTTGAAATATTATAGTTATTTTATGGTAGAAAAGTTATACTTCACTTATTTTTCTGTCTCCACATCACACACATATTTGTAGAATGTCTGGCAGTGATAGTAGAAGTAGTAGAATTAGTAACATGTTTCATGTAGTGTATTGATGTCTTAATCTGTTTGCAAAAATAACTTACATGCATACGCATCCTTTGCACAGTTCTTGTGCTGATTGACATGTGATTGTAAAGTTAGAGTAAAATTATTAATATACTTTGCATGTTTCTACCTAAGGCTGTCTCTGATGTTTAGTCATACACTGTAGTTCAATTTAACTCTGTCCATCTGTCCGTCAATATTATGTTCGATTATGATCATGTTTGAAATGAAATTTTTGTAATGACAAGTCAAGGACTATCACGATTAAATAGTTAATTGCATAGAAATGCTCACTACTCTGATATGGAGTAATGTCATATTGTCTGTATTATTTGTATTTATCTAGTTTGTGTGTGTGTGTCAACCAACAACATGATGCTTACAGCAGTTTGACCTGAAGCAGACACACAGCAGCGTTCACAGACGAAGCTCCACCCTTTTGCACCTGGAAACCATTGGCTCATTAGGAGGTCATATATATGAGCGACACTCAGCAGCTCAGTCTTGATCCATGTGGCCAGTGTAGCTAGTCTCCTGTAGAAGGTACCTTGAGCAACCTGTTGTCCAAACCAGACAGGGTGGTGTACTGTTGTTGCCGCTCTCCTGGTCACTGCATGTTGTGGTGTGCAGTTCAAAACACCAGGATGAAGTTAAAGCTTCAAATGGGGTTTCAGAGCCTTGATTGATTTTCAGTCCTGGACAAGAAAAAGTTGATTTGCCAAAGTGATCATCGTCCAGTTTATATCTGTGTACAACTGTGTTAATCTGAAGAAGTCATAATGTACAATTAAGTTTACATCTATGCTTACAGGTATTCTCTCGACATTTGGGACTGTGTGACCCCCAAACAGGTCAACTGGTCCAGACCCGACGGGTCAGCTTTTTGTTGTTGTTGTTTTTCCCACATTGCTGGTGGTGGCCTTCAGGTCCAGCCAGCCGATGGAGTCCAAGCCTGTTAAGCAATGAAGGAGCCGTACATTAATACTATATTGTTATTGTTGTTGTAACATGCCATTGTATATCACCTGTGAATTAGTTTTTAGCAGTCAAAAGGAAAATACGTCTTGATTTGTTGAACATTTTTTTATCGTCATTTAATATTTCACTTTTGTTAAATGTTCAGTTTTAGAGAAAAATGATATTATAAAATACTTAACAGAAAATAAAGTGCCATTTATTTAAATTTTTGACACATACAGCAGTGTTGTCTGCTCATTTTAACAAGAAACAGTCTCTCTTTTTGTGTTTCAATTTCATATTTATAATCAATCAACACCTAAAACAGCCCTGGTGAATTCTGATGATGCTGAATTTGTGGCGAGGTTCTTGATTTAAAACAAGACGAAGGGAAACGCAGATGTTTTAAGTGGCAATAGCGCCCACCTGTGGCCAAAAGGGGAAAGTTACATCTATAATACTGAAAACAACCATCCAAGCTCGCATTAACACCTATAGGCAACCAGCAGAGACAGTTATAACCACTACACCCTCATAAATATAACTCTAAACCAACCACAATTTAGTTGTCGGTTTAGTTACATTAGTAAGTGAGCCTAAATGCCACAGGGCACGGTTTGTGATCCCACCAGGAGCGTTTCAGAAGTGTTTTGCCCACCAGACTTTGTTACCTTACTTGTAATTTGTCGTTTTTCCTTGGTTTATGTGTTTCTATGATCAGTGAGTATAGGCTATGTGAATAAATAGTTTCTGTTTTGGCTGTTTTGTTCAATCTGGAGTGTGCACAGGGTGTTTTATTTTGAAAATTGACACAGCATGTGTTAAAAATAATGTATTCGCGGTGCAGCCTGAATGTGTCACAGCTGTGCTGAGCTCACAGTCAGTGTAGCCCAGCAAGCTATGAATCAATCAGTCAGACTTCAGATAAGATAAACCAGGAAGATTTTATTTCTCCTACACTGGGGAAATTCCCTTACAGCAGCTTCTATACGCAAGGTATATAGGGTTAGTGACACATATTCATATCAATGTGATGTGATTATAGCAGCTTTAACCATTTTAACATAACTTTAAACTCCAGATTTTTCATTAGTTCTAAATCGATTGTACAAGATGTTGAGTACAGTGACAAAAATGCTGAAAACCACACGGATAATGATCCAGTGAAAACAAGTTGGGATCTCGACGTCTTCAGCTGAAATCATAAAAGACAAAACAGTGTTGCATTTACATAAATGACGTTAAAGTAAGCAGATCAGGAATTTTTAAACCACACATACCGGAAATACAGATGTGTGTCTCTCTGGTCTGGTTGATGTTCTTCTGTTGGACTCTACAGGTGAAGTTGTCGCTCTTCTCCACAGTCAATCTTCTGCTGACAGTATAGAGGTCATCAGGACCTCTGACTGTCTCTGTAGGTCCAGCAGAGAGGAGGTTTCCCTCACCGTCCAGCCAGAACACCTCAGGCTCTGGATACCAGCCTTTAGACTCACACTGTAGAACTAGTTGACTGCTGGTTCTGTTAATACTCACTATGAAAGGTGAGGAGACAGCACCTGAACCAGGAGAGAGTATTGAGTTACATTTGCACCCTCTGTGTCCTGATATCTGATCCATTCTGATGTGTAACAAGCAACATTATTCGTAGAAACTTTTCTACTATAAACTAATCATGCTGATAATTTCACCTATTGCACGAGGCACTTAAATGTCAGTAGATTAAAAACTCCACATCTACTCACCTACAACAAGGTCAACAAAAGAGGCACCCAGTTCTGGAATGAAGCATTTGAACCTTCCTTTATCGGAGCATTTCACTTTGGAAAGTTTCAATGAAATGTCTCCCATCCTCAGTTTGTCGATGAACAGAGATGTTCTTCCGCTGTAGGACGGATGTTTTTTACTCTCTAGTTCCACGCCGTCACGCCACACGAGGACAAATCTGGGATCCAGGTCAGATCTCGCCCACTCTACAGTCATCTCCGAAACACTGACAGCAGGTTCCACCTGACATGGCAAAATGATGTCATCACCAACTATTGCCACTATTTGATGAAATGGACCAACCACCTGATGCCGACCTGAGAAAGAAACAGAAGAGTTTAAATTCAAGTTAAAAAAAAAACGTGACGTGCTTTCAGGGGCTCTTCCCTGCCAATATGTAAAATTATTACTTTGACAGTCTCGTACATAATTCTATCAGCCTCGGGAACAACTGTGCACATTAGGGGCCTGACCAGTTAAGTTTATGCAACGACATGCCGAGGAAGTCGTCAAAAAACGTCGAGGGGCCTCCATCATCCTCTGCTTCGGCTAGCACTGAGTACATGACTCCAGCGACGGCGACAGCGACACGGAGCTGTTGCCGTCAATCTGGGAGAAAGTTTCCGACAAGATCCTGGGACACATGAACAGCAGGTTTGATAAATTAGAGCAAACACTTCAAGTAGTGCAGAGCTCTCAAAGGGAACTATTGGGGAAGGTTGAAACAGTGGAAGAACGAGTGCTGGACCATGAGAGCCGCATAACCTGCTTGGAGAAGACAGTCTCTGACCTGAAGGATGAGAACAACGCGTTCAGGCTAAAAGTGGATGACCTCGAAGGGCAGTCGTGTCGCAATAATATCAAGATCATCGGCATTCCTGAGCAGGAAGAGGGCGGTAAACCAACCGAATTCGTCGAGGCATTAATCCCGAAGCTTTTCGGCAATGATAGTTTTCAGTCACCGGTGGTTATCGACCGGGCACACCGGATCCTGGCGCCCACAGCTGGAGCTAAGCCTCGCGCCATCATCGCCAGGGTCCATTTCTATCGGGAGAAGGAGCTCATACTTCGCCTCCGGAGGGAACGACAACTAGAGTACAAAGGCAACAAGGTGCTCATTTTCCCGGATTACACGCCTGAGGGACTCCACCCCGAATGTTATTATTGGGGGAGTACACCGAGGCCCAGCGGATGCTACGGGAGCTAAAGGTGGAGCACAGTCTACTTTTCCCAGCGAGGCTCCGGATAAAGCACAAGGAGCGGTTCAAGGTCTTCAGTACACCGAGTGAGGCAATGACTTTTATTAACACTGACTTAAAGAACTTAAGTTCTTAAGACTGGTGCTACATTTCTCATTCAGGTAACTGTGTTCAACACACCGAGAGACTGTCAGTCTAATTCTTCTGACTTAGGTCAATTATGTTTGGCAGTGGAACTGGGCTAGGTTAACTATCACAGCTTTAATAGCCAGTTAGGTTTGAAAGCGGGTTTCAGGCCGTGCGTGTAGCGGCCCCGAGCATGAAGGGATGCCTGTGCTTCGTTTGGGGGAGTGCTTGCGGGCGGGTAGGGGACATGTTCAGGTTCATGGGTTTGTTTGAGGGTGTTACCTCAGGTTACAATGGATGTTCTTTGTGTGTCTTGTTTTATTATATTTTGTGCACTTTTGAGAGGATACCAGATTGTTTTTACTGCAGGGATAATGTCAGTATCAGATAATGTAACACGTGGCAGCATAAATGATAAATTTACATTGGTCTCATGGAATGTAAAGGGATTGGGTCATGTGATTAAAAGGGGTCGCGTCCTCTCGCATCTCAAATCATTAAAACCAGACGTAATTTTTCTTCAGGAAACGTACATCGGTATAAAAGAGCAGCGCAGGTTGAGAGCAAATTGGATCTCACAGGTTTATCAAGCACCTTTTACCCGCAAGTCTAGGGGGGTTGCTATTCTTTTCCGAAAAAATATACCATTCCGTCTTGATTGTATGACAGCAGACCCATATGGCAGGTATTTGATGATATCTGGACACATAAACTCCCTTCCAATAACGATGCTTAACATCTATGGTCCAAATATTGATAATCCTGATTTCTTCCGTAAAGCATTTGATTTGATACCGGACTCGGTTATTATTGGGGGAGACTTTAATTGTCATCTGGACCCCGTCCTAGATAGGTTTTCTACAAAACCACCTCCCACCATAGCTTCAGTGGGAATTCTGAATGATTTAATTAAAACAAGGAATATAGTTGAAATATGGCGTCTGCAGCATCCTACAGATAAGGAGTTTTCTTCTTATTCTCACGTCCATAAGTCTTACACTAGGATCGACTACTTTCTGATAGCTTCTGAATTACTGCCTAGTGTTATTAATTCTACGTATCATAATATTTTAATATCTGATCACAGTCCAGTTTCTCTTAACTTCAGAAATATCCTATCTAGTCCAAAATACAGCTGGCGCTTCAACCCTCTTCTTCTTGAGGACCAGTCGTTCATTGAGTATATAAATGCACGTATTGACAAATTTCTTGTTACAAATGATAATGGGGAAGTTTCGGATTCTGTTTTGTGGGAGGCCTTCAAATTAGTTACAAGGGGCCACATTATTTCATTTGAATCCGCCAAGAAAAGAGAATTTAACAACTGCCTTAAGGACAATAAAAAAATGCTTCCTGTACTGGAAGAGGCTTATAAATCTTCCCTCTCATCCGCTGATTACAATAAGGTCTTGAAATTGAAATATGAATATAACACCATTCTTAATAAACGTGTTGGTAGTCTTCTATTAAAAATTAAACAGAAATATTTTGAACTTGGAGATAAACCAGAGAAACTGCTAGCTAGCCAACTTAAAGGCGAAAGGACTAAACAAGCCATTCATAAGATAAAATCCAAATCAGGCGGACTCCTAACCAACCCGAGAGAGATAAATGCGTGCTTCAGGGACTTCTATAAGAAACTGTATTCTAGTAAAGTAAAGGCCACTGAAGCAGATTTCTGTAATTTTTTTCTAATTTAAATGTTCCCCAATTAGATAGTGCGGCGAGAGATGACTTAGATACCCCATTTTCTGAAACTGACCTCCTGAATGCTATTCGAGCCTTCCCCTCTGGAAAAACATCCGGCCCAGATGGCTTTGGCTGTGAATTTTATAAATCATTTCATGACAAAATAGTTCCACTCATGCTGAGAATGGTGAAAGATTCTATGAGAAATAAGACGCTCCCCAGTTCATTATATGAGGCAAATATCTCCTTGCTTTTGAAAGGGGGAAGGGAAGCAGTGGATCCTGCAAGTTACAGACCGGTTGCTCTCTTAAATTGTGATCTGAAAATAATAACTAAAGTTTTGGCTACAAAATTAGGTAGGCATATTTCCACAATTATACACCCTAATAAGACTGGATTTATCCCAGGTCGGTTTTCTTTTAGTAATGTCCGTCTGCTTTTAAATACAATATATTCAGTACGTGGGGAAAATACACAGGCTGCTATTTTTTCTCTTGATGCCCAGAAGGCATTCGATCAGATCGAATGGCCCTACATGTTAAAGACTCTAAAGCAATTTGGATTTGGGGAAAGTTTTATTGAATGGGTGAAAATAATTTATCTTAAACCAGTATCCTCTAGTCTCACTAATTCAGATAGGTCCCAACCCTTTGAGTTACAGCAGGGTGTAAGGCAGGGCGACCCTCTTTCTCCTCTCCTCTTTGATATTACCTTGGAACCACTTGCAATAGGTATAAGGGGTCATCCAGATATTCATGGTGTAAAGTTTGGTAATGTCGAAAGCCTTGTTAATCTGTATGCTGATGATTTATTGATCTGTTTATCAGACCCAGTGGTCTCAGTTCCCAACCTTCTGAACTATATAAAATCATTTGGTAAATTGTCTGGGTACACAATTAACTGGGACAAATGTGAGTTCATGCCATTGACTAATATGTGTCCTATTTTCTTGAAATCTTTGCCATTTAAATTAGTTACTACCAATATTAATTACCTTGGCCTTAAGATTTCCAGAAACCCCAGACTCTTACTGAAATTGAATTTTCTGGATATGGTGGATAAACTAAAAGCTAATTTTAAGAACTGGAAACTGCTCCCTCTCTCAATGATTGGCCGTATTAATGCCATTAAAATGGTTGCACTTCCCAGGTTTTTGTATCTTTTTCAAAACCTCCCTATTTATTTGCCGTTACATTTTTTTAAACAACTATTCAGTTGTCCTGTCATTTGTTTGGGCAGATAAACCCCCTCGCATTTCTAAAGCCCATCTGCAGAAGAATGTAAAAAGCGGGGGTCTCGGCCTCCCAGTTTTTAGGCATTATTACTGGGCTGCAAATGCAAGAACTCTCATTTTCTGGCAGGGGGGTTCTCCTCATGAGGACTGTTCCTCTCCGCTCTGGTTAAAAATTGAATCCATGTCTGTATCACAGACTTCGCTCCCAGCGTTGCTCTTTTCAATTGCACAGCCATCCCACAAGTTATTTGGCGACAATTTTGTTCTTAGTAATTCTTTGAAGATATTGAGTCAAATAAGGAAAGCCCTTGGATTACCAAATGTTTCAATAAATGCCCCAATAACAGGTAATCATTTGTTTAAACCAGGCTTGACGGATGGGGTGTTTCTGGACTGGAGAAAGAGAGGCCTACGTTGCATTTCAGATTTTTACATAGATAACAATTTTGCTTCTTTTCCTCTGCTCCAGGCTAGATATCACCTCCCTCAGTCACATTTTTATCGGTATTTACAGGTCAGACATTTTGTAAGAGAACATGTTTCTGATTTCCCATTAAGACCACATAATTATAATTTTTATGATACATTTCTCTTACAACCAAACTCCAAACATTTGATTTCCCGCTTTGTCACTGCTTTTGAGACGCCAGTGAGTACCAGTCATCTCAGGGATACATGGTCAAAAGAACTGGGAGTTCCACTGTCAGAGGAACTATGGGAGGAGGGCCTGTCCAGTATACAGAAGTGTTCTATAAATTCAAGATATCGCCTAATTCAATTTAAAGTCATACATAGACCGCATTACTCAAAAACTAAACTTAATAGAATATTTGAATCTGTATCCCCCAGATGTGATAGATGTAACAGAGCCGAAGGTTCACTCTCACATCTATTCTGGTATTGCCCAGTGCTGGACAGCTTTTGGAGTGACATATTCAATTGGTTCTCTAAGCAATATAAAATAAATATTCAACCAGACTGTAACCTGGCTATTTTTGGTTCCTCTGAAAGGACATCGACCCTCCCTTCCCACTGTAAGCAGGCTCTCAAAACAGGCATGGTAGCAGCCAAAAAATTAATTTTACTTAACTGGAAATCTCCATCATCACCTTGCTTTAAGAGGTGGCTTAACGAAATGGTTTTTGTTTCAAGGATGGAACAGATGCGCCTTAGTAGAGGGAATGCACCTAAGCATTATGAGAAAACATGGAAACCATTTTTGGCCTTACTTGATGAGACCTAAATGACCAATAATATGAATCAGGCTGCTATGTGGTATTTGTAATTCATTCAGCTTCCTGTGTTGTTTCTGTACTGCCCAAGGCTTTGATTTTCCTCTCAGGGTTCCCATTTTTTTTTTTTTTTTTGTTTGTGTTTTGTTTTGCTTTGTTTGTTTTTTTTGTTTTGTTTTTTTATTCATATCCCTGATGGTATCATGAGACAGAAGGCACTGGACTACTTTGTTTATGGTATATATCCTCATATAGTCTCTGTCTTTATTTTTCTTACTTCAGTTACTTCATTTAACAATGTCAGGTGCTGTATGCTTTTTTTTTTTGTTTGTTTGTTTGTTTGTTTTTCTCTCTCTTATTTTTTGTAAAAAATTAAAAAGTGAAAATAAAATATTCAAAAAAAAAACAAACATTTGCATTTGACAGTTTATGATCAAACACAAAAGCAATGCACAGCATCAGCGTTGGTGTCTGCCAGAGAGTGTCAGGTTCACGTCCAGCGTGGACTGGTAACTGAGGACATGCAAGTTCAGTTCACTGTGGAGGAACAAGCTCAACAACTTCTCAATTTACAATCACAATGCAGCTGACTGTGCACAAATGCTCGTCAAAGTGAAGCAAAGGTGAACTCCAGTGGTGGACAGAGTACTGAAAGTCGGAGTGTTTGCTACTTTTTCACTGTTTATTTATTATCAAAAACAGGCAGTCAATGGAAATTGGAGATCCATGAAGCAATTAAAAGGTACGAATGGATCAAATCAATTTGCTTTCTGAGCAAATATACACTTAAAGTGAGAATGTGAAGAATGTTCTTCTGGTCAGTGTGCACACAGCCACAGATAGAGAGTCAGCTGCTCCGCTCTGAACAGTCTAATTGTAGCAGCTACAATCAAAAGTAAAGTCTTTTCACCTCACTTAAGGACATGTTGCCTTTGCTGGTCTTGCATTGAGGTATGTTCTCCTTTAAATTATCTTTCCCTCCCGTTGGTGCGGTACAATCAGATACCAACAGAATTAAATTGCCCTGTAGGCCACTGTTGGTGCTGAAAAAGACATATAGCCTTGCCTTGAATATAAATTACCTGCAGAGGACTGTAATAGAAGAAGGACGGTAACACTGTGATGAAGAAGCAAAGCTCTAAAGACACTGAAGTTCAGTCCATCGGTCAGGTGACTCATTCTGGGAAAATGAAAAGAATAAGAAGAAAGAAAATGACAGAAATGAAGAAATTAGTCAGCAGCCATAAGACACAAATACTGAAACTCTTCTCAGGAAGATTTATTGAAAGGGACTTTCCTGATCCCTCTGACACAGTTCACAATGCACACTTAGGGGAAGAGGCTGAATAGTTGCCTCTGTTATTCATCGGTCACGAGGCTTTAACTCATTTTGTGATCTCATTCTATCAGTCACTACCCAAAGTTCATGACCAGGGTGAGGGGGCTTGATTTGCATTCCAGCTCATCTCCCTCTTCCTCTTGGTGGCCTGCCTCAGCCTTTTTAGAGATAGGGTTAGGAGATTGGACATTTGGATGGAGCTTGGTATAGAGCCTCTGGGAAGGTCAGAACGTTGAGTTACACGGCATCAAAAAATGAGAAAAATCATAAAATTTAAGTAAATGAAAAGATTAAAAAAGTGGTGGTAGAAATCGCCATCCTGCCAAATAATGTGTGTAATGAGTGCATCTTCACAAAAAAGACAAAAAACAAACACAAGGGGAAAAAACACAAGAAAAGTGCAAATGAAAGACAGAACAAATGTCTTAAGTAATGTACCAGCATATGTAGAAACTAACAAACATCTATTTTCTTCCCTTAACTAACTCTGAAACATAGAAATCCTCAACACTGAAGATCTCCAGTATATTATAAAAAACATTACTGTTAATATTTAGAAAATATTGTGGTTACTGTTGAAGTGAGGAATATATTTCAAATGTAAACTGTTCACTGTAGACTTGAGATGAGACGTCTGCCTGTTGTGCCCACCAATGCACCACTTCCTTTTTTTGCCCTAAACATAACCTCACAGTGCTTCCTGTTTATTTTTTTTAGACTGTGAATATTAAATATTGAGGTCTCACCTGAGAAGAAAATAAACTGGACCAGCACTGTCCTTCTGGGTTCCCGCACACAACCTTCCACCACGTTACAATAAATGAGAACTGCAGTCATGAGAGCTCAGCAGCTCAGTTTCACAGCTTGGTGTTAGTTTCAATGGTGACTTATTCTGAAACTCAGTCTTTATGTTGTTTTTGTCATGTGTGATTTCTTCCAGTCTTGATGAAACCTGATCGAGAAGTGCCGTCAACATCATGTGTAGACAGGACTCCAACAACGTTCATTTTCTCCTGATTCTTATTGCCTAGAAAATACATTTTTACTGTCCGAGTGTTCAGAAAGTGTGAGGTTAAGTAAAATAAGTCACAGACTTTTCACAGCAGAGATGAACCCATGGAAACCAAAGGGAGGACATGAGACTTCAGTGAAGCGTCTCTTTTCTCAACTGTCAAACCCACATGAAAGAAGTGGGTGTGTTTTTTTTTTCTGTTATGTTACTCAGAAACAAACTATAACTTTAACAGCCCAGGGTGACTGGAAAATTCCACTCAGCATAAAGTGAAAGTGAGGTGCTGGCTGTGATTGTTGCCTTGTTTCATGAGAAGAATTAAAGACAATGATAATGTCCAATCTTTCTTTAGCATAACTCGTAGGTCATGGTAGATCACAGGGAAAAAAGAAACTTTACTTCGACAGGATCTTCTTAATAAAGTCCCTACAGAGTTGTTTTTGTCCCATCTGTCCTCCAGCCTCTGTCCAATACTGATAGAAAGTCATGTTTTCAGTATTTTCAGGTGTTCTTCATGGTATATTAGAGTTTGTCATTTCCTGATAAACCATAAAAAGTCGTAGACAATGTCTTCCTGCACTTGGGGGCGTGTACTAATTTTACATCCAATGAAACGCTTTCTCTCTTCTGACTAGGCTGGAGCGGAGTGCTTCCTGTTTGATACAGTCTATGAGTCATCTATGTCAGGGCCTCACTGATTACTGTACAAAAGCAGGACTTTGAAGCTGCTCAGCTTCTGCTCTCTGTAATTTACAGAGTTTCCTGATGGACAGATAGCTTTGGCCTAACACCTTGCTAAAGTAGCAAGCTGATAATTAACTGCTGCGAACTGAGTCTGCAGGCTTGGCGGCTGGACCAGATTGGGTTTGAGCACAGCTTCCAACCAACAGGGAAGACCAACAGGGAATAGCGTTACAGGTGATTTACAAACTTTATGATGGAAAGATTACAAATTAGCAAATCACTAACTGTTGTTAGCTCAGCAGCAGTGTAACTAATCCAACTGACTCAGAGATGCCAGGAGCCAAACCCGGCAAGAAAACGACCTCGATAGTGTTATAAGAATTTTTCAGAGTGACCCTTCAATAAAGAAGATTGGATTCGAAGTATCAGAGTTTAAGTTGAATTTATTATTCTTGTACAAGAAGGAGCGTTTAACAGTGCAACACACAACAAGGGGTTACAGAGAAAAAGGCTCCCCGTGGAGCTTCAACAATTGTTTTTTATACACCTTTTGATAGGCTGACTCAGACACATCCTTATTGTTAACAGACACTTTTCCCTAAATAGCACTGTTACATGTTGTAATATTCTCAACTGTCAGCAGAAAGTCCCTTCATCTATCACCTCTTGATCTGTCTCTGACGCTCACACTAGACTTCCTGCTTTTGCATGATAAGCAGAACTCTAACTCCCCCTGTCCGTTTAAGCAACAATACTAGGGAAAAGGAAGTGCCTCCCCAACATACAGAAAATAGAAATGCATTGTATGATTATAATGTCAAAACACAGCTGGACCACAGTGTTATCCTAATTTTTATAACACTTAGTTCCCTTAATCAGTAGTCGGCATATCCCCAATCTAAATGTCCCCTCTCTGACCTGTCTCTGACCCTGAACAGAACTTCCTCTAAAGATATATTAACCTGAACTTTATCTCACCCTGCCAGCCTCAGCCTTAGCAACAAAGTCATCTTAGAGAAGTGCAAACGAGACATGTAAGAAATAGGAACTCACGTGCACATTGTAGGATTAAGACATCTGAAACACAGTATAAACCTAATTTTTATAACAATAGGCTACTGAATTCCCTGAAAGACTGGCCACCACTGGGTTCAGAGGTTTGTCTTCGGTCCCAGGTTCCAGCCAAATTCACTGAAAGATAGACGCTGATAGTAAATCACAGCGCTAGCTGCAATGTGTAGCATGGGCAAGTCATATCTGTTTTTTCCAGGAAACACATAAAACTGAGAACGTAAACAGAACTCTACCCTATGTTTAATGGGGAGTTGAAAGCTGCTAAAGTAGGAAAGACAGGCAAGCTGACTGAACAAAAGGTAACTTTAATGACTTACTTGACAGGGAAATAACAAAAGGTGGCTGAGTAGTCGAGGTAAAAAACAAGGGTCATCCAACCATCCAAGAAAAATCCCATCAACATAGGAGGGGTCTTCCTGCATTTTACCAACGTGTTAAAATGTAATTGTTTAAATTCTTTGTTTTTAGGTTCCTTCTTTTGTTCTCTGCCTGTTTGTTTCTTTATGTCATCGTGCTTAGTTTATTTCCATCCTAAAGTTCAGATTGCAAGCCAGCCCACTGAATGGGGGTTTGCAGGCTGTACAACCCCGAGCACCAAATGTTCCAAACCCTTACAGGTGCCTACAGAAGCTTGTTGGTTTTCTGTAGTTGATTTAGCTCATGCATTTTTCAGCATCTTTAAATGTGCAAACATATTTCTTCCAAAGGTGTTTTTCTTCAGCAGTGGAGAACTGTTGCATAGCAGTTTATCTTTATCACCAGGAATGTGTGTAACTGTGTAACATCTGCCCATGCATTCCCTGTTGAAACTGGGTATACAGGTTTGGTTGCATGCACACTTTGTATCGTTAGTTGTTAGAAACAATTACACAAAACAACTTCACACACAAAATCTGTTTTATTTTTACATGTACAGTATCGATATTGACGGGAGTTTCAGTACAAAGTAGGAAAGAGTGCAAATATCCATCTTTTCATTTTCCGTAACATTACATCATTGGGCAAGAGGCATGGTACACCCTGGACAAGTCACCATTTTGTCACACAGCTGACACAGAGACAACCATTCATGCTTACATTCACACCTATTGCCACTTTAGAGTCTCCAGTTAACCTGAATGTCTTTGAACTGTGGGAGGAAGCCAGAGACCCCGGAGAGAACATGCAAACTCCACACAGTCAATATAAAATGGACACAAATATCAATAATGTAAGGATCATTCTTGGTGAGATGCATAGATATGGATGACATAGATGTATGTATGTCCAATAAGAAATTACTAGGTGTGTATGAATGTACTATTGCACATTATGCCCCATCATGTTCAGTAAGTCAAAGAGCAGTAATGACTGTAATCCATGGAGCGATGGATGGAATCTACTCATCTCAACTACTCTGTATCTACCATAGAGATCTCTGGTTTAAGTCCCTGAACAGATAAGAAAAATGAGTGTGTACTGCTCTCATCTCCATTAAGATCAACTACCAACATGCCTTTGAGTAAGGCACCGAGAATGGAGGTGGTTTGTTTCATTTAAAGAAAAAGTCTGTGTTGGTTTACACAACAATGAGCAACAAAATGTTTCTTTCTGACTCACACGGACGCCGGCCCTCCACCACATCACATCTGCCCCTCCATGTAGACCAAGGGCTCTACATGACACAGCAGGATGACGCCTTCACCCAGAAGTTCATATGAAGCTGATAGCCAGCTATGTGTTTGCGCTTGGTGTTGTATATGAGTTGTCTGGCCTGCTACTCCACATTTTCTGCAAGTGTGTTCAATCCTTCGGTTTTCCACCCCTCCCCTTGTGTGTTCGTCTCTCTCTGTGTGTTTGTCGCAGGGCGTGGCCTAAGACTTCCCTCTCACCTGCCTGATCACCTCACCACCTGGTCCTAATTCACAATCAGCTGCTGCAGTATAAAAGGCTGGCTCTTGGTCTTTATCTCTAAGTGTTGTAGTTAGTTTATTTGTGGGCTTTTGTACTCCTTGATTTTTGATGAAGGCAAAGATTTTAGAAGCGCTCTAGATCTGCTGTTTACATTGTTTCTATCTGCTGCCATCTTGTGGTCATACAGGAGAAGTTTGTTTGTGTAGATGAATACAGTCTGGTTCAAAAAGTCTTCTTTGGACTTTGAAAACATAACAGTTAGGTAAACAGTGTCCTGTAGCAAACAAAACTATCTCTCCAAGGCAGTTCACGTGTTTCAGACTTTGTGTAAATCACAGCACTGAAGAAAATTGTCTTTGTTAAAGTTTTATGAGGAAGGAAATGCATGAATCTTCAATGATAATGTTACTCCATAACTGAACTTGATGCTGATTGGTTTGGGTGTATTTGGGGTTTTAAAAAAAGGTAGGTTCAATGCTGACATCTTGCACAAACAACGTCCTCACATATTTGTACCTGGAGTTTATCAGTACAACAGGAAGCTGTCGCATCTATGACATAAGACGCATCCCTCGCAGGCTGCGAGTCAGTCAGTCTTTTGGCCACCAAGCAGCATGGAGATCACAACACTGTGCGCCGTGGTTGGTGAGTGTTTTCTTTGTGTGTGCATAGTGAACATCAGTTTATTCATGAAAGTGTCTAATCTGTAAAATCCTGGTCGGTAAAAATATGATGTGTTTTTACTTATTTTACAAAGGCAAATACTTGCTACTTTGTTGTACTTATTATACTGTATAACTGTTTGAAGATGTCACCATGAGCTTTAGGAACATGTGTTTTGACATTTTCTTTGATCGTGGGGAACATGTGACACTTCAATTGCATCTACTGTGTGTACTGTCCTGCAACTGCAAAGGATTTTGCAAAGGTGTGAAGAAGCACAGAGTATTAATCGTGGGTTTGATTTCACCTTTACCGGGATGCATTGTAGAGAGGCTGTGAGCACTCATTAGCTATTGATGATACTAATGTATATGAATGTGGCTGATTCCCAACCACTGCTTCTGTTTGAGGTTGAGTCAAGTTGTTTGTAGTTCAAAATGAAACATGAAACAAGAAGGTGTCAACCTTCCTGAGGGATTACACATCAGACAGATTTCTCTGGTTTTCACTTCTGCAGGAATTCATAAAAATCTGAATTTGCCATTGTCCACCATCATCTCTTTGTTTCTTGCAGCCGCTCTCAGAGTCGTTCCCAACAGGTCCCAGTTCTTCCAGTACGAGGAAATCTCGCTGAGCTGTGAGCAGCAGGGAAACTCTTCTGAGTGGACAGTTAAGAGGAACACATCTCTAAACATAAACCAAGACTGTTTTACATCCTGGCCTCGAATAAATGAATCCCTCTGCAACAGTGATACCCTTTATACAGCAGACACTGGAGTTTACTGGTGTGAGTCTGCAGCAGGAGAGTGCAGCGACCCCATCAACATCATTGTGACCGGTGGGTTTAAACAATGAAAGTAAGAGTCTTGTAGTCTTGTACAGTCTTGTAAATAATCATGATCTGTCACTCAGGTGGATTTGTGATCCTGGAGAGTCCGGCTCTTCCTGTGATGGAGGGAGATGACGTGACTCTGCGCTGTACAAACAGGATGACCTCCTCCTCCTCCAATCTCATGACTGATTTCTATAAAGATGGACGTCTCATCGGGAGCAGCTCTACAGGAAACATGACCATCTACAGTGTCTCTAAATCTGATGGAGTCTACAAATGTAACATCTCGGGAGACGGACAATCACCAAACAGCAGGCTCATCATCAGAGGTGAGATCAGCCTATCATGGGAAATGGACTGGTGGCTGCTACCATGAGTTTAGTGGGAGGAATGTCAGCCATGTAGACAGAGCTTGTTGTTTTGTTGCATTTGGGCCAACCTGTGGTATTTCTGTTTTGAAGAAAGGTGTCCTGATCTGCCAAACTCTCCGCTCGGGTTCGACATTCTACTTCCTGTGGTGGTCGTGTCCCTCTCGCTGCTCTTGCTGGTTTCGGTGTTGCTGTTCTGCCTATGGAGGAGCCACAAAGGTCAGCCTGTTTTCAAATAAAGGAAGCTCTGTATGTGTTGTATGGTCTATGGTGCTTTGTGCTAAATGCTAACAAACCAATACAAACATAATAATGTTAATACTTTGCTCAAACTTAATACTACTTGCACTTTAGTGCATTTGCACTTGTTTTTGAAAACCGTATTTGTTCTTAACTTATAAACCACAGCACTGAAGAAACTCCATTAATACTTGTACCCTGTATCTGAGTTCAGTGTGTTAGCATGAAATCATTTGCTAGTTTAGTTTATCACAATTCATAATGAGGGGGAACACGTCTGAACAAAATTTCAGTGAAGTGGTCAACCAAAGAACATTCCCGTCCCACTTATGAGGCTGAAACATCTTTTTGCATTAAGCATGTCATATTTACTCAGAGTCCATACAGCACGCTGTTTTCATGGTGTTTAATTAGTGTGGTGTTTAATTTAATTAGACTCAAGTAATCATCCCTATGGGTGAATTTTAAGTGTATGATGTGGCAGTATGTCTTTGACATTTGTGTTTCTATTTGTCACTGGCAACAGTGACTAAAGTAGTTTCTCCTCTGGGGATTAATAAAGCTAATTTGATCTAATCTGTGAAAATTAGTGTTTTCTGGACATTTCAGAACAAACAAAGCTAAACAAAAAAAATCACTATACAATCTTTAATATTTCCTGTTACATAACTTAAAGACATAAACTAGTTATTGTGACTTTTTCCCCCTTTTTTTTGTTCCATCATAATTGATCAAAAACAGCTGTTTTACAGTAAGACATTTTGTGCTGCAGGTGAAATCAACCCTTCAGTTGTGTACAGCGCCATCAACAGCTCACAGAAGTGCAACCAAAAAGGTAAACACACACATAAATGGCATTAGCTGATATAAAATGCAAAATCACATCAGACCGGAGATCTTTTCATGGGAGTTACTGTGTCACAAAAAATCTCATGCTGCCTGACAATGCTACCAGACTTAGCCAGTTAGCTCCTGCACTCATAATGTTAGCACTGCTGAATATACACTTTTAGCTTCAACAAAGCTACCTGACTAAGTCAGTGGGGTTGTGAGCTTGTGGTTTTTATGACCAAGCAGCAGCATGTTAATTCAGAGTTACTTCAGACACGTTTTGAACCAGAAGATGTTCCACGAACAGCAAAAAGAAAGACAAGTCTTCCTCTGTGGTTGCTCAAGCCAAAAGATGGGAGCATTATGAAGGATGAAATTACATAACCTCAGACCTAGTATCACATATTGTATCTCTAAGCGGTGAACAGGTCTCCATTCTGATAATTCACTTTTGCTTTTTTTCAGATGAACCACTGAGGACGCACTCCTTTTTGCAGTCTTCTGTCGCTGTATACAGATCTGTTGGGTCTGAATTAGTGAAGAGATGTTGATGCATATAACAAGTCCAGTCAACCTCCAGCAGAAATGTCAAACTTGAATGTTTCCTACAAAAGTCTTTGTTGAATAAAGATAAATTCACTGCACAGAGCTCAGTCAGTCACTGTTTGTCAGTCAGTCACTGTTTCATAATGTCAGCTGTTCCCTAAAGCTCCATGTTGTCCTCCTGTTGGTCTTCCTGACAGAAAGGTTGTGAATTCAAATCCCATCTTTGAGGTTCATGTATTACTTGTTGTTGCTGTTGCTCTGTGTAACCTTCATTTTGAACCTCCATCTGAAGATCACTTAGTTCTTCCAGACACTTTTTTATTTTCTTCTGTTTCTGCACTTCTTCTTCTTCCTGATGTTCCTTCCTTTTAGCTGGCTGTTGCTGACTCACGTGGAGTTGCTTTGTTTGTTCACATTGTTTTTTAATGTTCCTGTTATATCTGTGAGTTATTTTAATAATACGTCTTGATTGAACCTCCATCAGCTCCTCCTGCTGAACGTCCTGAGACTTCACTCCTCTCTCTGCGACAAACTGGAAATGATTGTGTGGCTGCTCTCTGATTTCTTCCTGAGGTTCCTTCCCTCTAGCTGGCTGTTGCTGACTCACATGGGCCTCTTTTGTTTGTTGTTTTGTTTCATGTTGTTTTTGTCTTCTCCTGATTTTTCTTTGATATTTTTTAATATCAGGGGTTGGTTGAACCTCCATCAGCTCCTCCTGCTGAACATCCTGAGACTTCACTCCTCTCTCTGCGACAAACTTGAAGTAATTCTGTGGCTGCTCTCTGATTTCTTCCTTTGCTGCCTGCAGCTGTTCTTGTTTTTCTGTCTCCTTGGACGTCTTTTGAGTTTCATCATCATCAGCTCCTTTGTCACTCCGTCTTTCTTTAAACTCTACATTTACTACCTTGGTGGATCTCTCCGGCTGCTCTTTGGTTTCTTCCTGTTGTTTCTCTGCCTGGAGTTCTTTCTCTTCTTGGACCTCTTTGTTTGTCCTCTCTGCTGTTTCTTGATGTATTTTCTGGTTTGGCCTCGCTGTAACTTCTCTACTGACTGATGAAAGCAGCCATCCATGTTCTCCTCTGTCATCCTTCTTTTCCTCTGATCGCTCCAGTTTCTCTTCCATTTGTTCCTTTTGGTTCACTACTTTCTTTTCTGTCATTCTAGTCATTTGTTGTTTCTCCTTCACGTTCTTATTTCTTTGTTCCTCTTGGTTCTCTGCTGTCCTTTCTGTCGTTCTTCTAAAGTCACTCTTGTTTCCTTCCCGATCGTCTCCTTTATCATCCTCATGTTCTGTCTTACTCTCCTCCTGTGTTTTGTCTTCTAAAAGATGTCTGTCACCATCTCTCTGTTGTGGTTTGACCTCTGTCTCATCTTTTACTCCTTCCCTTTTTCTCTCTAACTCTAACTCACGCTTCCTTTTGTTCTCCATCTTCTGTCTTTCAGCCTTCTGTTTCATTCGTTCTCTCTGGTTCTCAGGTTGCTTCTTCCGTCCAGAACTTTGTTCAGCTTGTTCCTGCTTTTTCTTTTTCTTAGTTTCTACCTCTTTCTTGTCCACACCATTCACTGGCTGTCTTTCTTCCATGGGCTGTTCTTGCTGTGTCTCTTCTTCTTTCTGGACCTCCTGATCAGTGTGAACCAGTACGACTGGAAGTCCTGAAACTTCTTTAACTGGTTTAATCGTCTTTTCTCCTTCAGACTTGTCCCGATCTTTTTTCACTTGTTTTCCTAACAAGTTGTCCTGATTTTGCTGTCTTTGTGTTTCTCCTCGTGTTGGAATCAGAGTTGCCTCTTCACTGTTCATAGATGTCATTATTTTCTCTCCTTCTGTGACGTCCATGTTCTGGTTACAGGTAACTGGTTCTGGTTTTGTCCTGAGCTGATCTTGATGCGTCTCTCTTTCCATCACAAACTCAGCATCTTTATGTTCACTTTGAGATTTGATCTCCTCTCCTCTATTATCTTCATTATTCTTTTCTTCTCTTGCTGCCATTAGCGGGACACTTTCTGTGTTTTCACTTTTAGATGTTATCGTCTTTCCTTCCTCGGTCTGTTCCTCTCCATCCTCCGGGCTCGTCATCTTGTTTTCTGTGTGAACAGAGAAGCAGCAGAAGAATACAGATAAAATTAAAACTCATATCAGTCGTACATGTTGCTGTATCATCAAAAAGCTGCAACAGTACTTTGAACATTTAGAAAGAAGTGAAATTGTGACTTACTGGATTTTCTTTGTTTCCATTTCCACAAAACAAAGACAGCAGCGAGAATAACCATCAAAGCAGCACAGCCGATAATTGAGCCAATAACAACGTGCTGATTAAAAGTGCTGGGAACCACGAAGAAATGATCTGAAATGTAAAACACAGAGCAACGTTGTCATATCAAGCGTCGACCTAAATGATCACATTATTAACTTATAAATGATATTTACCTGGAACATAGAAGTGTGTCTCTCTGGTCTGCTTGATGTTCTTCTGTTGGACTCTACAGGTGAAGTTGTCGCTCTTCTCCACAGTCAATCTTCTGCTGACAGTATAGAGGTCATCAGGACCTCTGACTGTCTCTGTAGGTCCAGCAGAGAGGAGGTTTCCCTCACCATCCAGCCAGAACACCTCAGGCTCTGGATACCAGCCTTCAGACTCACACTGTAGAACCTGTTCACTGCCGTTTATGGTGACGTGGATGTCAGGCGAGGAGACTGCACCTAAAGATAAAAAGTCACAGGTAGTATTACACTACTCACAAAAAGTTCGGGATATTCGGCTTTCAGATGAAATTTCAGAGTTCACCTAAAATGCCCTCTAACCTTTCCAGGTGAACTTAATTTGACCTTCTCTAAACTTTTGAATGCACATGTCCAACTGTTCAGTGTTTCAGTATTTATTCATAACATGCTGAAATGCCATCATGAGACCAAGACGACACCTAACAACACCTGCCACTAAGCTTAGATCAGGGGTCCATGACCCCCTAGGGGGTTTACAAAGGTACTGCAGGGGGTCCGCCAATTGTTGTCATAATAATTGACAATTTTCACCATAATAATGGTGGCTGTGAGGGTGCAGATAATTGAGAAACTACAAACAGCAGAGGCGTTTGCACTCCAACTGGATGAATAATTGGACATGTTCTAAGACTCACAGCTCTTGGGATTTAATAACCAATAATAATCATGCACTTTTTATCAATCATAAATACATAAAGGATAATAATCCAGTATAAAAATAGGTGAAATAAAAGTTGAATAAAGTAAAAACAAAAGTTATTATAGGCCAGGCTTAAAATGTGACACATTTTAAAATATGAATTAGATCCTGTTCTGTTTGTCTGTTGTCTGAGGGGTCCTTAGGCTGAAAAAGGTTGAAGTGTCACAGTGTCATCAGCAGGTTGGAATAAGTCGACCTGTGAACAGCATGAGACGTCTAGTCGAGCTGTAAATGTAAATGTACTTTATTTATACAGCCCTTTACAACAATCCTTTCGGTGTACCAAAGTGCTTTACAGCAGGTAATAAATAAAGAGAAGAATAAGTAAAAACAATTCAAAACAATGAAAGAACAGTGAAAACCAATGAAATACAACAAAAGCAAATAAGATAAAAGTGTTATCATAGTACTGGGTATTAAAAGCCATCCTAAATAAGTAGGTTTTTAGCCTAGATTTGAAGAGGCCCAGGTCAGAAATAAGACGCATCTCGGCGGGGAGCTTATTCCAGAGCCTGGGGGCAGCGACGGAAAAGGCTCGGAGCTGTAATCGATGGTCAAGGTCACATGACAAGTTACTGAGACATTGACATTTTTTGTTGTGCTATACCCAACACTGTTATTTTTTGCTTAAATAAATTGTTTGAGATGAAGAAATTACCATTGCATGCTTCCAATTAAATGCCCTACTTTCATGATACATCACTGTGACATGAACTTTTTACATTTTCCATAAATTTCACCCGAAAGTCAAATACCCCAAAAACTTTTTGTGAGTAGTGTACAGTATGTTAGAATCTTCAGACTGTCAAGCAGCTCAAACACAGACATGTTGATGTTGAGGTAGCCTTTAAGTAGGATTACATTCACAGTAAGTGTTTTTGTTCTTTGCCCTGGCCTTTGCCTCTCAGGTTACAAAGAAGATACTGCTCTACCCTCTGATCAGAGGTCAGGCCCTGCTCAGACCAAGTCCGATGTTGTGGCGAATCACAGGAATGTGCAGCGGTGTGGGTGCTAATTTGTGCTGAAGGTAACTCTGATTAACCATGTTTCTCTATATCAGCGCTCCTTCTCTCTCATTCGCTGTCTGTCACTCGACCTTTTAAACCATCAGACACAAACCAAAGGAAACTCACCGACAACAAGCTGAACAGTAGCTAAGCCGCCCAGCTGTGGGATGAAACACTTGTATCTTCCCTCATCAGACAGTTTGACTTTCAGAGAGAGAGTTTCAGTGAAATGTTTCCGCTCTTCAGCTCATCAGTGGACAGCGATGTTCTTTCCTCGTAGGACGGATGTTTCATATTCTCTTTCTCTCCACCATGACGCCACACGTGGACATATCTGGGGTTCAGGTCAGGTCTCTCCCACGACAGAACCATGTCAACAGCATTCATGGCAGGGTTCAGGTAGCACGGCAAAATGACATCCTCACCAACTAGAGCAACTATTGGTTCAGACGGACCAATCACCTGATGCTGACCTGAAAGGAAACACATTTTTGATTTACATAATCTACAAAAGCTGTATCATATCATTTCTAACACAACAATTACATGTTCCATTCACCTCTACATGAGTGCATCAGGGCAAAGACAAAGACAACAATGGACACAGCGACCCTCGCATGAAACATCTGGAGATCTAAAAATGAAATGAAGCAATAAAATTTGTTATAATACAGAGAAATACTTTTCAAAACTTTTAATATTGTCTAAGCAGCTTGATATTTCATTACTTTTCATGCTAGCAATATTTATTTCTATGTCTGTTCTAAGTGAATTGATGGTATGCTAATTAAGAGACGTCTACAGGACAAGTTGGATCAACAGATTATAACTAATTATATTTTATATTTAAAGTATATCCTTGATTTATTTATTTTATTCATGAGCACATTTTTTATCTGCTTTGTGAACTGTGAGCTGTAAATTTACCCAGTGTGGATCAATCAGATCTTATTTCTGAATATGAAATAAAGACTAATAATCTTATATGGCCTTCATTCAGGAGGATTTATTGCAGTTCACTGCTGTTTCAGACTCCATTGGTTTCAGTGTGCTACGTGGAAACTTTGTATCCATATCAGGAAACATGTAAAACTGAGTGTGCAGCTGCAGATCAGGAGAATAACTGTATTTTTATTACAATAATATTCATGAACATCATCAGTGTGGCAGCAGTCTGCTGCTCCTTCAGGTACAGTTCATGTTTTTAAGAATCTG
The DNA here is from genome assembly GCA_033000465.1 of Sciaenops ocellatus. Lineage (NCBI taxonomy): Eukaryota > Metazoa > Chordata > Actinopteri > Sciaenidae > Sciaenops > Sciaenops ocellatus. The sequence continues at coordinate 1,869,175 of CP136875.1, forward strand.
AGCGTCTTTTTAACCTTTTAACACTTTTACAGTTTGATAAAAATCATGTGTGCAGGCCGAGCCCTGCGAGTGTTTGAGTTTAGTTTCACTTTTAAAGAAAAATACTGATAGATCGACTGAAACCGACGTAATTTAAAGTTACATTAAATAAATAACTACTGTTTTAATTAAAGTCGGCTCAGTCTGATGATTTTAATAACCGATGTGACTTTAACCGTTTGTGGTTTTCATAAAGGTGCGGTACGTCACTGCCCAGGTGTAAAAACCTGTGTGTGTGTGCGGCACAGAGGAGACCACACAAAGGTGACAAAGTCTAAACACTATATTTCATATTTAAGTATAAGACAAACACATGAAACACATAACACTGATTCAAACGTGTTCTTACCTGTTTGTGTTTGAACTCTCCTGACTGTCGCTGCAGCGAAGTGTCAAAGTCCGAAGAGAGAGAGAGATTAGAGGGTGGCTCCTTCCGGTCACCTTAAATAAACGGTGTGTTCAGGTGTCTCTGGACGATTTACTGTTTCCAGTGTTAAATGTAGGACTGTGCTGCAAACTGTGCTGCAAACTGTGCGGATGAAATGTATCCTAAATATGAAAAAATGTGGCGTTTTAACTTTAAAAAAATATTTACTTACAATAAAAGTACAAAATGTAAAATGTAAATGTATTTGTTCTGATTACATTACTTCTGATCAAAAACTAGCGAGTCGACAACTTTGCTAACAGTCAAACATCAACAAGGTCACCAACAGCAGACACAGCAGCCAGCTAATATTACTGACTAGTCCAACAGCAGTCAGCCCAGCTCGGCGTCTGTATTGAAGGAAAGATGTCAAATAAAGAATTTAATTTTATTTATTATTATATAGTAATTCATTCACAAACACAGCGAGTAATCAACATTAAAAGGGGATCAGTGTCAATTCTTAGTGAAAATAATATAAAACATAACAAATACAAAGTTAAATACATTAAATCAGCGTTGATGTTTCTTCCTTTACATTAACATTAGAGTAACACCAATGTTACAACATACAATATAGTTTAATATCAATTAAAACACAGTCCAGTATGATCCAAACACAACATGAACAAAGTTTTAATTTTCTTTTGAATTAAACTTCTGGGAACCATGAATGTACAAAATGTATTTCAATAAACAAAATGTGAATCCATCAAGTATTTGACATGTTTCAGTTTGCACCAGAGTTTTGGAAAAGTCAACATTGCCTCCATTTGAGGCAGTAGTGTCAATGTTTGGTTCACGCAGGTGAATTAGTGAAAAGATGTTGATGCATATAACAAGTCCAGTCAACCTCCAGCAGAAATGTCAAACTTGAATGTTTCCTACCAAAGTCTTTGTTGAATAAAGATAAATTCACTGCACAGAGCTCAGTCAGTCTGTTTGTCAGGAGCTCCTTCTTCTTCTTCTTCTTTGTCTTTCATAATGTCAGCTGTTCCCTAAAGCTCCATGTCGTCCTCCTGTTGGTCTTCCTGACAGAAAGGTTGTGAATTCAAATCCCATCTTAGAGGTTCATGTATTACTTGTTGCTCTGTGTAACCTTCATTTTGAACCTCCATCTGATGATCACTGAGTTCTTCCAGATCCTCTTTTATTTTCCTCTGTTTCTGCACTCCTTCCTGACGTCTCTTCCTTCTAGCTGACTGTTGCTGACTCACATGGAGTTGTTTTGTTTCTTCAGGTTGTTTTTTTCTTCTTCCGATTTTTCTTTGATTTTTTTCACGTTCACGTTGTTCTTTTCTTTTTCTCATTTTTCTTTGATATTTTTCAGTATCAGGTGTTGGTTGAACCTCCATCAGCTCCTCCATCTGTTGAACGTCCTGAGACTTCACTCCTCTCTCTGCGACAAACTTGAAGTAATTCTGTGGCTGCTCTCTGATTTCTTCCTGATGTTCCTTCCTTCCAGCTGGTTGTTGCTGATCTACATGGAGGTGATTTTGTTCGTTCACATTCACTATTTTACTTTGATATTTTTCAATATCAGGTGTTGGGTCAACCTCCAGTTCCTCCATCTGAACGTCCTGAGACTTCACTCCTCTCTCTGCGACAAACTTGAAGTAATTCTGTGGCTGCTCTCTGATTTCTTCCTTTGCTGCCTGCAGCTGTTCTTGTTTTTCTGTCTCCTTGGACGTCTTTTGAGTTTCATCATCATCAGCTCCTTTGTCACTCCGTCTTTCTTTAAACTCTACATTTACTACCTTGGTGGATCTCTCCGGCTGCTCTTTGGTTTCTTCCTGTTGTTTCTCTGCCTGGAGTTCTTTCTCTTCTTGGACCTCTTTGTTTTTCCTCTCTGCTGTTTCTTGATGTATTTTCTGGTTTGGCCTCGCTGTAACTTCTCTACTGACTGACAGGAGCTGCCATCCATGTTCTCTTCTGTCATCCCTCCTTTCCTCCGTCTCCTTCAAGTTCTCATCCATTTGTTCCTCTTGGTTCTCTGCTGTTCTTTCTGTCATTCTCGTAGAGTCACTCTGGTTTCTCTCCCAGTTGTTTCCTTTCTTATCGTCATGTTCTGCTTCTTGTTTGCTGGTATCTGAAACATGTTGGTTGCCCTGTCTTTTGACCTCTATATTCTCTGTATTGCTGTTTATTCTTTCTTTCCCTTCTGACTCAAACTCCCTCTCTTCTTCTGTCTCCTTCAGGTTCTCATTCATTTGTTCCTCTTGGTTCTCTGCTGTCCTTTCAGTCATTCTCATGAAGTCACTCTGGTTTCCCTCCTGATCATTTCCTTTCTTATTCTCATGTTCAGCCTCACTCTCTGTTTTGTCTTCTAAAAGATGTTGGTCACCACTACTGTTCAGTTGGTTGCCATTACCTTTCTTGTTCTCTTCTTGGACCTCTTTGTTTGTCCTCTCTGCTGTTTCTTGGAGTATTTTCTGATTTGGCCTCGCTGTAACTTCTCTACTGACTGACGGAAGCTGCTGTTCTCCTCTGTCATCCCTCTTTTCCTCTGATCGCTCCAGTTTCTCTTCCATTTGTTCCTTTTGGTTCACTACTTTCTTTTCTGTCATTCTAGTCATTTGTTGTTTCTCCTTCACGTTCTTATTTCTTTGTTCCTCTTGGTTCTCTGCTGTCCTTTCTGTCGTTCTTCTAAAGTCACTCTTGTTTCCTTCCCGATCGTCTCCTTTATCATCCTCATGTTCTGTCTTACTCTCCTCGTGTGTTTTGTCTTCTAAAAGATGTCTGTCACCATCTCTCTGTTGTGGTTTGACCTCTGTCTCATCTTTTACTCCTTCTCTTCTTCTCTCTAACTCTAACTCACGCTTCCTTTTGTTCTCCATCTTCTGTCTTTCAGCCTTCTGTTTCATTCGTTCTCTCTGGTTCTCAGGTTGCTTCTTCCATCCAGAACCTCTTTGTTCAGCTTGTTCCTGCTTTTTCTTTTTCTTAGTTTCTACCTCTTTCTTGTCCACACCATTCACTGGCTGTCTTTCTTCCATGGGCTGTTCTTGCTGTGTCTCTTCTTCTTTCTGGACCTCCTGATCAGTGTGAACCAGTACGACTGGAAGTCCTGAAACTTCTTTAACTGGTTTAATCGTCTTTTCTCCTTCAGACTTGTCCCGATCTTTTTTCACTTGTTTTCCTGACAAGTTGTCCTGATTTTGGTGTCTTTGTGTTTCTCCTCGTGTTGGAATCAGAGTTGCCTCTTCATTGTTCATAGATGTCATTATTTTCTCTCCTTCTGTGACGTCCATGTTCTGGTTACAGGTAACTGGTTCTGGTTTTGTCCTGAGCTGATCTTGATGCGTCTCTCTTTCCATCACAAACTCAGCATCTTTATGTTCACTTTGAGATTTGATCTCCTCTCCTCTATTATCTTCATTATTCTTTTCTTCTCTTGCTGCCATTAGCGGGACACTTTCTGTGTTTTCACTTTTAGATGTTATCGTCTTTCCTTTCTCGGTCTGTTCCTCTCCATCCTCCGGGCTCGTCATCTTGTTTTCTGTGTGAACAGAGAAGCAGCAGAAGAATACAGATAAAATTAAAACTCGTATCAGTCGTACATGTTGCTGTATCATCAAAAAGCTGCAACAGTACTTTGAACATTTAGAAAGAAGTGAAATGAAATTGTGACTTACTAGATTTTCTTTGTTTCCGTTTCCACAAAACAAAGACAGCAGCGAGAATAACCATCAAAGCAGCACAGCCGATAATTGAGCCAATAACAACGTGCTGATTAGAAGTGCTGGGAACCACGAAGAAATGATCTGAAATGTAAAACACAGAGCAACGTTGTCATATCAAGCATCTACCTAAATGATCACATCATTAACTTATAAATGATATTTACCTGGAACATAGAAGTGTGTCTCTCTGGTCTGCTTGATGTTCTTCTGTTGGACTCTACAGGTGAAGTTGTCGCTCTTCTCCACAGTCAATCTTCTGCTGACAGTATAGAGGTCATCAGGACCTCTGACTGTCTCTGTAGGTCCAGCAGAGAGGAGGTTTCCCTCACCGTCCAGCCAGAACACCTCAGGCTCTGGATACCAGCCTTTAGCCTCACACTGTAAAACCACCTCTCTGTTCTTATTGGAGACAAACTCTATGACGGCCGTGGAGACGACACCTGAAGATCAGACGAGGTTTTTAGAAGTGGTTTTACAGTTTGCCTGTTAACACTGTCACAGCCTTTAGCAGTCGCCAAAGATAGCATAATTTTAGCCAATGATGTTAGTTTTGGGGGTTTCTAAACCTAAGAACAACTTATGCTGGCCTTACAACGAAGGTCCTTTCAAAAGATTTCATTATATAAAATCCTGAAAGTTTTGCTTGAGTTATGGCACACCCTCACACATCTAGACAATGTGACAAAAATCAGAGTTTTTAAGATTGTGCAAGGACTGAGGATCTTATAGGGTCACTACTTCAAAGACTACCACTATATTCATTTGAAGATTATTTCAAGAAGAAAAATAAATGCAGCTTCTGGTCACAGCTGCACTCCATGTCTAATACCATGTAGCCAGTTGGTCCTGATGGTGCTAGATAGAGTGTGCCTGTTGGTTGTTGACACTGCTCACGTGATTGAACACCTTTGATTTTATTAGAAAGTCAAGACATGAAAAAGACTGTCAAAAAAAAAGTTTGTTGACCACCTTAGGCCAAAAGATCAAGATGAAAGGAGCATGTACAACTTTCACTGACTTCATACCAAAATCAAAAAAGTCTTTTCAAAGGTTTCGAGTGTATGGTCGACATTAGACCGCCTACCAACTTTTTAACTATGATGATGGCAATGTTGGTCTGTCAGTCAACCACTTTGATTGGACTAAAAATATCTAGATAAATATCGAATGAATCGCAATGAAATTTCATACAGATATTTATGATACCCGAAGATGACCTTCGGGATCCACCGACATTTGTTCTTGTGCCACTAGCAGGTAACGAACTTTATATTTTCTAACAGTAGAGTGCAGACATTCCCTGTAAGTGAGTCACCATCATCTTTACAAGTAAAAGTTAAAAATAACTTATAAGTTTTTATATAATAAAATAAAATAACATAAATTAAAATAAACCTGCTTACCGACAACAAGCTGAACTTTAGACTCCCCATAATCTGGAACCAAACATTTGTACACGCCCTCATCAGACAGTCTCACTTTGGAAAGTATCACTGAAATGTTTCCATTCTTCAGTTCATCAGTGAACAGTGATGTTCTTCCTTCGTACAAAGGATGTTTTTTACTCTTCAGTTCCACACCGTCACGCCACACAAAGACAAATCTGGGGTTCAGGTCAGGTCTCGCCCACTCCAGGGTCATCTCAAAAGCATTCATGGCAGGGTTCAGGTGGCACGGCAAAATGATGTCCTCACCAACTAGTGCAACCACTGGTTCAGACGGACCAATCACCGGCTTCTGACCTGAAAGGAAATAGATTTTTTTATGTTATTTCTCCAGCAAATGCAGAACACACTTGTTCAAATCAGACAGTGATGAGTTTAATTCACCTCTACATGAGAGCATCAGGGCGAGGAAGACCACAGTGAAGGCAACACACTGAGAGTTTGGCGACTGACTGACCCTCACATGAGACATCCTGGAGATCTGAAAGTAAAACAACAGAAGTTTAATGATTAAAACAGAACACACTTCATTCATATTACGCAACAAGTAGTTCTGAACAAAGTAATCTGATTACATGTTCACACTGTCCTCAGCAGTGAAAATATTACCAAATATTACTCCGCCATTTCCATGCTGACATAACTGCCAAAACCAATTGGCTAAAATAAAGTAATAAATCTGAAACATGATTTATTTATTTCAAATGTGAAATTAAGATGTTATGATATCATAGAAACCAGCAGATCATCCAACAAATCATTAAAATATAATGATTATATATTTTACCCAATCAGAGGGGGTTGCTTTTGAAACGTTTTATTAATGAAAATAAATCATGAAACACATGACATGACCTCCTGTTATGATTTATTAATCATCATTTTATTAATGATTTCATTATTTTATGAATTAAATTTCTTTAATTTTGTGTGCAGTATGTCAGTGACTGCAGAGAAAACGTTGTTTTTAAAGACTAAACGTCGACTAATATGAACTGAAGCAGAATATTTCATTAGATAAAAACATGTTGTGAATTTTGGAAATTATTACGTGCATCGTTTTCCAACACATTTTGACTTTTGGACTTTACAACACCGTGGAGTTACTGGAAATGTTTGGATCACATCCTCCATCAGCTGTGTGGTAAACAACTCGGTCCTAATAATGTCACTGCCGTATTAATATTAACAGTAAACACACCCTCTCATGTAATACTGCTGAATTAACTCACACTAAACTAAAAACTTGTTTTAACAGGTGAATACTTCATGACCCTTCCTGCTCATAGAGTATTTTGAAACATGATTCTGATCTGATGTAAACATTAGTGGCATGTTCCAACAGATATGACTGAGTGCAGTGTGAACTATGTAATCTGCAACCAGGGTTGCAGTACAAAGAGAGTACAGTCGTACTGTACTGTGACTCTACTGCCAGTCATGTACTGTAGTTGTAGTAGTACTGTTAAAGTACATGACTGGGTGAAAAACATGTAAATCAATGTTTATTACTAGAGGCCTCAAGGATACACACAATGCCAATAATGACGGTAAAGCACACCCTGCCATGTACTATGTTACTACTACTACTGTACTAATGTACTACATGTACAGCAGTCTGAAGTCGCGTGTGTTTGGTCAACACACCGTGGCGACAGTTAACCTAAAGTCTCGCGTACAACCTCAAACAATCAGGAAGTGACAAAAAACGAGCTAAAATTTAAAATACTGTCGCTGCAAACTTTTCTGCTCTTTATTTTACTCCATATGACTTCATCAGACCCTCCGCGATATGTGCAGCTGCAGATCAGGAGACAAAGAGGAGTGTTTTTTTTCTCTCTCTCTTTACAAACTGTACTGTTTTTATTACAATAATATTCATGAACATCATCAGTGTGGCAGCAGTCTGCTGCTCCTTCAGGTACAGTTCATGTTTTTAAGAATCTGAGCGTCTTTTTAACCTTTTAACACTTTTACAGTTTGATAAAAATCATGTGTGCAGGCCGAGCCCTGCGAGTGTTTGAGTTTAGTTTCACTTTTAAAGAAAAACACTGATAGATCGACTGAAACCGACGTAATTTAAAGTTACATTAAATAAATAACTACTGTTTTAATTAAAGTCGGCTCAGTCTGATGATTTTAATAACCGATGTGACTTTAACCGTTTGTGGTTTTCATAAAGGTGCGGTACGTCACTGCCCAGGTGTAAAAACCTGTGTGTGTGTGCGGCACAGAGGAGACCACACAAAGGTGACAAAGTCTAAACACTATATTTCATATTTAAGTATAAGACAAACACATGAAACACATAACACTGATTCAAACGTGTTCTTACCTGTTTGTGTTTGAACTCTCCTGACTGTCGCTGCAGCGAAGTGTCAAAGTCCGAAGAGAGAGAGCGATTAGAGGGTGGCTCCTTCCGGTCACCTTAAATAAACGGTGTTTCCAATGTTAAATGTAGGACTGTGCTGCAAACTGAAAAGTGTCATTTTCATAAAAATAAATAAATAAATAATTTACTTACTATAATTTAGTTTTTGTTAAAATCAGTTTTACTGTGATTTTATGTAACAACTTAGTTCTGTCTTTTATCTTTAATGACATCATTACCATTTGTCACAGAAAAGGAAGTATTTCTGACATAATAGTCAAAAAACAAAACATAAATACCAGAGAATAGTGTTGCTTTAACTTCCCTGTACCCCAAGCAGCAGATTTTAATCTATAGATTGTGGTGTTGCACAGGTTTATGGACAATATTTATTATATGCTACTGTCATTAAAAAAGACACACACACACACACCTGGAGAAAGACCTACCTGTGTGCACGGAGCCCAACAAAATGAACCATTCCCTGTTATTTGAGTTTATTTCCAGCAGGGGTGAGTGTTGGACTCATAAATGTTGAGCACATCTACAGTCTGAGAATTGTGAAGCAATCCTGCTTCATATCTTTTCTTGATCTCGTGACGCTTTCCATAGAGGTCGAGGAAACATGTTCAGGAGAGGACACAGGAGGTCATTTTACTGACTATTAGACTGCAGCCAAAGTATTTAGCATGCCTCTGTGTGCAGGATAGTCAATCTTCTGTTTTTATGGTCTAATTGTGATGATAAGAAGAAGAAGAAGATGAAGAAGAAAATTTGTGTCTTGGAAGCTTGATACAATAAAAGTACAACAATAAGACCTCTGCAAGACCTCTGTTTGCTGCGACAATGTCATTGCATCATCTGAAAAAAAAGAGAAGTTGAGGAATTATTTCATTAGAACTTATCTTAATACCAAATCATTACTGAAGGCTGTGTCACAACATCATGTGTAAGATGCTTCAGTTCAAAAGAGAAGTTCAGTTTATCTCTGCTGTACAGCTTTCACAGTGTCACTTCTGAAAAAAAACAAAACGTTTTTGCATATTGTCAGATCATCCTTGAAGGCCTTATTTTTTTATACTAAAGAATGAAGAGCCTCCTTGAGCTCACATTAATTTGAAAACATCATATGTTGGCTATAATGTCCAACAGCTGAGCAGATTATGCTGGTTCTTCACTCATCACAGAGCATCACAGTTTGCCTTTTTCAGGGATGCACATGTTTTGTCTCCCTTAATTTCCTCTTGAGTTTTACAGTTCATATATATTGTATGTGGCAGGTCTCCAATGCATTTTTCAGCATTTGAACCTGCCAACTTTGCCTCTACAGCATAGTATATAATTTAGGAGATTACAGAACGGTGTACCAGCTGGTGTTTTCCATCTAAAAAAATATGAATTAATAATCAGAAGAAGAACTATTAGAGTAGCCTCATATTTACTTCTTGAAAATTTGATTTGAAAAGTTGGAGGTGTTTTAAAGAAACACTTTTTCGTGATCCTTCACGTACTTTTGTGTTTCTTTGTAATACTTCTTGTGTTTTCTTTCAGACAGTAAAATTTCACCATGTGTCCAGTACTTATTCTTTTTTAGGTTGCCAGATAACGTGAGCACAGGTGTAGCAGCAATTTTTCATCCATCTAATAATCCACATTACCGCCTCTATTAAGCAGTCAATCGGCAATAAGCTTGACACGTAAAGAATCTTCCGAAGCAGGAACAAAGTTACAAGATTCACTCTTGAAGCTGAACCGTCGAAAAACTGTCTCGCTCCTTTGGCTGCTTAACTGTATCTGAGGGCCAGGTGGCTGTGACATCACCAACAACAATGATTAAAGGAGCATTTCAGCATTTTTAAAGCTAAACTATTAAACTACTCCTAACATTGTCAGTATGTCTCTTACAACAGGTTTTGGTTTTGGTCTGTACAGGTATGATGGTACAAACTTGCCGTAATGACAACAAGACCTCAGGCGTATGCCATTGTCGCACTCAACATTGTTTTTTTCGTACCATCATGACTTGTATATTTGTGGCTATTGATTAAGACAACAACTGTGTTTTTTTTTTTGTCTTTGCCCCAGACTATTTTGAGGAAGTAAAAACACTAGTTATCATTTTATCTCTGCAACATCACCATACCTTTTCTGCTGCATCAGCTTTGTGAAAAAAAACATTTCTCTTTATGCCAAATCATCACTGAAGGCTGTTTTTATCTTGTATTTTATAATGAACAACTAATAAGCTCATCAAGCAGCACTAACAAGTCACTACACGATGAAGTATACACTAAGACATAAACTAAGACATGAATAAAACAGTTGTACCTTTGTTCTCTGTGGGCAAATACAAATGAAGTGAGGTGCATTCAGAAGAGAAGTTGAGTACTTGTTGCATCAGGCTCTTTCTGAATTACTCTTTTGATGCTTCTGAGTCGTATATGAACAAACTGTTCTTCATAAAGTTAGGTTGTTCTAGCACTAACAGGTTCCAAATCTGTTTGCAGGATGGGAGCTGCATAGTGAACATTTAATTTCTAATGAGACTACGATCTTCTTAAACGGTGTCTAGTTTTCGAATAGTGAACTAGCATCTTGTATTTACAGTATACTTTGGTATAATAGTGTCTGTTTTGGGTATTTCTATCCTCAGCAGTATTGCAAATGTTGTACCGGAGCGTTGTTGTCTGGTCTACATTCCAACCCTCACCTCTGGTCATGAACTTTGGGAACTCCCCAAAACAATAAGATCACACAAAAGCAGGGTGTCTGGGCTCAGCCTTAGATATATGGTGAGGAACTGGCAGACCCAGCGGTTGCTGGAGGGACTATATAGCCCATGTGGCCTGGGATCCCCCAGGAGAAGCTGGAATGTGTTGCTGGGTAGAGGAACGTCTGGAACGCCATGCTAAACCTGCTGCCACCGCGACCTGACCCCCAATAAGCATGAGGAAATGGATGGATGGATGGATGGACGGATGGATGGATAATCGATGGATAGTCTTTCTAAACTCAACCACACATGGACGCCCACCAGTGATCCCGGTTCTGCTCGAGGTTTCTCAAAGTTTTTCTTTGCCACTGCCGTCAAGGGCTTGCTCATGATGGGAATTGTTGGAAAGTCTCATGAGATAACTTTTGTTATGATTTGGTGCTATATCAATTAAATTTTGGATATATATGGCTTTATATGTAGTTTCTAATTACAGCCTAATTAACGTATGTGGTGTCTAATTAGGGTGTGACTGGGATTGTTGAGTGTGTAATGTCTTTTTTTGAACACATCTGACTTCCAGTATAACTCTGGGCTCTGTAGATCTAGTCCAATTTGATATAAAGTAAGGCTTGTCACCATAAAATACCATTAAATAATGATGCAACCCATTTTTTTTCACTCATAAACAAGTTGCATGAGCTCAGGTCAGTGAGATCTTGAAGTTCAAATGTTGTAATGTTCAAACTTAACATGAAACAACAGAGAGTAAAATATGACAGGGTTAGGGTCAAGGCTAACCCTAAGCCCATGACTATGTACATCTGATTTCTTAATCATGTTTCTGAGAATAGGAACTGAGTTTCCTGTTTTGATGAAGATGATGAGATAAGTAGCTGTATGTATGATCTGGCGTTTCTCTTGTTCAATGTCTCTGCACAGGACGACTGAAGCGACAGACAGTGAGAAGAAGAAGAAGTCATTCTGCGGCAGGTTCTGATGATTTCCTTTACCGGACTCACAGTGCGTACAGGTTGTCTGTTCTCTACAGAATTATCATTAACATGTCTGTCTCTCTGTATTAAAGGTAATCCCACTCTCCACCATGAAGATGCTGACTGTTTCCGCATTTCTTTGTGCCATGATAGCTCTGACCAGAGCTACTGGTGAGTATTATATATAAGAAATGCTGCAGATGAATGTATTGCACGATGACAATCGGGTTATTAACTCCAGTGTCTTTGTACTTTGTACTTTGTAGCTCTTGGGTCACCGACCGAAACAGGTCAGTGAACTTTTTTTTCCTTGATAAAGGCTGATTTATGTGAAATGCTTAATTCTGGTATTTAATTTTATGTTATGCGCTTCTATATTATGTTTGGGTATGTTATATTCTGTTGTATTGTGGTATTTTATTTATTTTACGTTGCATTGTGTTTTTTTTGTTTTTGTTGTTGTTATGTTCAATTCAATTTTTTTTATATAGCACTAGTTATTTACATTTGCATTGACATTTAGTCATTCAGCTGATGCTTTTGTACAAAGCGACTTACAAAAAAGGGAAACAATCAAGGTACAGTGCAACTAGGACATGTTAGTGCATCAGTAAGTACAGTGACCGTTGTAGAGGGGGATAGATTATCATGTCCACTTGTTGGTAGTGTTGTAGAGGAGGTCCTCTCTGAAGAGCTGGAGGTCTTCAGGAGGTTTGTGAAGGTAGAGAGGGACGCCCCTGATCTGGTAGGAACTGGTAGGACGTTCCACCAACGGGGAACAACAGACGACAAAAGTTTGGATTGGACATGTGCCCTTTTGGGTTGACTGAAGACCAGATGTGCCGCCGCATTCTGAATTATCTGAAAGGGGTTCACTGTGCAGGCTGGGAGGCCCGTCAGGAGGGCGTTACAGTAATCTAGTCTTGAGATGACCACAGCTTGTATCAGGAGTTTGGTAGCATGTTGAGTTAGGTAAGGCCTGATTTTTTCTGATGTTGTGAAGAGCAAAGCGGCATGACCGGGCAACTGAGGCAACGTGACCAGAGAAGGTTAGTTATTCATCAATCATGACCCCTGAGTTTCTCGCTACCCTGGTGGGGGCGAGACATAGTGAGTCAATTTTGATGTTGATGAAGTTATGAAGTTATCTCATGACACTTTCCATATAGTGCAGGTCTAGACCGTACTCTTTATAATTTTATTCACAGACACCCAACAATTCCAACCACGAGAAAGCACTTGGTAATGGTTGATAAAGAAAAACTTGAGAGAGAGAGAGACGGACGTCTGCGGCAACAAGCAGATGTTGTGTTGTGTTATTTTAAATTATGTTGTCACACCATGGTATATGTATATACCATAGTCTGTTTAACCCTCATAATGTCTTGGGGTCATTTTTGACCCCATTATGTCATAAATATGGCATTTTTTTCATCTAATTTCACCAAAATAACATGGATGTTCCATGGTATGGTAGCTCCACATAGGTCAATTATGACCACCTTCACTGAATTTTGGGTATTTGATTGAGGTTTAGAACACTTGTGTTCTTCCCCACCGCAAATGAACCAAGAAGGGTCATTGGGTTACATTGTGCTAACACACACACACACACAGCACATATAACGCACACATACACGCATATAACACACACACACACACAGACAACTTCAAAGCTACAGGTGCGTAAACGTGGTTTTATCTTTGATGTATACATGGGTCTTAAAGCTCAAAACCTCTTAGGTCACATCTCAGAGAACTAGTGACCTCTGCCAGTGTGGATGTTCAGCCTCTACCTTTGCAGCAAACTCCTGTCATCCAGGTGCGCCTCCTAACCGATCACCCAAAAGGAAAAGGTGCCAATTCTGCCCTCACATGACTAATACCAAAACATACACCAAATGCCACAAATGCATATTCAGTATTTGCAAAACACACACCATTACAATCACATACTGCCATTCATTCAAGTGAAGTTATATTCACACAAACAGAAACACACACACATGCACACAAACAACCTGGGATTGTTTTTTTGTGTTTTTGAATCAAAATGATATGGATTTATTGTGAAATGTTAAAGTTTTGTTGTGAATTTGAAACTTCTCTAGTTTTTGGGATATAAATCTCTTCAATGTCAAAATGTTTTTTTACTCTCTGTTATTTGTGAATAAAATTGCATCAGTCTATTCTGAACTGGGGATGTTGTGGATAATATTTGACATCCATAATAATTCATAATTTAGTTTACAGTATTGCATTCCAAAATGAGCGGTTTATTGACCATGAATTCCAAAAAGAAGGATGAAACTTAATGAGTTAATGAGTTGGTATTGAGTTGACTAAAAGGTGAAACAATGTATTGGGTCATAATTCATATTTTATGCTTCACAAGCAGTCAAATCAGATGGGGCCAATTTTGACCCCCAGAGCACAACAGTTGGCATTACGTGTCACCATTAAAAAAATGTTTATGCTGTCAAAACAGTTTCCTGACTAAACTTTGACATACACCAGACTGTGGTAATGAATCAACATTTGTTCCTAATATATTAATTATAGTCAAAATTATTCAGAATCTTAGATTTTTTAAGAAGAAAAAAATGCGATATAATTTCATATAAATGAGCTTTACTGACCCTAACGTATAGAAATACGGGTCAATCTTGGTATAAATGAGTTGGTATTGAGTTGACTAACAAGGTGAAACAGTATTGGATCATCAAACCAGACTGGGGTCAAAGTTCACGATGAAGGAACACTACTGCATAGTCGACGGGAAGGTATTATGAGGGTTAATGTTTAAAGTTTGTTCTTTTGTTTAACTCCGCATAACCCACCAAACTTTCTCAGCAAAGAGTCACCCGGTCATGAAGTCCGCATTTTGTTCTGGTTGCTGGACTGAGGTCAATGGGAGATGCTTCCAATTCGTTCCAAGACCCATGACTTGGGCCAAAGCTGAGGTAATGAGTTTGACTTTGATTCAGTGCATAAAACTTTTACAGTATGTCTATTTCCTATAAATGGATGTTTGGTTAATTGGCTGCTAATTTGGTGTCTTTTTTACTTTGTGCCTTCCTGTCTGTTGATCTCCACTGTAGAAAAACTGTCAGTCTATGGGTGGAAACCTCGCATCCATTCACACCTTAGTGGAGTACGATGAGATTCGGAAGCTGATTAACAGCGCCACTTATAAACAAGAACACACATGGGTCGGAGGCTCTGATGCACAAGAGGTATTTTATTCATCATTGCACAAGTTGCAAATGCTACACATATTTATTGTATGTTATTTTATACAATACTAAACTATGCTCATACTATATTTTATATTCCATACCATATTATAGCATTATTATTTATACATTTATACATCATATACCATATCATATTTCTACTGAATATGTATATTCATACAGAGAACACTTCCCTTAATACTTAATACAATAATTTGAGACAGTACTGTAGTATTAATTTAAGAATCATACTGGTTGTGGGTACTACATGCATATAGCTTTTCCCTGCAATTTTGACTTGAATTAGTCTTGTATTATTATTATTATTAGTAGTAGTAGTAGTATTGTTGTTGTTGTTGTTGTTGTTGTTGTTAGACCACCTGAAATTCCCCTTTGGTATTAGTAAAGACTACTTAAATATACTCCACTCCTCTTAAACTTAATTTTTCTTTTAGGAGAATCTGTGGTTGTGGAGCGATGGTACACGATTCGGCTATGTGAACTGGTGTGCTGTAGAATCCAACAAAGAAAAAGGCGATCAGCATTGCTTACAGATCCATCATGGAGGTAAGAAATCATAATGCTTCACCTAGGACTGAATTATTAATGTTAATTTTATTGTTAAAATTTGATGAATGAATGATGAATACCAGACAAAGAACTCATATATCTCTGGATCAGATAATCTTGTTTCTATCACATCAGTAGTTCATTATCAATGCAGTGTTGCATCATTTAAATAATTAAGTGATATTAAAGCAATATCACATGAGAGGGAGTGCTGTTGGTCATTACCTTATTTTTTTGTACTTAAAGCTAAAGAGTGCTGGGATGACTGTAACCAAGAAAGACCGTCCATCTGTGCCAAGAAATGATGATTCCTGTGCTGCCACAGAGACTTGAAAGCATCTTTCTTTTTCTTTTGAGTTTCTTCATCTCATTTCAAATCTTTCTTGCTGTAATGCTGCTTAAGGAATGAAGCGACAAAAGAAATAAACAGGAGCTGGCTGTCTCTTTGGCCTTGTGCTTTTAGATAAGAGCAGACTAAATGTGTTATGAGAAGAATGCCTTCTGCAAAGTGAACTGATATTTCTTCATGCAATAATAATAAAGGCTCAAGCATTAAACAAACTGGTCTGTCAGAAATATATCGTGTGTGTGTGTGTGTGTGTTCAGGAAAGGACACAGGAGGTCATTTTACTGACTATTAGACTGCAGCCAAAGTATTTAGCATGTCTCTGTGTGCAGGATAGTCAATCTTTTGTTTTTATGGTCGAATCGTGATAAGAAGAAGAAGAAGATGAAGAAGAAAATTTGTGTCTTGGAAGCGTGATACAATATAAGTACAACAATAAGACCTCAGTAATATGTCATTGTTGCAGCAAACATTTTTTTCTTTTTACCTACAGATAAACTTCTGACAATCAGTTAAGCAACAATGTTTTTCAACATTTTGCAGAAGTCGAAGCTTCTGAAAAAAAAGAGAAGTTGAGGAATTATTTCATCAGAACTTATCTTAATACCAAATCATTACTGAAGGCTGTGTCACAACATCATGTGTAAGATGCTTCAATTCAAAAGAGAAGTTCAGTTTATCTCTGCTGTACAGCTTTCACAGTGTCACTTCTGAAAAAAAAAAACGTTTTTGCATATTGTCAGATCATCCTTGAAGGCCTTATTTTTTATACTAAAGAATGAAGAGCCTCCTTGAGCTCACATTAATTTGAAAACATCATATGTTGGCTATAATGTCCAACAGCTGAGCAGATTATGCTGGTTCTTCACTCATCACAGAGCATCACAGTTTGCCTTTTTCAGGGATGCACATGTTTTGTCTCTCTTAATTTCCTCTTGAGTTTTACAGTTCATATATATTGTATATGGCAGGTCTCCAATGCATTTTTCAGCATTTGAACCTGCCAACTTTGCCTCTACAGCATAGTATATAATTTAGGAGATTACAGAACGGTGTACCAGCTGGTGTTTTCCATCTAAAAAAATATGAACTAATAATCAGGAGAAGAACTATTAGAGTAGCCTCATATTTATTTCTTGAAAATTTGATACCACAGAGGTCACAGTTGGAGGTGTTTTAAAGAAACACTTTTTTGTGATCCTTCACATACTTTTGTGTTTCTTTGTAATACTTCTTGTGTTTTCTTTCAGACAGTAAAATTTCACCATGTGTCCAGTACTTATTCTTTTTTAGGTTGCCAGATAACGTGAGCACAGGTGTAGCAGCAATTTTTCATCCACCTAATAATCCACATTACCGCCTCTATTAAGCAGTCAATCGGCAATAAGCTTGACACGTAAAGAATCTTCCGAAGCAGGAACAAAGTTACAAGATTCACTCTTGAAGCTGAACCGTCGAAAAACTGTCTCGCTCCTTTGGCTGCTTAACTGTATCTGAGGGCCAGGTGGCTGTGACATCACCAACAACAATGATTAAAGGAGCATTTCAGCATTTTTAAAGCTAAACTATTAAACTACTAACATTGTCAGTATGGCTCTTACAACAGGTTTTGGTTTTGGTCTGTACAGGTATGATGGTACAAACTTGCCGTAATGACAACAAGACCTCAGGCGTATCCCATTGTCGCACTCAACATTGTTTTTTTTCTTACCATCATGACTTGTATATTTGTGGCTATTGATTAAGACAACAACTGTGTTTTTTTTTGTTTTCGCCCTAGGATATTTTGAGGACGTAAAATGAATGAATGAATGAATGAAGCCTTTATTGTCATAAGTCACAAGTACCCGCTAAATTGACCATCAACCCGTCCGTACATATACAACATAACGTACAATATGACAAGGGGGTAGATAGGACAGGAAGACAGGGATGAAAGAAAATACAGAATAACATGAGGAGAGGGAGGAGAGAAAAAAAAGCATCCCCCAGACTCTGCTCCTGTGGGGAGCACAGTGTGTGGGCAGAAAAAAAAACACCTCAGCAACATAAGCACACATAAGTACACTTTACAACATGAAACTCAGGACTTGCAACAGGATAGGGGGTGAGGGTGGGGTGGAGGTGGCCCAGCGCAGACAAGCAGCCATCTGGTCCTGCAGCCATCTGCAGCGCTGGTCACGGCCCGCCTGTCTCGCTGGGGGTAAAAGCGGCAAAGGCGTGGGGATGGGGGATAGGGGGTCATTGCATATCTGTATATCTGTAGGAGTTCGTGTGTGTGTAGGCCTGGAGAGTCGTCTCGCCTGGCATCACAATCTAGGAGCCTCAGTCCGCAGGATGTCATAGCGATAACACAGCAAGCTGCCATGGAGACGACCCTGATCGGGACCCAGACAGAGTCAGCAATCAATAGGTGTCCCTGAGGGAAGTGGGAGAAGGAATGCAAGAGCGTCTCACTGCAGCGTTCTCCTGGGAAACTTGTTCCAGCAGCAGCCTTGGCCGAGGCCAGTGCCGGTTTAGGGGGGCCTGAAAGCAGATAAGATTGGGGGTTGTTTGGTCTTTAGGGCGAGTAGCCGCATTCCAATTTACTCGACAACTCGTTTTGTCCATTCTGATCTCCGAATCGATCCATTTGCCTTTGCAGAGCCGAAAGCTTCTCCATGATGTTATCCATGTTGCGGTTCATAGCCACAGTCTGAGTGCCGACAGCTCTGCCTACCGCCTCAATCATGTCGGCAACTTTATGGGGCTTTGGACAGCTGTCACCGTTTTCTGATTTCCTCGATAAACCAGGGCAATGCCTAATCCAATCAGCAAAAGACCTGTTATCATGGTTCCGAATAGGTAGATGTCTTCAATGTCCTCCACGGAAAGAACCGCCAGGCACACGACCCGCCACCTCTCCCACACATCCATCGTGTAGCCAGCTGCGAACGTTCCGGAAGGGTAGGCTGGTTCCCCTGAACCCAGGCTTCTCGTCGAAAAGATGGTGTCAATTGCGCTGAGAGACCAGTTGATCAAATCCATGATTTTTAGTTTAGGAGAGCAGTGCGGAGAGAGAGTCTCTCAAAAGTATAGACAGTAGACTAGACGAGACGAAAGGAACAAAGCAGGGAAGATAAGGGAGAGGAGAGGGAGAAAAATGCGACCGCCTTCATTGAGAGCCAAGAGCGACCACCAGTTATCATTTTATCTCTGCAACATCACTGTTGCGGCGAGTCAGAGCTAACTCCAAGCGTCCTCAGGTGCAAGGAAAAGATTTGCCTGGCATACCTTTTCTGCTGCATCAGCTTTGTGGGAAGAACATTTCTCTTTATGCCAAATCATCACTGAAAGCTGTTTTTATCTTGTATTTTATAATGAACAACTAATAAGCTCATCAAGCAGCACTAACAAGTCACTACACGATGAAGTATACACTAAGACATAAACTAAGACATGAATAAAACAGTTGTACCTTTGTTCTATGTGGGCAAATACAAATGAAGTGAGGTGCATTTAAAAGAGAAGTTGAGTACTTGTTGCATCAGGCTCGGGATCCCCCAGGAGAAGCTGGAATGTGTTGCTGGGTAGAGGAACGTCTGGAACGCCATGCTAAACCTGCTGCCACTGTGACCTGACCCCCAATAAGCATGAGGAAATGGATGGATGGATGGATAGATGGATGGATGGATGGATAATTGATGGGTACTCTTTCTAAACTCAACCACACATGGCCGCCCACCAATAATCCGGGTTCTGCTCGAGGTTTCTCGAAGTTTTTCTTTGCCACTGCCGTCAAGGGCTTGCTCATGGTGGGAATTGTTGGGTCTGTGTAATCTACACCTGCTCTATATGGAAAGTGTCATGAGATAACTTTTGTTATGATTTGGTCCTATTTCAATTAAATTTTGGGTATAATATGGCTTTATATGTAGTTTCTAATTACAGCATAATCAAGGTATGTGGTGTCTAATTAGGGTGTGACTGGGATTGTTGAGTGTGTAATGTCTTTCTTTGTACACATCTGACTTCCAGTATAACTCTGGGCTCTGCCACATGCAGAAATAATTGGATGATACTGCGATAGTTTCTTGTATTAAGGATGGATGGGTTATCTATCTAGTCCAATTTGACACAAAGTAAGGCTTGTCACCATAAAATGCCATTAAATAATGATGCAACCCATTTTTTCACTCATAAACAAGTTGCATGAGCTCAGGCCAGTGAGATCTAAAGAGCAAATTGAAGTTCAAATGTTGTAATGTTCAAACTTAACATGAAACAACAGAGGGTAAAATATGACAGGTTTAGGGTCAAGGCTAACCCTAAGCCTGCCATATCATACCCTCTGTTATTTCATGTTAAGTGCATTTAATTTAACACTTTTAAAAGTTTTATCATATAATTTTCATGTAAGTAGACTCAGAATAAAGAAGAATGTGACCACTATGTTCATGTTTCTGAGAATAGGAACTGAGTTCCCTGTTTTGATGAAGATGATGAAATAAGTAGCTGTATATATGATCTGGCGTTTCTCTTGTTCAGTGTCTCTGCACAGGACGACTGAAGCGACAGACAGTGAGAAGGAGAAGAAGTCATTCTGCGGCAGGTTCTGATTTCCTTTATCGGACTCACAGTGCGTACAGGTTGTCTGTTCTCTACAGAATTATCAGTAACATGTCTGTCTCTCTGTATTAAAGGTAATCCCACTCTCCACCATGAAGATGCTGACTGTTTCCGCATTTCTTTGTGCCATGATAGCTCTGACCAGAGCTGCAGGTGAGTATTATATATAAGAAATGCTGCAGATGAATGTATTGCACGATGACAATCGGGTTATTAACTCCAGTGTCTTTGTACTTTGTACTTTGTAGCTTTTGGGCCACCGATCGAAACAGGTCAGTGAACTTTTTTTTTTCCTTGATAAAAGCTGATTTATGTGAAATGCTTAATTCTGGTATTTAATTTTATGTTATGCGCTGCTATATTATGTTTGGGTATGTTATATTCTGTTGTATTGTGGTATTTTATTTATATTACGTTATATTATATTACGTTATATTACGAAACAATCAAGGTACAGTGCAACTAGGACATGTTAGTGCATCAGTAAGTACAGTGACCGTTGTAGAGGGGGATAGATTATCATGTCCAGTTGTTGGTAGTGTTGTAGAGGAGGTCCTCTCTGAAGAGCTGGAGGTCTTCAGGAGGTTTGTGAAGGTAGAGAGGGACGCCCCTGATCTGGTAGGAACTGGTAGGACGTTCCACCAACGGGGAACAACAGACGACAAAAGTTTGGATTGGACATGTGCCCTTTTGGGTTGACTGAAGACCAGATGTGCCGCCGCATTCTGAATTATCTGAAAGGGGTTCACTGTGCAGGCTGGGAGGCCCGTCAGGAGGGCGTTACAGTAATCTAGTCTTGAGATGACCGCAGCCTGTATCAGGAGTTGGGTAGCATGTTGATTTAGGTAAGGCCTGATTTTTTCTGATGTTGTGAAGTGCAAAGCGGCATGACCGGGCAACTGAGGCAACGTGACCAGAGAAGGTTAGTTATTCATCAATCATGACCCCTGAGTTTCTCGCTATCCTGGTGGGGGCGAGACATAGGGAGTCAATTTTGATGTTGATGAAGTTATGAAGTTATCTCATGACACTTTCCGTATAGTGCAGGTCTAGACCGTACTCTTTATAATTTTATTTACAGACACCCAACAATTCCCACAACGAGAAAGCACTTGGTAATGGTTGATAAAGAAAAACTTGAGAGAGAGACGGACGTCTGCGGCAACAAGCAGATGTTGCGTTGTGTTATTTTAAATTATGTTGTCACGTAATACCATAGCCTTATGTATTTTATATTTAAAGTTTGTTCTTTTGTTTAACTCCGCATAACCCACCAAACTTTCTCAGCAAAGAGTCACCTGGTCAAGAGGTCCGCATCTTGTTCTGGTCGCTGGTCTGAGTTCAATGGGAGATGCTTCTACTTCGTTCCAAGAGCCATGACTTGGGCCAAAGCTGAGGTAATGAGTTTGACTTTGATTCAGTGCATAAAACTTTTACAGTATGTCTATTTCCTATAAATGGATGTTTGGTTAATTGGCTGCTAATTTGGTGTCTTCTTTTTTACTTTGTGCCTTCCTGTCTGTTGATCTCCACTGTAGAAAAACTGTCAATCTATCGGTGGAAACCTCGCATCCATTCACAACATCCTGGAGTACCATGAGATTCAGAGGCTGATTAAGAGCGCCACTTATGAACAAAAAGAAGCATGGGTCGGAGGCTCTGATGCACAAGAGGTATTTTATTCATCATTGCACAAGTTGCAAATGCTCCACATATTTATTGTATGTTAATTCATACTAATACTAAACTAAGCTCATACTATACTTTATATTCCATACCATATTATAGCATTATTATTTATACATTTATACATCATATACCATATCATATTTTTATTGAATGTGTATATTCATACATACAGTACTGTAGTATTAATACTGGTTGTGGGTACTACATGCATGTAGTTTTTCCTTGCAATTTTTACTGGAATTGGTCTTATTATTATTATTGTTGTTGTTGTTGTTGTTAGACCACCTGAAATTCCCCTTTGGCATTAGTAAAGTCTACTTAAATATACTCCACTCCTCTTAAACTTCAATTTTCTTTTAGGAGAATCTGTGGTTGTGGAGTGATGGTACACGATTCAGCTACGTGAACTGGTGTCCTGGAGAACCCAATAACCACGGCAATCAGGATTGCTTACAGATCAATTATGGAGGTAAGAAATCATAATGCTTCACCTAGGACTGAATTATTAATGTTAATTATTAATGTTAAAATTTGATGAATAAACTAGAAAATTTCTAAAGAAATGTTGAGTGTGCCTGACTCTGGCCCCGTCGCCCCCATACATTACATAGCTGTCAGTGTGTGTGTGCGTGCTTGTGTCTGTTAATGAGAGTTTTTTATTTTGAAGGGACTCTTATTTTGAAAGCCTTTTGTCGTGTGTGTGTGTGTGTGTGTGTGTGTGTGTGTGTGTGTGTGTCTGTCTGTCTATGTTTGTGTCTGTGAGAGAGAAGCATAAAATGGCCGACATTCAAACTGTATTATTGACAGTCATTGTTATTACACAGAGAGTTCAATAAAGTTAATCACAGTCAGGCTTGGGAGGGGCAGGCTTTGGTAGCCAAGCAACCAGGGCCAGGTGGAGCCCACCAATCAGAGCAGAGCAGTCAACTGCAGCTGCTCCTGTGACATTTGACACCGCTGAGAGAGAGAGAGAAACAGCTGAAAGTACCCCTCGAACAAGAAGGATTTCTGGACAAACCATAGTTCCTATCATTGAACCGGCTTCACTGTGAGCATCTTGAGCTCTTCCTGAACGTCTACATAAGTATTTTGTGTGACTAAAGTGAAGAAATGTGACCTTTGGAGCGATTCAAAGAAACATTACTTCTGCTTTCCTCCAGAAATTTTCCCGCCTTTTTAACATGGCGGTCTATGAGGCCGTGGATGGGTGTTACTGGTGCATCTTTGCGTCCCACGCCAAAACCATAAGTGTGACAGCTTCAGCAGTGTTATCACTGCGACCACCATAAATTTTCCTACGTTTCTATGTATAAATTATTTCTGTAGAGTGAAATTTGTGGCCTAGGGAGCAGTTTACAAATGTATTTTTCGACAAATTTTTCTCTCCCTCTCCACTCTAGCTATGATATCACGCACTCTAGCTCTCGGACATTCTACCAATACACACCCATTCATTTTTTTGGCGTGGTTTTTTGCGATTTTTCAGTAAACCGTTGGGCGAAACACTTAGAAAAGTCATAGCCCCCGTCGCCCGGCTGAGCCGCATGTTTTGATACCTTTTTTGTGTATGTGCAACCAAAACTGTGGGAGGAGTAGCATGCCGAAATTCCTGGGATATGTAAGAATAAGTATGGGGAATAGTATATAGTGTGCTTTTGCAGGCACACTCAATAAGCCCGAGGAATAGTATATAGTGCGCCTTGCAGGCACACTCAATGATGAATACCAGACAAAGAATATATATATCATATATATATATATCTCTGGATCAGATAATCTTGTTTCTATCACATCAGTAGTTCATTATCAATACAGTATTGCATCATTTACATGATTAACTGATATTAAAGCAATATCACATGAGAGAGAGAGCTGTTGTTCATCACCTTATTTTTTTGTACTTGAAGCTGGAAAGTGCTGGGATGACCTCGCCTGTCACCGTGAAAGACCGTCCATCTGTGCCAAGAAAATCTGATGATTCCTGTGCTGCCACAGAGACTTGAAAGCATCTTTCTTTTTCTTTTCAGTTTCTTCATCTCATTTCACATCTTTATTGCAGTAATGCTGCTCAGGGAACGAAGCGGCAAGTGACATAAACAGGAGCTGGACTGTCTCTTTGGCCTTGTGCTTTAAATAAGAGCAGACTGAACGTGTTATGAGAAGAATGCCTTCTGCAAAGTGAACTGATATTTCTTCATGCAATAATAATAAAGGCTCAAGCATTGAACAAACTGGTCTGTCAGAAATATATCGTGTGTGTGTGTGTGTGTTTATTATGGCCACGTAATGAATTGTTCAAATGTCATATTTCTTAAAGTGAGTTTGGTGTAGCGCAGTGAGCTGGGTTTTAATTCGAACTGCAGACAAATGTTCAACTTTGTGGTGCAAAGTTTGTTACATTCTAAGAGAGATGACAACCATTAATGCAACGTTAACGTAATGCTCATTAGAACACCTGTAAAGCAAAGTGATGCATGTAGTTTCTACATTTCTACACTAAATAACGTGGGATGTGCTACTCACCTTTCAGGTCAAAATAATAATAACACATTCAAAACAAAGTGCTTCACAAGGCAATAAAAACAAGATAAATGATAGAAAGTAAAAATAAACCAAAAAAATAAACTTTTAAAACAGACCAATAATAAATATAATAGTAAAATAATGTAAAAAATGTGATAAAACCTTTAATAATAATAATACATTTTATTTAAAAGTGCTTTTCTAGATACTCAAAGACACTGTACATAAAAAGAACATCAAATCAGCAAAACAATATAAAATAGTACACTAATAACACAGACTAAGCTAAACATTAAAAGCAATTTTAAACTGCTTTAACTTTACATACATTACATTAACATATGTACATAAATGTTGTTGTTTTTTTTTTTTTTTGTTGTTTGTTTTTTAATTCTGGGGTAGGGCTCTCATGTAGACCTCCCAAATGTCTACGTCATGGTTCTGTCATTGGTTACAACTGTAGGCAGGAAGCTAGTTAGCAAGGCATGCTAACGATGCAGCTTCAGTGAAAGCCAAGTGGCAACCTCTGATGCTGGGAAATGAAGCCAATGTGGAAGTGCTAAAAACTGTAATTACTCAAGTGGCCGCTTGAGACAGGCTGCAGAAGTGAGTCAGTCTCCATAAGCTGCCGTATTAAAATGCCTAGTTTCAGAAACAAACATGTTTACAGCCTGGTTACACGTTTTGGTCTCTACGGGGTCTGTTACAGGGCAAGTTGTGAAGGTATCACTGGAATGGAGAGGAGTAAAGATTGAGGAACATCACAAAGGGAGCAGAGAAAACCTTGAGGTGGCTTTGGATTAGAAGAGGTCCAAAGTTTAATTAGTGATCAACCACAACAAGGTCGCCTGGATGAGGGAGCCTGAGGAGGTCAGGCACTGCCGTCAAGGGCTTGCTCATGGTGGGAATTGTTGGGTCTGTGTAATCTACACCCGCTGTATATGAAAAGTGTCATGAGATAACTTTTGTTATGATTTGGTGCTATTTTAATTAAATTTTGGATATAATATGGCGTTATATGTAGTTTCTAATTACAGCATAATCAAGGTATGTGGTGTCTAATTACGGTGTGACTGGGATTGTTGACTGTGTAATGTCTTTTTTTGAACACATCTGACTTCCAGTATAACTCTGGGCTCTGCCACATGCAGAAATAATTGGATGATACTGCGATAGTTCCTTGTATTAAGGATGGATGCAGATCTATCTATCTATCTATCTAGTCCAATTTGATATAAAGTAAGGCTTGTCACCATAAAATACCATTAAATAATGATGCAACCCATTTTTTCACTCATAAACAAGTTGCATGAGCTCAGGTCAGTGAGACCTAAAGAGCAAATTGAAGTTCAAATGTTGTAATGTTCAAACTTAACATGAAACAACAGACGGTAAAATATGACAGGTTTAGGGTCAAGGCTAACCCTGCCATATCATACCCTCTGTTGTTTCATGTTAAGTGCATTTAATTTAACACTTTTAAAAGTTTTATCATATAATTTTCATGTAAGTAGACTCAAAATAAAGCAGAATAAATGTGTAGTAAAGAGAGATGCAGGATCACAAAAACATCACGCTGGCCAGGAGGTGTGCAGAAAAACAGGTTTACTTTTATTCTCTCATCAAGCAAAGGTAGTCGTTTAACAAAGCAAAATGGGGTGCTGCTCTTCCCATAGCATACAAACAAAACTGACCAAACTAAAAACCATTCTCAACATATATATACACTGATAAGCCTTTTCTCCACTTCAAACCAGCCTATCAGAGTAGATCTGTGAAAGGGAGGACGGACACGACAAGGTTATTATCGTTAACCAAAACCAACGAAATAACGAAAACTAAAATTGAAAAAACAATTCTGTTAACTGAAATAAATAAAAACGAAAATTAAAAGAAAAAAACGATAACTAACTGAAACTGTATTCCGTGTTTAGAAAACGAACTGAAATTATAGATATAATTCCCTTCGTTTTCGTCTCTGTCAATTTAATTATAAGCCTCAATTGGTTGGATTCATATGATCGATTTATTCCGCTCTGGCAGTTTTACGCCAGCTGACAGCAGCAGCACCTAACTGCATCTCACGGTCCATGACGTCACCTGGCAGCATTATGGCGGTTGCAGCAAAAGCTGGGAGAAAGCAGCAAAGTCCTGTATGGGACTTTTTTGAATATGACGACGAGAAAGATAAAAGCAAATGTCTTGTAGTGGAAACAGACTGTGACAAAATATGTGGCTTGCTTCTCAAGGGGAAAAACCCCACGAATCTCAAAGTCCATTTAAGAAGCTCGCACAAGGCGGTTAATGTCGAGTACCAAAACAAGCTAGCCTCTGTGAGTCCGTCGCCGCCGCCCCCCGAAAGAGAAGCAACATCTCGCCCAGGTAGCACGGGGTAGGAGACAACTATAATGGACTGCTTTCACCGACGACCAAATAGCTGCTGGTTAGTACATACGCAGGAACACCACAAGCGGGAAGATGCATTGGTTAACATTGCAATTCTGGAGATCAAGAGAGGCTGTCTATCCAAAACTTGCCCCCGTGGCACTGGATCTCGTTAGTGCCCCTTCCTCACAAGCCTTTGTGGAGCACATCTTATCTATGTGTGGACTGTTGTCATCTGGCTTGAGAAACAGAACAACTACATCTCTGGAGCAGCGTGTTTTCCTCAAGATCAACAAGAAATTGTTGCTTGACTGAAGTACACCCATCTCTCTCTCACACATACACACACACACACACCGACACTGCTGGAGGGGTCTGTTCAGGGTCACATGTGGGGATCATCTGTCTGGTTTTGACATGTTTCAACTGTTTTAGTTTCTCTGAATTCATTATGGAATAAGCTGCAGTCATTTCCTCGTGCTGTGCTGTTTCAGCCACTTCCATGATTCAGATCTTTCACATCTTGTTGTTTGGCCGTTCAGTGAACATCTTTGTTGGTTATTTTTGAAAACAAAATGTGTGGTTACAAACTGTGTCTCACACTGACACACACACTTTCCTTTTGTAATTTATTGCACTTTGTATGTATTCATTAAAGGAATAGTTCACCCAAAAATAAAAAGTCAATCATTATTAACTCACCCTCATTTTTTAAACGTATCTTTTGTTGAATTTTATTATACAATACTCACTCTGACCTTTTTGAATCCTGCACCTGACAAATAACCAAAAGTATGAAAAAACTAATACTGAAACTAATAAAAACTAAACTAAAACTAAGCATTTTTGAAAATATAAAAACTAATAAAAACTAGCAGACCCACACTAAAAACCAATTAAAACTAACTGAATTGGAGGGAAAAAAGTCAAAACGAAATAAAACTAAACTAAAATGAAAAATCCAAAACTATTGGGACACGATTAACAATATAAACCATAATTTCCTTGATTTGTTGGTCCTAACAAATACATATTAAATTCTGCAATATAAACAAAGAAATGCAGTACATTCAAATTTAATCAATGAAATGCACAACATGAACAATCCAACTTAATTAACTGAAATATTTCCACCCATTCCATCATCCAATCAAAACAATACCCACCTATTTCTAGTCTCCTATAAAAGGGTACCTATATAGGCGTGCTCATGCCCAGAAGCACAAAGGACTGGAAACAGGTGACAAACCACATTGTCTGTCTTGTACTATTCCTCATTTCAGTGTTTTTAGGAATACATTTAACTAAGATGACCATGCTCTATCTATATCATCCAACATAGCAAATCAGTTAAACAATTAAAATTGTAAACAGCAAACAGTGAGGAAGTTAGCACTTCCTCACAAAATGGCACATGACTGTGTGACCACTATGTTCATGTTTCTGAGAATAGGAACTGAGTTTCCTGTTTTGATGAAGATGATGAGATAAGTAGCTGTATATATGATCTGGCGTTTCTCTTGTTCAGTGTCTCTGCACAGGACGACTGAAGCGACAGACAGTGAGAAGGAGAAGAAGTCATTCTGCGGCAGGTTCTGATTTCCTTTACCGGACTCACAGTGCGTACAGGTTGTCTGTTCTCTACAGAATTATCATTAACATGTCTGTCTCTCTGTATTAAAGGTAATCCCACTCTCCTCCATGAAGATGCTGACTGTTTCTGCATTTCTTTGTGCCATGATAGCTCTGACCAGAGCTGTTGGTGAGTATTATATATAAGAAATGCTGCAGATGAATGTATTGCACGATGACAATCGGGTTATTAACTCCAGTGTCTTTGTACTTTGTACTTTGTAGCTCTTGGGCCACCGATCGAAACAGGTCAGTGAACTTTTTTTTCCTTGATAAAAGCTGATTTATGTGAAATGCTTAATTCTGGTATTTAATTTTATGTTATGCGCTTCTATATTATGTTTGGGTATGTTATATTCTGTTGTATTGTAGTATTTTATTTATATTACGTTGCATTGTGTTTTTTTGTTTTTGTTTTTGTTATATTCAAATCAATTTCATTCATATAGCACTAGTTATTTACATTTACATTGACATTTAGTCATTTAGCTGATGCTGTTATTGATTATTTTGTTGATGAAGTTATGGAGTTATCTCATGACACTCTCCATTTAGAGCAGGTCTAGACCGTACTCTTTATAATTTTATTTACAGACACCCAACAATTCAGATGGACGTCTGCTAAACAAGCAGGTGTTATTTTAAATTACGTTGTCACACCATAATATATGTATATACCATAGTCTTATCTTATGTTTAAATGTTTAAAGTTTGTTCTTTTGTTTAACTCCGCATAACCCACCAAACTTTCTCAGCAAAGAGTCACCTGGTCAAGAGGGCCGCATCTTGTTCTGGTGGCTGGTCTGAGTTCAATGGGAGATGCTTCTACTTTGTTCCAAGAGCCATGACTTGGGCCAAAGCTGAGGTAATGAGTTTGATTTGGTGTCTTCTTTTTTACTTCATCCAAAGTTTAATTAGTGATCAACCACAACAAGGTCGCCTGGATGAGGGAGCCTGAGGTGGTCAGAGAGGAGTCAAGCAGAGCTGTTTCTTTCTGTATGGAGACTATGCAGATGCATAGGACCCCACAGCCAGCAGGGGGCCCCCAAGCTGCGAGTTCAGCCTGTATATATTTTGGGAGAATTAAAACTGCCTGTCTTTATTTGTATCCAGACAAACCAGCTCATTTGGCATGTGAAACACTTACATGCTTAAAAAAGCATGTAAGCTTTATTTTCAAAAGGTTATAAGCAAAGCTAAGCTGCTCTGATAGGGAAGCTGTGACTGTTTGTGGGGTCATCAAGTCAAAATCATCTTCGGGCTGGGCTGTTACACACGGATCCAAAATAGTGCAGAAGGGGCTGCAGTGTTACATCTCAATGTTTCTTACTACCTGAAACATCTGCATCATTTTTTTTTTGTTTGTTTTTTATTGTTTGCACATTAATATGGATGCTGCTCCATTGTATTTTTATTCAACTGTTAAATAAACGGTGTGTTCAGGTGTCTCTGGACGATTTACTGTTTCCAATGTTAAATGTAGGACTGTGCTGCAAACTGAAAAGTGTCATTTTATTAAAAATAAAACAATAAATTATTTACTTACAATAATTATTTTTTGTTAAAATCAGTTTTACTGTGATTTTATGTAACAACTTAGTTCTGTCTTTTATCTTTAATGACATCATTACCATTTGTCACAGAAAAGGAAGTATTTCTGACATGATAGTCAAAAAACAAAACATAAATACCAGAGAATAGTGTTGCTTTAACTTCCCTGTACCCCAAGCAGCAGATTTTAATCTATAGATTGTGGTGTTGCACAATATTTATTATATGCTACTGTCATTAAAAAAGACACACACACACACACCTGGAGAAAGACCTACCTGTGTGCACGGAGCCCAACAAAATGAACCATTCCCTGTTATTTGAGTTTATTTCCAGCAGGGGTGAGTGTTGGACTCATAAATGTTGAGCACATCTACAGTCTGAGAATTGTGAAGCAATCCTGCTTCATATCTTTTCTTGATCTCATGACGCTTTCCATAGAGGTCGAGGAAACATGTTCAGGAGAGGACACAGGAGGTCATTTTACTGACTATTAGACTGCAGCCAAAGTATTTAGCATGCCTCTGTGTGCAGGATAGTCAATCTTCTGTTTTTATGGTCTAATCGTGATGATAAGAAGAAGAAGAAGATGAAGAAGAAAATTTGTTTCTTGGAGGTTTGATACAATATAAGTACAACAATAAGACCTCAGTAATATGTCATTGTTGCAGCAAACATTATTTTCTTTTTACCTACAAGGAGGTTCTGGAAAGTCATTAAATACCTTTCAGTGAGTAATGTCTCTCATACCTTACCAACCCGTATTATGAAGGATTCTGTTGCTGTTCATGACCAAAATGATATGTTGAACTGTTTTAATGAGCATTTTATATCTTCTGGCTTTTTGAGTGATCCATCCTATACTGTGCCTATGAAACCCTGTTCTGCTGTTTCTGTCAATGGTACACACCGATTTAGTTTTCAACCTTTTACTGTGGAGGAAGTACATAAAGCACTGAATGCTCTGGACACAAAAAAGGCACATCGACCAGATCTTATTGATCCTTATTTTTTTAAAGTAGCAGCTGATGTTATAGCAGAACCACTTACACATATTTTTAACCTGGCTGTAGCAAACAATGAAATCCCAAAGATATGGAAATCTGCTTTTGTTCTTCCTCTGTTAAAAGGAGGAGATCCAACTATTTTAAATAACTACAGGCCAGTTTCAAAATTGGCTGTACTGTCAAAGAGTCTTGAAAGTTTAATCAGTGAACAGCTCAAAGATTTTTTATATTCAAATAATATCTTATCCCCGTTTCAGTCAGGGTTTAGGAAAAATCACAGTACCATTACGGCAGCTCTAAAGGTGGTAAATGATATTTCCTTAGCACTTGATAAAAACAGCACTGTGCATCTCTTTTTATTGATCTAGCCAAGGCTTTTGATGCGGTTGATCATTTTGTCCTCAAACAGAGGCTTCTTGATATTGGTCTATCAGAGAAAACTGTTGGTTGGTTCATAAAAACTACCTTACTGATAGATCCCAGTGTGTCAGTTTTGGTGGTCAGTGCTCTGATGTTCTGCCTGTTTGTAAGGGTGTTCCTCAGGGCTCTGCACTTGGCCCACTTCTTTTTACCAATTTTATAAATAATTTGGGTAAAGATGTGAATGATGCCGATTTACAGTTATATGCTGATGACACAGTTACTTATTGCAGTGCGCCAACTCTCGCTGAAGCTGTTGACCACTTGCAGTGTGCATGTCATGTTGTACAGAAAAGTTTGCAACTTGAAATGTCAACAGTAGACCACTGAATATTCCTTCAGTGGTCACTCTTGAAGGAAGAAGCATTGAAAGGGTTAACTCCTATAAATATCTAGGCATCCTAATCGATGATTCCCTAACTTTTAAGCCGCATGTACAATGCCTGGTTAAAAAACTGAAGCTGAAGCTAAGTTTCTATTTTAGAAACAAGTTGTGTTTTTCTTTTAATGGAAGGAAGAGACTTGTTGCTGCAACATTCTTGCCTGTTTTAGATTATGGGGATCTTTTGTACATGCGTGACCCTGCACAGGCATTGAAACTGATTGACACAGCTTACCATGCGTCACTCTGGATCCTAATAAATTGTAACGCCCTGACTCACCACTGTGAGCTTTATGCTCGGGTTGGATGGCCTTGTTTACCAGCCCGCAGACGTACCCACTGGTATACTTTTATATACAAGGCAATTCTCGGGTTGCTCCCAACATACCTCTGTTCTTTTATTTCTTTAAAACGTGATGGTCAATATTCGCTGCGTTCTAGGGAGTTTTATACCTTATCGGTACCAAATGTTCGTACTGAGCTAGGGAAGAGGGCGTTTGGGTACTCAGCACCCTCTGACTGGAATGTCCTACAGAATGTTTTAAAACTCAAAGATCTGATCTCTTTGAATGCTTTTAAATCCACATTGAAAGAGCGAGAGAATGAATCATCCAGGTGTTGTTGTTTTAGCTGATGTTGTTGTTGTTGATTTCATGACTTGTATTGTACTTTTAGCATTTTTTTAGACCACTGTGTGTTGTAATATTATCTGTGTGTCTTGTGTCTGTTTTGGTTTGACTTGTTCTTCGTTTGTGCTGCTGTTCTGTCTTGGCCAGGACTCCCTTGAAAAAGAGATTTTTAATCTCAATGGGACCTTTCCTGGTTAAATGAAGATTTAATAATAATAAAAAATACAGATATACTCATGACAATCAGTTAAGCAACAACGTTTTTCTGAAAAAATGGGAAGTTGAAGAATTATTTCATTAGAATTTATCTTAATGCCAAATCATTACTGAAGGCTGTGTCACAACATCATGTGTAAGATGCTTCAATTCAAAAGAGAAGTTCAGTTTATCTCTGCTGTACAGCTTTCACAGTGTCACTTCTGAAAAAAAAAAACGTTTTTGCATATTGTCAGATCATCCTTGAAGGCCTTATTTTTTTATACTAAAGAATGAAGAGCCTCCTTGAGCTCACATTAATTTGAAAACATCATATGTTGGCTATAATGTCCAACAGCTGAGCAGATTATGCAGGTTCTTCACTCATCACAGAGCATCACAGTTTGCCTTTTTCAGGGATGCACATGTTTTGTCTCCCTTAATTTCCTCTTGAGTTTTACAGTTCATATATATTGTATATGGCAGGTCTCCAATGCATTTTTCAGCATTTGAACCTGCCAACTTTGCCTCTACAGCATAGTATATAATTTAGGAGATTACAGAACGGTGTACCAGCTGGTGTTTTCCATCTAAAAAAATATGAATTAATAATCAGAAGAAGAACTATTAGAGTAGCCTCATATTTATTTCTTGAAAATTTGATACCACAGAGGTCACAGCTGGAGGTGTTTTAAAGAAACACTTTTTTGTGATCCTTCACATACTTTTGTGTTTCTTTGTAATACTTCTTGTGTTTTCTTTCAGACAGTAAAATTTCACCGTGTGTCCAGTACTTATTCTTTTTTAGGTTGCCAGATAACGTGAGCACAGGTGTAGCAGCAATTTTTCATCCACCTAATAATCCACATTACCGCCTCTATTAAGCAGTCAATCTGCAATAAGCTTGACACGTAAAGAATCTTCTGAAGCAGGAACAAAGTTACAAGATTCACTCTTGAAGCTGAACCGTCGAAAAACTGTCTCGCTCCTTTGGCTGCTTAACTGTATCTGAGGGCCAGGTGGCTGTGACATCACCAACAACAATGATTAAAGGAGCATTTCAGCATTTTTAAAGCTAAACTATTAAACTACTCCTAACATTGTCAGTATGGCTCTTACAACAGGTTTTGGTTTTGGTCTTTACAGGTATGATGGTACAAACTTGCCATAATGACAACAAGACCTCAGGCGTATCCCATTGTCGCATTCAACATTGTTTTTTTCGTACCATCATGACTTGCATATTTGTGGCTATTGATTAAGACAACAACTGTGTTTTTTTTTTGTTTTTGCCCCAGAATATTTTGAGGAAGTAAAAACACCAGTTATCATTTTATCTCTGCAACATCACCATACCTTTTCTGCTGCATCAGGTTGGAAAAACATTTCTCTTTATGCCAAATCATCACTGAAGGCTGTTTTTATCTTGTATTTTATAATGAACAACTAATAAGCTCATCAAGCAGCACTAACAAGTCACTACACGATGAAGTATACACTAAGACATAAACTAAGACATGAATAAAACAGTTGTACCTTTGTTCTATGAGGGCAAATACAAATGAAGTGAGGTGCATTTAAAAGAGAAGTTGAGTACTTGTTGCATCAGGCTCTTTCTGAATTACTCTTTTGATGCTTCTCAGTCGTATATGAACAAACTGTTCTTCATAAAGTTAGGTTGTTCTAGCACTAACAGGTTCCAAATCTGTTTGCAGGATGGGAGCTGCATAGTGAACATTTAATTTCTAATGAGACTACGATCTTCTTAAACGGTGTCTAGTTTTCAAGTAGTGAACTAGCATCTTGTACTTACAGTATACTTTGGTATAATAGTGTCTGTTTTGGGTATTTCTATCCTCAGCAGTATTGCAGATGTTGTACCAGAGCGTTGTGGTCTGGTCTACATTTCAACCCTCACCTCTGGTCATGAACTTTGGGAACTCCCCAAAAAAATAAGATCACACAAATGCAGGGTGTCTGGGCTCAGCCTTAGATATATGGTGAGGAACTCGGATATCTGGAGGGAGCTCGGAGTAGAGCCACTGCTGAGCTGCCTCCTGGGCACCGACTAGGGTGAACTGGCAGACCCAGCGGTTGCTAGAGGGACTATATAGCCCATGTGGCCTGGGATCCCCCAGGAGAAGCTGGAATGTGTTGCTGGGTAGAGGGACGTCTGGAACGCCATGCTAAACCTGCTGCCACCGCGACCTGACCCCCAATAAGCATGAGGAAATGGATGGATGGATGGATAATTGATGGATAGTCTTTCTAAACTCAACCACACATCTATCTATCTATCTATCTATCTATCTATCTATCTATCTATGTAGTCCAATTTGATACAAAGGCTTGTCACCATAAAATACCATTAAATAATGATGCATTATTTTTTTTTCACACATGAGCTCAGGTCAGTGAGATCTTGAAGTTCAAATGTTGTAATGTTCAAACTTAACATGAAACAGAGGGTAAAACATGACAGGGTTAGGGTCAAGGCTAACCCTAAGCCCATGACTATGTACCTCTGATTTCTTAATCATGTTTCTGAGAATAGGAACTGAGTTTCCTGTTTTGATGAAGATGATGAGATAAGTAGCTGTATATATGATCTGGCGTTTCTCTTGTTCAGTGTCTCTGCACAGGACGACTGAAGCGACAGACAGTGAGAAGGAGAAGAAGTCATTCTGCGGCAGGTTCTGATTTCCTTTATCGGACTCACAGTGCGTACAGGTTGTCTGTTCTCTACAGAATTATCAGTAACATGTCTGTCTCTCTGTATTAAAGGTAATCCCACACTCCACCATGAAGATGCTGACTGTTTCCGCATTTCTTTGTGCCATGATAGCTCTGACCAGAGCTACTGGTGAGTATTATATATAAGAAATGCTGCAGATGAATGTATTGCACGATGACAATCGGGTTATTAACTCCAGTGTCTTTGTACTTTGTACTTTGTAGCTATTGGGTCACCGATCGAAACAGGTCAGTGAACTTTTTTTTCCTTGATAAAAGCTGATTTATGTGAAATGCTTAATTCTGGTATTTAATTTTATGTTATGCGCTGCTATATTATGTTTTGTTTTTGTTATATTCAATTCAATTTTTTATATAGCACTAGTTATTTACATTTGCATTGACATTTAGTCATTCAGCTGATGCTTTTGTACAAAGTGACTTACAAAAAAGGGAAACAATCAAGGTACAGTGCAACTAGGACATGTTAGTGCATCAGTAAGTACAGTGACCGTTGTAGAGGGGGATAGATTATCATGTCCAGTTGTTGGTAGTGTTGTAGAGGAGGTCCTCTCTGAAGAGCTGGAGGTTTTCAGGAGGTTTGTGAAGGTAGAGAGGGACGCCCCTGATCTGGTAGGAACTGGTAGGATGTTCCACCAACGGGGAACAACAGACGACAAAAGTTTGGATTGGACATGTGCCCTTTTGGGTTGACTGAAGACCAGATGTGCCGCCGCATTCTGAATTATCTGAAAGGGGTTCACTGTGCAGCTGGGAGGCCCGTCAGGAGGGTGTTACAGTAATCTAGTCTTGAGATGACCGCAGCCTGTATCAGGAGTTGGGTAGCATGTTGAGTTAGGTAAGGCCTGATTTTTTCTGATGTTGTGAAGTGCAAAGCGGCATGACCGGGCAACTGAGGCAACGTGACCAGAGAAGGTTAGTTATTCATCAATCATGACCCCTGAGTTTCTCGCTACCCTGGTGGGGGCGAGACATAAGGAGTCAATTTTGATGTTGATGAAGTTATGAAGTTATCTCATGACACTTTCCATATAGTGCAGGTCTAGACCGTACTCTCTATAATTTTATTCACAGACACCCAACAATTCCAACCACGAGAAAGCACTTGG
Organism: Sciaenops ocellatus; assembly: GCA_033000465.1. Taxonomy (NCBI): domain Eukaryota; kingdom Metazoa; phylum Chordata; class Actinopteri; family Sciaenidae; genus Sciaenops; species Sciaenops ocellatus. The sequence continues at coordinate 1,905,881 of CP136875.1, forward strand.
TAATGGTTGATAAAGAAAAACTTGAGAGAGAGAGAGACGGACGTCTGCGGCAACAAGCAGATGTTGTGTTGTGTTATTTTAAATTATGTTGTCACGTAATACCATAGCCTTATGTATTTTATGTTTAAATGTTTGTTCTTTTGTTTAACTCTGCATAACCCACCAAACTTTCTCAGCAAAGAGTCACCTGGTCAAGAGGGCCGCATCTTGTTCTGGTGGCTGGTCTGAGTTCAATGGGAGATGCTTCTACTTCGTTCCAAGAGCCATGACTTGGGCCAAAGCTGAGGTAATGAGTTTGACTTTGACTCAGTGCATAAAACTTTTACAGTATGTCTATTTCCTATAAATGGATGTTTGGTTAATTGGCTGCTAATTTGGTGTCTTTTTTACTTTGTGCCTTCCTGTCTGTTGATCTCCACTGTAGAAAAACTGTCAGTCTATGGGTGGAAACCTCGCATCCATTCACAACATCCTGGAGTACCATGAGATTCAGAGGCTGATTAACAGCGCCACTTATGAACAAAAAGCAGCATGGGTCGGAGGCTCTGATGCACAAGAGGTATTTTATTCATCATTGCACAAGTTGCAAATTGCAAGTTGCTACACATATTTATTGTATGTTATTTTATACAATACTAAACTATGCTCATACTATACTTTATATTCCATACCATATTATAGCATTATTATTTATACATTCACACATCATATACCATATCATATTTCTACTGAATATGTATATTCATACAGAGAACACTTCCCTTAATACTTAATACAATAATTTGAGACAGTACTGTAGTATTAATTTAAGAATCATACTGGTTGTGGGTACTACATGCATATAGCTTTTCCCTGCAATTTTGACTTGAATTAGTCTTGTATTATTATTAGTAGTAGTAGTATTGTTGTTGTTGTTGTTGTTGTTGTTAGACCACCTGAAATTCCCCTTTGGCATTAGTAAAGACTACTTAAATATACTCCACTCCTCTTAAACTTAATTTTTCTTTTAGGAGAATCTGTGGTCCTGGAGCGATGGTACACGATTCGGCTACGTGAACTGGTGTCCTGGAGAACCCAATAACATCTCCGGCAATCAGCATTGCTTACAGATCAATCATGGAGGTAAGAAATCATAATGCTTCACCTAGGACTGAATTATTAATGTTAATTTTATTGTTAAAATTTGATGAATGAATGATGAATACCAGACAAAGAACTCATATATCTCTGGATCAGATAATCTTGTTTCTATCACATCAGTAGTTCATTATCAATACTGTATTGCATCATTTACATGATTATTAAAACAATATCACATGAGAGGGAGTGCTGTTGGTCATCACCTTATTTTTTTGTACTTGAAGATACAAAGTGCTGGGATGACCTCGCCTGTAACCAAGAAAGACCGTCCGTCTGTGCCAAGAAATGATGATTCCTGTGCTGCCACAGAGACTTGAAAGCATCTTTCTTTTTCTTTTGAGTTTCTTCATCTCATTTCAAATCTTTCTTGCTGTAATGCTGCTTAAGGAATGAAGCGACAAGTGACATAAACAGGAGCTGGCTGTCTCTTTAAATAAGAGCAGACTGAATGTGTTATGAGAAGAATGCCTTCTGCAAAGCGAACTGATATTTCTTCATGCAATAATAATAAAGGCTCAAGCATTGAACAAACTGGTCTGTCAGAAATATATTGTGTGTGTGTGTGTGTGTTTATTATGGCCATGTAATGAATTGTTCAAATGTCATATTTCTTAAAGGGAGTTTGGTGTAGCGCAGTGATAAATGATAGAAAGTAAAAATAAACCAATAAAATAAACTTTTAAAACAGACCAACAATAAATATAATAGTAATGTAAAAAATGTGATGAAACCTTTACATACATTACATAAATATATGTACATAAATGTTGTTGTTTTTTTGACTTTTAATTCTGGGGTAGGGCTCTCATGTAGACCTCCCAAATGTCTACGTCATGGTTCTGTCATTGGTTACAACTGTAGGCAGGAAGCTAGTTAGCAAGGCATGCTAACGATGCAGCTTCAGTGAAAGCCAAGTGGCAACCTCTGATGCTGGGAAATGAAGCCAATGTGGAAGTGCTAAAAACTGTAATTACTCAAGTGGCCGCTTGAGACAGGCTGCAGAAGTGAGTCAGTCTCCATAAGCTGCCGTATTAAAATGCCTAGTTTCAGAAACAAACATGTTGACAGCCTGGTTACACGTTTTGGGCTCTACGGGGTCTGTTACGGGGCAAGTTGTGAAGGTATCACTGGAATGGAGAGGAGTAAAGATTGAGGAACATCACAAAGGGAGCAGAGAAAACCTTGAGGTGGCTTTGGATTAGAAGAGGTCCATGGGGAGGAACAAATGCCACCTGAACACAACAACAGATCATCCACAACAAGGTCACCTGGATGAGGGAGTCTGAGGTGGTCACAGAGGAGTCAAGCAGAGCTGTTTCTTGCTGTATGAAAGACTTTTTAAGAATCTGAGCGTCTTTTTAACCTTTTAACACTTTTACAGTTTGATAAAAATCATGTGTGCAGGCCGAGCCCTGCGAGTGTTTGAGTTTAGTTTCACTTTTAAAGAAAAATACTGATAGATCGACTGAAACCGACGTAATTTAAAGTTACATTAAATAAATAACTACTGTTTTAATTAAAGTCGGCTCAGTCTGATGATTTTAATAACCGATGCGACTTTAACCGTTTGTGGTTTTCATAAAGGTGCGGTACGTCACTGCCCAGGTGTAAAAACCTGTGTGTGTGTGCGGCACAGAGGAGACCACACAAAGGTGACAAAGTCTAAACACTATATTTCATATTTAAGTATAAGACAAACACATGAAACACATAACACTGATTCAAACGTGTTCTTACCTGTTTGTGTTTGAACTCTCCTGACTGTCGCTGCAGCGAAGTGTCAAAGTCCGAAGAGAGAGAGAGATTAGAGGGTGGCTCCTTCCGGTCACCTTAAATAAACGGTGTGTTCAGGTGTCTCTGGACGATTTACTGTTTCCAATGTTAAATGTAGGACTGTGCTGCAAACTGAAAAGTGTCATTTTATTAAAAATAAAACAATAAATTATTTACTTACAATAATTATTTTTTGTTAAAATCAGTTTTACTGTGATTTTATGTAACAACTTAGTTCTGTCTTTTATCTTTAATGACATCATTACCATTTGTCACAGAAAAGGAAGTATTTCTGACATGATAGTCAAAAAACAAAACACAAATACCAGAGAATAGTGTTGCTTTAACTTCCCTGTACCCCAAGCAGCAGATTTTAATCTATAGATTGTGGTGTTGCACAATATTTATTATATGCTCCTGTCATTAAAAAAGACACACACACACACACCTGGAGAAAGACCTACCTGTGTGCACGGAGCCCAACAAAATGAACCATTCCCTGTTATTTGAGTTTATTTCCAGCAGGGGTGAGTGTTGGACTCATAAATGTTGAGCACATCTACAGTCTGAGAATCGTGAAGCAATCCTGCTTCATATCTTTTCTTGATCTCGTGACGCTTTCCATAGAGGTCGAGGACACATGTTCAGGAGAGGACACAGGAGGTCATTTTACTGACTATTAGACTGCAGCCAAAGTATTTAGCATGTCTGTGTGTGCAGGATAGTCAATCTTTTGTTTTTATGGTCTTATCGTGATGATAAGAAGATGAAGAAGAAAATTTGTTTCTTGGAGGTTTGATACAATATAAGTACAACAATAAGACCTCAGTAATATGTCATTGTTGCAGCAAACATTATTTTCTTTTTACCTACAAGGAGGTTCTGGAAAGTCATTAAATCCCTTTCAGTGAGTAATGTCTCTCATACCTTACCAACCCGTATTATGAAGGATTCAGTTGCTGTTCATGACCAAAATGATATGTTGAACTGTTTTAATGAGCATTTTATATCTTCTGGCTTTCTGGGTGATCCATCCTATACTGTGCCTATGAAACCCTGTTCTGCTGTTTCTGTCAATGGTACACACCGATTTAGTTTTCAACCTTTTACTGTGGAGGAAGTACATAAAGCACTGAATGCTCTGGACACAAAAAAGGCACATCGACCAGATCTTATTGATCCTTATTTTTTTAAAGTAGCAGCTGATGTTATAGCAGAACCACTTACACATATTTTTAACCTGGCTGTAGCAAACAATGAAATCCCAAAGATATGGAAATCTGCTTTTGTTCTTCCTCTGTTAAAAGGAGGAGATCCAACTATTTTAAATAACTACAGGCCAGTTTCAAAATTGGCTGTACTGTCAAAGAGTCTTGAAAGTTTAATCAGTGAACAGCTCAAAGATTTTTTATATTCAAATAATATCTTATCCCCGTTTCAGTCAGGGTTTAGGAAAAATCACAGTACCATTACGGCAGCTCTAAAGGTGGTAAATGATATTTCCTTAGCACTTGATAAAAACAGCACTGTGCATCTCTTTTTATTGATCTAGCCAAGGCTTTTGATGCGGTTGATCATTTTGTCCTCAAACAGAGGCTTCTTGATATTGGTCTATCAGAGAAAACTGTTGGTTGGTTCATAAAAACTACCTTACTGATAGATCCCAGTGTGTCAGTTTTGGTGGTCAGTGCTCTGATGTTCTGCCTGTTTGTAAGGGTGTTCCTCAGGGCTCTGCACTTGGCCCACTTCTTTTTACCAATTTTATAAATAATTTGGGTAAAGATGTGAATGATGCCGATTTACAGTTATATGCTGATGACACAGTTACTTATTGCAGTGCGCCAACTCTCGCTGAAGCTGTTGACCACTTGCAGTGTGCATGTCATGTTGTACAGAAAAGTTTGCAACTTGAAATGTCAACAGTAGACCACTGAATATTCCTTCAGTGGTCACTCTTGAAGGAAGAAGCATTGAAAGGGTTAACTCCTATAAATATCTAGGCATCCTAATCGATGATTCCCTAACTTTTAAGCCGCATGTACAATGCCTGGTTAAAAAACTGAAGCTGAAGCTAAGTTTCTATTTTAGAAACAAGTTGTGTTTTTCTTTTAATGGAAGGAAGAGACTTGTTGCTGCAACATTCTTGCCTGTTTTAGATTATGGGGATCTTTTGTACATGCGTGACCCTGCACAGGCATTGAAACTGATTGACACAGCTTACCATGCGTCACTCTGGATCCTAATAAATTGTAACGCCCTGACTCACCACTGTGAGCTTTATGCTCGGGTTGGATGGCCTTGTTTACCAGCCCGCAGACGTACCCACTGGTATACTTTTATATACAAGGCAATTCTCGGGTTGCTCCCAACATACCTCTGTTCTTTTATTTCTTTAAAACGTGATGGTCAATATTCGCTGCGTTCTAGGGAGTTTTATACCTTATCGGTACCAAATGTTCGTACTGAGCTAGGGAAGAGGGCGTTTGGGTACTCAGCACCCTCTGACTGGAATGTCCTACAGAATGTTTTAAAACTCAAAGATCTGATCTCTTTGAATGCTTTTAAATCCACATTGAAAGAGCGAGAGAATGAATCATCCAGGTGTTGTTGTTTTAGCTGATGTTGTTGTTGTTGATTTCATGACTTGTATTGTACTTTTAGCATTTTTTTAGACCACTGTGTGTTGTAATATTATCTGTGTGTCTTGTGTCTGTTTTGGTTTGACTTGTTCTTCGTTTGTGCTGCTGTTCTGTCTTGGCCAGGACTCCCTTGAAAAAGAGATTTTTAATCTCAATGGGACCTTTCCTGGTTAAATGAAGGTTTAATAATAATAAAAAATACAGATATACTCATGACAATCAGTTAAGCAACAACGTTTTTCTGAAAAAATGGGAAGTTGAAGAATTATTTCATTAGAATTTATCTTAATGCCAAATCATTACTGAAGGCTGTGTCACAACATCATGTGTAAGATGCTTCAATTCAAAAGAGAAGTTCAGTTTATCTCTGCTGTACAGCTTTCACAGTGTCACTTCTGAAAAAAAAAAACGTTTTTGCATATTGTCAGATCATCCTTGAAGGCCTTATTTTTTTATACTAAAGAATAAAGAGCCTCCTTGAGCTCACATTAATTTGAAAACATCATATGTTGGCTATAATGTCCAACAGCTGAGCAGATTATGCAGGTTCTTCACTCATCACAGAGCATCACAGTTTGCCTTTTTCAGGGATGCACATGTTTTGTCTCCCTTAATTTCCTCTTGAGTTTTACAGTTCATATATATTGTATATGGCAGGTCTCCAATGCATTTTTCAGCATTTGAACCTGCCAACTTTGCCTCTACAGCATAGTATATAATTTAGGAGATTACAGAACGGTGTACCAGCTGGTGTTTTCCATCTAAAAAAATATGAATTAATAATCAGAAGAAGAACTATTAGAGTAGCCTCATATTTATTTCTTGAAAATTTGATACCACAGAGGTCACAGTTGGAGGTGTTTTAAAGAAACACTTTTTTGTGATCCTTCACATACTTTTGTGTTTCTTTGTAATACTTCTTGTGTTTTCTTTCAGACAGTAAAATTTCACCGTGTGTCCAGTACTTATTCTTTTTTAGGTTGCCAGATAACGTGAGCACAGGTGTAGCAGCAATTTTTCATCCACCTAATAATCCACATTACCGCCTCTATTAAGCAGTCAATCTGCAATAAGCTTGACACGTAAAGAATCTTCTGAAGCAGGAACAAAGTTACAAGATTCACTCTTGAAGCTGAACCGTCGAAAAACTGTCTCGCTCCTTTGGCTGCTTAACTGTATCTGAGGGCCAGGTGGCTGTGACATCACCAACAACAATGATTAAAGGAGCATTTCAGCATTTTTAAAGCTAAACTATTAAACTACTCCTAACATTGTCAGTATGGCTCTTACAACAGGTTTTGGTTTTGGTCTGTACAGGTATGATGGTACAAACTTGCCGTAATGACAACAAGACCTCAGGCGTATCCCATTGTCGCACTCAACATTGTTTGTTTCGTACCATCATGACTTGCATATTTGTGGCTATTGATTAAGACAACAACTGTGTTTTTTTTTGTTTTTGCCCCAGAATATTTTGAGGAAGTAAAAACACCAGTTATCATTTTATCTCTGCAACATCACCATACCTTTTCTGCTGCATCAGGTTGGAAAAACATTTCTCTTTATGCCAAATCATCACTGAAGGCTGTTTTTATCTTGTATTTTATAATGAACAACTAATAAGCTCATCAAGCAGCACTAACAAGTCACTACACGATGAAGTATACACTAAGACATAAACTAAGACATGAATAAAACAGTTGTACCTTTGTTCTATGAGGGCAAATACAAATGAAGTGAGGTGCATTTAAAAGAGAAGTTGAGTACTTGTTGCATCAGGCTCTTTCTGAATTACTCTTTTGATGCTTCTCAGTCGTATATGAACAAACTGTTCTTCATAAAGTTAGGTTGTTCTAGCACTAACAGGTTCCAAATCTGTTTGCAGGATGGGAGCTGCATAGTGAACATTTAATTTCTAATGAGACTACGATCTTCTTAAACGGTGTCTAGTTTTCAAATAGTGAACTAGCATCTTGTACTTACAGTATACTTTGGTATAATAGTGTCTGTTTTGGGTATTTCTATCCTCAGCAGTATTGCAGATGTTGTACCAGAGCGTTGTGGTCTGGTCTACATTTCAACCCTCACCTCTGGTCATGAACTTTGGGAACTCCCCAAAAAAATAAGATCACACAAATGCAGGGTGTCTGGGCTCAGCCTTAGATATATGGTGAGGAACTCGGATATCTGGAGGGAGCTCGGAGTAGAGCCACTGCTGAGCTGCCTCCTGGGCACCGACTAGGGTGAACTGGCAGACCCAGCGGTTGCTAGAGGGACTATATAGCCCATGTGGCCTGGGATCCCCCAGGAGAAGCTGGAATGTGTTGCTGGGTAGAGGGACGTCTGGAACGCCATGCTAAACCTGCTGCCACCGCGACCTGACCCCCAATAAGCATGAGGAAATGGATGGATGGATGGATAATTGATGGATAGTCTTTCTAAACTCAACCACACATCTATCTATCTATCTATCTATCTATCTATCTATCTATCTATCTATCTATCTATGTAGTCCAATTTGATACAAAGGCTTGTCACCATAAAATACCATTAAATAATGATGCATTATTTTTTTTTCACACATGAGCTCAGGTCAGTGAGATCTTGAAGTTCAAATGTTGTAATGTTCAAACTTAACATGAAACAGAGGGTAAAACATGACAGGGTTAGGGTCAAGGCTAACCCTAAGCCCATGACTATGTACCTCTGATTTCTTAATCATGTTTCTGAGAATAGGAACTGAGTTTCCTGTTTTGATGAAGATGATGAGATAAGTAGCTGTATATATGATCTGGCGTTTCTCTTGTTCAGTGTCTCTGCACAGGACGACTGAAGCGACAGACAGTGAGAAGGAGAAGAAGTCATTCTGCGGCAGGTTCTGATTTCCTTTATCGGACTCACAGTGCGTACAGGTTGTCTGTTCTCTACAGAATTATCAGTAACATGTCTGTCTCTCTGTATTAAAGGTAATCCCACACTCCACCATGAAGATGCTGACTGTTTCCGCATTTCTTTGTGCCATGATAGCTCTGACCAGAGCTACTGGTGAGTATTATATATAAGAAATGCTGCAGATGAATGTATTGCACGATGACAATCGGGTTATTAACTCCAGTGTCTTTGTACTTTGTACTTTGTAGCTATTGGGTCACCGATCGAAACAGGTCAGTGAACTTTTTTTTCCTTGATAAAAGCTGATTTATGTGAAATGCTTAATTCTGGTATTTAATTTTATGTTATGCGCTGCTATATTATGTTTTGTTTTTGTTATATTCAATTCAATTTTTTATATAGCACTAGTTATTTACATTTGCATTGACATTTAGTCATTCAGCTGATGCTTTTGTACAAAGTGACTTACAAAAAAGGGAAACAATCAAGGTACAGTGCAACTAGGACATGTTAGTGCATCAGTAAGTACAGTGACCGTTGTAGAGGGGGATAGATTATCATGTCCAGTTGTTGGTAGTGTTGTAGAGGAGGTCCTCTCTGAAGAGCTGGAGGTTTTCAGGAGGTTTGTGAAGGTAGAGAGGGACGCCCCTGATCTGGTAGGAACTGGTAGGATGTTCCACCAACGGGGAACAACAGACGACAAAAGTTTGGATTGGACATGTGCCCTTTTGGGTTGACTGAAGACCAGATGTGCCGCCGCATTCTGAATTATCTGAAAGGGGTTCACTGTGCAGGCTGGGAGGCCCGTCAGGAGGGTGTTACAGTAATCTAGTCTTGAGATGACCGCAGCCTGTATCAGGAGTTGGGTAGCATGTTGAGTTAGGTAAGGCCTGATTTTTTCTGATGTTGTGAAGTGCAAAGCGGCATGACCGGGCAACTGAGGCAACGTGACCAGAGAAGGTTAGTTATTCATCAATCATGACCCCTGAGTTTCTCGCTACCCTGGTGGGGGCGAGACATAAGGAGTCAATTTTGATGTTGATGAAGTTATGAAGTTATCTCATGACACTTTCCATATAGTGCAGGTCTAGACCGTACTCTCTATAATTTTATTCACAGACACCCAACAATTCCAACCACGAGAAAGCACTTGGTAATGGTTGATAAAGAAAAACTTGAGAGAGAGAGAGACGGACGTCTGCAGCAACAAGCAGATGTTGTGTTGTGTTATTTTAAATTATGTTGTCACGTAATACCATAGCCTTATGTATTTTATGTTTAAATGTTTGTTCTTTTGTTTAACTCTGCATAACCCACCAAACTTTCTCAGCAAAGAGTCACCTGGTCAAGAGGGCCGCATCTTGTTCTGGTGGCTGGTCTGAGTTCAATGGGAGATGCTTCTACTTCGTTCCAAGAGCCATGACTTGGGCCAAAGCTGAGGTAATGAGTTTGACTTTGACTCAGTGCATAAAACTTTTACAGTATGTCTATTTCCTATAAATGGATGTTTGGTTAATTGGCTGCTAATTTGGTGTCTTTTTTACTTTGTGCCTTCCTGTCTGTTGATCTCCACTGTAGAAAAACTGTCAGTCTATGGGTGGAAACCTCGCATCCATTCACAACATCCTGGAGTACCATGAGATTCAGAGGCTGATTAACAGCGCCACTTATGAACAAAAAGCAGCATGGGTCGGAGGCTCTGATGCACAAGAGGTATTTTATTCATCATTGCACAAGTTGCAAATGCTACACATATTTATTGTATGTTATTTTATACAATACTAAACTATGCTCATACTATACTTTATATTCCATACCATATTATAGCATTATTATTTATACATTCATACATCATATACCATATCATATTTCTACTGAATATGTATATTCATACAGAGAACACTTCCCTTAATACTTAATACAATAATTTGAGACAGTACTGTAGTATTAATTTAAGAATCATACTGGTTGTGGGTACTACATGCATATAGCTTTTCCCTGCAATTTTGACTTGAATTAGTCTTGTATTATTATTAGTAGTAGTAGTATTGTTGTTGTTGTTGTTGTTGTTGTTAGACCACCTGAAATTCCCCTTTGGCATTAGTAAAGACTACTTAAATATACTCCACTCCTCTTAAACTTAATTTTTCTTTTAGGAGAATCTGTGGTCCTGGAGCGATGGTACACGATTCGGCTACGTGAACTGGTGTCCTGGAGAACCCAATAACATCTCCGGCAATCAGCATTGCTTACAGATCAATCATGGAGGTAAGAAATCATAATGCTTCACCTAGGACTGAATTATTAATGTTAATTTTATTGTTAAAATTTGATGAATGAATGATGAATACCAGACAAAGAACTCATATATCTCTGGATCAGATAATCTTGTTTCTATCACATCAGTAGTTCATTATCAATACTGTATTGCATCATTTACATGATTATTAAAACAATATCACATGAGAGGGAGTGCTGTTGTTCATCACCTTATTTTTTTGTACTTGAAGCTGCAAAGTGCTGGGATGACCTCGCCTGTAACCAAGAAAGACCGTCCGTCTGTGCCAAGAAATGATGATTCCTGTGCTGCCACAGAGACTTGAAAGCATCTTTCTTTTTCTTTTGAGTTTCTTCATCTCATTTCAAATCTTTCTTGCTGTAATGCTGCTTAAGGAATGAAGCGACAAGTGACATAAACAGGAGCTGGCTGTCTCTTTAAATAAGAGCAGACTGAATGTGTTATGAGAAGAATGCCTTCTGCAAAGCGAACTGATATTTCTTCATGCAATAATAATAAAGGCTCAAGCATTGAACAAACTGGTCTGTCAGAAATATATTGTGTGTGTGTGTGTGTGTGTTTATTATGGCCATGTAATGAATTGTTCAAATGTCATATTTCTTAAAGGGAGTTTGGTGTAGCGCAGTGATAAATGATAGAAAGTAAAAATAAACCAATAAAATAAACTTTTAAAACAGACCAACAATAAATATAATCGTAATGTAAAAAATGTGATGAAACCTTTACATACATCACGTGAATATATGTACATAAATGTTGTTGTTTTTTTGACTTTTAATTCTGGGGTAGGGCTCTCATGTAGACCTCCCAAATGTCTACGTCATGGTTCTGTCATTGGTTACAACTGTAGGCAGGAAGCTAGTTAGCAAGGCATGCTAACGATGCAGCTTCAGTGAAAGCCAAGTGGCAACCTCTGATGCTGGGAAATGAAGCCAATGTGGAAGTGCTAAAAACTGTAATTACTCAAGTGGCCGCTTGAGACAGGCTGCAGAAGTGAGTCAGTCTCCATAAGCTGCCATATTAAAATGCCTAGTTTCAGAAACAAACATGTTGACAGCCTGGTTACACGTTTTGGGCTCTACGGGGTCTGTTACGGGGCAAGTTGTGAAGGTATCACTGGAATGGAGAGGAGTAAAGATTGAGGAACATCACAAAGGGAGCAGAGAAAACCTTGAGGTGGCTTTGGATTAGAAGAGGTCCGGACTTCCGGTGGTGTCACGCTGGAGAAGACAGCCTAAAAAGTTAGCTCTCGAAGAACCCAATTAAAACTAGCTCTTTTAAACATTATTAACAACAGAAAGCGGGCTAAAGTCAAGGAAACGTGACAACGAAAGTTAACAAGAACAAAAAAGATGGAGACAAGGTCTAACAAAAAGGATAATGCGAATATTGAAGGTACGGACTCGGCAAAGGGAATCACGCCGGCTAAGGGACCCGTCGGTGGGGATCAAGACTCGGTAATATTGGCGGAGTTACGCAAGTTGAGACAGGAGCATACAGAAGCAGCTAAAGAAAACAAGAACGCTCTAGTGAGACTAGAAACTAACCTAAAGGAGCTTATGGAAAGAACTGCTTCGCTGGAGCAACGAACAGTAGACATGGAAGAAAGGTTGGGGGAGACTGAAGACAGGGCAGCGCGGCTGGAAAGATCAGTCTCCTTTCTCGTTCACCAAGAGGCGATGTTAGCTGCAAAATGCGACGATTTGGAGTCGAGGGCGAGACGTAACAACATACGGATACACGGTATCCCGGAGGACTCGGAGAAAAATGACACTACAGGATTTGTGACGGACTTCATCCGCTCATCACTACAAATCCCAGCGACCGTGGACATCCGCATCGAAAGGGCACACCGCTCGCTGACTGCAAAACCGAAAGAGAGCACGGCCCCCCCGCCAGCCATCATCGCCCGCTTTATAGACCACCAGGTGAAAGACCGTATCATACAGCAAGCATGGAAACAAAAAATAACATATGAGGGACGGACCATCTACTTTAACCAAGACTACACTACCGAGATACAGAAGAAAAGGAAACAAGTTCGAGATGTAATTAAAAAACTGAAGGAGAAAAACATAAAGGCACAGTCTCCATATCCGGCACAGCTGAAGGTGTTCCTGGAGACAGGGACCAAGACATTCGCCACACTGATGGAGGCTGCACCCATGCTGAAGAACATGGGGATTCAGGTGGAGGAGGACGAGTGGGAGAAACTACAGAGAATGAGGATGCAGGGTAGCTGGACTGCGGTGTCAGGACAGAAGGGGAAGAGGAGACAGCCACGCATCACAGAGGCAGATCTACAAGCTCTCATTCAATGAACTCTGAGGTTCATAGTGGTAAGGACTAGACAACAGTCCGGAAACTAAAGGTGAAAATAGGTGACAATCCTGAATATAATACGGTTAATTTAAATATCTGTCTAATACAATGCTTAAAGAGTATAAAAGGAGCTAGTTATGGGATTTAAGTATTACTCAGAGGATTAAAGTTCTCAGATTAAAGTCAAAATTGGTAGAATGAGCGAAATTTAAGCTCAATTTGAGTAAGCGGCAACTTAACTACAGCTGAGAAGTTGCAGGTGCACAGTGTGCTATTTCCCCAGAGAGATTTCGCCACATCTCTCTGATGATGGGACTTTTGGGAGTCATAGTACGTTATTGTTGTATATTAGTTCAGAGGAAGATGTGTATTGTTTTTTGTTTTTTTTCGCTGTGCACTGTTTTGCACAGTTGTTTTGATTTATAGGAGGGACAGAGTTGTAAGTTTACATCTTAAAATATCATGAATAGACTGAACCTGGTTTCTTGTGATGTGCATGGTTTAAACCATCCCATTAAGAGGAAGAAAATTTTGAGTCAGCTGAAGAAACTACAGTGTGCAATTGCACTAATACAAGAAACTCACCTGAATGAAAATGAACATAAAAAACTGAAAAGAGAATGGGTAAACCAAGTATTTCATTCTTCATATGGCAAGAAAAGGGGGGTGGCCATACTAATTAATAAATCTCTACCATTTTCTGCAGAGAAAGTGATTAGTGATGATATGGGAAGATACATCATGGTGATTGGCACAATAGGAGATTCGACTATTTCGATATTAAACATATATGCCCCAAATGAGGAAAATGAAACATTTTTTAAAAACATAGCTAATATAATTACTAGTAATGGACGAGGGATGATAATTATGGGGGGGGATTTCAATACCATACAGAATGGTAAATTAGACAGATTGCCATCAGAAAGGGGACCAAATACAAAAAAATCCAAAGTCCTAAATAATGTTATGAACGAATTAGGCCTTATTGATCCATGGAGACATGAGAACCCCAAAAGAAGGGAGTTTACCTTCTATTCTAACCCACATGGTAGTTATTCGAGAATAGACCTATTTTGTGTGTCAAAACAACATATACACAAAATCAGAAATTGCAGTATAGAATCCATAACTATAAGTGACCATGCCCCTATCACACTATCTCTTGAGCTGGGCAGGGAATCCTTCTTTAAGTATTGGAGACTCAATGTGTCAATCCTATCAGATGAAAAGGTTGTCAAAGAACTAAAGCAAAATTTAAAGGAATATTTTCAAATAAATGACAATGGCGAGGTCTCACCATCAATTCTGTGGGAGGGAGGAAAAGCAGTCATAAGAGGGAAAATAATAGAAATAACATCCAGACTGAAAAAAACTCCACTGGAACAGCAAGGAAAGCTAGAAAGCAAAATCAGAGAGTTGGAGTTAGAACATAAAAGGACATCTAACAATTCCATCCTCCTCGAATTAAAAAAAATTAGGCGTGAGTTAGATGAACTTTTAACATATAAAGCAGAAGGAGCTCTTCGTTTTATAAATCAAAGATATTATGAAATGGGCAACAGAGCAAGCCGGTTATTGGCATTCCAACTGCGAAAAGCTCAAACAAATAGAATAATCACAAAAATTAGACATCCCAGTTCCAAACTAATCATGGCAAAGCCAACAGAGATAGCGGAGGCCTAACTTACTATAAAAATTTATACAGCGAATCAGAGTCTAATCTTATTGAAACCAAAACACAAGAATTCTTCAAAAAAACTACATTTACCAGCATTAACCGTAGAAGAAGCATCTGAAATGATAAAATCAATTTCATTACAAGAAATAGCCAACACTATAAAAACCCTTAAAAGTAACAAATCCCCAGGCACAGATGGCTTCCCAGGAGAATTTTATAAATGTTTTACAGAAGAGATAACACCAGTATTATGCAAAGTATTTAACTATGCTCTATCAACAGGAAACCCCCCAGATACTTGGTCAGAAGCCATAATTTCCGTGCTACATAAGGAGGGCAAAGACCCGACTTCATGTGAAGGATATAGACCTGTGAGTTTGCTTTGTAATGATTTAAAAATATTAACAAACATACTAGCACAGAGAATGCAACAACATATAACTAAATTAATCAAACCAGATCAAACAGGGTTTATCCCGGGAAGACAGGGGGCTAACAACATCACGAGAACTTTAAATATTATATCAAATGCCAAAAACACCCTCCAACCAACCATGCTGCTCAGCCTAGATGCACAAAAGGCATTCGACTGCGTGAAATGGAACTTCTTATATCAAACATTGGAGGTTTTTGGATTTCATTCAAAGTTTATTGACTGGGTAAAAACTGTTTATAAAAATCCCAAATCACGGATCAGAGTCAATGGCTGTTGCTCAGAATTCTTCTACCTCAAAAGAGGAGTCAGGCAAGGAGATTGCCTGAGTCCGCTGCTGTTTGCTGCAAGTATTGAACCGTTAGCAGAGTCAATAAGACAAAATAAAAATATAAAAGGAATAAAAGATGAAGGGGGCATAGAACGCAAAACATCGTTATTTGCGGACGATTTATTAACATATGTAAGTGAGCCCTCCACATCCATACCAGCCCTACTAGACAACCTGAAAGAATATGGTGAAATATCAGGGTACTTGACTAATGAAACCAAATCAATGGCTATGATGCTCTCAGGTAAATGTCCAGTGGAACTTAAAGAAAAGGTCCAATTTAAATTGACCGAAAAAGGGTTTAGATACCTGGGTGTAACTATTACTCCTGATACAGCACAGCTATTTGAAGCTAATTATGGGAAACTGATAACCGCGATAAAAGATGACTTGGCTAGATGGGAGGTTTTACCCTTGACTCTGGTGAGAAGAGTAGAAGCAGTAAGAATGAATATATTGCCAAGACTGTTGTTTTTGTTCCAGTCATTGCCTATTGTGATTTCTGGAGCCTTTCTAAAAAAATTGGACAAAATCATATCAAAATTTGTATGGCAAAATAAGAAAGCAAGGATTAAATACAAGGCGCTTCTTAGTAAGAAAAAGAAGGGAGGGCTGAACTTACCTAATTTAAGAAATTACTATTGGGCAGCTCAACTCAGAGCCTTAATTATGTGGATTACTAAAGAGAAAGATTCATTGTGGGTGGAGATGGAACAAAATGCATGTCAACATGTATCTTTAGAATCACTCCCATTTTTGAACGAAAAGGCTCGGAGGAGACTCAGAATAAGTAATGAATGGATCAGGGGTACAATGAAAATTTGGTCAGCAATACGAAAGAGGCTGAAAATGTCGAATTCTGTAGGCAGGGCTACTATAATAGCAAAGAACCCAGACTTTGTACCATCTACTATGGATTCAGGATTTAACAAATGGGCTAACAAGGGGCTAATTTATATTGATCAAATGTTTCAGGGATAAACATTGAAATCATTCACACAACTCCAAAAAGAATTTAACCTACCAGCTAATGATCTTTACAAATTCTTACAGCTAAGAGATTATTTACAAAAACACCAGGAATGGGAGAACATTTGTAAGACACCATCTAAATTAGAGGAAGTGTTGTGGTCATTTTCAGAGAACAAGTCAAAAAAAGGGGTTATAGCAAAAAATATATAAAGCCCTACAACATGAATCTAATGATAACAACTTTGACATCAAAGAAAAATGGGAGCTGGAAGCCAACATCATAATATCAGATGAAGATTGGGAGGAAACATTTAAAGAGGGACACAAATTAACAAATAGCCCATCATGGAGGGAATTCGACTGGAAAGTGAAAATGCGCTACTTCAACACTCCGGTTATTACTTCAAAATATAGCAATACAACGGATCTATGCTGGAGGGAGTGTGGAGCGGTGGGTGATACCACCCATATATTCTGGGACTGCCCAAAAATAAAAGATTTCTGGGAGAATATTCAGAAGGAAATTAAACAAATTATAGGTATTAATTTCCCTATGGAACCAGCACTGTACATTTTGGGCATAACACCTGACAGTATGATAGACAAGAGCTCTAAATATTTACTAAGAATCCTGCTGCTGATCGCAAAAAAAGACAATAACAATTTCCTGGTTGAAACCACAGCCTCCAAGTATAACACAATGGAGAGACAGGGTAAAAAAAGGTGTTTATCATGGAGAAAATCACAGCAAGACTACAGTTGAAATCAGGCTTGTTTGATAAAAGGTGGTCATTACTAAAACAAGCAATGTCAAAACTCTAATCACCTCCACTTCCTTTTTTTTTTTTTTTTTTCTTGTCTCACTTGTAAAGTATTTGTACTATGTATTGCTGTTTTTCTCGCTTGTAAGTGCTCGTACTCTGCACTGTAGATTTATCTTTTCACCTGTAATGTACAGGTACTTTTTACTGTTGACTTTTCCACTTGCAAAGTATACATCCTCTGTGTTTTTTTTTGTTTTTTTTCTTCTTTTCTTTTTCTTTTTTCACTGGTAAAGTACACGTACTCTGTACGGTTGCTTTTTTTTTGTTTGTTTGTTTGTTTGTTTGTTTTTTGTTTTTTGTTTGTTTTTTTTGTTTGTTTTTTTTTTTTTTTTTTTTTTTACTTGAACAGTATCCTTACTAAAGAGAATGCCAAACAAGGCTAGGACTGGAGAGGAGACGAGACCTGGTCTAGGGGAAATAGGATGTACGAGTACAAGAATACGGACTGATATTTACAAAGATTTATTCAACATGAAAAAGGAGAAAGACTGTCAATTTCAAAATTTCAAGCTAGTGTAACTGTATATAATATACATCTCCTTAATGTTCGTTAAGTCTGTGTTTGTTTGTATGTATGTATGTATGTATTTGTCAAATAAAAAATAAGTTCAAAAAAAAAAAAGAAGAGGTCCAAAGTTTAATTAGTGATCAACCACAACAAGGTCACCTGGATGAGGGAGCCTGAGGAGGTCACAGAGGAGTCAAGCAGAGCTGTTTCTTTCTGTATGGAGACTATGCAGATGCATAGGGCCCCACAGCCAGCAGGGGGCCCCCAAGCTGCGAGTTCAGCCTGTATATATTTTGGGAGAATTAAAACTGCCTGTCTTTATTTGTATCCAGACAAACCAGCTCATTTGGTGTGTGAAGCACTTACATGCTTAAAAAAGCATGTAAGCTTTATTTTCAAAAGGTTATAAGCAAAGCTAAGCTGCTCTGATAGGGAAGCTGTGACTGTTTGTGGGGTCATCAAGTCAAAATCATCTTCGGGCTGGGCTGTTACACACGGATCCAAAATAGTGCAGAAGGGGCTGCAGTGTTACATCTCAATGTTTCTTACTACCTGAAACATCTGCATCATTTTTTTGTTTGTTTGTTTTTTATTGTTTGCACATTAATATGGATGCTGCTCCATTGTATTTTTATTCAACTGTTAAATAAACGGTGTGTTCAGGTGTCTCTGGACGATTTACTGTTTCCAATGTTAAATGTAGGACTGTGCTGCAAACTGAAAAGTGTCATTTTCATAAAAATAAAAAAATAAATTATTTACTTACAATAATTATTTTTTGTTAAAATCAGTTTTACTGTGATTTTATGTAACAACTTAGTTCTGTCTTTTATCTTTAATGACATCATTACCATTTGTCACAGAAAAGGAAGTATTTCTGACATGATAGTCAAAAAACAAAACATAAATACCAGAGAATAGTGTTGCTTTAACTTCCCTGTACCCCAAGCAGCAGATTTTAATCTATAGATTGTGGTGTTGCACAATATTTATTATATGCTACTGTCATTAAAGAACACACACACACACCTGGAGAAAGACCTACCTGTGTGCACGGAGCCCAACAAAATGAACCATTCCCTGTTATTTGAGTTTATTTCCAGCAGGGGTGAGTGTTGGACTCATAAATGTTGAGCACATCTACAGTCTGAGAATTGTGAAGCAATCCTGCTTCATATCTTTTCTTGATCTCATGACGCTTTCCATAGAGGTCGAGGAAACATGTTCAGGAGAGGACACAGGAGGTCATTTTACTGACTATTAGACTGCAGCCAAAGTATTTAGCATGTCTCTGTGTGCAGGATAGTCAATCTTCTGTTTTTATGGTCTAATCGTGATGATAAGAAGAAGAAGATGAAGAAGAAAATTTGTTTCTTGGAGGTTTGATACAATATAAGTACAACAATAAGACCTCAGTAATATGTCATTGTTGCAGCAAACATTATTTTCTTTTTACCTACAAGGAGGTTCTGGAAAGTCATTAAATCCCTTTCAGTGAGTAATGTCTCTCATACCTTACCAACCCGTATTATGAAAGATTCTGTTGCTGTTCATGACCAAAATGATATGTTGAACTGTTTTAATGAGCATTTTATATCTTCTGGCTTTCTGAGTGATCCATCCTATACTGTGCCTATGAAACCCTGTTCTGCTGTTTCTGTCAATGGTACACACCGATTTAGTTTTCAACCTTTTACTGTGGAGGAAGTACATAAAGCACTGAATGCTCTGGACACAAAAAAGGCACATGGACCAGATCTTATTGATCCTTATTTTTTAAAAGTAGCAGCTGATGTTATAGCAGAACCACTTACACATATTTTAACCTGGCTGTAGCAAACAATGAAATCCCAAAGATATGGAAATCTGCTTTTGTTCTTCCTCTGTTAAAAGGAGGAGATCCAACTATTTTAAATAACTACAGGCCAGTTTCAAAATTGGCTGTACTGTCAAAGAGTCTTGAAAGTTTAATCAGTGAACAGCTCAAAGATTTTTTATATTCAAATAATATCTTATCCCCGTTTCAGTCAGGGTTTAGGAAAAATCACAGTACCATTACGGCAGCTCTAAAGGTGGTAAATGATATTTCCTTAGCACTTGATAAAAACAGCACTGTGCATCTCTTTTTATTGATCTAGCCAAGGCTTTTGATGCGGTTGATCATTTTGTCCTCAAACAGAGGCTTCTTGATATTGGTCTATCAGAGAAAACTGTTGGTTGGTTCATAAAAACTACCTTACTGATAGATCCCAGTGTGTCAGTTTTGGTGGTCAGTGCTCTGATGTTCTGCCTGTTTGTAAGGGTGTTCCTCAGGGCTCTGCACTTGACCCACTTCTTTTTACCATTTTTATAAATAATTTGGGTAAAGATGTGAATGATGCCGATTTACAGTTATATGCTGATGACACAGTTACTTATTGCAGTGCGCCAACTCTCGCTGAAGCTGTTGACCACTTGCAGTGTGCATGTCATGTTGTACAGAAAAGTTTGCAACTTGAAATGTCAACAGTAGAAGGAAGGAAGAAGCATTGAAAGGGTTAACTCCTATAAATATCTAGGCATCCTAATTGATGATTCCCTAACTTTTAAGCCGCATGTACAATGCCTGGTTAAAAAACTGAGGCTGAAGCTAAGTTTCTATTTTAGAAACAAGTTGTGTTTTTCTTTTAATGGAAGGAAGAGACTTGTTGCTGCAACATTCTTGCCTGTTTTAGATTATGGGGATCTTTTGTACATGCGTGACCCTGCACAGGCATTGAAACTGATTGACACAGCTTACCATGCGTCACTCTGGATCCTAATAAATTGTAACGCCCTGACTCACCACTGTGAGCTTTATGCTCGGGTTGGATGGCCTTGTTTACCAGCCCGCAGACGTACCCACTGGTATACTTTTATATACAGGCAATTCTCGGGTTGCTCCCAACATACCTCTGTTCTTTTATTTCTTTAAAACGTGATGGTCAATATTCGCTGCGTTCTAGGGAGTTTTATACCTTATTGGTACGAAATGTTCGTACTGAGCTAGGGAAGAGGGCGTTTGGGTACTCAGCACCCTCTGACTGGAATGTCCTACAGAATGTTTTAAAACTCAAAGATCTGATCTCTTTGAATGCTTTTAAATCCACATTGAAAGAACGAGAGAATGAATCATCCAGGTGTTGTTGTTTTAGCTGATGTTGTTGTTGTTGATTTCATGACTTGTATTGTACTTTTAGCATTTTTTTAGACCACTGTGTGTTGTAATATTATCTGTGTGTCTTGTGTCTGTTTTGGTTTGACTTGTTCTTCGTTTGTGCTGCTGTTCTGTCTTGGCCAGGACTCCCTTGAAAAAGAGATTTTTAATCTCAATGGGACCTTTCCTGGTTAAATGAAGATTTAATAATAATAAAAAATACAGATATACTCATGACAATCAGTTAAGCAACAACGTTTTTCTGAAAAAATGGGAAGTTGAAGAATTATTTCATTAGAATTTATCTTAATGCCAAATCATTACTGAAGGCTGTGTCACAACATCATGTGTAAGATGCTTCAATTCAAAAGAGAAGTTCAGTTTATCTCTGCTGTACAGCTTTCACAGTGTCACTTCTGAAAAAAAAAACGTTTTTGCATATTGTCAGATCATCCTTGAAGGCCTTATTTTTTTATACTAAAGAATGAAGAGCCTCCTTGAGCTCACATTCATTTGAAAACATCATATGTTGGCTATAATGTCCAACAGCTGAGCAGATTATGCAGGTTCTTCACTCATCACAGAGCATCACAGTTTGCCTTTTTCAGGGATGCACATGTTTTGTCTCCCTTAATTTCCTCTTGAGTTTTACAGTTCATATATATTGTATATGGCAGGTCTCCAATGCATTTTTCAGCATTTGAACCTGCCAACTTTGCCTCTACAGCATAGTATATAATTTAGGAGATTACAGAACGGTGTACCAGCTGGTGTTTTCCATCTAAAAAAATATGAATTAATAATCAGAAGAAGAACTATTAGAGTAGCCTCATATTTATTTCTTGAAAATTTTATACCACAGAGGTCACAGAGGTGTTTTAAAGAAACACTTTTTTGTGATCCTTCATGTACTTCTGTGTTTCTTTGTAATACTTCTTGTGTTTTCTTTCAGACAGTAAAATTTCACCATGTGTCCAGTACTTATTCTTTTTTAGGTTGCCAGATAACGTGAGCACAGGTGTAGCAGCAATTTTTCATCCACCTAATAATCCACATTACCGCCTCTATTAAGCAGTCAATCGGCAATAAGCTTGACACGTAAAGAATCTTCCGAAGCAGGAACAAAGTTACAAGATTCACTCTTGAAGCTGAACCGTCGAAAAACTGTCTCGCTCCTTTGGCTGCTTAACTGTATCTGAGGGCCAGGTGGCTGTGACATCACCAACAACAATGATTAAAGGAGCATTTCAGCATTTTTAAAGCTAAACTATTAAACTACTCCTAACATTGTCAGTATGGCTCTTACAACAGGTTTTGGTTTTGGTCTGTACAGGTATGATGGTACAAACTTGCCGTAATGACAACAAGACCTCAGGCGTATGCCTTTGTCGCACTCAACATTGTACCATTGTAACATTGTTTCGTACCATCATGACTTGCATATTTGTGGCTATTGATTAAGACAACAACTGTGTTGTTTTCTGTTTTTGCCCCAGACTATTTTGAGGAAGTAAAAACACCAGTTATCATTTTATCTCTGCAACATCACCATACCTTTTCTGCTGCATCAGGTTGGAAAAACATTTCTCTTTATGCCAAATCATCACTGAAGGCTGTTTTTATCTTGTATTTTATAATGAACAACTAATAAGCTCATCAAGCAGCACTAACAAGTCACTACACGATGAAGTATATGTTATAAGTATTTTTCAGAGTGACCCTTCAATAAAGAAGATTGGATTCGAAGTATCAAAGTTTAAGTTGAATTTATTATTCTTGTACAAGAAGGAGCGTTTAACAGTGCAACACACAGAAGGGCTTACAGAGAAAAAGCCTCCCTGTGGAGCTCTAACAGTTGGTTCTTATACAATCGATAAAAGGGGACGTCTTAACCCCTGCAAATTGTTAACAGACAATTTACATACATAGCATCCAAACATCTTTCTGAGTTCCCTTAATCAGTAGTCAACATATCCCCAATCTAAATGTCCCCTCTCTGACCCGTTTCTGACCCTGAACAGAACTTCCTCTATTGATACATTAACCTGAACTTTATCTCACCCTGCCAGCCTTAGCCTTAGCAACAAGGTCATCTTAGAGAAGTGCAAACGAGACATGTAAGAAATAGGAACTCACGTACACATTGTAGGATTAAGACATCTGAAACACAGTACAAACCCAATTTTTATAACAGTATACACTAAGACATAAACTAAGACATGAATAAAACAGTTGTACCTTTGTTCTCTGTGGGCAAATACAAATGAAGTGAGGTGCATTCAGAAGAGAGGTTGAGTAACTGTTGCATCAGGCTCTTTCTGGATCGCTCTTTTTTTCAACTAGTATATTGATGCTTCTGAGTCGTATATGAACAAACTGTTCTTCATAAAGTTAGGTTGTTCTAGCACTAACAGGTTCCAAATCTGTTTGCAGGATGGGAGCTGCATAGTGAACATTTAATTTCTAATGAGACTACGATCTTCTTAAACGGTGTCTAGTTTTCAAGTAGTGAACTAGCATCTTGTACTTACAGTATACTTTGGTATAATAGTGTCTGTTTTGGGTATTTCTATCCTCAGCAGTATTGCAGATGTTGTACCATAGCGTTGTGGTCTGGTCTACATTCCAACCCTCACCTCTGGTCATGAACTTTGGGAACTTCCCAAAAAAATAAGATCACACAAATGCAGGGTGTCTGGGCTCAGCCTTAGATATATGGTGAGGAACTCGGATATCTGGAGGGAGCTCGGAGTAGAGCCACTGCTGAGCTGCCTCCTGGGCACCGACTAGGGTGAACTGGCAGACCCAGCGGTTGCTAGAGGGACTATATAGCCCATGTAGCCTGGGATCCCCCAGGAGAAGCTGGAATGTGTTGCTGGGTAGAGGGACGTCTGGAACGCCATGCTAAACCTGCTGCCACCGCGACCTGACCCCCAATAAGCATGAGGAAATGGATGGATGGATGGATAATTGATGGATAGTCTTTCTAAACTCAACCACACATCTATCTATCTATCTATCTATCTATCTATCTATCTATCTATCTATGTAGTCCAATTTGATACAAAGGCTTGTCACCATAAAATACCATTAAATAATGATGCTTTTTTTTTCACGCATGAGCTCAGGTCAGTGAGATCTTGAAGTTCAAATGTTGTAATGTTCAAACTTAACATGAAACAACAGAGGGTAAAACATGACAGGGTTAGGGTCAAGGCTAACCCTAAGCCCATGACTATGTACCTCTGATTTCTTAATCATGTTTCTGAGAATAGGAACTGAGTTTCCTGTTTTGATGAAGATGATGAGATAAGTAGCTGTATATATGATCTGGCGTTTCTCTTGTTCAGTGTCTCTGCACAGGACGACTGAAGCGACAGACAGTGAGAAGAAGAAGAAGTCATTCTGCGGCAGGTTCTGATTTCCTTTATCGGACTCACAGTGCGTACAGGTTGTCTGTTCTCTACAGAATTATCAGTAACATGTCTGTCTCTCTGTATTAAAGGTAATCCCACTCTCCACCATGAAGATGCTGACTGTTTCCGCATTTCTTTGTGCCATGATAGCTCTGACCAGAGCTGCTGGTGAGTATTATATATAAGAAATGCTGCAGATGAATGTATTGCACGATGACAATCGGGTTATTAACTCCAGTGTCTTTGTACTTTGTACTTTGTAGCTCTTGGGTCACCGATCGAAACAGGTCAGTGAACTTTTTTTTCCTTGATAAAAGCTGATTTATGTGAAACGCTTAATTCTGGTATTTAATTTTATGTTATGCGCTGCTATATTATGTTTTGTTTTTGTTATATTCAATTCAATTTTTTATATAGCACTAGTTATTTACATTTGCATTGACATTTAGTCATTCAGCTGATGCTTTTGTACAAAGCGACTTACAAAAAAGGGAAACAATCAAGGTACAGTGCAACTAGGACATGTTAGTGCATCAGTAAGTACAGTGACCGTTGTAGAGGGGGATAGATTATCATGTCCAGTTGTTGGTAGTGTTGTAGAGGAGGTCCTCTCTGAAGAGCTGGAGGTCTTCAGGAGGTTTGTGAAGGTAGAGAGGGACGCCCCTGATCTGGTAGGAACTGGTAGGACGTTCCACCAACGGGGAACAACAGACGACAAAAGTTTGGATTGGACATGTGCCCTTTTGGGTTGACTGAAGACCAGATGTGCCGCCGCATTCTGAATTATCTGAAAGGGGTTCACTGTGCAGGCTGGGAGGCCCGTCAGGAGCCTGTATCAGGAGTTTGGTAGCATGTTGAGTTAGGTAAGGCCTGATTTTTTCTGATGTTGTGAAGTGCAAAGCGGCATGACCGGGCAACTGAGGCAACGTGACCAGAGAAGGTTAGTTATTCATCAATCATGACCCCTGAGTTTCTCGCTACCCTGGTGGGGGCGAGACATAAGGAGTCAATTTTGATGTTGATGAAGTTATGAAGTTATCTCATGACACTTTCCATATAGTGCAGGTCTAGACCGTACTCTTTATAATTTTATTTACAGACACCCAACAATTCCAACCACGAGAAAGCACTTGGTAATGGTTGATAAAGAAAAACTTGAGAGAGAGACGGACGTCTGCGGCAACAAGCAGATGTTGTGTTGTGTTATTTTAAATTATGTTGTCACGTAATACCATAGCCTTATGTATTTTATGTTTAAGTGTTTAAAGTTTGTTCTTTTGTTTAACTCCGCATAACCCACCAAACTTTCTCAGCAAAGAGTCACCTGGTCAAGAGGGCCGCATCTTGTTCTGGTGGCTGGTCTGAGTTCAATGGGAGATGCTTCTACTTCGTTCCAAGAGCCATGACTTGGGCCAAAGCTGAGGTAATGAGTTTGACTTTGATTCAGTGCATAAAACTTTTACAGTATGTCTATTTCCTATAAATGGATGTTTGGTTAATTGGCTGCTAATTTGGTGTCTTTTTTACTTTGTGCCTTCCTGTCTGTTGATCTCCACTGTAGAAAAACTGTCAGTCTATGGGTGGAAACCTCGCATCCATTCACAACATCCTGGAGTACCATGAGATTCAGAGGCTGATTAACAGCGCCACTTATGAACAAAAAGCAGCGTGGGTCGGAGGCACTGATGCACAAGAGGTATTTTATTCATCATTGCACAAGTTGCAAATGCTACACATATTTATTGTATGTTATTTTATACAATACTAAACTATGCTCATACTATACTTTATATTCCATACCATATTATAGCATTATTATTTATACATTCATACATCATATACCATATCATATTTCTACTGAATATGTATATTCATACAGAGAACACTTCCCTTAATACTTAATACAATAATTTGAGACAGTACTGTAGTATTAATTTAAGAATAATACTGGTTGTGGGTACTACATGCATATAGCTTTTCCCTGCAATTTTGACTTGAATTAGTCTTGTATTATTATTATTAGTAGTAGTAGTAGTATTGTTGTTGTTGTTGTTGTTGTTGTTGTTGTTGTTGTTAGACCACCTGAAATTCCCCTTTGGCATTAGTAAAGACTACTTAAATATACTCCACTCCTCTTAAACTTAATTTTTCTTTTAGGAGAATCTGTGGTCCTGGAGCGATGGTACACAATTCAGCTACGTGAACTGGTGTCCTGGAGAACCCAATAACCTCTGGGATCAGGATTGCTTACAGATCAATCATGGAGGTAAGAAATCATAATGCTTCACCTAGGACTGAATTATTAATGTTAATTTTATTGTTAAAATTTGATGAATGAATGATGAATACCAGACAAAGAACTCATATATCTCTGGATCACATAATCTTCTATCACATCAGTAGTTCATTATCAATACTGTATTGCATCATTTACATGATTATTAAAACAATATCACATGAGAGGGAGTGCTGTTGTTCATCACCTTATTTTTTTGTACTTGAAGATACAAAGTGCTGGGATGACCTCGCCTGTAACCAAGAAAGACCGTCTGTCTGTGCCAAGAAATGATGATTCCTTTGCTGCCACAGAGACTTGAAAGCATCTTTCTTTTTCTTTTGAGTTTCTTCATCTCATTTCAAATCTTTCTTGCTGTAATGCTGCTTAAGGAATGAAGCGACAAGTGACATAAACAGGAGCTGGCTGTCTCTTTAAATAAGAGCAGACTGAATGTGTTATGAGAAGAATGCCTTCTGCAAAGCGAACTGATATTTCTTCATGCAATAATAATAAAGGCTCAAGCATTGAACAAACTGGTCTGTCAGAAATATATTGTGTGTGTGTGTGTGTGTGTGTTTATTATGGCCATGTGATGAATTGTTCAAATGTCATATTTCTTAAAGGGAGTTTGGTGTAGCGCAGTGATAAATGATAGAAAGTAAAAATAAACCAATAAAATAAACTTTTAAAACAGACCAACAATAAATATAATAGTAATGTAAAAAATGTGATGAAACCTTTACATACATCACGTGAATATATGTACATAAATGTTGTTGTTTTTTTGACTTTTAATTCTGGGGTAGGGCTCTCATGTAGACCTCCCAAATGTCTACGTCATGGTTCTGTCATTGGTTACAACTGTAGGCAGGAAGCTAGTTAGCAAGGCATGCTAACGATGCAGCTTCAGTGAAAGCCAAGTGGCAACCTCTGATGCTGGGAAATGAAGCCAATGTGGAAGTGCTAAAAACTGTAATTACTCAAGTGGCCGCTTGAGACAGGCTGCAGAAGTGAGTCAGTCTCCATAAGCTGCCGTATTAAAATGCCTAGTTTCAGAAACAAACATGTTTACAGCCTGGTTACACGTTTTGGGCTCTACGGGGTCTGTTACGGGGCAAGTTGTGAAGGTATCACTGGAATGGAGAGGAGTAAAGATTGAGGAACATCACAAAGGGAGCAGAGAAAACCTTGAGGTGGCTTTGGATTAGAAGAGGTCCATGGGGAGGAACAAATGCCACCTGAACACAACAACAGATCATCCACAACAAGGTCACCTGGATGAGGGAGTCTGAGGTGGTCACAGAGGAGTCAAGCAGAGCTGTTTCTTGCTGTATGAAAGACTTTTTAAGAATCTGAGCGTCTTTTTAACCTTTTAACACTTTTACAGTTTGATAAAAATCATGTGTGCAGGCCGAGCCCTGCGAGTGTTTGAGTTTAGTTTCACTTTTAAAGAAAAATACTGATAGATCGACTGAAACCGACGTAATTTAAAGTTACATTAAATAAATAACTACTGTTTTAATTAAAGTCGGCTCAGTCTGATGATTTTAATAACCGATGCGACTTTAACCGTTTGTGGTTTTCATAAAGGTGCGGTACGTCACTGCCCAGGTGTAAAAACCTGTGTGTGTGTGCGGCACAGAGGAGACCACACAAAGGTGACAAAGTCTAAACACTATATTTCATATTTAAGTATAAGACAAACACATGAAACACATAACACTGATTCAAACGTGTTCTTACCTGTTTGTGTTTGAACTCTCCTGACTGTCGCTGCAGCGAAGTGTCAAAGTCCGAAGAGAGAGAGAGATTAGAGGGTGGCTCCTTCCGGTCACCTTAAATAAACGGTGTGTTCAGGTGTCTCTGGACGATTTACTGTTTCCAATGTTAAATGTAGGACTGTGCTGCAAACTGAAAAGTGTCATTTTATTAAAAATAAAACAATAAATTATTTACTTACAATAATTATTTTTTGTTAAAATCAGTTTTACTGTGATTTTATGTAACAACTTAGTTCTGTCTTTTATCTTTAATGACATCATTACCATTTGTCACAGAAAAGGAAGTATTTCTGACATGATAGTCAAAAAACAAAACACAAATACCAGAGAATAGTGTTGCTTTAACTTCCCTGTACCCCAAGCAGCAGATTTTAATCTATAGATTGTGGTGTTGCACAATATTTATTATATGCTCCTGTCATTAAAAAAGACACACACACACACACCTGGAGAAAGACCTACCTGTGTGCACGGAGCCCAACAAAATGAACCATTCCCTGTTATTTGAGTTTATTTCCAGCAGGGGTGAGTGTTGGACTCATAAATGTTGAGCACATCTACAGTCTGAGAATCGTGAAGCAATCCTGCTTCATATCTTTTCTTGATCTCGTGACGCTTTCCATAGAGGTCGAGGACACATGTTCAGGAGAGGACACAGGAGGTCATTTTACTGACTATTAGACTGCAGCCAAAGTATTTAGCATGTCTGTGTGTGCAGGATAGTCAATCTTTTGTTTTTATGGTCTTATCGTGATGATAAGAAGATGAAGAAGAAAATTTGTTTCTTGGAGGTTTGATACAATATAAGTACAACAATAAGACCTCAGTAATATGTCATTGTTGCAGCAAACATTATTTTCTTTTTACCTACAAGGAGGTTCTGGAAAGTCATTAAATCCCTTTCAGTGAGTAATGTCTCTCATACCTTACCAACCCGTATTATGAAGGATTCTGTTGCTGTTCATGACCAAAATGATATGTTGAACTGTTTTAATGAGCATTTTATATCTTCTGGCTTTCTGGGTGATCCATCCTATACTGTGCCTATGAAACCCTGTTCTGCTGTTTCTGTCAATGGTACACACCGATTTAGTTTTCAACCTTTTACTGTGGAGGAAGTACATAAAGCACTGAATGCTCTGGACACAAAAAAGGCACATGGACCAGATCTTATCGATCCTTATTTTTTAAAAGTAGCAGCTGATGTTATAGCAGAACCACTTACACATATTTTTAACCTGGCTGTAGCAAACAATGAAATCCCAAAGATATGGAAATCTGCTTTTGTTCTTCCTCTGTTAAAAGGAGGAGATCCAACTATTTTAAATAACTACAGGCCAGTTTCAAAATTGGCTGTACTGTCAAAGAGTCTTGAAAGTTTAATCAGTGAACAGCTCAAAGATTTTTTATATTCAAATAATATCTTATCCCCGTTTCAGTCAGGGTTTAGGAAAAATCACAGTACCATTACGGCAGCTCTAAAGGTGGTAAATGATATTTCCTTAGCACTTGATAAAAACAGCACTGTGCATCTCTTTTTATTGATCTAGCCAAGGCTTTTGATGCGGTTGATCATTTTGTCCTCAAACAGAGGCTTCTTGATATTGGTCTATCAGAGAAAACTGTTGGTTGGTTCATAAAAACTACCTTACTGATAGATCCCAGTGTGTCAGTTTTGGTGGTCAGTGCTCTGATGTTCTGCCTGTTTGTAAGGGTGTTCCTCAGGGCTCTGCACTTGGCCCACTTCTTTTTACCATTTTTATAAATAATTTGGGTAAAGATGTGAATGATGCCGATTTACAGTTATATGCTGATGACACAGTTACTTATTGCAGTGCGCCAACTCTCGCTGAAGCTGTTGACCACTTGCAGTGTGCATGTCATGTTGTACAGAAAAGTTTGCAACTTGAAATGTCAACAGTAGAAGGAAGGAAGAAGCATTGAAAGGGTTAACTCCTATAAATATCTAGGCATCCTAATCGATGATTCCCTAACTTTTAAGCCGCATGTACAATGCCTGGTTAAAAAACTGAGGCTGAAGCTAAGTTTCTATTTTAGAAACAAGTTGTGTTTTTCTTTTAATGGAAGGAAGAGACTGCAACATTCTTGCCTGTTTTAGATTATGGGGATCTTTTGTACATGCGTGACCCTGCACAGGCATTGAAACTGATTGACACAGCTTACCATGCGTCACTCTGGATCCTAATAAATTGTAACGCCCTGACTCACCACTGTGAGCTTTATGCTCGGGTTGGATGGCCTTGTTTACCAGCCCGCAGACGTACCCACTGGTATACTTTTATATACAGGCAATTCTCGGGTTGCTCCCAACATACCTCTGTTCTTTTATTTCTTTAAAACGTGATGGTCAATATTCGCTGCGTTCTAGGGAGTTTTATACCTTATTGGTACGAAATGTTCGTACTGAGCTAGGGAAGAGGGCGTTTGGGTACTCAGCACCCTCTGACTGGAATGTCCTACAGAATGTTTTAAAACTCAAAGATCTGATCTCTTTGAATGCTTTTAAATCCACATTGAAAGAACGAGAGAATGAATCATCCAGGTGTTGTTGTTTTAGCTGATGTTGTTGTTGTTGATTTCATGACTTGTATTGTACTTTTAGCATTTTTTTAGACCACTGTGTGTTGTAATATTATCTGTGTGTCTTGTGTCTGTTTTGGTTTGACTTGTTCTTCGTTTGTGCTGCTGTTCTGTCTTGGCCAGGACTCCCTTGAAAAAGAGATTTTTAATCTCAATGGGACCTTTCCTGGTTAAATGAAGATTTAATAATAATAAAAAATACAGATATACTCATGACAATCAGTTAAGCAACAACGTTTTTCTGAAAAAATGGGAAGTTGAAGAATTATTTCATTAGAATTTATCTTAATGCCAAATCATTACTGAAGGCTGTGTCACAACATCATGTGTAAGATGCTTCAATTCAAAAGAGAAGTTCAGTTTATCTCTGCTGTACAGCTTTCACAGTGTCACTTCTGAAAAAAAAAACGTTTTTGCATATTGTCAGATCATCCTTGAAGGCCTTATTTTTTTATACTAAAGAATGAAGAGCCTCCTTGAGCTCACATTCATTTGAAAACATCATATGTTGGCTATAATGTCCAACAGCTGAGCAGATTATGCAGGTTCTTCACTCATCACAGAGCATCACAGTTTGCCTTTTTCAGGGATGCACATGTTTTGTCTCCCTTAATTTCCTCTTGAGTTTTACAGTTCATATATATTGTATATGGCAGGTCTCCAATGCATTTTTCAGCATTTGAACCTGCCAACTTTGCCTCTACAGCATAGTATATAATTTAGGAGATTACAGAACGGTGTACCAGCTGGTGTTTTCCATCTAAAAAAATATGAATTAATAATCAGAAGAAGAACTATTAGAGTAGCCTCATATTTATTTCTTGAAAATTTGATACCACAGAGGTCACAGTTGGAGGTGTTTTAAAGAAACACTTTTTTGTGATCCTTCATGTACTTCTGTGTTTCTTTGTAATACTTCTTGTGTGTTCTTTCAGACAGTAAAATTTCACCGTGTCCAGTACTTATTCTTTTTTAGGTTGCCAGATAACGTGAGCACAGGTGTAGCAGCAATTTTTCATCCACCTAATAATCCACATTACCGCCTCTATTAAGCAGTCAATCGGCAATAAGCTTGACACGTAAAGAATCTTCCGAAGCAGGAACAAAGTTACAAGATTCACTCTTGAAGCTGAACCGTCGAAAAACTGTCTCGCTCCTTTGGCTGCTTAACTGTATCTGAGGGCCAGGTGGCTGTGACATCACCAACAACAATGATTAAAGGAGCATTTCAGCATTTTTAAAGCTAAACTATTAAACTACTCCTAACATTGTCAGTATGGCTCTTACAACAGGTTTTGGTTTTGGTCTGTACAGGTATGATGGTACAAACTTGCCGTAATGACAACAAGACCTCAGGCGTATGCCTTTGTCGCACTCAACATTGTACCATTGTAACATTGTTTCGTACCATCATGACTTGCATATTTGTGGCTATTGATTAAGACAACAACTGTGTTGTTTTCTGTTTTTGCCCCAGACTATTTTGAGGAAGTAAAAACACCAGTTATCATTTTATCTCTGCAACATCACCATACCTTTTCTGCTGCATCAGGTTGGAAAAACATTTCTCTTTATGCCAAATCATCACTGAAGGCTGTTTTTATCTTGTATTTTATAATGAACAACTAATAAGCTCATCAAGCAGCACTAACAAGTCACTACACGATGAAGTATATGTTATAAGTATTTTTCAGAGTGACCCTTCAATAAAGAAGATTGGATTCGAAGTATCAAAGTTTAAGTTGAATTTATTATTCTTGTACAAGAAGGAGCGTTTAACAGTGCAACACACAGAAGGGCTTACAGAGAAAAAGCCTCCCTGTGGAGCTCTAACAGTTGGTTCTTATACAATCGATAAAAGGGGACGTCTTAACCCCTGCAAATTGTTAACAGACAATTTACATACATAGCATCCAAACATCTTTCTGAGTTCCCTTAATCAGTAGTCAACATATCCCCAATCTAAATGTCCCCTCTCTGACCCGTTTCTGACCCTGAACAGAACTTCCTCTATTGATACATTAACCTGAACTTTATCTCACCCTGCCAGCCTTAGCCTTAGCAACAAGGTCATCTTAGAGAAGTGCAAACGAGACATGTAAGAAATAGGAACTCACGTACACATTGTAGGATTAAGACATCTGAAACACAGTACAAACCCAATTTTTATAACAGTATACACTAAGACATAAACTAAGACATGAATAAAACAGTTGTACCTTTGTTCTCTGTGGGCAAATACAAATGAAGTGAGGTGCATTCAGAAGAGAGGTTGAGTAACTGTTGCATCAGGCTCTTTCTGGATCGCTCTTTTTTTCAACTAGTATATTGATGCTTCTGAGTCGTATATGAACAAACTGTTCTTCATAAAGTTAGGTTGTTCTAGCACTAACAGGTTCCAAATCTGTTTGCAGGATGGGAGCTGCATAGTGAACATTTAATTTCTAATGAGACTACGATCTTCTTAAACGGTGTCTAGTTTTCAAGTAGTGAACTAGCATCTTGTACTTACAGTATACTTTGGTATAATAGTGTCTGTTTTGGGTATTTCTATCCTCAGCAGTATTGCAGATGTTGTACCAGATCGTTGTGGTCTGGTCTACATTTCAACCCTCACCTCTGGTCATGAACTTTGGGAACTTCCCAAAAAAATAAGATCACACAAATGCAGGGTGTCTGGGCTCAGCCTTAGATATATGGTGAGGAACTCGGATATCTGGAGGGAGCTTGGAGTAGAGCCACTGCTGAGCTGCCTCCTGGGCACCGACTAGGGTGAACTGGCAGACCCAGCGGTTGCTAGAGGGACTATATAGCCCATGTGGCCTGGGATCCCCCAGGAGAAGCTGGAATGTGTTGCTGGGTAGAGGGACGTCTGGAACGCCATGCTAAACCTGCTGCCACCGCGACCTGACCCCCAATAAGCATGAGGAAATGGATGGATGGATGGATAATTGATGGATAGTCTTTCTAAACTCAACCACACATCTATCTATCTATCTATCTATCTATCTATCTATCTATCTATCTATCTATCTATCTATGTAGTCCAATTTGATACAAAGGCTTGTCACCATAAAATACCATTAAATAATGATGCTTTTTTTTTCACGCATGAGCTCAGGTCAGTGAGATCTTGAAGTTCAAATGTTGTAATGTTCAAACTTAACATGAAACAACAGAGGGTAAAACATGACAGGGTTAGGGTCAAGGCTAACCCTAAGCCCATGACTATGTACCTCTGATTTCTTAATCATGTTTCTGAGAATAGGAACTGAGTTTCCTGTTTTGATGAAGATGATGAGATAAGTAGCTGTATATATGATCTGGCGTTTCTCTTGTTCAGTGTCTCTGCACAGGACGACTGAAGCGACAGACAGTGAGAAGAAGAAGAAGTCATTCTGCGGCAGGTTCTGATTTCCTTTACTGGACTCACAGTGCGTACAGGTTGTCTGTTCTCTACAGAATTATCAGTAACATGTCTGTCTCTCTGTATTAAAGGTAATCCCACTCTCCACCATGAAGATGCTGACTGTTTCCGCATTTCTTTGTGCCATGATAGCTCTGACCAGAGCTGCTGGTGAGTATTATATATAAGAAATGCTGCAGATGAATGTATTGCACGATGACAATCGGGTTATTAACTCCAGTGTCTTTGTACTTTGTACTTTGTAGCTATTGGGTCACCGATCGAAACAGGTCAGTGAACTTTTTTTTCCTTGATAAAAGCTGATTTATGTGAAACGCTTAATTCTGGTATTTAATTTTATGTTATGCGCTGCTATATTATGTTTTGTTTTTGTTATATTCAATTCAATTTTTTATATAGCACTAGTTATTTACATTTACATTGACATTTAGTCATTCAGCTGATGCTTTTGTACAAAGCGACTTACAAAAAAGGGAAACAATCAAGGTACAGTGCAACTAGGACATGTTAGTGCATCAGTAAGTACAGTGACCGTTGTAGAGGGGGATAGATTATCATGTCCACTTGTTGGTAGTGTTGTAGAGGAGGTCCTCTCTGAAGAGCTGGAGGTCTTCAGGAGGTTTGTGAAGGTAGAGAGGGACACCCCTGATCTGGTAGGAACTGGTAGGACGTTCCACCAACGGGGAACAACAGACGACAAAAGTTTGGATTGGACATGTGCCCTTTTGGGTTGACTGAAGACCAGATGTGCCGCCGCATTCTGAATTATCTGAAAGGGGTTCACTGTGCAGGCTGGGAGGCCCGTCAGGAGGGTGTTACAGTAATCTAGTCTTGAGATGACCGCAGCCTGTATCAGGAGTTTGGTAGCATGTTGAGTTAGGTAAGGCCTGATTTTTTCTGATGTTGTGAAGTGCAAAGCGGCATGACCGGGCAACTGAGGCAACGTGACCAGAGAAGGTTAGTTATTCATCAATCATGACCCCTGAGTTTCTCGCTACCCTGGTGGGGGCGAGACATAAGGAGTCAATTTTGATGTTGATGAAGTTATGAAGTTATCTCATGACACTTTCCATATAGTGCAGGTCTAGACCGTACTCTTTATAATTTTATTTACAGACACCCAACAATTCCAACCACGAGAAAGCACTTAGTAATGGTTGATAAAGAAAAACTTGAGAGAGAGAGAGATGGACGTCTGCGGCAACAAGCAGATGTTGTGTTGTGTTATTTTAAATTATGTTGTCACGTAATACCATAGCCTTATGTATTTTATGTTTAAATGTTTAAAGTTTGTTCTTTTGTTTAACTCCGCATAACCCACCAAACTTTCTCAGCAAAGAGTCACCTGGTCAAGAGGGCCGCATCTTGTTCTGGTGGCTGGTCTGAGTTCAATGGGAGATGCTTCTACTTCGTTCCAAGAGCCATGACTTGGGCCAAAGCTGAGGTAATGAGTTTGACTTTGATTCAGTGCATAAAACTTTTACAGTATGTCTATTTCCTATAAATGGATGTTTGGTTAATTGGCTGCTAATTTGGTGTCTTTTTTACTTTGTGCCTTCCTGTCTGTTGATCTCCACTGTAGAAAAACTGTCAGTCTATGGGTGGAAACCTCGCATCCATTCACAACATCCTGGAGTACCATGAGATTCAGAGGCTGATTAACAGCGCCACTTATGAACAAAAAGCAGCGTGGGTCGGAGGCACTGATGCACAAGAGGTATTTTATTCATCATTGCACAAGTTGCAAATGCTACACATATTTATTGTATGTTATTTTATACAATACTAAACTATGCTCATACTATACTTTATATTCCATACCATATTATAGCATTATTATTTATACATTCATACATCATATACCATATCATATTTCTACTGAATATGTATATTCATACAGAGAACACTTCCCTTAATACTTAATACAATAATTTGAGACAGTACTGTAGTATTAATTTAAGAATAATACTGGTTGTGGGTACTACATGCATATAGCTTTTCCCTGCAATTTTGACTTGAATTAGTCTTGTATTATTATTATTAGTAGTAGTAGTAGTATTGTTGTTGTTGTTGTTGTTGTTGTTGTTGTTGTTAGACCACCTGAAATTCCCCTTTGGCATTAGTAAAGACTACTTAAATATACTCCACTCCTCTTAAACTTAATTTTTCTATTAGGAGAATCTGTGGTCCTGGAGCGATGGTACACAATTCAGCTACGTGAACTGGTGTCCTGGAGAACCCAATAACCTCTGGGATCAGGATTGCTTACAGATCAATCATGGAGGTAAGAAATCATAATGCTTCACCTAGGACTGAATTATTAATGTTAATTTTATTGTTAAAATTTGATGAATGAATGATGAATACCAGACAAAGAACTCATATATCTCTGGATCACATAATCTTCTATCACATCAGTAGTTCATTATCAATACTGTATTGCATCATTTACATGATTATTAAAACAATATCACATGAGAGGGAGTGCTGTTGTTCATCACCTTATTTTTTTGTACTTGAAGATACAAAGTGCTGGGATGACCTCGCCTGTAACCAAGAAAGACCGTCCGTCTGTGCCAAGAAATGATGATTCCTGTGCTGCCACAGAGACTTGAAAGCATCTTTCTTTTTCTTTTGAGTTTCTTCATCTCATTTCAAATCTTTCTTGCTGTAATGCTGCTTAAGGAATGAAGCGACAAGTGACATAAACAGGAGCTGGCTGTCTCTTTAAATAAGAGCAGACTGAATGTGTTATGAGAAGAATGCCTTCTGCAAAGCGAACTGATATTTCTTCATGCAATAATAATAAAGGCTCAAGCATTGAACAAACTGGTCTGTCAGAAATATATTGTGTGTGTGTGTGTGTGTGTGTTTATTATGGCCATGTGATGAATTGTTCAAATGTCATATTTCTTAAAGGGAGTTTGGTGTAGCGCAGTGAGCTTGGTTTTAATTCGAACTGCAGACAAATGTTCAACTTTGTGGTGCAAAGTTTGTTACATTCTAAGAGAGATGACAACCATTAATGCAACGTTAACGTAATGCTCATTAGAACACCTGTAAAGCAAAGTGATGCATGTAGTTTCTACATTTCTACACTAAATAACGTGGGATGTGCTACTCACCTTTCAGGTCAAAATAATAATAACACATTCAAAACAAAGTGCTTCACAAGGCAATAAAAACAAGATAAATGATAGAAAGTAAAAATAAACCAAAAAAATAAACTTTTAAAACAGACCAATAATAAATATAATAGTAATGTAAAAAATGTGATGAAACCTTTACATACATCACGTGAATATATGTACATAAATGTTGTTGTTTTTTTGACTTTTAATTCTGGGGTAGGGCTCTCATGTAGACCTCCCAAATGTCTACGTCATGGTTCTGTCATTGGTTACAA
Source organism: Sciaenops ocellatus (assembly GCA_033000465.1). Lineage (NCBI taxonomy): Eukaryota > Metazoa > Chordata > Actinopteri > Sciaenidae > Sciaenops > Sciaenops ocellatus. Next base: position 1,943,779 of record CP136875.1, read on the forward strand.
CTGTAGGCAGGAAGCTAGTTAGCAAGGCATGCTAACGATGCAGCTTCAGTGAAAGCCAAGTGGCAACCTCTGATGCTGGGAAATGAAGCCAATGTGGAAGTGCTAAAAACTGTAATTACTCAAGTGGCCGCTTGAGACAGGCTGCAGAAGTGAGTCAGTCTCCATAAGCTGCCATATTAAAATGAAAAGTGTCATTTTAATAAAAATAAATAAATAAATAATTTACTTACAATATTTTTTTTTTACTGTGATTTTATGTAACAACTTAGTTATTTACTTTAATGACATAATTGCCATTTCCTGAACATGTTCAGGAAAGGACACACAAGGTCATTTTACTGACTATTAGACTGCAGCCAAAGTATGTAGCATGTCTCTGTGTGCAGGAAAGTCAATCTTTTGTTTTTATGGTCTAATTGTGATAAGAAGAAGAAGAAGAAGATGAAGAAGAAAATTTGTGTCTTTGAAGCGTGATACAATATAAGTACAACAATAAGACCTCAGTAATATGTCATTGTTGCAGCAAACATTATTTTCTTTTTACCTACAGATAAACTTCTGACAATCAGTTAAGCAACAGTGTTTTTCAACATGTTGCAGAAGTCGAAGCTTCTGAAAAAAAGGGAAGTTGAGGAATTATTTCATTAGAATTTATCTTAATGCCAAATCATTACTGAAGGCTGTGTCACAACATCATGTGTAAGATGCTTCAATTCAAAAGAGAAGTTCAGTTTATCTCTGCTGTACAGCTTTCACAGTGTCACTTCTGAAAAAAAAAAACGTTTTTGCATATTGTCAGATCATCCTTGAAGGCCTTATTTTTTTATACTAAAGAATGAAGAGCCTCCTTGAGCTCACATTAATTTGAAAACATCATATGTTGGCTATAATGTCCAACAGCTGAGCAGATTATGCAGGTTCTTCACTCATCACAGAGCATCACAGTTTGCCTTTTTCAGGGATGCACATGTTTTGTCTCCTTTAATTTCCTCTTGAGTTTTACAGTTCATATATATTGTATATGGCAGGTCTCCAATGCATTTTTCAGCATTTGAACCTGCCAACTTTGCCTCTACAGCATAGTAGACCCATACGACTGTCACTGTTTTGAGTTTGTTTCTGTACTTCCTGTTTTATTTTGTAGTTCCACCTGTTTTATTTTGTAGTTCCACCCTTGTCTTATTCTACTTCCTGTTTTGTTTCCCGCCTTTTTTGATTTGGCACCTCCCCCTGATTTGTTGCACCTGTCCGTAATTAGTCTTGCCTGTCTATTTAGTTCCTGTGTTTCCTTTGTTTCCTTGTCTGTCTGTTGGTTGTTGGTTTCTGTTTCTCGGTGACCTCTCGGTGATCTCTTGGTGATCTCTTGCCTGTGTTTGTCTCTGTGTTCCTGGTCTTTGTTTTCTGGATTATTTGCCTTTTAGTTTCTCTGTTTTTGTCCTTTGGTTTTGCTCTTGTTTTCTTTGTGTTTCTTTTACATTTTTGGTTATATTAAAAGTGAGCTCTGGTTCACCCTCACCTGCCTGCAATTGGGTCTTTTTCTGAAACCCCCCCACTTCCACGTAACAACGACAAATAATACCACAAAAGTCAAGATACAACAGACTATTTTCTAAAGTACAGAAGTCACAGTTGGAGGTGTTTTAAAGAAACACTTTTTTGTGATCCTTCACGTACTTCTGTGTTTCTTTGTAATACTTCTTGTGTTTTCTTTCAGACAGTAAAATTTCACCATGTGTCCAGTACTTATTCTTTTTTAGGTTGCCAGATAACGTGAGCACAGGTGTAGCAGCAATTTTTCATCCATCTAATAATCCACATTACCGCCTCTATTAAGCAGTCAATCGGCAATAAGCTTGACACGTAAAGAATCTTCCGAAGCAGGAACAAAGTTACAAGATTCACTCTTGAAGCTGAACTGTCGAAAAACTGTCTCGCTCCTTTGGCTGCTTAACTGTATCTGAGGGCCAGGTGGCTGTGACATCACCAACAACAATGATTAAAGGAGCATTTCAGCATTTTTAAAGCTAAACTATTAAAGGGGACCTATTATGAAAAAATTAATATGTTTGAATTCGGGGTCCGTACAAACCCCCACAGTGTTATAAACAACAACCACATACATTTGGTGTGAGCTGCCTCAGCCTCACTCCTTCTTGTGGCTCGTCTCTGAACACGCCTGTCTGATTCAGCTAAGCTCGTGACGTAACGAGCTTTTAGGCCAGACCCACTTCCTGATCTCTGCAGCAGTGGCCAACACCCAGTCTCCACCCACCACGCCCTACAGAGCAAAGCTCAGGTGAAGCTCCGACAGCTTCTGCTTCACGGAGAAGAATGGCTGGCCGTGTGACGAGGCTCAGACCTAGGCGTGCTCGTTACTCTGTTGTTGGCTGCAGTGACCGGCACAAGTCGCTATATTGTCCCCAGCCTGAGAGGACCGAAGAACGGAGGATCGCGTTTACTTTTACCGGATACGTCCCCACACTGTGAACTAGACCTGAACGTGTGTAATACAATGAACACAGGACAACACGGGACGGTAACGAGACCTACACGAAAGAGGAGTAATACCAACTGTCCGTGGAAAACTACAGACGATGGAAATGTAAGTGTGCTTTGTGTTTATTTTGTCCGATTACCACGAGCTAACGCTAACAGCTAGCTAGCATTATGTTCAGCACACACAGCGCTCAGCTGCATGCAGACAGGCACCACCGCTGCCCGCAGAGAGGCCTCAAAGATTCACGGAAGATTCACACTAACATAACGCCAGTAGTTTGTTAGTTGGATGTCTGTCTGTAAGACAAACACTTTTTGTTTCTGCTCAGTTTACAGAGATAAATAAAGAAGTGTATAACTCACCCTCTACTCTCAGCGGTCCACATGCAGTTGTGTGTTGAACGTAGCCGTCATTAGCGATAAGAAAATAACTTTTCTCTCATTCACCTTTCTGTTAACGGCACCCCCTCACTTTTATTGTCTGTGTCCCCCTCGGTTTGAGAGAAAGAGAGACCCCTTGCTATTTTACAGCATAGTCTGAAGCTAGATCCAGTCTTAGCTGGGTACATAAAGCAAAGAAAGCTACAATATAATAAGGACAGCATCAGTTCAGTCCATGAGCTCCACCTGGATACTGTGCGGTTTTAGTGACATGTCAGGCTGCTCTCAATGTATGTATATGTATGGGCAGTTTGTATGTGTGTGTGTGTGTGTACACACACCTGGCAAATAAAGGTGATTCTGATACTTAGTGAATGAGTACAATGTATATTTATATTTGTGCTCTCAATCATATTTCTCATATTTCTGTGTTATTGTTTTTCTTCCCTAGACTCTACCTGGCAGCCCTCCACCTCAATGAAAGTGCTGGGTGTCCCTAAGCTACAACATCAGCTGGTGAGCCACTATTCAGATTGAACTTCCCAACAACAGCAACAGCAAAGACAGTGAAAGTAGAACCAACCGTCTGTAAGTTTTACAACCTTTTATTACAAATGGCAGTAAGTCAAAGAATGTGCAAACATCTATTATACAAGTGAAACATAAATAACATAAAACAGGGCTCTTATGTAAGCTGGATAATCTACCAATTTATTTTTTAAAATACCAATTTTTTCCCTCCTATACTGTCTTATAGGTTATGTTGGACCTCATCTTCGAGAAGGTTTCCCTAGATTCTGGCCCATATGTGGATGAGGTGCTGAAGATCCCCATCCCTGAGGATCTCACAGCCCAGTTTGCAAGACCAGGGAAGCAAGAGGTTGTAGCTGGCTACATGTCGAGGTTCTATCAAGGACCGGTCTGACCCCGCGCAGCTTCCTTGAATGTCTGGGGACTCCGTATCCGTCGCACCACACAGCTGAGCAGTACCACCCTGATTCTCCAGCCGAGAAATCCCCAGCACCAGCTTACAGAGCTCCTGTAGGCCTGGTATCTGTAACAGCTAAAACAAAGTGTACATAATGGTTAGTCTAAAATACACGGTGACATGCTTTTATAACAGGTGTCCATCTTTTCTTCTGAAATTCTGTGAAACCTAAATGCTGACTAAAACTTTTTCAGACTGCTGTTCTAGGTAGTATATTGAATCAGTTTGTGTTCAAAAGTTGTGTGATGTTTGAAGGAATCATGACAATAAAGGTTAAATCTGTATGAACTGTTTTGTGTGCTTTCAGTGTTTGATATGTAACATGATAAGTAACAAACATGACAGATTCACAGTAAGCAATGTAAGATAGAGGGAACAGTATTTTATTGTACTTTAATCCTTACTAATTTATATTATAATAGTAACAGACTACTTATATGCATAAAAGAACTTACTGCTCTATTCCCCTTAGGCATAAAGGCCTATAGTCTGCTCTGCCAAATGTCTGTAATAAAGTAACGTGGCTAATAGAGTACAGACAAAATAATGACTTACTAATAAGTGGCTGGTGAGTGTCTAAAAAATTCATTTCCCACCTCTATGGTTGTGGAGAAAACATGCTGGCTGAGCTGACTGAGTACATAAACACACTCCGCTAGCCAGTTAGCCAGAGTTCAAACATATAAAAAGATATAAAAACACATTACATAAACTTACCATTCAGAAATTTCCTGTTCTCTCCTCGGTTCTCTGACGTGTTCTGGGGCGTCTTCATTTTCAGGGTCTGACTCTGGCTCAAACATGTAAGGTTGCAATGGTACGTGTTTACGGGCAGCCATGCCCAGTGCTCGCGCTCATCTGTTGTCATGGCATCCTGATGCCGAACTCACATCAGCACAGTGGGTGGAAGCAGGGCGGAAGAGGGGGGCGGAATGAGCAGCAGCCGGCAGCAGCTCATTTGCATTTAAAGGGACAGTAAAATCAACCACCTGAGGGCGAGGTTCCGCAGGTGAATCAGCTTAGCAGGTGAGGCAGAGGTGTAATCAGCTGAGCGGGGGAGCGGGGCAGAGAAGTTTTGTGTGTGCACGCCGGGAGTCGACGGACGCTTTTATGGAGAAATAGGCAAGGAAAAGGTCGCTAAAACTCTAAAAGGACTGCCGGTAAGCATTGCTTGCCTCTATGGGCATGTCCTGGCGGTGTTTGAGCCCGCTGGTTGAACTCTTTCTTTGTTTACTGGGTCAAATGTTTAATTTAGTTATGTGGCATATGTGACCTGGGTAGTTGTATGAGCGTGAGCGTGCGGAATGATGTAATTCATAGAAATGCACTGTTAAAATATTTCAGTGAAAAGGGTGTATTAAAATAGATTATTAGTTAATTATTGGGTAAAATATCAGTACAACTGTGAAACGGTGTGCTGTAAAACCTGTTAAAACATGTAGTTTAAAACATTTAATTTAGTCTAACATGTCTAAAATGGGAATAATTAATGAGCCTGAATTTAACATAATTTCATTTGAAGCTACTGCTAAAATTCTTTTTTACTAACATTTGTGAAAGTTAAAGTGCAGAGTGTGTTTGAAATTTTTTGTTTTTTAAGTGATATTTAGCAGTGTGTGCTGTTATAATCTTTCTGATTTACCTGGCATACCTTTTCTGCTGCATCAGCTTTGTGGGAAGAACATTTCTCTTTATGCCAAATCATCACTGAAGGCTGTTTTTATCTTGTATTTTATAATGAACAACTAATAAGCTCATCAAGCAGCACTAACAAGTCACTACACGATGAAGTATACACTAAGACATAAACTAAGACATGAATAAAACAGTTGTACCTTTGTTCTATGAGGGCAAATACAAATGAAGTGAGGTGCATTTAAAAGAGAAGTTGAGTACTTGTTGCATCAGGCTCTTTCTGAATTACTCTTTTGATGCTTCTCAGTCGTATATGAACAAACTGTTCTTTATAAAGTTAGGTTGTTCTAGCACTAACAGGTTCCAAATCTGTTTGCAGGATGGGAGCTGCATAGTGAACCTCACCATGATGACAGTCTCACTCTTAAAGAAAATGCTATGCCTGATATAATATGGCATTACATTGTTAAATGTGAGTCTAATTACAGCATAATTTGGTAGTAAGAATAGTAGCATGAATACCTAGATCTTTTATGGTATATTTGATCACTACGATCTTCTTAAACGGTGTCTAGTTTTCAAGTAGTGAACTAGCATCTTGTATTTGCAGTATACTTTGGTATAATAGTGTCTGTTTTGGGTATTTCTATCCTCAGCAGTATTGCAGATGTTGTACCAGAGCGTTGTTGTCTGGTCTACATTCCAACCCTCACCTCTGGTCATGAGCTTTAGGAACTCCCCAAAACAATAAGATCACACAAATGCAGGGTGTCTGGGCTCAGCCTTAAATATATGGTGAGGAACTGGCAGACCCAGCGGTTGCTGGAGGGACTATATAGCCCATGTGGCCTGGGATCCCCCAGGAGAAGCTGGAATGTGTTGCTGGGTAGAGGAACGTCTGGAACGCCATGCTAAACCTGCTGCCACCGCGACCTGACCCCCAATAAGCATGAGGGAATGGATGGATGGATGGATAGATGGATGGATGGATGGATAATTGATGGGTACTCTTTCTAAACTCAACCACACATGGCCGCCCACCAATAATCCGGGTTCTGCTCGAGGTTTCTCGAAGTTTTTCTTTGCCACTGCCGTCAAGGGCTTGCTCATGGTGGGAATTGTTGGGTCTGTGTAATCTACACCTGCTCTATATGGAAAGTGTTATGAGATAACTTTTGTTATGATTTGGTCCTATTTCAATTAAATTTTGGAAATAATATGGCGTTATATGTAGTTTCTAATTACAGCATAATTAAGGTATGTGGTGTCTAATTAGGGTGTGACTGGGATTGTTGACTGTGTAATGTCTTTCTTTGTACACATCTGACTTCCAGTATAACTCTGGGCTCTGCCACATGCAGAAATAATTGGATGATACTGCGATAGTTTCTTGTATTAAGGACGGATGCAGGAGGGAACCGTCTGCAGCTGAACATCTCCAAGACTAACGAACTCTCAGTCATGGCAGCAAGGACACAACGTACTCTTTACTCCTATCTATCTGTCTATCTATCTATCTATCTATCTATCTATCTATATATCTATCTAGTCCAATTTAATACAAAGTAAGGCTTGTCACCATAAAATACCATTAAATAATGATGCAACCCTTTTTTTTCACTCATAAACAAGTTGCATGAGCTCAGGTCAGTGAGACCTAAAGAGCAAATTGAAGTTCAAATGTTGTAATGTTCAAACTTAACATGAAACAACAGAGGGTAAAATGTGACAGGGTTAGGGTCAAGGCTAACCCTGCCATATCATACCCTCTGTCGTTTCATGTTAAGTGCATTTAATTTAACACTTTTAAAAGTTTTATCATCTAATTTTCATGTAAGTAGACTCAAAATAAAGAAGAATGTGACCACTATGTTCATGTTTCTGAGAATAGGAACTGAGTTCCCTGTTTTGATGAAGATGATGAAATAAGTAGCTGTATATATAATCTGGCGTTTCTCTTGTTCAGTGTCTCTGCAAAGGACGACTGAAGCGACAGACAGTGAGAAGGAGAAGAAGTCATTCTGCGGCAGGTTCTGATTTCCTTTACCGGACTCACAGTGCGTACAGGTTGTCTGTTCTCTACAGAATTATCAGTAACATGTCTGTCTCTCTGTATTAAAGGTAATCCCACTCTCCACCATGAAGATGCTGACTGTTTCCGCATTTCTTTGTGCCATGATAGCTCTGACCAGAGCTGTTGGTGAGTATTATATATAAGAAATGCTGCAGATGAATGTATTGCACGATGACAATCGGGTTATTAACTCCAGTGTCTTTGTACTTTGTACTTTGTAGCTCTTGGGCCACCGATCGAAGCAGGTCAGTGAACTTTTTTTTTTCCTTGATAAAAGCTGATTTATGTGAAATGCTTAATTCTGGTATTTAATTTTATGTTATGCGCTGTTATATTATGTTTGGGTATGTTATATTCTGTTGTATTGTGGTATTTTATTTATATTACGTTATATTATATTACGTTATAATACGAAACAATCAAGGTACAGTGCAACTAGGACATGTTAGTGCATCAGTAAGTACAGTGACCGTTGTAGAGGGGGATAGATTATCATGTCCAGTTGTTGGTAGTGTTGTAGAGGAGGTCCTCTCTGAAGAGCTGGAGGTCTTCAGGAGGTTTGTGAAGGTAGAGAGGGACGCCCCTGATCTGGTAGGAACTGGTAGGACGTTCCACCAACGGGGAACAACAGACGACAAAAGTTTGGATTGGACATGTGCCCTTTTGGGTTGACTGAAGACCAGATGTGCCGCCGCATTCTGAATTATCTGAAAGGGGTTCACTGTGCAGGCTGGGAGGCCCGTCAGGAGGGTGTTACAGTAATCTAGTCTTGAGATGACCGCAGCCTGTATCAGGAGTTGGGTAGCATGTTGAGTTAGGTAAGGCCTGATTTTTTCTGATGTTGTGAAGTGCAAAGCGGCATGACCGGGCAACTGAGGCAACGTGACCAGAGAAGGTTAGTTATTCATCAATCATGACCCCTGAGTTTCTCGCTACCCTGGTGGGGGCGAGACATAGGGAGTCAATTTTGATGTTGATGAAGTTATGAAGTTATCTCATGACACTTTCCGTATAGTGCAGGTCTAGACCGTACTCTCTATAATTTTATTTACAGACACCCAACAATTCCAACCACGAGAAAGCACTTGGTAATGGTTGATAAAGAAAAACTTGAGAGAGAGAGAGACGGACGTCTGCGGCAACAAGCAGATGTTGTGTTATTTTAAATGATGTTGTCACGTAATACCATAGCCTTATGTATTTTATGTTTAAATGTTTAAAGTTTGTTCTTTTGTTTAACTCCGCATAACCCACCAAACTTTCTCAGCAAAGAGTCACCTGGTCAACAGGTCCACATCTTCTTCTGGTAGCTGGTCTGAGTTCAATGGGAGATGCTTCTACTTCGTTCCAAGAGCCATGACTTGGGCCAAAGCTGAGGTAATGAGTTTGACTTTGATTCAGTGCATAAAACTTTTACAGTATGTCTATTTCCTATAAATGGATGTTTGGTTAATTGGCTGCTAATTTGGTGTCTTCTTTTTTACTTTGTGCCTTCCTGTCTGTTGATCTCCACTGTAGAAAAACTGTCAGTCTATGGGTGGAAACCTCGCATCCATTCACAACATCCTGGAGTACCGCGTGATTCAGAGGCTGATTAACAGCGCCACTTGTGGACATAGAGAAGCATGGGTCGGAGGCACTGATGCACAAGAGGTATTTTATTCATCATTGCACAAGTTGCAAATGCTACACATATTTATTGTATGTTATTTTATACAATACTAAACTATGCTCATACTATACTTTATATTCCATACCATATTATAGCATTATTATTTATACATTTATACATCATATACCATATCATATTTCTATTGAATGTGTTTATTCATACAGACAGTACTGTAGTATTAATACTGGTTGTGGGTACTACATGCATGTAGTTTTTCCTTGCTATTTTTACTTGAATTGGTATTATTATTATTATTATTATTATTATTATTATTATTAGTAGTAGTAGTAGTATTATTGTTGTTGTTGTTGTTGTTAGACCACCTCGGGGTATTGCACAAAACCAAGATAAGGGATTAAGCCGGGATATGTTGGTTATCCTGGCTGAATTTAGCCTCAAGTCGGTTGCATGAAAGCAGCTCAAACTTAACCCAGCCAAGTTACTATGGTGATTTATTCTCTGCAGCTAGCCTGCTCCAGACCAGGCTAACAGCCAGGCTAAGATTAATCCTAGTGATTCACCTGTATTTCCACCAATCCGTCAATCTTGTGAGGAATTAATGTGTTTTACAGCATGTCCATGGTCCTTCTAATTATGTTGCATCATTTTAATTACCCTGCATTAAAATATAACTTTTTCATCTAGTTTTAAATAATGCCTAGCTATTCTTACATCTTGTCTCTTGGGCCCTTTCTTGTGTACGGGCGGAGATTGTACACAGGGGCTGTTGTGGGCACTCCTGTGAGGTTGAAGGCATGCTGAGGTTGGCCTGATAAACAGCTGCCTGGCCTGTTGTAGTACGTCTGCCACGATTAAAAAGGGAGCGAACTTCTTCGTCAGAAGAACGGTATTGGGCAGGGGTATCGGGGGGATTTTTGGCCCGTACATGCATTTGCCAGTGTGTTAATGATGTCCTCACTGTTTAATATTGCTGCTACGAGATTCTGAGCGGACTGACTCATTGTCACTCACTTTTAGCTGCAGCATCCACACGCTACACAAGATGGCCGCAGGCACTGCCGTGAAGTCTGACGTCACTCAAGTTTCACTCCATATATTCAAAGTTTCATTCAATATATTCAGACTTTCATTCAATATATTCAAAGTTTCATTCCATATATTCAAAGGTTTAATTTCCTGAACGGCATGCCATAATATATATATATGTGTGTGTGTGTATATATATATATATATATATATATATATATATATATATCCCCAACTCCCATTCACCTGTTGCCTCTTCATAATGGCTTGCCCTTTTTTGGAGGATGTACTAGATGAGGAAGCCCTAATCCTCAGACGAGCATGTAGGCATGGAAGAGTCGTCTGGGACAGGTCAGACCCATTGGCCTTTGGAGATGACTATCTCATTGAGAGATACAGATTCTCAGGTGATGGACTAAGATATTTATGTAGGCTGCTGGGTCCAAAAATACAGCACCAGACGGCGCGAAGCCATGCTCTCACTGTACCACAGTGCCAGGTCCTTTTATGGCCAGACAAGTTTGTTCTGTATGAAGGATAGAAAGATAAAATAGCTAAAAAGGTAACATGAGAAAAATAGATTAAATGACACACATTGTGGATAACTGTTTGCACTTAATCATACTCTACATTTCCTTAGTGCATCTCTACTTGCCACTTTTAAAGTAAAGTGTACAACAGTTGAATAGTGGACTTGAAAAGTAACTCCTTTAGTCCTTTAATTGTAGCCTAATTATGACAGTTCCAGTGGAGTGTGCAGTTTTGGACTACTTACGCATTAAGCCGGTCCGCTATTGTCTGCCAGGCTTTCTCACGTTCTTTAATTATGGCATTGGTATTGCCTGTTTTTCTTATGGTATCGTTCACTTCTTCATAGAACTCCATCAGGAGCTGTTGTTCAGCGGCTGTGAAGTATGAAGCGTGACTTTTATCCATGTTCCCATCGGTGATTCTGTGAGCGATCGCGAGGTCTATTTAAGTATGCCGTGAACACGCACTTATCCCAACTATCTTCACCTGGCTAAACATAGCCGCGCCTTTTAATCCTGGCTCGGCAAACATGCAACCAATTAAGTCAGGATGCGCCGAGTAGACTAGGTCAAGACGCACTTGCTCAATTATCCTGGATTTCTTTATTCTAGTTTTGTGCAACACCCCTCTGAAATTCCCCTTTGGGATTAGTAAAGACTACTTAAATATACTCCACTCCTCTTAAACTTCAATTTTCTTTTAGAATAATATGTGGTTCTGGAGCGATGGTACACGATTCAACTACGCGAACTGGTGTCCTGGAGAACCCAATCATGGAGCAAAAGGCAATCAGCATTGCTTACAGATCAATTATGGAGGTAAGAAATCATAATGCTTCACCTAGGACTGAATTATTAATGTTAATGTTATTGTTAAAATTTGATGAATGAATGATGAATACCAGGCAAAGAACTCATATATCTCTGGATCAGATAATCTTGTTTCTATCACATCAGTAGTTCATTATCAATACTGTATTGCATCATTTACATGATTAACTGATATTCAAGCAATATCACATGAGAGGGAGTGCTGTTGGTCATTACCTTATTTTTTTGTACTTGAAGCTGGAAAGTGCTGGGATGACCTCGAATGTTTCGATATAAGACCTTCCGTCTGTGCCAAGAGAATCTGGTGATTCCTGTGCTGCCACAGAGACTTGAAAGCATCTTTCTTTTTCTTTTGAGTTTCTTCATCTCATTTCAAATCTTTATTGCTGTAATGCTGCTTAAGGAATGAAGCGACAAGCGACATAAACAGGAGCTGGCTGTCTCTTTAAATAAGAGCAGACTGAATGTGTTATGAGAAGAATGCCTTCTGCAAAGCGAACTGATATTTCTTCATGCAATAATAATAAAGGCTCAAGCATTGAACAAACTGGTCTGTCAGAAATATATTGTGTGTGTGTGTGTGTGTGTGTGTGTGTGTTTATTATGGCCATGTAATGAATTGTTCAAATGTCATATTTCTTAAAGGGAGTTTGGTGTAGCGCAGTGATAAATGATAGAAAGTAAAAATAAACCAATAAAATAAACTTTTAAAACAGACCAATAATAAATATAATAGTAATGTAAAAAATGTGATGAAACCTTTACATACATTACGTGAATATATGTACATAAATGTTGTTGTTTTTTTGACTTTTAATTCTGGGGTAGGGCTCTCATGTAGACCTCCCAAATGTCTACGTCATGGTTCTGTCATTGGTTACAACTGTAGGCAGGAAGCTAGTTAGCAAGGCATGCTAACGATGCAGCTTCAGTGAAAGCCAAGTGGCAACCTCTGATGCTGGGAAATGAAGCCAATGTGGAAGTGCTAAAAACTGTAATTACTCAAGTGGCCGCTTGAGACAGGCTGCAGAAGTGAGTCAGTCTCCATAAGCTGCCGTATTAAAATGCCTAGTTTCAGAAACAAACATGTTTACAGCCTGGTTACACGTTTTGGGCTCTACGGGGTCTGTTACGGGGCAAGTTGTGAAGGTATCACTGGAATGGAGAGGAGTAAAGATTGAGGAACATCACAAAGGGAGCAGAGAAAACCTTGAGGTGGCTTTGGATTAGAAGAGGTCCATGGGGAGGAACAAATGCCACCTGAACACAACAACAGATCATCCACAACAAGGTCACCTGGATGAGGGAGTCTGAGGTGGTCACAGAGGAGTCAAGCAGAGCTGTTTCTTGCTGTATGAAAGACTTTTTAAGAATCTGAGCGTCTTTTTTAACCTTTTAACACATTTACAGTTTGATAAAAATCATGTGTGCAGGCCGAGCCCTGCGAGTGTTTGAGTTTAGTTTCACTTTTAAAGGTCCAGTGTGTAAGATTGGAGGCCTCTATTTTCAGAATAAGGCAAACATGGATGTTATGTGTATAGATTTGTGTGTGTCTCTCTCTTGCTCTCTCTGCCCCAGTCCTGCAGGTGAGGGGTGGAAGGTTGTCTGCCAGCTGGTGATGGGAGCCATGTATTGGCTCACGCTCGAGCCAATCAGAGACGGAGGAGACCTTTGAAAAGCCTCTCTTGTGTTGCTCTCTCGCTCTCTGACTTTTCTTTGTTGGATAGGTAGGTTTGTGGTGGGGACTAGGGACCAAGGTAAGACTGGGGAACCCTCTACATCCACACACGTAGAAAGACTTTGTTATCACATTAGGTTATGGGTTGTTGCCACTATTGTATTTTTATTATGTACGGATGTTTTTGTAGCTAAGACAGTCAGGCCTTTTGTTTTCTTCTTTCTTTTCACACAGATAAAGTTGAGCTAGGCCCTTTTTGATGGTAATTTGTCTATTTTATTTGGCACAAGCCCCACCGGTCTCTCTCTCCCCCCACATTGTTTAAAACCTACATTTGTTGTTTACCTTTTCACTTAAGTATTGTAAATAAATCTCTTTTCTTTAACTGCCTCCCATCATCTCTGACTACTTTTTTGTTGATTGTCAGTGTTACTGTTTCCAAATAAAAGGGAAGTGTAACAATGGAATGTAATATTTATCACTATGTTTTCATGCATATATAGTCACCGGAAAATATGAATCTTTTTGTTTTTGTTACTTAAAAATATTCTACAGTGGGAGCGGGTCCTCTTCCATGGAGACCACCATGTTGAAACACCGTGTTTCTACAGTAACCCAGAACGGACAAACTAAACACTGACTCTAGACAGAGCCTTTCAAGTACTGTTTCTCCTTTACACCAGGTAGACGAGGGTGATGTGAGGAGACTGCAATGCAGCGATTACAACAGTAAATGCAACTAAATTCTACACATGGACCTTTAAAAGAAAAAAAAACGGTAACATGAATAGAAACGTGCAGATTGACTGAAACCGACGTAATTTAAAGTTACATTAAATAAATAACTATTGTTTTAATTAAAGTCGGCTCAGTCTGATGATTTTAATAACCGATGTGACTTTAACCGTTTGTGGTTTTCATAAAGGTGCGGTACGTCACTGCCCAGGTGTAAAAACCTGTGTGTGTGTGCGGCACAGAGGAGACCACACAAAGGTGACAAAGTCTAAACACTATATTTCATATTTAAGTATAAGACAAACACATGAAACACATAACACTGATTCAAACGTGTTCTTACCTGTTTGTGTTTGAACTCTCCTGACTGTCGCTGCAGCGAAGTGTCAAAGTCCGAAGAGAGAGAGAGATTAGAGGGTGGCTCCTTCCGGTCACCTTAAATAAACGGTGTGTTCAGGTGTCTCTGGACGATTTACTGTTTCCAATGTTAAATGTAGGACTGTGCTGCAAACTGAAAAGTGTCATTTTATTAAAAATAAAAAAATAAATTATTTACTTACAATAATATTTTTTTGTTAAAATCAGTTTTACTGTGATTTTATGTAACAACTTAGTTCTGTCTTTTATCTTTAATGACATCATTACCATTTGTCACAGAAAAGGAAGTATTTCTGACATGACAGTCAAAAAACAAAACATAAATACCAGAGAATAGTGTTGCTTTAACTTCCCTGTACCCCAAGCAGCAGATTTTAATCTATAGATTGTGGTGTTGCACAGGTTTATGGACAATATTTATTATATGCTACTGTCATTAAAAAAGACACACACACACACACCTGGAGAAAGACCTACCTGTGTGCATGGAGCCCAACAAAATGAACCATTCCCTGTTATTTGAGTTTATTTCCAGCAGGGGTGAGTGTTGGACTCATAAATGTTGAGCACATCTACAGTCTGAGAATTGTGAAGCAATCCTGCTTCATATCTTTTCTTGATCTCATGATGCTTTCCATAGAGGTCGAGGAAACATGTTCAGGAGAGGACACAGGAGGTCATTTTACTGACTATTAGACTGCAGCCAAAGTATTTAGCATGTCTCTGTGTGCAGGATAGTCAATCTTTTGTTTTTATGGTCTAATTGTGATTATAAGAAGAAAAAGAAGAGAAGACAATCAGTTAAGCAGCAATGTTTTGCAACATTTTGCAGAAGTCGAAGCTTCTGAAAAAAAAGAGAAGTTGAGGAATTATTTCATCAGAACTTATCTTAATACCAAATCATTACTGAAGGCTGTGTGACAGATCGAGCAGCACTAATGTGTGACCACATCACATGTAAAATGCTTCAATTCAAAAGAGAAGTTCAGCTTATCTCTGCTGTACAGCTTTCACAGTGTCACTTCTGAAAAAAAAAAAACGTTTTTGCATATTGTCAGATCATCCTTGAAGGCCTTATTTTTTTATACTAAAGAATGAAGAGCCTCCTTGAGCTCACATTAATTTGAAAACATCATATGTTGGCTATAATGTCCAACAGCTGAGCAGATTATGCAGGTTCTTCACTCATCACAGAGCATCACAGTTTGCCTTTTTCAGGGATGCACATGTTTTGTCTCCCTTAATTTCCTCTTGAGTTTTACAGTTCATATATATTGTATATGGCAGGTCTCCAATGCATTTTTCAGCATTTGAACCTGCCAACTTTGCCTGTACAGCATAGTAGACCCATACGACTGTTACTATTTTGAGTTTGTTTCTGTACTTGCTATTTTATTTTGTAGTTCCACCCTTGTCTTATTCTACTTCCTGTTTTGTTTCCCGCCTTTTTTGATTTGGCACCTCCCCCTGATTTGTTGCACCTGTCCGTAATTAGTCTTGCCTGTCTATTTAGTTCCTGTGTTTCCTTTGTTTCCTTGTCTGTCTGTTGGTTGTTGGTTTCTGTTTCTCTGTGACCTCTCGGTGATCTCTTGGTGTTCTCTTGCCTGTGTTTGTCTCTGTGTTCCTGGTCTTTGTTTTCTGGATTATTTGCCTTTTGATTTTTCTGTTTTTGTCCTTTGGTTTTGCTCCTGTTCTCTTTGTGTTTTCTTTTACATTTTTGGTTATATTAAAAGTGAGCTCTGGTTCACCCTCACCTGCCTGCAATTGGGTCTTTTTCTGAAACCCCCCAACTTCCACGTAACAGAAGGGACAGACCATTATTGGACCCAGTGGGATTTTCCATGTGGCCCAACATGGATCCAGTCTCCCCATGGCACTTGGAATGCCAGCCTCCACCACTCACTACCACCTTTTCCCCTTCCGACTGGAGTCTCAGGGAAGATGTGATTGCGTTGGACGTCCGGTTTGAGCGCCTTTCTGCTCTTTTGTCTGTGGGCCGACTCCTGCCCCTGTTCTCTTTCCATTGGTGGTCCGGCCTCCTCCAGCAGACTGTGCTCTACCGTCGGTGGCCCAGCCGACTCCAGTTCCAGCTCTTCCGTCGGTGGCCTGGCTAATTCCTGCCCCTCCTGCTCTTCTGTCAGCGGTCCGGCCGACTCCTGCCCCTGTTCCTCCGTCGGCGGCCCCTCTTCCTCCGTCAGCGGCGGCCCCTGCTCTTCCAGTTGCGGCCCCTGCTCTTCCGGCGGCGACCCACCCAACTCCGGCTCTTGAGTCGGAGGCCTGGCCGACACTAGTCCCTGCCCCTCCGTTGGAGGCCCAGCCAACTCCAGCGGCTCCTTCTCTTCCTACGGCGGTCCGGCCGACTCCAACGCCTTCCTGCTCTTCTGTTGACAGTCCAGCCGACTCCAGCGGCTACTGCTACTCCGTCAGCGGCTCCTGCTTTTCCATCGGCATCCCGGCTGCCTCCTGGTGACCCTGTCCCTCCGTCGGCATCCCGGGCCAACTCCTGGTGACCCTGTCCCTCCGTTGGCGTCCCAGCCAACTCAAGCTGACCCTTCTCTTCCGTCGGTGTCCCACCCGACTCCAGTGGTCCCTGCTCTTCCGTCAGCATCGCGGCCGACTCCTGGTGCCCCAGCTCCTCCGTCAGCGACCTGGCTGACTCCAGCAGCTCCTGCTCCTCGGTCTGCGGCCCAGGCTCCACAGCATCCTCCAGTCTCTCCAAGGTCTGTAGTTCCTCCTGTTCTCTGGCTGCCAGTGGGGCGCCAATGGTTTCCAGAGGGGCGCCACCTTGACCTCCGCCAGCCTTCAGAGGGGCTCCTCCTTCGTCTCAGCCGGCCTCCAGAGGGGCCCCGCCCTCGTCTCTGTCGGCCTTCGTGTCCGCCGGCCTCCAGAGGGGCGCCTCTGCTGTCCCTGAGCCTCCTGTCCCTGTGCCCCTCCTCAGACCCCCTCCATCCACCCAGTTTCTTGGACTTTTCATGGACCTGTTTTTTGTTTTAGGCACGTCTTGGAGCCGTCCCTTGAAGAGGGGGTTCTGTCACTGTTTTGAGTTTGTTTCTCGGTGACCTCTCGGTGATCTCTTGGTGATCTCTTGCCTGTGTTTGTCTCTGTGTTCCTGGTCTTTGTTTTCTGGATTATTTGCCTTTTAGTTTCTCTGTTTTTGTCCTTTGGTTTTGCTCCTGTTCTCTTTGTGTTTCTTTTACATTTTTGGTTATATTAAAAGTGAGCTCTGGTTCACCCTCACCTGCCTGCAATTGGGTCTTTTTCTGAAACCCCCCCACTTCCATGTAACAACGACAAATAATACCACAAAAGTCAAGATACAACAGACTATTTTCTAAAGTACAGAAGTCACAGCTGGAGGTGTTTTAAAGAAACACTTTTTTGTGATCCTTCACATACTTTTGTGTTTCTTTGTAATACTTCTTGTGTTTTCTTTCAGACAGTAAAATTTCACCATGTGTCCAGTACTTATTCTTTTTTAGGTTGCCAGATAACATGAGCACAGGTGTAGCAGCAATCTTTCATCCATCTAATAATCCACATTACCGCCTCTATTAAGCAGTCAATCGGCAATAAGCTTGACACGTAAAGAATCTTCCGAAGCAGGAACAAAGTTACAAGATTCACTCTTGAAGCTGAACCGTCGAAAAACTGTCTCGCTCCTTTGGCTGCTTAACTGTATCTGAGGGCCAGGTGGCTGTGACATCACCAACAACAATGATTAAAGGAGCATTTCAGCATTTTTAAAGCTAAACTATTAAACTACTCCTAACATTGTCAGTATGGCTCTTACAACAGGTTTTGGTTTTGGTCTGTACAGGTATGATGGTACAAACTTGCCGTAATGACAACAAGACCTCAGGCGTATCCCATTGTCGCACTCAACATTCTTTTTTTCGTACCATCATGACTTGTATCTTTGTGGCTATTGTTTGACAACAACTGTGTTTTTTTTGTCTTTGCCCCAGACTATTTTGAGGAAGTAAAAACACCAGTTATCATTTTATCTCTGCAACATCACCATACCTTTTCTGCTGCATCAGCTTTGTGAAAAAAAACATTTCTCTTTATGCCAAATCATCACTGAAGGCTGTTTTTATCTTGTATTTTATAATGAACAACTAATAAGCTCATCAAGCAGCACTAACAAGTCACTACACGATGAAGTATACACTAAGACATAAACTAAGACATGAATAAAACAGTTGTACCTTTGTTCTATGTGGGCAAATACAAATGAAGTGAGGTGCATTTAAAAGAGAAGTTGAGTACTTGTTGCATCAGGCTCTTTCTGAATTACTCTTTTGATGCTTCTCAGTCGTATATGAACAAACTGTTCTTTATAAAGTTAGGTTGTTCTAGCACTAACAGGTTCCAAATCTGTTTGCAGGATGGGAGCTGCATAGTGAACCTCACCATGATGACAGTCTCACTCTTAAAGAAAATGCTATGCCTGATATAATATGGCATTACATTGTTAAATGTGAGTCTAATTACAGCATAATTTGATAGTAAGACTAGTAGCATGAATACCTAGATCTTTTATGGTATATTTGATCACTATGGTCATAAACAGTGTCTAGTTTTCAAATAGTGAATTAGCATCTTGTATTTACAGTATAATTTGGTATTATAGTGTCTGTTTTGGGTATTTCTGTCCTCAGCAGTATTGCAGATGTTGTACCGGAGCGTTGTTGTCTGGTCTACGTTCCAAGCCTCACCTCTGGTCATGAGCTTTGGGAACTCCCCAAAACAATAAGATCACACAAATGTAGGGTGTCTGGGATGGATGGATGGATGGATGAATGGATAATTTATGGATACTCTTTCTAAACTCAACCACACATGGCCGTCCACCAATAATCCGGGTTCTGCTCAAGGTTTCTCAAAGTTTTTCTTTGCCACTGCCGTCAAGGGCTTGCTCATGGTGGGAATTGTTGGGTCTGTGTAATCTACACCTGCTCTATATGGAAAGTGTCATGAGATAACTTTTGTTATGATTTGGTCCTATTTCAATTAAATTTGGGGTATAACATGGCTTTATATGTAGTTTCTATTTACAGCATAATTAAGGTATGTGGTGTCTAATTAGGGTGTGACTGGGATTGTTGAGTGTGTAATGTCTTTCTTTGTACACATCTGACTTCCAGTATAACTCTGGGCTCTGCCACATGCAGAAATAATTGGATGATACTGCGATAGTTTCTTGTATTAAGGATGGATGGGTTATCTATCTAGTCCAATTTGATACAAAGTAAGGCTTGTCACCATAAAATACCATTAAATAATGATGCAACCCATTTTTTCACTCATAAACAAGTTGCATCAGCTCAGGTCAGTGAGACCTAAAGAGCAAACTGAAGTTCAAATGTTGTAATGTTCAAACTTAACATGAAACAACAGACGGTAAAATATGACAGGGTTAGGGTCAAGGCTAACCCTGCCATATCATACCCTCTGTTGTTTCATGTTAAGTGCATTTAATTTAACACTTTTAAAAGTGTTATCATCTAATTTTCATGTAAGTAGACTCAGAATAAAGAAGAATAAATGGCACATGACTATGTGACCACTATGTTCGTGTTTCTGAGAATAGGAACTGAGTTCCCTGTTTTGATGAAGATGATGAGATAAGTAGCTGTATGTATGATCTGGCGTTTCTCTTGTTCAGTGTCTCTGCACAGGACGACTGAAGCGACAGACAGTGAGAAGGAGAAGAAGTCATTCTGCGGCAGGTTCTGATTTCCTTTACTGGACTCACAGTGCGTACAGGTTGTCTGTTCTCTACAGAATTATCATTAACATGTCTGTCTCTCTGTATTAAAGGTAATCCCACTCTCCACCATGAAGATGCTGACTGTTTCCGCATTTCTTTGTGCCATGATAGCTCTGACCAGAGCTGCTGGTGAGTATTATATATAAGAAATGCTGCAGATGAATGTATTGCACGATGACAATCGGGTTATTAACTCCAGTGTCTTTGTACTTTGTACTTTGTAGCTCTTGGGCCACCGATCGAAGCAGGTCAGTGAACTTTTTTTTTTCCTTGATAAAAGCTGATTTATGTGAAATGCTTAATTCTGGTATTTAATTTTATGTTATGCGCTGCTATATTATGTTTTGTTTTTGTTATATTCAATTCAATTTTTTTATATAGCACTAGTTATTTACATTTACATTGACATTTAGTCATTCAGCTGATGCTTTTATACAAAGCGACTTACAAAAAAGGGAAACAATCAAGGTACAGTGCAACTAGGACATGTTAGTGCATCAGTAAGTACAGTGACCGTTGTAGAGGGGGATAGATTATCATGTCCAGTTGTTGGTAGTGTTGTAGAGGAGGTCCTCTCTGAAGAGCTGGAGGTCTTCAGGAGGTTTGTGAAGGTAGAGAGGGACGCCCCTGATCTGGTAGGAACTGGTAGGACGTTCCACCAACGGGGAACAACAGACGACAAAAGTTTGGATTGGACATGTGCCCTTTTGGGTTGACTGAAGACCAGATGTGCCGCCGCATTCTGAATTATCTGAAAGGGTTTCACTGTGCAGGCTGGGAGGCCCGTCAGGAGGGCGTTACAGTAATCTAGTCTTGAGATGACCGCAGCCTGTATCAGGAGTTGGGTAGCATGTTGAGTTAGGTAAGGCCTGATTTTTTCTGATGTTGTGAAGTGCAAAGCGGCATGACCGGGCAACTGAGGCAACGTGACCAGAGAAGGTTAGTTATTCATCAATCATGACCCCTGAGTTTCTCGCTACCCTGGTGGGGGCGAGACATAGGGAGTCAATTTTGATGTTGATGAAGTTATGAAGTTATCTCATGACACTTTCCATGTAGAGCAGGTCTAGACCGTAGTCTTTATAATTTTATTGACAGACACCCAACAATTCAGATGGATGTCTGCTACAACAAGCAGATGTTGTGTTGTGTTATTTTAAATTATGTTGTCACGTAATACCATAGCCTTATGTATTTTATGTTTAAATGTTTGTTCTTTTGTTTAACTCTGCATAACCCACCAAACTTTCTCAGCAAAGAGTCACCTGGTCAAGAGGTCCGCATCTTGTTCTGGTGGCTGGTCTGAGTTCAATGGGAGATGCTTCCACTTCGTTCCAAGACCCATGACTTGGGCCAAAGCTGAGGTAATGAGTTTGACTTTGATTCAGTGCATAAAACTTTTACAGTATGTCTATTTCCTATAAATGGATGTTTGGTTAATTGGCTGCTAATTTGGTGTCTTCTTTTTTACTTTGTGCCTTCCTGTCTGTTGATCTCCACTGTAGAAAAACTGTCAGTCTATGGGTGGAAACCTCGCATCCATTCACGACATCCTGGAGTACCATGAGATTCAGAGGCTGATTAACAGCGCCACTTATGAACAAAAAGAAGCATGGGTCGGAGGCACTGATGCACAAGAGGTATTTTATTCATCATTGCACAAGTTGCAAATGCTGCACATATTTATTGTATGTTATTTTATACAATACTAAACTATGCTCATACTATACTTTATATTCCATACCATATTATAGCATTATTATTTATACATTTATACATCATATACCATATCATATTTCTACTGAATATGTATATTCATACAGACAGTACTGTAGTATTAATACTGGTTGTGGGTACTACATGCATGTAGTTTTTCTTTGCAATTTTTACTTGAATTGGTCTTATTATTATTATTATTATTATTATTATTATTACTGGGGTCCATGCAGTGAAGCTGCGGGAACCCATTGGGTCCGGGAGCCCATAGAACTGTATGGTAAAAAGTTGTGAAATTTTGCACGTTGATTAGGGACAGTTGCATCTTTAATTTCACCGAGTTACATGTCAGCACTAAACACGCTGTAGCGCCACCAACGGGTCAAAGTTTCAGGTACATTTGTGCACATAACTTTTGACCCATTGGCCCAATTTTCAAAAACAAGGTACCGTTGGATTCCTCGGATCATGCCGACTTCAACGCACCCTATGACGTCAAAATGCGCCATGATAGATTTTCCGCCATCTTGGATTTTGTTGAAAACGGAAACATTTTTTTCAGCAGTCGCAAATTTTGACCGATTCTCATGAAAATCAGCACAGACTATCTTCGGACCAATCCGCACAAAAGTTAGGAGATGGATTTTTCAGTTTCAACTTCGTTCGCCCACTACAACCAATCAAAAATGCCGGCAAAGGCGCCAAACAGGAAGTGAGATCATATCTCGGCAACGGTTTGACGTATCGAAATAAAACTTGGCGGTACGCGTCCACACCCCGTCCCAAGTGGACACGATGAATTTGGTGTCATTTGGCCATTAGGAGGCGCTGTAATTAGCAAAACATTGTTTTTTGTAATATCTCTTGATGCGTTTTGATTTGAAATGAAATTGTGATATCCGCAGATACTGTGGGTTGCCCCATTGATAGTTCATGCCAACTTTTCGTGTTAGCCAATCGCCATCAGCGGCGACGCCGCCAAACAGGACGTGTGCTCATATCTCGGCGACGCTTTGACCTCCGAAGACCAAACTTGTTCGCACGCTTTGAGACTCCGCCAGAAGTGCGCAAAAAAAAAAAATTGGTGTCATTCGGCCACTAGGAGGTGCTGTAATTAGCAAAATTGCGTTTTTGCTCTTTTCTCTTGACGTGTTGGGATTTCAGACTAAATTTTCATGTCTGCTGATACTGTGGAAGGTCCCAATTCAGGTCCTTTCAAAACTTTTCACATCATCGCCGCCATATTGGATTTTGGCGAAAGTGAATCTAAAGTTTCAGCTGTTTCAAAATTTGGCCAATTCTCACCAAAATCTGCAGACACAATCTTCAGACCAAGCCGCAAAAAAGTTAGCGGCGAAGGCGCCAAATGGGATGTGAGCTTATATCTCGGGACCGGTTTGACGTATCGAAATAAAATTTGCTTGTACATCAAGAGACCCCATCTCGAGGGGACAGGCCAAATTTGGTTCAATTCGGCCACTTGGGGGCGCTGCAGTTAGCAAAAATGTAGTGTTGCTTCATATTAGTTGATGTGTTAGGATTCAGAACTGAAATGTGATGGTTGCAGATATTGTCAATCAATACTCTTATGTAAGTAACTACTATTATTCCATTGATCGACCGATTAGCTTGGACCCCTCATTGCTGCTTGCAGCTATATTTATTATTGTTGTTGTTGTTGTTGTTGTTGTTGTTAGACCACCTGAAATTCCCCTTTGGGATTAGTAAAGACTACTTAAATATACTCCACTCCTCTTAAACTTTTAGGAGAATCTGTGGTTCTGGAGCGATGGTACACGATTCATCTACGTGAACTGGTGTCCTGGAGAACCCAATAACCACAGCAATCAGCATTGCTTACAGATCAATCATGGAGGTAAGAAATCATAATGCTTCACCTAGGACTGAATTATTAATGTTAATTTTATTGTTAAAATTTGATGAATGAATGATGAATACCGGACAAAGAACTCATATATCTCTGGATCAGATAATCTTGTTTCTATCACATCAGTAGTTCATTATCAATGCAGTGTTGCATCATTTACATGATTAACTGATATTAAAGCAATATCACATGAGAGGGAGTGCTGTTGGTCATTACCTTATTTTTTTGTACTTGAAGCTGCAAAGTGCTGGGATGACCTCGCCTGTAACCAAGAAAGACCATCCGTCTGTGCCAAGAAATGATGATTCCTGTGCTGCCACAGAGACTTGAACACATCTTTCTTTTTCTTTTGAGTTTCTTCATCTCATTTCAAATCTTTCTTGCTGTAATGCTGCTTAAGGAATGAAGCGACAAGCGACATAAACAGGAGCTGGCTGTCTCTTTAAATAAGAGCAGACTGAATGTGTTATGAGAAGAATGCCTTCTGCAAAGCGAACTGATATTTCTTCATGCAATAATAATAAAGGCTCAAGCATTAAACAAACTGGTCTGTCAGAAATATATTGTGTGTGTGTGTGTGTCTGTGTGTGTGTGTGTGTGTTTATTATGGCCATGTAATGAATTGTTCAAATGTCATATTTCTTAAAGGGAGTTTGGTGTAGCGCAGTGATAAATGATAGAAAGTAAAAATAAACCAATAAAATAAACTTTTAAAACAGACCAACAATAAATATAATAGTAAAATAATGTAAAAAATGTGATGAAACCTTTACATACATTACGTGAATATATGTACATAAATGTTGTTGTTTTTTTGTTTTTTAATTCTGGGGTAGGGCTCTCATGTAGACCTCCCAAATGTCTACGTCATGGTTCTGTCATTGGTTACAACTGTAGGCAGGAAGCTAGTTAGCAAGGCATGCTAACGATGCAGCTTCAGTGAAAGCCAAGTGGCAACCTCTGATGCTGGGAAATGAAGCCAATGTGGAAGTGCTAAAAACTGTAATTACTCAAGTGGCCGCTTGAGACAGGCTGCAGAAGTGAGTCAGTCTCCATAAGCTGCCATATTAAAATGCCTAGTTTCAGAAACAAACATGTTGACAGCCTGGTTACACGTTTTGGGCTCTACGGGGTCTGTTACGGGGCAAGTTGTGAAGGTATCACTGGAATGGAGAGGAGTAAAGATTGAGGAACATCACAAAGGGAGCAGAGAAAACCTTGAGGTGGCTTTGGATTAGAAGAGGTCCGGACTTCCGGTGGTGTCACGCTGGAGAAGACAGCCTAAAAAGTTAGCTCTCGAAGAACCCAATTAAAACTAGCTCTTTTAAACATTATTAACAACAGAAAGCGGGCTAAAGTCAAGGAAACGTGACAACGAAAGTTAACAAGAACAAAAAAGATGGAGACAAGGTCTAACAAAAAGGATAATGCGAATATTGAAGGTACGGACTCGGCAAAGGGAATCACGCCGGCTAAGGGACCCGTCGGTGGGGATCAAGACTCGGTAATATTGGCGGAGTTACGCAAGTTGAGACAGGAGCATACAGAAGCAGCTAAAGAAAACAAGAACGCTCTAGTGAGACTAGAAACTAACCTAAAGGAGCTTATGGAAAGAACTGCTTCGCTGGAGCAACGAACAGTAGACATGGAAGAAAGGTTGGGGGAGACTGAAGACAGGGCAGCGCGGCTGGAAAGATCAGTCTCCTTTCTCGTTCACCAAGAGGCGATGTTAGCTGCAAAATGCGACGATTTGGAGTCGAGGGCGAGACGTAACAACATACGGATACACGGTATCCCGGAGGACTCGGAGAAAAATGACACTACAGGATTTGTGACGGACTTCATCCGCTCATCACTACAAATCCCAGCGACCGTGGACATCCGCATCGAAAGGGCACACCGCTCGCTGACTGCAAAACCGAAAGAGAGCACGGCCCCCCCGCCAGCCATCATCGCCCGCTTTATAGACCACCAGGTGAAAGACCATATCATACAGCAAGCATGGAAACAAAAAATAACATATGAGGGACGGACCATCTACTTTAACCAAGACTACACTACCGAGATACAGAAGAAAAGGAAACAAGTTCGAGATGTAATTAAAAAACTGAAGGAGAAAAACATAAAGGCACAGTCTCCATATCCGGCACAGCTGAAGGTGTTCCTGGAGACAGGGACCAAGACATTCGCCACACTGATGGAGGCTGCACCCATGCTGAAGAACATGGGGATTCAGGTGGAGGAGGACGAGTGGGAGAAACTACAGAGAATGAGGATGCAGGGTAGCTGGACTGCGGTGTCAGGACAGAAGGGGAAGAGGAGACAGCCACGCATCACAGAGGCAGATCTACGAGCTCTCATTCAATGAACTCTGAGGTTCATAGTGGTAAGGACTAGACAACAGTCCGGAAACTAAAGGTGAAAATAGGTGACAATCCTGAATATAATACGGTTAATTTAAATATCTGTCTAATACAATGCTTAAAGAGTATAAAAGGAGCTAGTTATGGGATTTAAGTATTACTTACACAGATTAAAGTCAAAATTGGTAGAATGAGCGAAATTTAAGCTCAATTTGAGTAAGCGGCAACTTAACTACAGCTGAGAAGTTGCAGGTGCACAGTGTGCTATTTTCCCCAGAGAGATTTCGCCACATCTCTCTGATGATGGGACTTTTGGGAGTCATAGTACGTTATTGTTGTATATTAGTTCAGAGGAAGATGTGTATTGTTTGGTTTTTTTTTCGCTGTGCACTGTTTTGCACAGTTGTTTTGATTTATAGGAGGGACAGAGTTGTAAGTTTACATCTTAAAATATCATGAATAGACTGAACCTGGTTTCTTGTAATGTGCATGGTTTAAACCATCCCATTAAGAGGAAGAAAATTTTGAGTCAGCTGAAGAAACTACAGTGTGCAATTGCACTAATACAAGAAACTCACCTGAATGAAAATGAACATAAAAAACTGAAAAGAGAATGGGTAAACCAAGTATTTCATTCTTCATATGGCAAGAAAAGGGGGGTGGCCATACTAATTAATAAATCTCTACCATTTTCTGCAGAGAAAGTGATTAGTGATGATATGGGAAGATACATCATGGTGATTGGCACAATAGGAGATTCGACTATTTCGATATTAAACATATATGCCCCAAATGAGGAAAATGAAACATTTTTTAAAAACATAGCTAATATAATTACTAGTAATGGACGAGGGATGATAATTATGGGGGGGGGGGGGGATTTCAATACCATACAGAATGGTAAATTAGACAGATTGCCATCAGAAAGGGGACCAAATACAAAAAAATCCAAAGTCCTAAATAATGTTATGAAAGAATTAGGCCTTATTGATCCATGGAGACATGAGAACCCCAAAAGAAGGGAGTTTACCTTCTATTCTAACCCACATGGTAGTTATTCGAGAATAGACCTATTTTGTGTGTCAAAACAACATATACACAAAATCAGAAATTGCAGTATAGAATCCATAACTATAAGTGACCATGCCCCTATCACACTATCTCTTGAGCTGGGCAGGGAATCCTTCTTTAAGTATTGGAGACTCAATGTGTCAATCCTATCAGATGAAAAGGTTGTCAAAGAACTAAAGCAAAATTTAAAGGAATATTTTCAAATAAATGACAATGGCGAGGTCTCACCATCAATTCTGTGGGAGGGAGGAAAAGCAGTCATAAGAGGGAAAATAATAGAAATAACATCCAGACTGAAAAAAACTCCACTGGAACAGCAAGGAAAGCTAGAAAGCAAAATCAGAGAGTTGGAGTTAGAACATAAAAGGACATCTAACAATTCCATCCTCCTCGAATTAAAAAAAATTAGGCGTGAGTTAGATGAACTTTTAACATATAAAGCAGAAGGAGCTCTTCGTTTTATAAATCAAAGATATTATGAAATGGGCAACAGAGCAAGCCGGTTATTGGCATTCCAACTGCGAAAAGCTCAAACAAATAGAATAATCACAAAAATTAGACATCCCAGTTCCAAACTAATCATGGCAAAGCCAACAGAGATAGCGGAGGCCTAACTTACTATAAAAATGTATACAGCGACTCAGAGTCTAATCTTATTGAAACCAAAACACAAGAATTCTTCAAAAAAACTACATTTACCAGCATTAACCGTAGAAGAAGCATCTGAAATGATAAAATCAATTTCATTACAAGAAATAGCCAACACTATAAAAACCCTTAAAAGTAACAAATCCCCAGGCACAGATGGCTTCCCAGGAGAATTTTATAAATGTTTTACAGAAGAGATAACACCAGTATTATGCAAAGTATTTAACTATGCTCTATCAACAGGAAACCCCCCAGATACTTGGTCAGAAGCCATAATTTCCGTGCTACATAAGGAGGGCAAAGACCCGACTTCATGTGAAGGATATAGACCTGTGAGTTTGCTTTGTAATGATTTAAAAATATTAACAAACATACTAGCACAGAGAATGCAACAACATATAACTAAATTAATCAAACCAGATCAAACAGGGTTTATCCCGGGAAGACAGGGGGCTAACAACATCACGAGAACTTTAAATATTATATCAAATGCCAAAAACACCCTCCAACCAACCATGCTGCTCAGCCTAGATGCACAAAAGGCATTCGACTGCGTGAAATGGAACTTCTTATATCAAACATTGGAGGTTTTTGGATTTCATTCAAAGTTTATTGACTGGGTAAAAACTGTTTATAAAAATCCCAAATCACGGATCAGAGTCAATGGCTGTTGCTCAGAATTCTTCTACCTCAAAAGAGGAGTCAGGCAAGGAGATTGCCTGAGTCCGCTGCTGTTTGCTGCAAGTATTGAACCGTTAGCAGAGTCAATAAGACAAAATAAAAATATAAAAGGAATAAAAGATGAAGGGGGCATAGAACGCAAAACATCGTTATTTGCGGACGATTTATTAACATATGTAAGTGAGCCCTCCACATCCATACCAGCCCTACTAGACAACCTGAAAGAATATGGTGAAATATCAGGGTACTTGACTAATGAAACCAAATCAATGGCTATGATGCTCTCAGGTAAATGTCCAGTGGAACTTAAAGAAAAGGTCCAATTTAAATTGACCGAAAAAGATGTTTAGATACCTGGGTGTAACTATTACTCCTGATACAGCACAGCTATTTGAAGCTAATTATGGGAAACTGATAACCGCGATAAAAGATGACTTGGCTAGATGGGAGGTTTTACCCTTGACTCTGGTGGGAAGAGTAGAAGCAGTAAGAATGAATATATTGCCAAGACTGTTGTTTTTGTTCCAGTCATTGCCTATTGTGATTTCTGGAGCCTTTCTAAAAAAATTGGACAAAATCATATCAAAATTTGTATGTCAAAATAAGAAAGCAAGGATTAAATACAAGGCGCTTCTTAGTAAGAAAAAGAAGGGAGGGCTGAACTTACCTAATTTAAGAAATTACTATTGGGCAGCTCAACTCAGAGCCTTAATTATGTGGATTACTAAAGAGAAAGATTCATTGTGGGTGGAGATGGAACAAAATGCATGTCAACATGTATCTTTAGAATCACTCCCATTTTTGAACGAAAAGGCTCGGAGGAGACTCAGAATAAGTAATGAATGGATCAGGGGTACAATGAAAATTTGGTCAGCAATACGAAAGAGGCTGAAAATGTCGAATTCTGTAGGCAGGGCTACTATAATAGCAAAGAACCCAGACTTTGTACCATCTACTATGGATTCAGGATTTAACAAATGGGCTAACATGGGGCTAATTTATATTGATCAAATGTTTCAGGGATAAACATTGAAATCATTCACACAACTCCAAAAAGAATTTAACCTACCAGCTAATGATCTTTACAAATTATTACAGCTAAGAGATTATTTACAAAAACACCAGGAATGGGAGAACATTTGTAAGACACCATCTAAATTAGAGGAAGTGTTGTGGTCATTTTCAGAGAACAAGTCAAAAAAAGGGGTTATAGCAAAAAATATATAAAGCACTACAACATGAATCTAATGATAACAACTTTGACATCAAAGAAAAATGGGAGCTGGAAGCCAACATCATAATATCAGATGAAGATTGGGAGGAAACATTTAAAGAGGGACACAAATTAACAAATAGCCCATCATGGAGGGAATTCGACTG
Organism: Sciaenops ocellatus; assembly: GCA_033000465.1. Classification (NCBI taxonomy): domain Eukaryota; kingdom Metazoa; phylum Chordata; class Actinopteri; family Sciaenidae; genus Sciaenops; species Sciaenops ocellatus. The sequence continues at coordinate 1,973,684 of CP136875.1, forward strand.
GAAAGTGAAAATGCGCTACTTCAACACTCCGGTTATTACTTCAAAATATAGCAATACAACGGATCTATGCTGGAGGGAGTGTGGAGCGGTGGGTGATACCACCCATATATTCTGGGACTGCCCAAAAATAAAAGATTTCTGGGAGAATATTCAGAAGGAAATTAAACAAATTATAGGTATTAATTTCCCTATGGAACCAGCACTGTACATTTTGGGCATAACACCTGACAGTATGATAGACAAGAGCTCTAAATATTTACTAAGAATCCTGCTGCTGATCGCAAAAAAAGACAATAACAATTTCCTGGTTGAAACCACAGCCTCCAAGTATAACACAATGGAGAGACAGGGTAAAAAAAGGTGTTTATCATGGAGAAAATCACAGCAAGACTACAGTTGAAATCAGGCTTGTTTGATAAAAGGTGGTCATTACTAAAACAAGCAATGTCAAAACTCTAATCACCTCCACTTCCTTTTTTTTTTTTTTTTTCTTGTCTCACTTGTAAAGTATTTGTACTATGTATTGTTGTTTTTCTCGCTTGTAAGTGCTCGTACTCTGCACTGTAGATTTATCTTTTCACCTGTAATGTACAGGTACTTTTTACTGTTGACTTTTCCACTTGCAAAGTATACATCCTCTGTGTTTTTTTTTTGTTTTTTTTTCTTCTTTTCTTTTTCTTTTTTCACTGGTAAAGTACACGTACTCTGTACGGTTGCTTTTTTTTTTGTTTGTTTGTTTGTTTGTTTGTTTTTTGTTTTTTGTTTGTTTTTCTTGTTTGTTTTTTTTTTGTTTGTTTTTTTTTTTTTTTTTTTTTTTACTTGAACAGTATCCTTACTAAAGAGAATGCCAAACAAGGCTAGGACTGGAGAGGAGACGAGACCTGGTCTAGGGGAAATAGGATGTACGAGTACAAGAATACGGACTGATATTTACAAAGATTTATTCAACATGAAAAAGGAGAAAGACTGTCAATTTCAAAATTTCAAGCTAGTGTAACTGTATATAATATACATCTCCTTAATGTTCGTTAAGTCTGTGTTTGTTTGTATGTATGTATGTATGTATTTGTCAAATAAAAAATAAGTTCAAAAAAAAAAAAGAAGAGGTCCAAAGTTTAATTAGTGATCAACCACGACAAGGTCGCCTGGATGAGGGAGCCTGAGGTGGTCACAGAGGAGTCAAGCAGAGCTGTTTCTTTCTGTATGGAGACTATGCAGATGCATAGGGCCCCACAGCCACCAGGGGGCCCCCAAGCTGCGAGTTCAGCCTGTATATATTTTGGGAGAATTAAAACTGCCTGTCTTTATTTGTATCCAGACAAACCAGCTCATTTGGTGTGTGAAGCACTTACATGCTTAAAAAAGCATGTAAGCTTTATTTTCAAAAGGTTATAAGCAAAGCTAAGCTGCTCTGATAGGGAAGCTGTGACTGTTTGTGGGGTCATCAAGTCAAAATCATCTTCGGGCTGGGCTGTTACACACGGATCCAAAATAGTGCAGAAGGGGCTGCAGTGTTACATCTCAATGTTTCTTACTACCTGAAACATCTGCATCATTTTTTTGTTTGTTTGTTTTTTATTGTTTGCACATTAATATGGATGCTGCTCCATTGTATTTTTATTCACTTGTTAAATAAACGGTGTGTTCAGGTGTCTCTGGACGATTTACTGTTTCCAATGTTAAATGTAGGACTGTGCTGCAAACTGAAAAGTGTCATTTTCATAAAAATAAAAAAATAAATTATTTACTTACAATAATTATTTTTTGTTAAAATCAGTTTTACTGTGATTTTATGTAACAACTTAGTTCTGTCTTTTATCTTTAATGACATCATTACCATTTGTCACAGAAAAGGAAGTATTTCTGACATGACAGTCAAAAAACAAAACATAAATACCAGAGAATAGTGTTGCTTTAACTTCCCTGTACCCCAAGCAGCAGATTTTAATCTATAGATTGTGGTGTTGCACAATATTTATTATATGCTCCTGTCATTAAAAAAGACACACACACACACACCTGGAGAAAGACCTACCTGTGTGCACGGAGCCCAACAAAATGAACCATTCCCTGTTATTTGAGTTTATTTCCAGCAGGGGTGAGTGTTGGACTCATAAATGTTGAGCACATCTACAGTCTGAGAATTGTGAAGCAATCCTGCTTCATATCTTTTCTTGATCTCATGACGCTTTCCATAGAGGTCGAGGAAACATGTTCAGGAGAGGACACAGGAGGTCATTTTACTGACTATTAGACTGCAGCCAAAGTATTTAGCATGTCTCTGTGTGCAGGATAGTCAATCTTCTGTTTTTATGGTCTAATCGTGATGATAAGAAGAAGAAGAAGATGAAGAAGAAAATTTGTTTCTTGGAGGTTTGATACAATATAAGTACAACAATAAGACCTCAGTAATATGTCATTGTTGCAGCAAACATTATTTTCTTTTTACCTACAAGGAGGTTCTGGAAAGTCATTAAATCCCTTTCAGTGAGTAATGTCTCTCATACCTTACCAACCCGTATTATGAAGGATTCTGTTGCTGTTCATGACCAAAATGATATGTTGAACTGTTTTAATGAGCATTTTATATCTTCTGGCTTTCTGGGTGATCCATCCTATACTGTGCCTATGAAACCCTGTTCTGCTGTTTCTGTCAATGGTACACACCGATTTAGTTTTCAACCTTTTACTGTGGAGGAAGTACATAAAGCACTGAATGCTCTGGACACAAAAAAGGCACATGGACCAGATCTTATCGATCCTTATTTTTTAAAAGTAGCAGCTGATGTTATAGCAGAACCACTTACACATATTTTTAACCTGGCTGTAGCAAACAATGAAATCCCAAAGATATGGAAATCTGCTTTTGTTCTTCCTCTGTTAAAAGGAGGAGATCCAACTATTTTAAATAACTACAGGCCAGTTTCAAAATTGGCTGTACTGTCAAAGAGTCTTGAAAGTTTAATCAGTGAACAGCTCAAAGATTTTTTATATTCAAATAATATCTTATCCCCGTTTCAGTCAGGGTTTAGGAAAAATCACAGTACCATTACGGCAGCTCTAAAGGTGGTAAATGACATTTCCTTAGCACTTGATAAAAACAGCACTGTGCATCTCTTTTTATTGATCTAGCCAAGGCTTTTGATGCGGTTGATCATTTTGTCCTCAAACAGAGGCTTCTTGATATTGGTCTATCAGAGAAAACTGTTGGTTGGTTCATAAAAACTACCTTACTGATAGATCCCAGTGTGTCAGTTTTGGTGGTCAGTGCTCTGATGTTCTGCCTGTTTGTAAGGGTGTTCCTCAGGGCTCTGCACTTGGCCCACTTCTTTTTACCATTTTTATAAATAATTTGGGTAAAGATGTGAATGATGCCGATTTACAGTTATATGCTGATGACACAGTTACTTATTGCAGTGCGCCAACTCTCGCTGAAGCTGTTGACCACTTGCAGTGTGCATGTCATGTTGTACAGAAAAGTTTGCAACTTGAAATGTCAACAGTAGAAGGAAGGAAGAAGCATTGAAAGGGTTAACTCCTATAAATATCTAGGCATCCTAATCGATGATTCCCTAACTTTTAAGCCGCATGTACAATGCCTGGTTAAAAAACTGAGGCTGAAGCTAAGTTTCTATTTTAGAAACAAGTTGTGTTTTTCTTTTAATGGAAGGAAGAGACTGCAACATTCTTGCCTGTTTTAGATTATGGGGATCTTTTGTACATGCGTGACCCTGCACAGGCATTGAAACTGATTGACACAGCTTACCATGCGTCACTCTGGATCCTAATAAATTGTAACGCCCTGACTCACCACTGTGAGCTTTATGCTCGGGTTGGATGGCCTTGTTTACCAGCCCGCAGACGTACCCACTGGTATACTTTTATATACAGGCAATTCTCGGGTTGCTCCCAACATACCTCTGTTCTTTTATTTCTTTAAAACGTGATGGTCAATATTCGCTGCGTTCTAGGGAGTTTTATACCTTATTGGTACGAAATGTTCGTACTGAGCTAGGGAAGAGGGCGTTTGGGTACTCAGCACCCTCTGACTGGAATGTCCTACAGAATGTTTTAAAACTCAAAGATCTGATCTCTTTGAATGCTTTTAAATCCACATTGAAAGAACGAGAGAATGAATCATCCAGGTGTTGTTGTTTTAGCTGATGTTGTTGTTGTTGATTTCATGACTTGTATTGTACTTTTAGCATTTTTTTAGACCACTGTGTGTTGTAATATTATCTGTGTGTCTTGTGTCTGTTTTGGTTTGACTTGTTCTTCGTTTGTGCTGCTGTTCTGTCTTGGCCAGGACTCCCTTGAAAAAGAGATTTTTAATCTCAATGGGACCTTTCCTGGTTAAATGAAGATTTAATAATAATAAAAAATACAGATATACTCATGACAATCAGTTAAGCAACAACGTTTTTCTGAAAAAATGGGAAGTTGAAGAATTATTTCATTAGAATTTATCTTAATGCCAAATCATTACTGAAGGCTGTGTCACAACATCATGTGTAAGATGCTTCAATTCAAAAGAGAAGTTCAGTTTATCTCTGCTGTACAGCTTTCACAGTGTCACTTCTGAAAAAAAAAAACGTTTTTGCATATTGTCAGATCATCCTTGAAGGCCTTATTTTTTTATACTAAAGAATGAAGAGCCTCCTTGAGCTCACATTAATTTGAAAACATCATATGTTGGCTATAATGTCCAACAGCTGAGCAGATTATGCAGGTTCTTCACTCATCACAGAGCATCACAGTTTGCCTTTTTCAGGGATGCACATGTTTTGTCTCCCTTAATTTCCTCTTGAGTTTTACAGTTCATATATATTGTATATGGCAGGTCTCCAATGCATTTTTCAGCATTTGAACCTGCCAACTTTGCCTCTACAGCATAGTATATAATTTAGGAGATTACAGAACGGTGTACCAGCTGGTGTTTTCCATCTAAAAAAATATGAATTAATAATCAGAAGAAGAACTATTAGAGTAGCCTCATATTTATTTCTTGAAAATTTTATACCACAGAGGTCACAGAGGTGTTTTAAAGAAACACTTTTTTGTGATCCTTCATGTACTTCTGTGTTTCTTTGTAATACTTCTTGTGTTTTCTTTCAGACAGTAAAATTTCACCGTGTCCAGTACTTATTCTTTTTTAGGTTGCCAGATAACGTGAGCACAGGTGTAGCAGCAATTTTTCATCCACCTAATAATCCACATTACCGCCTCTATTAAGCAGTCAATCGGCAATAAGCTTGACACGTAAAGAATCTTCCGAAGCAGGAACAAAGTTACAAGATTCACTCTTGAAGCTGAACCGTCGAAAAACTGTCTCGCTCCTTTGGCTGCTTAACTGTATCTGAGGGCCAGGTGGCTGTGACATCACCAACAACAATGATTAAAGGAGCATTTCAGCATTTTTAAAGCTAAACTATTAAACTACTCCTAACATTGTCAGTATGGCTCTTACAACAGGTTTTGGTTTTGGTCTGTACAGGTATGATGGTACAAACTTGCCGTAATGACAACAAGACCTCAGGCGTATGCCTTTGTCGCACTCAACATTGTACCATTGTAACATTGTTTCGTACCATCATGACTTGCATATTTGTGGCTATTGATTAAGACAACAACTGTGTTGTTTTCTGTTTTTGCCCCAGACTATTTTGAGGAAGTAAAAACACCAGTTATCATTTTATCTCTGCAACATCACCATACCTTTTCTGCTGCATCAGGTTGGAAAAACATTTCTCTTTATGCCAAATCATCACTGAAGGCTGTTTTTATCTTGTATTTTATAATGAACAACTAATAAGCTCATCAAGCAGCACTAACAAGTCACTACACGATGAAGTATATGTTATAAGTATTTTTCAGAGTGACCCTTCAATAAAGAAGATTGGATTCGAAGTATCAAAGTTTAAGTTGAATTTATTATTCTTGTACAAGAAGGAGCGTTTAACAGTGCAACACACAGAAGGGCTTACAGAGAAAAAGCCTCCCTGTGGAGCTCTAACAGTTGGTTCTTATACAATCGATAAAAGGGGACGTCTTAACCCCTGCAAATTGTTAACAGACAATTTACATACATAGCATCCAAACATCTTTCTGAGTTCCCTTAATCAGTAGTCAACATATCCCCAATCTAAATGTCCCCTCTCTGACCCGTTTCTGACCCTGAACAGAACTTCCTCTATTGATACATTAACCTGAACTTTATCTCACCCTGCCAGCCTTAGCCTTAGCAACAAGGTCATCTTAGAGAAGTGCAAACGAGACATGTAAGAAATAGGAACTCACGTACACATTGTAGGATTAAGACATCTGAAACACAGTACAAACCCAATTTTTATAACAGTATACACTAAGACATAAACTAAGACATGAATAAAACAGTTGTACCTTTGTTCTCTGTGGGCAAATACAAATGAAGTGAGGTGCATTCAGAAGAGAGGTTGAGTAACTGTTGCATCAGGCTCTTTCTGGATCGCTCTTTTTTTCAACTAGTATATTGATGCTTCTGAGTCGTATATGAACAAACTGTTCTTCATAAAGTTAGGTTGTTCTAGCACTAACAGGTTCCAAATCTGTTTGCAGGATGGGAGCTGCATAGTGAACATTTAATTTCTAATGAGACTACGATCTTCTTAAACGGTGTCTAGTTTTCAAGTAGTGAACTAGCATCTTGTACTTACAGTATACTTTGGTATAATAGTGTCTGTTTTGGGTCTTTCTATCCTCAGCAGTATTGCAGATGTTGTACCATAGCGTTGTGGTCTGGTCTACATTCCAACCCTCACCTCTGGTCATGAACTTTGGGAACTTCCCAAAAAAATAAGATCACACAAATGCAGGGTGTCTGGGCTCAGCCTTAGATATATGGTGAGGAACTCGGATATCTGGAGGGAGCTCGGAGTAGAGCCACTGCTGAGCTGCCTCCTGGGCACCGACTAGGGTGAACTGGCAGACCCAGCGGTTGCTAGAGGGACTATATAGCCCATGTAGCCTGGGATCCCCCAGGAGAAGCTGGAATGTGTTGCTGGGTAGAGGGACGTCTGGAACGCCATGCTAAACCTGCTGCCACCGCGACCTGACCCCCAATAAGCATGAGGAAATGGATGGATGGATGGATAATTGATGGATAGTCTTTCTAAACTCAACCACACATCTATCTATCTATCTATCTATCTATCTATCTATCTATCTATCTATCTATGTAGTCCAATTTGATACAAAGGCTTGTCACCATAAAATACCATTAAATAATGATGCTTTTTTTTTCACGCATGAGCTCAGGTCAGTGAGATCTTGAAGTTCAAATGTTGTAATGTTCAAACTTAACATGAAACAACAGAGGGTAAAACATGACAGGGTTAGGGTCAAGGCTAACCCTAAGCCCATGACTATGTACCTCTGATTTCTTAATCATGTTTCTGAGAATAGGAACTGAGTTTCCTGTTTTGATGAAGATGATGAGATAAGTAGCTGTATATATGATCTGGCGTTTCTCTTGTTCAGTGTCTCTGCACAGGACGACTGAAGCGACAGACAGTGAGAAGAAGAAGAAGTCATTCTGCGGCAGGTTCTGATTTCCTTTACCGGACTCACAGTGCGTACAGGTTGTCTGTTCTCTACAGAATTATCAGTAACATGTCTGTCTCTCTGTATTAAAGGTAATCCCACTCTCCACCATGAAGATGCTGACTGTTTCCGCATTTCTTTGTGCCATGATAGCTCTGACCAGAGCTGCTGGTGAGTATTATATATAAGAAATGCTGCAGATGAATGTATTGCACGATGACAATCGGGTTATTAACTCCAGTGTCTTTGTACTTTGTACTTTGTAGCTCTTGGGTCACCGATCGAAACAGGTCAGTGAACTTTTTTTTCCTTGATAAAAGCTGATTTATGTGAAACGCTTAATTCTGGTATTTAATTTTATGTTATGCGCTGCTATATTATGTTTTGTTTTTGTTATATTCAATTCAATTTTTTATATAGCACTAGTTATTTACATTTGCATTGACATTTAGTCATTCAGCTGATGCTTTTGTACAAAGCGACTTACAAAAAAGGGAAACAATCAAGGTACAGTGCAACTAGGACATGTTAGTGCATCAGTAAGTACAGTGACCGTTGTAGAGGGGGATAGATTATCATGTCCAGTTGTTGGTAGTGTTGTAGAGGAGGTCCTCTCTGAAGAGCTGGAGGTCTTCAGGAGGTTTGTGAAGGTAGAGAGGGACACCCCTGATCTGGTAGGAACTGGTAGGACGTTCCACCAACGGGGAACAACAGACGACAAAAGTTTGGATTGGACATGTGCCCTTTTGGGTTGACTGAAGACCAGATGTGCCGCCGCATTCTGAATTATCTGAAAGGGGTTCACTGTGCAGGCTGGGAGGCCCGTCAGGAGGGTGTTACAGTAATCTAGTCTTGAGATGACCGCAGCCTGTATCAGGAGTTTGGTAGCATGTTGAGTTAGGTAAGGCCTGATTTTTTCTGATGTTGTGAAGTGCAAAGCGGCATGACCGGGCAACTGAGGCAACGTGACCAGAGAAGGTTAGTTATTCATCAATCATGACCCCTGAGTTTCTCGCTACCCTGGTGGGGGCGAGACATAAGGAGTCAATTTTGATGTTGATGAAGTTATGAAGTTATCTCATGACACTTTCCATATAGTGCAGGTCTAGACCGTACTCTTTATAATTTTATTTACAGACACCCAACAATTCCAACCACGAGAAAGCACTTGGTAATGGTTGATAAAGAAAAACTTGAGAGAGAGACGGACGTCTGCGGCAACAAGCAGATGTTGTGTTGTGTTATTTTAAATTATGTTGTCACGTAATACCATAGCCTTATGTATTTTATGTTTAAGTGTTTAAAGTTTGTTCTTTTGTTTAACTCCGCATAACCCACCAAACTTTCTCAGCAAAGAGTCACCTGGTCAAGAGGGCCGCATCTTGTTCTGGTGGCTGGTCTGAGTTCAATGGGAGATGCTTCTACTTCGTTCCAAGAGCCATGACTTGGGCCAAAGCTGAGGTAATGAGTTTGACTTTGATTCAGTGCATAAAACTTTTACAGTATGTCTATTTCCTATAAATGGATGTTTGGTTAATTGGCTGCTAATTTGGTATCTTTTTTACTTTGTGCCTTCCTGTCTGTTGATCTCCACTGTAGAAAAACTGTCAGTCTATGGGTGGAAACCTCGCATCCATTCACAACATCCTGGAGTACCATGAGATTCAGAGGCTGATTAACAGCGCCACTTATGAACAAAAAGCAGCGTGGGTCGGAGGCACTGATGCACAAGAGGTATTTTATTCATCATTGCACAAGTTGCAAATGCTACACATATTTATTGTATGTTATTTTATACAATACTAAACTATGCTCATACTATACTTTATATTCCATACCATATTATAGCATTATTATTTATACATTCATACATCATATACCATATCATATTTCTACTGAATATGTATATTCATACAGAGAACACTTCCCTTAATACTTAATACAATAATTTGAGACAGTACTGTAGTATTAATTTAAGAATAATACTGGTTGTGGGTACTACATGCATATAGCTTTTCCCTGCAATTTTGACTTGAATTAGTCTTGTATTATTATTATTAGTAGTAGTAGTAGTATTGTTGTTGTTGTTGTTGTTGTTGTTGTTGTTGTTAGACCACCTGAAATTCCCCTTTGGCATTAGTAAAGACTACTTAAATATACTCCACTCCTCTTAAACTTAATTTTTCTTTTAGGAGAATCTGTGGTCCTGGAGCGATGGTACACAATTCAGCTACGTGAACTGGTGTCCTGGAGAACCCAATAACCTCTGGGATCAGGATTGCTTACAGATCAATCATGGAGGTAAGAAATCATAATGCTTCACCTAGGACTGAATTATTAATGTTAATTTTATTGTTAAAATTTGATGAATGAATGATGAATACCAGACAAAGAACTCATATATCTCTGGATCACATAATCTTCTATCACATCAGTAGTTCATTATCAATACTGTATTGCATCATTTACATGATTATTAAAACAATATCACATGAGAGGGAGTGCTGTTGTTCATCACCTTATTTTTTTGTACTTGAAGATACAAAGTGCTGGGATGACCTTGCCTGTAACCAAGAAAGACCGTCCGTCTGTGCCAAGAAATGATGATTCCTGTGCTGCCACAGAGACTTGAAAGCATCTTTCTTTTTCTTTTGAGTTTCTTCATCTCATTTCAAATCTTTCTTGCTGTAATGCTGCTTAAGGAATGAAGCGACAAGCGACATAAACAGGAGCTGGCTGTCTCTTTAAATAAGAGCAGACTGAATGTGTTATGAGAAGAATGCCTTCTGCAAAGCGAACTGATATTTCTTCATGCAATAATAATAAAGGCTCAAGCATTGAACAAACTGGTCTGTCAGAAATATATTGTGTGTGTGTGTGTGTGTTTATTATGGCCATGTGATGAATTGTTCAAATGTCATATTTCTTAAAGGGAGTTTGGTGTAGCGCAGTGATAAATGATAGAAAGTAAAAATAAACCAATAAAATAAACTTTTAAAACAGACCAACAATAAATATAATAGTAATGTAAAAAATGTGATGAAACCTTTACATACATCACGTGAATATATGTACATAAATGTTGTTGTTTTTTTGACTTTTAATTCTGGGGTAGGGCTCTCATGTAGACCTCCCAAATGTCTACGTCATGGTTCTGTCATTGGTTACAACTGTAGGCAGGAAGCTAGTTAGCAAGGCATGCTAACGATGCAGCTTCAGTGAAAGCCAAGTGGCAACCTCTGATGCTGGGAAATGAAGCCAATGTGGAAGTGCTAAAAACTGTAATTACTCAAGTGGCCGCTTGAGACAGGCTGCAGAAGTGAGTCAGTCTCCATAAGCTGCCATATTAAAATGCCTAGTTTCAGAAACAAACATGTTTACAGCCTGGTTACACGTTTTGGGCTCTACGGGGTCTGTTACGGGGCAAGTTGTGAAGGTATCACTGGAATGGAGAGGAGTAAAGATTGAGGAACATCACAAAGGGAGCAGAGAAAACCTTGAGGTGGCTTTGGATTAGAAAAGGTCCAAAGTTTAATTAGTGATCAACCACAACAAGGTCGCCTGGATGAGGGAGCCTGAGGTGGTCACAGAGGAGTCAAGCAGAGCTGTTTCTTTCTGTATGGAGACTATGCAGATGCATAGGACCCCACAGCCAGCAGGGGGCCCCCAAGCTGCGAGTTCAGCCTGTATATATTTTGGGAGAATTAAAACTGCCTGTCTTTATTTGTATCCAGACAAACCAACTCATTTGGCGTGTGAAACACTTACATGCTTAAAAAAGCATGTAAGCTTTATTTTCAAAAGGTTATAAGCAAAGCTAAGCTGCTCTGATAGGGAAGCTGTGACTGTTTGTGGGGTCATCAAGTCAAAATCATCTTCGGGCTGGGCTGTTACACACGGATCCAAAATAGTGCAGAAGGGGCTGCAGTGTTACATCTCAATGTTTCTTACTACCTGAAACATCTGCATCATTTTTTTTTTGTTTTTTATTGTTTGCACATTAATATGGATGCTGCTCCATTGTATTTTTATTCAACTGTTAAATAAACGGTGTGTTCAGGTGTCTCTGGACGATTTACTGTTTCCAATGTTAAATGTAGGACTGTGCTGCAAACTGAAAAGTGTCATTTTATTAAAAATAAAACAATAAATTATTTACTTACAATAATTATTTTTTGTTAAAATCAGTTTTACTGTGATTTTATGTAACAACTTAGTTCTGTCTTTTATCTTTAATGACATCATTACCATTTGTCACAGAAAAGGAAGTATTTCTGACATGATAGTCAAAAAACAAAACATAAATACCAGAGAATAGTGTTGCTTTAACTTCCCTGTACCCCAAGCAGCAGATTTTAATCTATAGATTGTGGTGTTGCACAATATTTATTATATGCTCCTGTCATTAAAAAAGACACACACACACACACCTGGAGAAAGACCTACCTGTGTGCACGGAGCCCAACAAAATGAACCATTCCCTGTTATTTGAGTTTATTTCCAGCAGGGGTGAGTGTTGGACTCATAAATGTTGAGCACATCTACAGTCTGAGAATTGTGAAGCAATCCTGCTTCATATCTTTTCTTGATCTCATGACGCTTTCCATAGAGGTCGAGGAAACATGTTCAGGAGAGGACACAGGAGGTCATTTTACTGACTATTAGACTGCAGCCAAAGTATTTAGCATGCCTCTGTGTGCAGGATAGTCAATCTTCTGTTTTTATGGTCTAATCGTGATGATAAGAAGAAGAAGAAGATGAAGAAGAAAATTTGTTTCTTGGAGGTTTGATACAATATAAGTACAACAATAAGACCTCAGTAATATGTCATTGTTGCAGCAAACATTATTTTCTTTTTACCTACAAGGAGGTTCTGGAAAGTCATTAAATCCCTTTCAGTGAGTAATGTCTCTCATACCTTACCAACCCGTATTATGAAGGATTCTGTTGCTGTTCATGACCAAAATGATATGTTGAACTGTTTTAATGAGCATTTTATATCTTCTGGCTTTTTGAGTGATCCATCCTATACTGTGCCTATGAAACCCTGTTCTGCTGTTTCTGTCAATGGTACACACCGATTTAGTTTTCAACCTTTTACTGTGGAGGAAGTACATAAAGCACTGAATGCTCTGGACACAAAAAAGGCACATCGACCAGATCTTATTGATCCTTATTTTTTTAAAGTAGCAGCTGATGTTATAGCAGAACCACTTACACATATTTTTAACCTGGCTGTAGCAAACAATGAAATCCCAAAGATATGGAAATCTGCTTTTGTTCTTCCTCTGTTAAAAGGAGGAGATCCAACTATTTTAAATAACTACAGGCCAGTTTCAAAATTGGCTGTACTGTCAAAGAGTCTTGAAAGTTTAATCAGTGAACAGCTCAAAGATTTTTTATATTCAAATAATATCTTATCCCCGTTTCAGTCAGGGTTTAGGAAAAATCACAGTACCATTACGGCAGCTCTAAAGGTGGTAAATGATATTTCCTTAGCACTTGATAAAAACAGCACTGTGCATCTCTTTTTATTGATCTAGCCAAGGCTTTTGATGCGGTTGATCATTTTGTCCTCAAACAGAGGCTTCTTGATATTGGTCTATCAGAGAAAACTGTTGGTTGGTTCATAAAAACTACCTTACTGATAGATCCCAGTGTGTCAGTTTTGGTGGTCAGTGCTCTGATGTTCTGCCTGTTTGTAAGGGTGTTCCTCAGGGCTCTGCACTTGGCCCACTTCTTTTTACCAATTTTATAAATAATTTGGGTAAAGATGTGAATGATGCCGATTTACAGTTATATGCTGATGACACAGTTACTTATTGCAGTGCGCCAACTCTCGCTGAAGCTGTTGACCACTTGCAGTGTGCATGTCATGTTGTACAGAAAAGTTTGCAACTTGAAATGTCAACAGTAGAAGGAAGGAAGAAGCATTGAAAGGGTTAACTCCTATAAATATCTAGGCATCCTAATTGATGATTCCCTAACTTTTAAGCCGCATGTACAATGCCTGGTTAAAAAACTGAGGCTGAAGCTAAGTTTCTATTTTAGAAACAAGTTGTGTTTTTCTTTTAATGGAAGGAAGAGACTTGTTGCTGCAACATTCTTGCCTGTTTTAGATTATGGGGATCTTTTGTACATGCGTGACCCTGCACAGGCATTGAAACTGATTGACACAGCTTACCATGCGTCACTCTGGATCCTAATAAATTGTAACGCCCTGACTCACCACTGTGAGCTTTATGCTCGGGTTGGATGGCCTTGTTTACCAGCCCGCAGACGTACCCACTGGTATACTTTTATATACAGGCAATTCTCGGGTTGCTCCCAACATACCTCTGTTCTTTTATTTCTTTAAAACGTGATGGTCAATATTCGCTGCGTTCTAGGGAGTTTTATACCTTATTGGTACGAAATGTTCGTACTGAGCTAGGGAAGAGGGCGTTTGGGTACTCAGCACCCTCTGACTGGAATGTCCTACAGAATGTTTTAAAACTCAAAGATCTGATCTCTTTGAATGCTTTTAAATCCACATTGAAAGAACGAGAGAATGAATCATCCAGGTGTTGTTGTTTTAGCTGATGTTGTTGTTGTTGATTTCATGACTTGTATTGTACTTTTAGCATTTTTTTAGACCACTGTGTGTTGTAATATTATCTGTGTGTCTTGTGTCTGTTTTGGTTTGACTTGTTCTTCGTTTGTGCTGCTGTTCTGTCTTGGCCAGGACTCCCTTGAAAAAGAGATTTTTAATCTCAATGGGACCTTTCCTGGTTAAATGAAGATTTAATAATAATAAAAAATACAGATATACTCATGACAATCAGTTAAGCAACAACGTTTTTCTGAAAAAATGGGAAGTTGAAGAATTATTTCATTAGAATTTATCTTAATGCCAAATCATTACTGAAGGCTGTGTCACAACATCATGTGTAAGATGCTTCAATTCAAAAGAGAAGTTCAGTTTATCTCTGCTGTACAGCTTTCACAGTGTCACTTCTGAAAAAAAAAACGTTTTTGCATATTGTCAGATCATCCTTGAAGGCCTTATTTTTTTATACTAAAGAATGAAGAGCCTCCTTGAGCTCACATTCATTTGAAAACATCATATGTTGGCTATAATGTCCAACAGCTGAGCAGATTATGCAGGTTCTTCACTCATCACAGAGCATCACAGTTTGCCTTTTTCAGGGATGCACATGTTTTGTCTCCCTTAATTTCCTCTTGAGTTTTACAGTTCATATATATTGTATATGGCAGGTCTCCAATGCATTTTTCAGCATTTGAACCTGCCAACTTTGCCTCTACAGCATAGTATATAATTTAGGAGATTACAGAACGGTGTACCAGCTGGTGTTTTCCATCTAAAAAAATATGAATTAATAATCAGAAGAAGAACTATTAGAGTAGCCTCATATTTATTTCTTGAAAATTTGATACCACAGAGGTCACAGTTGGAGGTGTTTTAAAGAAACACTTTTTTGTGATCCTTCATGTACTTCTGTGTTTCTTTGTAATACTTCTTGTGTTTTCTTTCAGACAGTAAAATTTCACCGTGTCCAGTACTTATTCTTTTTTAGGTTGCCAGATAACGTGAGCACAGGTGTAGCAGCAATTTTTCATCCACCTAATAATCCACATTACCGCCTCTATTAAGCAGTCAATCGGCAATAAGCTTGACACGTAAAGAATCTTCCGAAGCAGGAACAAAGTTACAAGATTCACTCTTGAAGCTGAACCGTCGAAAAACTGTCTCGCTCCTTTGGCTGCTTAACTGTATCTGAGGGCCAGGTGGCTGTGACATCACCAACAACAATGATTAAAGGAGCATTTCAGCATTTTTAAAGCTAAACTATTAAACTACTCCTAACATTGTCAGTATGGCTCTTACAACAGGTTTTGGTTTTGGTCTGTACAGGTATGATGGTACAAACTTGCCGTAATGACAACAAGACCTCAGGCGTATGCCTTTGTCGCACTCAACACTGTACCATTGTAACATTGTTTCGTACCATCATGACTTGCATATTTGTGGCTATTGATTAAGACAACAACTGTGTTGTTTTCTGTTTTTGCCCCAGACTATTTTGAGGAAGTAAAAACACCAGTTATCATTTTATCTCTGCAACATCACCATACCTTTTCTGCTGCATCAGGTTGGAAAAACATTTCTCTTTATGCCAAATCATCACTGAAGGCTGTTTTTATCTTGTATTTTATAATGAACAACTAATAAGCTCATCAAGCAGCACTAACAAGTCACTACACGATGAAGTATATGTTATAAGTATTTTTCAGAGTGACCCTTCAATAAAGAAGATTGGATTCGAAGTATCAAAGTTTAAGTTGAATTTATTATTCTTGTACAAGAAGGAGCGTTTAACAGTGCAACACACAGAAGGGCTTACAGAGAAAAAGCCTCCCTGTGGAGCTCTAACAGTTGGTTCTTATACAATCGATAAAAGGGGACGTCTTAACCCCTGCAAATTGTTAACAGACAATTTACATACATAGCATCCAAACATCTTTCTGAGTTCCCTTAATCAGTAGTCAACATATCCCCAATCTAAATGTCCCCTCTCTGACCCGTTTCTGACCCTGAACAGAACTTCCTCTATTGATACATTAACCTGAACTTTATCTCACCCTGCCAGCCTTAGCCTTAGCAACAAGGTCATCTTAGAGAAGTGCAAACGAGACATGTAAGAAATAGGAACTCACGTACACATTGTAGGATTAAGACATCTGAAACACAGTACAAACCCAATTTTTATAACAGTATACACTAAGACATAAACTAAGACATGAATAAAACAGTTGTACCTTTGTTCTCTGTGGGCAAATACAAATGAAGTGAGGTGCATTCAGAAGAGAGGTTGAGTAACTGTTGCATCAGGCTCTTTCTGGATCGCTCTTTTTTTCAACTAGTATATTGATGCTTCTGAGTCGTATATGAACAAACTGTTCTTCATAAAGTTAGGTTGTTCTAGCACTAACAGGTTCCAAATCTGTTTGCAGGATGGGAGCTGCATAGTGAACATTTAATTTCTAATGAGACTACGATCTTCTTAAACGGTGTCTAGTTTTCAAGTAGTGAACTAGCATCTTGTACTTACAGTATACTTTGGTATAATAGTGTCTGTTTTGGGTCTTTCTATCCTCAGCAGTATTGCAGATGTTGTACCATAGCGTTGTGGTCTGGTCTACATTCCAACCCTCACCTCTGGTCATGAACTTTGGGAACTTCCCAAAAAAATAAGATCACACAAATGCAGGGTGTCTGGGCTCAGCCTTAGATATAGAGGAACTCGGATATCTGGAGGCAGCTCGGAGTAGAGCCACTGCTGAGCTGCCTCCTGGGCACCGACTAGGGTGAACTGGCAGACCCAGCGGTTGCTAGAGGGACTATATAGCCCATGTAGCCTGGGATCCCCCAGGAGAAGCTGGAATGTGTTGCTGGGTAGAGGGACGTCTGGAACGCCATGCTAAACCTGCTGCCACCGCGACCTGACCCCCAATAAGCATGAGGAAATGGATGGATGGATGGATAATTGATGGATAGTCTTTCTAAACTCAACCACACATCTATCTATCTATCTATCTATCTATCTATCTATCTATCTATCTATCTATGTAGTCCAATTTGATACAAAGGCTTGTCACCATAAAATACCATTAAATAATGATGCTTTTTTTTTCACGCATGAGCTCAGGTCAGTGAGATCTTGAAGTTCAAATGTTGTAATGTTCAAACTTAACATGAAACAACAGAGGGTAAAACATGACAGGGTTAGGGTCAAGGCTAACCCTAAGCCCATGACTATGTACCTCTGATTTCTTAATCATGTTTCTGAGAATAGGAACTGAGTTTCCTGTTTTGATGAAGATGATGAGATAAGTAGCTGTATATATGATCTGGCGTTTCTCTTGTTCAGTGTCTCTGCACAGGACGACTGAAGCGACAGACAGTGAGAAGAAGAAGAAGTCATTCTGCGGCAGGTTCTGATTTCCTTTACTGGACTCACAGTGCGTACAGGTTGTCTGTTCTCTACAGAATTATCAGTAACATGTCTGTCTCTCTGTATTAAAGGTAATCCCACTCTCCACCATGAAGATGCTGACTGTTTCCGCATTTCTTTGTGCCATGATAGCTCTGACCAGAGCTGCTGGTGAGTATTATATATAAGAAATGCTGCAGATGAATGTATTGCACGATGACAATCGGGTTATTAACTCCAGTGTCTTTGTACTTTGTACTTTGTAGCTCTTGGGTCACCGATCGAAACAGGTCAGTGAACTTTTTTTTCCTTGATAAAAGCTGATTTATGTGAAACGCTTAATTCTGGTATTTAATTTTATGTTATGCGCTGCTATATTATGTTTTGTTTTTGTTATATTCAATTCAATTTTTTATATAGCACTAGTTATTTACATTTGCATTGACATTTAGTCATTCAGCTGATGCTTTTGTACAAAGCGACTTACAAAAAAGGGAAACAATCAAGGTACAGTGCAACTAGGACATGTTAGTGCATCAGTAAGTACAGTGACCGTTGTAGAGGGGGATAGATTATCATGTCCACTTGTTGGTAGTGTTGTAGAGGAGGTCCTCTCTGAAGAGCTGGAGGTCTTCAGGAGGTTTGTGAAGGTAGAGAGGGACGCCCCTGATCTGGTAGGAACTGGTAGGACGTTCCACCAACGGGGAACAACAGACGACAAAAGTTTGGATTGGACATGTGCCCTTTTGGGTTGACTGAAGACCAGATGTGCCGCCGCATTCTGAATTATCTGAAAGGGGTTCACTGTGCAGGCTGGGAGGCCCGTCAGGAGCCTGTATCAGGAGTTTGGTAGCATGTTGAGTTAGGTAAGGCCTGATTTTTTCTGATGTTGTGAAGTGCAAAGCGGCATGACCGGGCAACTGAGGCAACGTGACCAGAGAAGGTTAGTTATTCATCAATCATGACCCCTGAGTTTCTCGCTACCCTGGTGGGGGCGAGACATAAGGAGTCAATTTTGATGTTGATGAAGTTATGAAGTTATCTCATGACACTTTCCATATAGTGCAGGTCTAGACCGTACTCTTTATAATTTTATTTACAGACACCCAACAATTCCAACCACGAGAAAGCACTTGGTAATGGTTGATAAAGAAAAACTTGAGAGAGAGACGGACGTCTGCGGCAACAAGCAGATGTTGTGTTGTGTTATTTTAAATTATGTTGTCACGTAATACCATAGCCTTATGTATTTTATGTTTAAGTGTTTAAAGTTTGTTCTTTTGTTTAACTCCGCATAACCCACCAAACTTTCTCAGCAAAGAGTCACCTGGTCAAGAGGGCCGCATCTTGTTCTGGTGGCTGGTCTGAGTTCAATGGGAGATGCTTCTACTTCGTTCCAAGAGCCATGACTTGGGCCAAAGCTGAGGTAATGAGTTTGACTTTGATTCAGTGCATAAAACTTTTACAGTATGTCTATTTCCTATAAATGGATGTTTGGTTAATTGGCTGCTAATTTGGTGTCTTTTTTACTTTGTGCCTTCCTGTCTGTTGATCTCCACTGTAGAAAAACTGTCAGTCTATGGGTGGAAACCTCGCATCCATTCACAACATCCTGGAGTACCATGAGATTCAGAGGCTGATTAACAGCGCCACTTATGAACAAAAAGCAGCGTGGGTCGGAGGCACTGATGCACAAGAGGTATTTTATTCATCATTGCACAAGTTGCAAATGCTACACATATTTATTGTATGTTATTTTATACAATACTAAACTATGCTCATACTATACTTTATATTCCATACCATATTATAGCATTATTATTTATACATTCATACATCATATACCATATCATATTTCTACTGAATATGTATATTCATACAGAGAACACTTCCCTTAATACTTAATACAATAATTTGAGACAGTACTGTAGTATTAATTTAAGAATAATACTGGTTGTGGGTACTACATGCATATAGCTTTTCCCTGCAATTTTGACTTGAATTAGTCTTGTATTATTATTATTAGTAGTAGTAGTAGTAGTATTGTTGTTGTTGTTGTTGTTGTTGTTGTTGTTGTTGTTGTTAGACCACCTGAAATTCCCCTTTGGCATTAGTAAAGACTACTTAAATATACTCCACTCCTCTTAAACTTAATTTTTCTTTTAGGAGAATCTGTGGTCCTGGAGCGATGGTACACAATTCAGCTACGTGAACTGGTGTCCTGGAGAACCCAATAACCTCTGGGATCAGGATTGCTTACAGATCAATCATGGAGGTAAGAAATCATAATGCTTCACCTAGGACTGAATTATTAATGTTAATTTTATTGTTAAAATTTGATGAATGAATGATGAATACCAGACAAAGAACTCATATATCTCTGGATCACATAATCTTCTATCACATCAGTAGTTCATTATCAATACTGTATTGCATCATTTACATGATTATTAAAACAATATCACATGAGAGGGAGTGCTGTTGTTCATCACCTTATTTTTTTGTACTTGAAGATACAAAGTGCTGGGATGACCTCGCCTGTAACCAAGAAAGACCGTCCGTCTGTGCCAAGAAATGATGATTCCTGTGCTGCCACAGAGACTTGAAAGCATCTTTCTTTTTCTTTTGAGTTTCTTCATCTCATTTCAAATCTTTCTTGCTGTAATGCTGCTTAAGGAATGAAGCGACAAGCGACATAAACAGGAGCTGGCTGTCTCTTTAAATAAGAGCAGACTGAATGTGTTATGAGAAGAATGCCTTCTGCAAAGCGAACTGATATTTCTTCATGCAATAATAATAAAGGCTCAAGCATTGAACAAACTGGTCTGTCAGAAATATATTGTGTGTGTGTGTGTGTGTTTATTATGGCCATGTGATGAATTGTTCAAATGTCATATTTCTTAAAGGGAGTTTGGTGTAGCGCAGTGATAAATGATAGAAAGTAAAAATAAACCAATAAAATAAACTTTTAAAACAGACCAACAATAAATATAATCGTAATGTAAAAAATGTGATGAAACCTTTACATACATCACGTGAATATATGTACATAAATGTTGTTGTTTTTTTGACTTTTAATTCTGGGGTAGGGCTCTCATGTAGACCTCCCAAATGTCTACGTCATGGTTCTGTCATTGGTTACAACTGTAGGCAGGAAGCTAGTTAGCAAGGCATGCTAACGATGCAGCTTCAGTGAAAGCCAAGTGGCAACCTCTGATGCTGGGAAATGAAGCCAATGTGGAAGTGCTAAAAACTGTAATTACTCAAGTGGCCGCTTGAGACAGGCTGCAGAAGTGAGTCAGTCTCCATAAGCTGCCGTATTAAAATGCCTAGTTTCAGAAACAAACATGTTTACAGCCTGGTTACACGTTTTGGGCTCTACGGGGTCTGTTACGGGGCAAGTTGTGAAGGTATCACTGGAATGGAGAGGAGTAAAGATTGAGGAACATCACAAAGGGAGCAGAGAAAACCTTGAGGTGGCTTTGGATTAGAAAAGGTCCAAAGTTTAATTAGTGATCAACCACAACAAGGTCGCCTGGATGAGGGAGCCTGAGGTGGTCACAGAGGAGTCAAGCAGAGCTGTTTCTTTCTGTATGGAGACTATGCAGATGCATAGGACCCCACAGCCAGCAGGGGGCCCCCAAGCTGCGAGTTCAGCCTGTATATATTTTGGGAGAATTAAAACTGCCTGTCTTTATTTGTATCCAGACAAACCAGCTCATTTGGCATGTGAAACACTTACATGCTTAAAAAAGCATGTAAGCTTTATTTTCAAAAGGTTATAAGCAAAGCTAAGCTGCTCTGATAGGGAAGCTGTGACTGTTTGTGGGGTCATCAAGTCAAAATCATCTTCGGGCTGGGCTGTTACACACGGATCCAAAATAGTGCAGAAGGGGCTGCAGTGTTACATCTCAATGTTTCTTACTACCTGAAACATCTGCATCATTTTTTTTTTTTTTTTTTATTGTTTGCACATTAATATGGATGCTGCTCCATTGTATTTTTATTCAACTGTTAAATAAACGGTGTGTTCAGGTGTCTCTGGACGATTTACTGTTTCCAATGTTAAATGTAGGACTGTGCTGCAAACTGAAAAGTGTCATTTTATTAAAAATAAAACAATAAATTATTTACTTACAATAATTATTTTTTGTTAAAATCAGTTTTACTGTGATTTTATGTAACAACTTAGTTCTGTCTTTTATCTTTAATGACATCATTACCATTTGTCACAGAAAAGGAAGTATTTCTGACATGATAGTCAAAAAACAAAACATAAATACCAGAGAATAGTGTTGCTTTAACTTCCCTGTACCCCAAGCAGCAGATTTTAATCTATAGATTGTGGTGTTGCACAATATTTATTATATGCTACTGTCATTAAAGAACACACACACACACCTGGAGAAAGACCTACCTGTGTGCACGGAGCCCAACAAAATGAACCATTCCCTGTTATTTGAGTTTATTTCCAGCAGGGGTGAGTGTTGGACTCATAAATGTTGAGCACATCTACAGTCTGAGAATTGTGAAGCAATCCTGCTTCATATCTTTTCTTGATCTCATGACGCTTTCCATAGAGGTCGAGGAAACATGTTCAGGAGAGGACACAGGAGGTCATTTTACTGACTATTAGACTGCAGCCAAAGTATTTAGCATGTCTCTGTGTGCAGGATAGTCAATCTTTTGTTTTTATGGTCTTATCGTGATGATAAGAAGATGAAGAAGAAAATTTGTTTCTTGGAGGTTTGATACAATATAAGTACAACAATAAGACCTCAGTAATATGTCATTGTTGCAGCAAACATTATTTTCTTTTTACCTACAAGGAGGTTCTGGAAAGTCATTAAATCCCTTTCAGTGAGTAATGTCTCTCATACCTTACCAACCCGTATTATGAAAGATTCTGTTGCTGTTCATGACCAAAATGATATGTTGAACTGTTTTAATGAGCATTTTATATCTTCTGGCTTTCTGAGTGATCCATCCTATACTGTGCCTATGAAACCCTGTTCTGCTGTTTCTGTCAATGGTACACACCGATTTAGTTTTCAACCTTTTACTGTGGAGGAAGTACATAAAGCACTGAATGCTCTGGACACAAAAAAGGCACATGGACCAGATCTTATTGATCCTTATTTTTTAAAAGTAGCAGCTGATGTTATAGCAGAACCACTTACACATATTTTTAACCTGGCTGTAGCAAACAATGAAATCCCAAAGATATGGAAATCTGCTTTTGTTCTTCCTCTGTTAAAAGGAGGAGATCCAACTATTTTAAATAACTACAGGCCAGTTTCAAAATTGGCTGTACTGTCAAAGAGTCTTGAAAGTTTAATCAGTGAACAGCTCAAAGATTTTTTATATTCAAATAATATCTTATCCCCGTTTCAGTCAGGGTTTAGGAAAAATCACAGTACCATTACGGCAGCTCTAAAGGTGGTAAATGATATTTCCTTAGCACTTGATAAAAACAGCACTGTGCATCTCTTTTTATTGATCTAGCCAAGGCTTTTGATGCGGTTGATCATTTTGTCCTCAAACAGAGGCTTCTTGATATTGGTCTATCAGAGAAAACTGTTGGTTGGTTCATAAAAACTACCTTACTGATAGATCCCAGTGTGTCAGTTTTGGTGGTCAGTGCTCTGATGTTCTGCCTGTTTGTAAGGGTGTTCCTCAGGGCTCTGCACTTGACCCACTTCTTTTTACCATTTTTATAAATAATTTGGGTAAAGATGTGAATGATGCCGATTTACAGTTATATGCTGATGACACAGTTACTTATTGCAGTGCGCCAACTCTCGCTGAAGCTGTTGACCACTTGCAGTGTGCATGTCATGTTGTACAGAAAAGTTTGCAACTTGAAATGTCAACAGTAGACCACTGAATATTCCTTCAGTGGTCACTCTTGAAGGAAGAAGCATTGAAAGGGTTAACTCCTATAAATATCTAGGCATCCTAATCGATGATTCCCTAACTTTTAAGCCGCATGTACAATGCCTGGTTAAAAAACTGAAGCTGAAGCTAAGTTTCTATTTTAGAAACAAGTTGTGTTTTTCTTTTAATGGAAGGAAGAGACTTGTTGCTGCAACATTCTTGCCTGTTTTAGATTATGGGGATCTTTTGTACATGCGTGACCCTGCACAGGCATTGAAACTGATTGACACAGCTTACCATGCGTCACTCAGGATCCTAATAAATTGTAACGCCCTGACTCACCACTGTGAGCTTTATGCTCGGGTTGGATGGCCTTGTTTACCAGCCCGCAGACGTACCCACTGGTATACTTTTATATACAGGCAATTCTCGGGTTGCTCCCAACATACCTCTGTTCTTTTATTTCTTTAAAACGTGATGGTCAATATTCGCTGCGTTCTAGGGAGTTTTATACCTTATCGGTACCAAATGTTCGTACTGAGCTAGGGAAGAGGGCGTTTGGGTACTCAGCACCCTCTGACTGGAATGTCCTACAGAATGTTTTAAAACTCAAAGATCTGATCTCTTTGAATGCTTTTAAATCCACATTGAAAGAGCGAGAGAATGAATCATCCAGGTGTTGTTGTTTTAGCTGATGTTGTTGTTGTTGATTTCATGACTTGTATTGTACTTTTAGCATTTTTTTAGACCACTGTGTGTTGTAATATTATCTGTGTGTCTTGTGTCTGTTTTGGTTTGACTTGTTCTTCGTTTGTGCTGCTGTTCTGTCTTGGCCAGGACTCCCTTGAAAAAGAGATTTTTAATCTCAATGGGACCTTTCCTGGTTAAATGAAGGTTTAATAATAATAAAAAATACAGATATACTCATGACAATCAGTTAAGCAACAACGTTTTTCAAAATTTCGCAGAAGCTTCTGAAAAAAAGGGAAGTTGAAGAATTATTTCATTAGAATTTATCTTAATACCAAATCATTACTGAAGGCTGTGTCACAACATCATGTGTAAGATGCTTCAATTCAAAAGAGAAGTTCAGTTTATCTCTGCTGTACAGCTTTCACAGTGTCACTTCTGAAAAAAAAAACGTTTTTGCATATTGTCAGATCATCCTTGAAGGCCTTATTTTTTTATACTAAAGAATGAAGAGCCTCCTTGAGCTCACATTCATTTGAAAACATCATATGTTGGCTATAATGTCCAACAGCTGAGCAGATTATGCAGGTTCTTCACTCATCACAGAGCATCACAGTTTGCCTTTTTCAGGGATGCACATGTTTTGTCTCCCTTAATTTCCTCTTGAGTTTTACAGTTCATATATATTGTATATGGCAGGTCTCCAATGCATTTTTCAGCATTTGAACCTGCCAACTTTGCCTCTACAGCATAGTATATAATTTAGGAGATTACAGAACGGTGTACCAGCTGGTGTTTTCCATCTAAAAAAATATGAATTAATAATCAGAAGAAGAACTATTAGAGTAGCCTCATATTTATTTCTTGAAAATTTGATACCACAGAGGTCACAGTTGGAGGTGTTTTAAAGAAACACTTTTTTGTGATCCTTCATGTACTTCTGTGTTTCTTTGTAATACTTCTTGTGTTTTCTTTCAGACAGTAAAATTTCACCGTGTCCAGTACTTATTCTTTTTTAGGTTGCCAGATAACGTGAGCACAGGTGTAGCAGCAATTTTTCATCCACCTAATAATCCACATTACCGCCTCTATTAAGCAGTCAATCGGCAATAAGCTTGACACGTAAAGAATCTTCCGAAGCAGGAACAAAGTTACAAGATTCACTCTTGAAGCTGAACCGTCGAAAAACTGTCTCGCTCCTTTGGCTGCTTAACTGTATCTGAGGGCCAGGTGGCTGTGACATCACCAACAACAATGATTAAAGGAGCATTTCAGCATTTTTAAAGCTAAACTATTAAACTACTTCTAACATTGTCAGTATGGCTCTTACAACAGGTTTTGGTTTTGGTCTGTACAGGTATGATGGTACAAACTTGCCGTAATGACAACAAGACCTCAGGCGTATGCCTTTGTCGCACTCAACATTGTACCATTGTAACATTGTTTCGTACCATCATGACTTGCATATTTGTGGCTATTGATTAAGACAACAACTGTGTTGTTTTCTGTTTTTGCCCCAGACTATTTTGAGGAAGTAAAAACACCAGTTATCATTTTATCTCTGCAACATCACCATACCTTTTCTGCTGCATCAGGTTGGAAAAACATTTCTCTTTATGCCAAATCATCACTGAAGGCTGTTTTTATCTTGTATTTTATAATGAACAACTAATAAGCTCATCAAGCAGCACTAACAAGTCACTACACGATGAAGTATATGTTATAAGTATTTTTCAGAGTGACCCTTCAATAAAGAAGATTGGATTCGAAGTATCAAAGTTTAAGTTGAATTTATTATTCTTGTACAAGAAGGAGCGTTTAACAGTGCAACACACAGAAGGGCTTACAGAGAAAAAGCCTCCCTGTGGAGCTCTAACAGTTGGTTCTTATACAATCGATAAAAGGGGACGTCTTAACCCCTGCAAATTGTTAACAGACAATTTACATACATAGCATCCAAACATCTTTCTGAGTTCCCTTAATCAGTAGTCAACATATCCCCAATCTAAATGTCCCCTCTCTGACCCGTTTCTGACCCTGAACAGAACTTCCTCTATTGATACATTAACCTGAACTTTATCTCACCCTGCCAGCCTTAGCCTTAGCAACAAGGTCATCTTAGAGAAGTGCAAACGAGACATGTAAGAAATAGGAACTCACGTACACATTGTAGGATTAAGACATCTGAAACACAGTACAAACCCAATTTTTATAACAGTATACACTAAGACATAAACTAAGACATGAATAAAACAGTTGTACCTTTGTTCTCTGTGGGCAAATACAAATGAAGTGAGGTGCATTCAGAAGAGAGGTTGAGTAACTGTTGCATCAGGCTCTTTCTGGATCGCTCTTTTTTTCAACTAGTATATTGATGCTTCTGAGTCGTATATGAACAAACTGTTCTTCATAAAGTTAGGTTGTTCTAGCACTAACAGGTTCCAAATCTGTTTGCAGGATGGGAGCTGCATAGTGAACATTTAATTTCTAATGAGACTACGATCTTCTTAAACGGTGTCTAGTTTTCAAGTAGTGAACTAGCATCTTGTACTTACAGTATACTTTGGTATAATAGTGTCTGTTTTGGGTCTTTCTATCCTCAGCAGTATTGCAGATGTTGTACCATAGCGTTGTGGTCTGGTCTACATTCCAACCCTCACCTCTGGTCATGAACTTTGGGAACTTCCCAAAAAAATAAGATCACACAAATGCAGGGTGTCTGGGCTCAGCCTTAGATATATGGTGAGGAACTCGGATATCTGGAGGGAGCTCGGAGTAGAGCCACTGCTGAGCTGCCTCCTGGGCACCGACTAGGGTGAACTGGCAGACCCAGCGGTTGCTAGAGGGACTATATAGCCCATGTGGCCTGGGATCCCCCAGGAGAAGCTGGAATGTGTTGCTGGGTAGAGGGACGTCTGGAACGCCATGCTAAACCTGCTGCCACCGCGACCTGACCCCCAGTAAGCATGAGGAAATGGATGGATGGATGGATAATTGATGGATAGTCTTTCTAAACTCAACCACACATCTATCTATCTATCTATCTATCTATCTATCTATCTATCTATCTATCTATCTATCTATCTATCTATCTATCTATGTAGTCCAATTTGATACAAAGGCTTGTCACCATAAAATACCATTAAATAATGATGCATTATTTTTTTTTCACACATGAGCTCAGGTCAGTGAGATCTTGAAGTTCAAATGTTGTAATGTTCAAACTTAACATGAAACAGAGGGTAAAACATGACAGGGTTAGGGTCAAGGCTAACCCTAAGCCCATGACTATGTACCTCTGATTTCTTAATCATGTTTCTGAGAATAGGAACTGAGTTTCCTGTTTTGATGAAGATGATGAGATAAGTAGCTGTATATATGATCTGGCGTTTCTCTTGTTCAGTGTCTCTGCACAGGACGACTGAAGCGACAGACAGTGAGAAGGAGAAGAAGTCATTCTGCGGCAGGTTCTGATTTCCTTTATCGGACTCACAGTGCGTACAGGTTGTCTGTTCTCTACAGAATTATCAGTAACATGTCTGTCTCTCTGTATTAAAGGTAATCCCACACTCCACCATGAAGATGCTGACTGTTTCCGCATTTCTTTGTGCCATGATAGCTCTGACCAGAGCTACTGGTGAGTATTATATATAAGAAATGCTGCAGATGAATGTATTGCACGATGACAATCGGGTTATTAACTCCAGTGTCTTTGTACTTTGTACTTTGTAGCTATTGGGTCACCGATCGAAACAGGTCAGTGAACTTTTTTTTCCTTGATAAAAGCTGATTTATGTGAAATGCTTAATTCTGGTATTTAATTTTATGTTATGCGCTGCTATATTATGTTTTGTTTTTGTTATATTCAATTCAATTTTTTATATAGCACTAGTTATTTACATTTGCATTGACATTTAGTCATTCAGCTGATGCTTTTGTACAAAGTGACTTACAAAAAAGGGAAACAATCAAGGTACAGTGCAACTAGGACATGTTAGTGCATCAGTAAGTACAGTGACCGTTGTAGAGGGGGATAGATTATCATGTCCAGTTGTTGGTAGTGTTGTAGAGGAGGTCCTCTCTGAAGAGCTGGAGGTTTTCAGGAGGTTTGTGAAGGTAGAGAGGGACGCCCCTGATCTGGTAGGAACTGGTAGGATGTTCCACCAACGGGGAACAACAGACGACAAAAGTTTGGATTGGACATGTGCCCTTTTGGGTTGACTGAAGACCAGATGTGCCGCCGCATTCTGAATTATCTGAAAGGGGTTCACTGTGCAGCTGGGAGGCCCGTCAGGAGGGTGTTACAGTAATCTAGTCTTGAGATGACCGCAGCCTGTATCAGGAGTTGGGTAGCATGTTGAGTTAGGTAAGGCCTGATTTTTTCTGATGTTGTGAAGTGCAAAGCGGCATGACCGGGCAACTGAGGCAACGTGACCAGAGAAGGTTAGTTATTCATCAATCATGACCCCTGAGTTTCTCGCTACCCTGGTGGGGGCGAGACATAAGGAGTCAATTTTGATGTTGATGAAGTTATGAAGTTATCTCATGACACTTTCCATATAGTGCAGGTCTAGACCGTACTCTTTATAATTTTATTTACAGACACCCAACAATTCCAACCACGAGAAAGCACTTGGTAATGGTTGATAAAGAAAAACTTGAGAGAGAGACGGACGTCTGCGGCAACAAGCAGATGTTGTGTTGTGTTATTTTAAATTATGTTGTCACGTAATACCATAGCCTTATGTATTTTATGTTTAAGTGTTTAAAGTTTGTTCTTTTGTTTAACTCCGCATAACCCACCAAACTTTCTCAGCAAAGAGTCACCTGGTCAAGAGGGCCGCATCTTGTTCTGGTGGCTGGTCTGAGTTCAATGGGAGATGCTTCTACTTCGTTCCAAGAGCCATGACTTGGGCCAAAGCTGAGGTAATGAGTTTGACTTTGATTCAGTGCATAAAACTTTTACAGTATGTCTATTTCCTATAAATGGATGTTTGGTTAATTGGCTGCTAATTTGGTGTCTTTTTTACTTTGTGCCTTCCTGTC
Source organism: Sciaenops ocellatus (assembly GCA_033000465.1). Taxonomy (NCBI): domain Eukaryota; kingdom Metazoa; phylum Chordata; class Actinopteri; family Sciaenidae; genus Sciaenops; species Sciaenops ocellatus. Next base: position 2,002,870 of record CP136875.1, read on the forward strand.
TGTTGATCTCCACTGTAGAAAAACTGTCAGTCTATGGGTGGAAACCTCGCATCCATTCACAACATCCTGGAGTACCATGAGATTCAGAGGCTGATTAACAGCGCCACTTATGAACAAAAAGCAGCGTGGGTCGGAGGCACTGATGCACAAGAGGTATTTTATTCATCATTGCACAAGTTGCAAATGCTACACATATTTATTGTATGTTATTTTATACAATACTAAACTATGCTCATACTATACTTTATATTCCATACCATATTATAGCATTATTATTTATACATTCATACATCATATACCATATCATATTTCTACTGAATATGTATATTCATACAGAGAACACTTCCCTTAATACTTAATACAATAATTTGAGACAGTACTGTAGTATTAATTTAAGAATAATACTGGTTGTGGGTACTACATGCATATAGCTTTTCCCTGCAATTTTGACTTGAATTAGTCTTGTATTATTATTATTAGTAGTAGTAGTAGTATTGTTGTTGTTGTTGTTGTTGTTGTTGTTGTTGTTGTTGTTGTTGTTAGACCACCTGAAATTCCCCTTTGGCATTAGTAAAGACTACTTAAATATACTCCACTCCTCTTAAACTTAATTTTTCTTTTAGGAGAATCTGTGGTCCTGGAGCGATGGTACACAATTCAGCTACGTGAACTGGTGTCCTGGAGAACCCAATAACCTCTGGGATCAGGATTGCTTACAGATCAATCATGGAGGTAAGAAATCATAATGCTTCACCTAGGACTGAATTATTAATGTTAATTTTATTGTTAAAATTTGATGAATGAATGATGAATACCAGACAAAGAACTCATATATCTCTGGATCACATAATCTTCTATCACATCAGTAGTTCATTATCAATACTGTATTGCATCATTTACATGATTATTAAAACAATATCACATGAGAGGGAGTGCTGTTGTTCATCACCTTATTTTTTTGTACTTGAAGATACAAAGTGCTGGGATGACCTCGCCTGTAACCAAGAAAGACCGTCCGTCTGTGCCAAGAAATGATGATTCCTGTGCTGCCACAGAGACTTGAAAGCATCTTTCTTTTTCTTTTGAGTTTCTTCATCTCATTTCAAATCTTTCTTGCTGTAATGCTGCTTAAGGAATGAAGCGACAAGCGACATAAACAGGAGCTGGCTGTCTCTTTAAATAAGAGCAGACTGAATGTGTTATGAGAAGAATGCCTTCTGCAAAGCGAACTGATATTTCTTCATGCAATAATAATAAAGGCTCAAGCATTGAACAAACTGGTCTGTCAGAAATATATTGTGTGTGTGTGTGTGTGTTTATTATGGCCATGTGATGAATTGTTCAAATGTCATATTTCTTAAAGGGAGTTTGGTGTAGCGCAGTGATAAATGATAGAAAGTAAAAATAAACCAATAAAATAAACTTTTAAAACAGACCAACAATAAATATAATCGTAATGTAAAAAATGTGATGAAACCTTTACATACATCACGTGAATATATGTACATAAATGTTGTTGTTTTTTTGACTTTTAATTCTGGGGTAGGGCTCTCATGTAGACCTCCCAAATGTCTACGTCATGGTTCTGTCATTGGTTACAACTGTAGGCAGGAAGCTAGTTAGCAAGGCATGCTAACGATGCAGCTTCAGTGAAAGCCAAGTGGCAACCTCTGATGCTGGGAAATGAAGCCAATGTGGAAGTGCTAAAAACTGTAATTACTCAAGTGGCCGCTTGAGACAGGCTGCAGAAGTGAGTCAGTCTCCATAAGCTGCCGTATTAAAATGCCTAGTTTCAGAAACAAACATGTTTACAGCCTGGTTACACGTTTTGGGCTCTACGGGGTCTGTTACAGGGCAAGTTGTGAAGGTATCACTGGAATGGAGAGGAGTAAAGATTGAGGAACATCACAAAGGGAGCAGAGAAAACCTTGAGGTGGCTTTGGATTAGAAAAGGTCCAAAGTTTAATTAGTGATCAACCACAACAAGGTCGCCTGGATGAGGGAGCCTGAGGTGGTCACAGAGGAGTCAAGCAGAGCTGTTTCTTTCTGTATGGAGACTATGCAGATGCATAGGACCCCACAGCCAGCAGGGGGCCCCCAAGCTGCGAGTTCAGCCTGTATATATTTTGGGAGAATTAAAACTGCCTGTCTTTATTTGTATCCAGACAAACCAGCTCATTTGGCATGTGAAACACTTACATGCTTAAAAAAGCATGTAAGCTTTATTTTCAAAAGGTTATAAGCAAAGCTAAGCTGCTCTGATAGGGAAGCTGTGACTGTTTGTGGGGTCATCAAGTCAAAATCATCTTCGGGCTGGGCTGTTACACACGGATCCAAAATAGTGCAGAAGGGGCTGCAGTGTTACATCTCAATGTTTCTTACTACCTGAAACATCTGCATCATTTTTTTTTTTGTTTTTTATTGTTTGCACATTAATATGGATGCTGCTCCATTGTATTTTTATTCACTTGTTAAATAAACGGTGTGTTCAGGTGTCTCTGGACGATTTACTGTTTCCAACGTTAAATGTAGGACTGTGCTGCAAACTGAAAAGTGTCATTTTATTAAAAATAAAACAATAAATTATTTACTTACAATAATTATTTTTTGTTAAAATCAGTTTTACTGTGATTTTATGTAACAACTTAGTTCTGTCTTTTATCTTTAATGACATCATTACCATTTGTCACAGAAAAGGAAGTATTTCTGACATGATAGTCAAAAAACAAAACATAAATACCAGAGAATAGTGTTGCTTTAACTTCCCTGTACCCCAAGCAGCAGATTTTAATCTATAGATTGTGGTGTTGCACAGGTTTATGGACAATATTTATTATATGCTACTGTCATTAAACAAGACACACACACACACACCTGGAGAAAGACCTACCTGTGTGCACGGAGCCCAACAAAATGAACCATTCCCTGTTATTTGAGTTTATTTCCAGCAGGGGTGAGTGTTGGACTCATAAATGTTGAGCACATCTACAGTCTGAGAATTGTGAAGCAATCCTGCTTCATATCTTTTCTTGATCTCATGACGCTTTCCATAGAGGTCGAGGAAACATGTTCAGGAGAGGACACAGGAGGTCATTTTACTGACTATTAGACTGCAGCCAAAGTATTTAGCATGTCTCTGTGTGCAGGATAGTCAATCTTTTGTTTTTATGGTCTAATCGTGATGATAAGAAGAAGAAGAAGATGAAGAAGAAAATTTGTTTCTTGGAGGTTTGATACAATATAAGTACAACAATAAGACCTCAGTAATATGTCATTGTTGCAGCAAACATTATTTTCTTTTTACCTACAAGGAGGTTCTGGAAAGTCATTAAATCGCTTTCAGTGAGTAATGTCTCTCATACCTTACCAACCCGTATTATGAAGGATTCTGTTGCTGTTCATGACCAAAATGATATGTTGAACTGTTTTAATGAGCATTTTATATCTTCTGGCTTTCTGAGTGATCCATCCTATACTGTGCCTATGAAACCCTGTTCTGCTGTTTCTGTCAATGGTACACACCGATTTAGTTTTCAACCTTTTACTGTGGAGGAAGTACATAAAGCACTGAATGCTCTGGACACAAAAAAGGCACATGGACCAGATCTTATTGATCCTTATTTTTTAAAAGTAGCAGCTGATGTTATAGCAGAACCACTTACACATATTTTTAACCTGGCTGTAGCAAACAATGAAATCCCAAAGATATGGAAATCTGCTTTTGTTCTTCCTCTGTTAAAAGGAGGAGATCCAACTATTTTAAATAACTACAGGCCAGTTTCAAAATTGGCTGTACTGTCAAAGAGTCTTGAAAGTTTAATCAGTGAACAGCTCAAAGATTTTTTATATTCAAATAATATCTTATCCCCATTTCAGTCAGGGTTTAGGAAAAATCACAGTACCATTACGGCAGCTCTAAAGGTGGTAAATGATATTTCCTTAGCACTTGATAAAAACAGCACTGTGCATCTCTTTTTATTGATCTAGCCAAGGCTTTTGATGCGGTTGATCATTTTGTCCTCAAACAGAGGCTTCTTGATATTGGTCTATCAGAGAAAACTGTTGGTTGGTTCATAAAAACTACCTTACTGATAGATCCCAGTGTGTCAGTTTTGGTGGTCAGTGCTCTGATGTTCTGCCTGTTTGTAAGGGTGTTCCTCAGGGCTCTGCACTTGGCCCACTTCTTTTTACCATTTTTATAAATAATTTGGGTAAAGATGTGAATGATGCCGATTTACAGTTATATGCTGATGACACAGTTACTTATTGCAGTGCGCCAACTCTCGCTGAAGCTGTTGACCACTTGCAGTGTGCATGTCATGTTGTACAGAAAAGTTTGCAACTTGAAATGTCAACAGTAGACCACTGAATATTCCTTCAGTGGTCGCTCTTGAAGGAAGAAGCATTGAAAGGGTTAACTCCTATAAATATCTAGGCATCCTAATCGATGATTCCCTAACTTTTAAGCCGCATGTACAATGCCTGGTTAAAAAACTGAAGCTGAAGCTAAGTTTCTATTTTAGAAACAAGTTGTGTTTTTCTTTTAATGTAAGGAAGAGACTTGTTGCTGCAACATTCTTGCCTGTTTTAGATTATGGGGATCTTTTGTACATGCGTGACCCTGCACAGGCATTGAAACTGATTGACACAGCTTACCGTGCGTCACTCTGGATCCTAATAAATTGTAACGCCCTGACTCACCACTGTGAGCTTTATGCTCGGGTTGGATGGCCTTGTTTACCAGCCCGCAGATGTACCCACTGGTATACTTTTATATACAGGCAATTCTCGGGTTGCTCCCAACATACCTCTGTTCTTTTATTTCTTTAAAACGTGATGGTCAATATTCGCTGCGTTCTAGGGAGTTTTATACCTTATCGGTACCAAATGTTCGTACTGAGCTAGGGAAGAGGGCGTTTGGTTACTCAGCACCCTCTGACTGGAATGTCCTACAGAATGTTTTAAAACTCAAAGATCTGATCTCTTTGAATGCTTTTAAATCCACATTGAAAGAGCGAGAGAATGAATCATCCAGGTGTTGTTGTTTTAGCTGATGTTGTTGTTGTTGATTTCATGACTTGTATTGTACTTTTAGCATTTTTTTAGACCACTGTGTGTTGTAATATTATCTGTGTGTCTTGTGTCTGTTTTGGTTTGACTTGTTCTTCGTTTGTGCTGCTGTTCTGTCTTGGCCAGGACTCCCTTGAAAAAGAGATTTTTAATCTCAATGGGACCTTTCCTGGTTAAATGAAGGTTTAATAATAATAAAAAATACAGATATACTCATGACAATCAGTTAAGCAACAACGTTTTTCAAAATTTCGCAGAAGCTTCTGAAAAAAAGGGAAGTTGAAGAATTATTTCATTAGAATTTATCTTAATGCCAAATCATTACTGAAGGCTGTGTCACAACATCATGTGTAAGATGCTTCAATTCAAAAGAGAAGTTCAGTTTATCTCTGCTGTACAGCTTTCACAGTGTCACTTCTGAAAAAAAAAAACGTTTTTGCATATTGTCAGATCATCCTTGAAGGCCTTATTTTTTTATACTAAAGAATAAAGAGCCTCCTTGAGCTCACATTAATTTGAAAACATCATATGTTGGCTATAATGTCCAACAGCTGAGCAGATTATGCAGGTTCTTCACTCATCACAGAGCATCACAGTTTGCCTTTTTCAGGGATGCACATGTTTTGTCTCCCTTAATTTCCTCTTGAGTTTTACAGTTCATATATATTGTATATGGCAGGTCTCCAATGCATTTTTCAGCATTTGAACCTGCCAACTTTGCCTCTACAGCATAGTATATAATTTAGGAGATTACAGAACGGTGTACCAGCTGGTGTTTTCCATCTAAAAAAATATGAATTAATAATCAGAAGAAGAACTATTAGAGTAGCCTCATATTTATTTCTTGAAAATTTGATACCACAGAGGTCACAGCTGGAGGTGTTTTAAAGAAACACTTTTTTGTGATCCTTCACATACTTTTGTGTTTCTTTGTAATACTTCTTGTGTTTTCTTTCAGACAGTAAAATTTCACCGTGTGTCCAGTACTTATTCTTTTTTAGGTTGCCAGATAACGTGAGCACAGGTGTAGCAGCAATTTTTCATCCACCTAATAATCCACATTACCGCTTCTATTAAGCAGTCAATCTGCAATAAGCTTGACACGTAAAGAATCTTCTGAAGCAGGAACAAAGTTACAAGATTCACTCTTGAAGCTGAACCGTCGAAAAACTGTCTCGCTCCTTTGGCTGCTTAACTGTATCTGAGGGCCAGGTGGCTGTGACATCACCAACAACAATGATTAAAGGAGCATTTCAGCATTTTTAAAGCTAAACTATTAAACTACTCCTAACATTGTCAGTATGGCTCTTACAACAGGTTTTGGTTTTGGTCTGTACAGGTATGATGGTACAAACTTGCCGTAATGACAACAAGACCTCAGGCGTATCCCATTGTCGCACTCAACATTGTTTGTTTCGTACCATCATGACTTGCATATTTGTGGCTATTGATTAAGACAACAACTGTGTTTTTTTTTGTTTTTGCCCCAGAATATTTTGAGGAAGTAAAAACACCAGTTATCATTTTATCTCTGCAACATCACCATACCTTTTCTGCTGCATCAGGTTGGAAAAACATTTCTCTTTATGCCAAATCATCACTGAAGGCTGTTTTTATCTTGTATTTTATAATGAACAACTAATAAGCTCATCAAGCAGCACTAACAAGTCACTACACGATGAAGTATACACTAAGACATAAACTAAGACATGAATAAAACAGTTGTACCTTTGTTCTATGAGGGCAAATACAAATGAAGTGAGGTGCATTTAAAAGAGAAGTTGAGTACTTGTTGCATCAGGCTCTTTCTGAATTACTCTTTTGATGCTTCTCAGTCGTATATGAACAAACTGTTCTTCATAAAGTTAGGTTGTTCTAGCACTAACAGGTTCCAAATCTGTTTGCAGGATGGGAGCTGCATAGTGAACATTTAATTTCTAATGAGACTACGATCTTCTTAAACGGTGTCTAGTTTTCAAATAGTGAACTAGCATCTTGTACTTACAGTATACTTTGGTATAATAGTGTCTGTTTTGGGTATTTCTATCCTCAGCAGTATTGCAGATGTTGTACCAGAGCGTTGTGGTCTGGTCTACATTTCAACCCTCACCTCTGGTCATGAACTTTGGGAACTCCCCAAAAAAATAAGATCACACAAATGCAGGGTGTCTGGGCTCAGCCTTAGATATATGGTGAGGAACTCGGATATCTGGAGGGAGCTCGGAGTAGAGCCACTGCTGAGCTGCCTCCTGGGCACCGACTAGGGTGAACTGGCAGACCCAGCGGTTGCTAGAGGGACTATATAGCCCATGTGGCCTGGGATCCCCCAGGAGAAGCTGGAATGTGTTGCTGGGTAGAGGGACGTCTGGAACGCCATGCTAAACCTGCTGCCACCGCGACCTGACCCCCAATAAGCATGAGGAAATGGATGGATGGATGGATAATTGATGGATAGTCTTTCTAAACTCAACCACACATCTATCTATCTATCTATCTATCTATCTATCTATCTATCTATCTATGTAGTCCAATTTGATACAAAGGCTTGTCACCATAAAATACCATTAAATAATGATGCATTATTTTTTTTTCACACATGAGCTCAGGTCAGTGAGATCTTGAAGTTCAAATGTTGTAATGTTCAAACTTAACATGAAACAGAGGGTAAAACATGACAGGGTTAGGGTCAAGGCTAACCCTAAGCCCATGACTATGTACCTCTGATTTCTTAATCATGTTTCTGAGAATAGGAACTGAGTTTCCTGTTTTGATGAAGATGATGAGATAAGTAGCTGTATATATGATCTGGCGTTTCTCTTGTTCAGTGTCTCTGCACAGGACGACTGAAGCGACAGACAGTGAGAAGGAGAAGAAGTCATTCTGCGGCAGGTTCTGATTTCCTTTACCGGACTCACAGTGCGTACAGGTTGTCTGTTCTCTACAGAATTATCAGTAACATGTCTGTCTCTCTGTATTAAAGGTAATCCCACACTCCACCATGAAGATGCTGACTGTTTCCGCATTTCTTTGTGCCATGATAGCTCTGACCAGAGCTACTGGTGAGTATTATATATAAGAAATGCTGCAGATGAATGTATTGCACGATGACAATCGGGTTATTAACTCCAGTGTCTTTGTACTTTGTACTTTGTAGCTATTGGGTCACCGATCGAAACAGGTCAGTGAACTTTTTTTTCCTTGATAAAAGCTGATTTATGTGAAATGCTTAATTCTGGTATTTAATTTTATGTTATGCGCTGCTATATTATGTTTTGTTTTTGTTATATTCAATTCAATTTTTTATATAGCACTAGTTATTTACATTTGCATTGACATTTAGTCATTCAGCTGATGCTTTTGTACAAAGTGACTTACAAAAAAGGGAAACAATCAAGGTACAGTGCAACTAGGACATGTTAGTGCATCAGTAAGTACAGTGACCGTTGTAGAGGGGGATAGATTATCATGTCCAGTTGTTGGTAGTGTTGTAGAGGAGGTCCTCTCTGAAGAGCTGGAGGTTTTCAGGAGGTTTGTGAAGGTAGAGAGGGACGCCCCTGATCTGGTAGGAACTGGTAGGATGTTCCACCAACGGGGAACAACAGACGACAAAAGTTTGGATTGGACATGTGCCCTTTTGGGTTGACTGAAGACCAGATGTGCCGCCGCATTCTGAATTATCTGAAAGGGGTTCACTGTGCAGCTGGGAGGCCCGTCAGGAGGGTGTTACAGTAATCTAGTCTTGAGATGACCGCAGCCTGTATCAGGAGTTGGGTAGCATGTTGAGTTAGGTAAGGCCTGATTTTTTCTGATGTTGTGAAGTGCAAAGCGGCATGACCGGGCAACTGAGGCAACGTGACCAGAGAAGGTTAGTTATTCATCAATCATGACCCCTGAGTTTCTCGCTACCCTGGTGGGGGCGAGACATAAGGAGTCAATTTTGATGTTGATGAAGTTATGAAGTTATCTCATGACACTTTCCATATAGTGCAGGTCTAGACCGTACTCTCTATAATTTTATTCACAGACACCCAACAATTCCAACCACGAGAAAGCACTTGGTAATGGTTGATAAAGAAAAACTTGAGAGAGAGAGAGACGGACGTCTGCGGCAACAAGCAGATGTTGTGTTGTGTTATTTTAAATTATGTTGTCACGTAATACCATAGCCTTATGTATTTTATGTTTAAATGTTTGTTCTTTTGTTTAACTCTGCATAACCCACCAAACTTTCTCAGCAAAGAGTCACCTGGTCAAGAGGGCCGCATCTTGTTCTGGTGGCTGGTCTGAGTTCAATGGGAGATGCTTCTACTTCGTTCCAAGAGCCATGACTTGGGCCAAAGCTGAGGTAATGAGTTTGACTTTGACTCAGTGCATAAAACTTTTACAGTATGTCTATTTCCTATAAATGGATGTTTGGTTAATTGGCTGCTAATTTGGTGTCTTTTTTACTTTGTGCCTTCCTGTCTGTTGATCTCCACTGTAGAAAAACTGTCAGTCTATGGGTGGAAACCTCGCATCCATTCACAACATCCTGGAGTACCATGAGATTCAGAGGCTGATTAACAGCGCCACTTATGAACAAAAAGCAGCATGGGTCGGAGGCTCTGATGCACAAGAGGTATTTTATTCATCATTGCACAAGTTGCAAATGCTACACATATTTATTGTATGTTATTTTATACAATACTAAACTATGCTCATACTATACTTTATATTCCATACCATATTATAGCATTATTATTTATACATTCATACATCATATACCATATCATATTTCTACTGAATATGTATATTCATACAGAGAACACTTCCCTTAATACTTAATACAATAATTTGAGACAGTACTGTAGTATTAATTTAAGAATCATACTGGTTGTGGGTACTACATGCATATAGCTTTTCCCTGCAATTTTGACTTGAATTAGTCTTGTATTATTATTAGTAGTAGTAGTATTGTTGTTGTTGTTGTTGTTGTTGTTAGACCACCTGAAATTCCCCTTTGGCATTAGTAAAGACTACTTAAATATACTCCACTCCTCTTAAACTTAATTTTTCTTTTAGGAGAATCTGTGGTCCTGGAGCGATGGTACACGATTCGGCTACGTGAACTGGTGTCCTGGAGAACCCAATAACATCTCCGGCAATCAGCATTGCTTACAGATCAATCATGGAGGTAAGAAATCATAATGCTTCACCTAGGACTGAATTATTAATGTTAATTTTATTGTTAAAATTTGATGAATGAATGATGAATACCAGACAAAGAACTCATATATCTCTGGATCAGATAATCTTGTTTCTATCACATCAGTAGTTCATTATCAATACTGTATTGCATCATTTACATGATTATTAAAACAATATCACATGAGAGGGAGTGCTGTTGTTCATTACCTTATTTTTTTGTACTTGAAGCTGCAAAGTGCTGGGATGACCTCGCCTGTAACCAAGAAAGACCGTCCGTCTGTGCCAAGAAATGATGATTCCTGTGCTGCCACAGAGACTTGAAAGCATCTTTCTTTTTCTTTTGAGTTTCTTCATCTCATTTCAAATCTTTCTTGCTGTAATGCTGCTTAAGGAATGAAGCGACAAGTGACATAAACAGGAGCTGGCTGTCTCTTTAAATAAGAGCAGACTGAATGTGTTATGAGAAGAATGCCTTCTGCAAAGCGAACTGATATTTCTTCATGCAATAATAATAAAGGCTCAAGCATTGAACAAACTGGTCTGTCAGAAATATATTGTGTGTGTGTGTGTGTGTGTTTATTATGGCCATGTAATGAATTGTTCAAATGTCATATTTCTTAAAGGGAGTTTGGTGTAGCGCAGTGATAAATGATAGAAAGTAAAAATAAACCAATAAAATAAACTTTTAAAACAGACCAACAATAAATATAATAGTAATGTAAAAAATGTGATGAAACCTTTACATACATCACGTGAATATATGTACATAAATGTTGTTGTTTTTTTGACTTTTAATTCTGGGGTAGGGCTCTCATGTAGACCTCCCAAATGTCTACGTCATGGTTCTGTCATTGGTTACAACTGTAGGCAGGAAGCTAGTTAGCAAGGCATGCTAACGATGCAGCTTCAGTGAAAGCCAAGTGGCAACCTCTGATGCTGGGAAATGAAGCCAATGTGGAAGTGCTAAAAACTGTAATTACTCAAGTGGCCGCTTGAGACAGGCTGCAGAAGTGAGTCAGTCTCCATAAGCTGCCGTATTAAAATGCCTAGTTTCAGAAACAAACATGTTTACAGCCTGGTTACACGTTTTGGGCTCTACGGGGTCTGTTACGGGGCAAGTTGTGAAGGTATCACTGGAATGGAGAGGAGTAAAGATTGAGGAACATCACAAAGGGAGCAGAGAAAACCTTGAGGTGGCTTTGGATTAGAAGAGGTCCATGGGGAGGAACAAATGCCACCTGAACACAACAACAGATCATCCACAACAAGGTCACCTGGATGAGGGAGTCTGAGGTGGTCACAGAGGAGTCAAGCAGAGCTGTTTCTTGCTGTATGAAAGACTTTTTAAGAATCTGAGCGTCTTTTTTAACCTTTTAACACTTTTACAGTTTGATAAAAATCATGTGTGCAGGCCGAGCCCTGCGAGTGTTTGAGTTTAGTTTCACTTTTAAAGAAAAATACTGATAGATCAACTGAAACCGACGTAATTTAAAGTTACATTAAATAAATAACTACTGTTTTAATTAAAGTCGGCTCAGTCTGATGATTTTAATAACCGATGTGACTTTAACCGTTTGTGGTTTTCATAAAGGTGCGGTACGTCACTGCCCAGGTGTAAAAACCTGTGTGTGTGTGCGGCACAGAGGAGACCACACAAAGGTGACAAAGTCTAAACACTATATTTCATATTTAAGTATAAGACAAACACATGAAACACATAACACTGATTCAAACGTGTTCTTACCTGTTTGTGTTTGAACTCTCCTGACTGTCGCTGCAGCGAAGTGTCAAAGTCCGAAGAGAGAGAGCGATTAGAGGGTGGCTCCTTCCGGTCACCTTAAATAAACGGTGTGTTCAGGTGTCTCTGGACGATTTACTGTTTCCAATGTTAAATGTAGGACTGTGCTGCAAACTGAAAAGTGTCATTTTCATAAAAAACAAACACATAATTAAATGATGTTATTTTAGATTTTTTTTCTTTGTTAAAATCAGTTTTACTGTGATTTTATGTAACAACTTATTTCTGTCTTTTATCTTTAATGACATCATTGCCATTTGTCACAGAAAAGGAAGTATTTCTGACATGACAGTCAAAAAACTTTCTGCCTAGTCCGTGCATTTTCTGATTTTATGAAACAGAATGGTCTTATTGATCCATGGAGATCTCGTAACCCCTCTGTTAAAAAATTTTCTTTCTTCTCCCAGGTGCACCAGTCATATTCTAGGATTGATTACTTTTTTATTGACAGTACACTTGATTCATGTGTAAATTCTTCTGACTATTTAGGTATTGTAATATCTGACCATTCACCTTTATTATTAGATATTCTGTTTTCTACCTATAAACGTAGCCCACCACTTTGGAGATTTAACTCTCTTCTTTTGGCAGACAAAGAATTTTGTGAACTCATTTCAAACTCTATTGATGAGTTCTTATCTTTCAATCAAAATGACTCCTCTTCTTATTCATTGCTATGGGAGACACTTAAATGTTACCTGAGAGGTCAAATTATTTCGTACTCTGCTCTTTCTAATAAAAAGATTAATGCTAGGCTTGATGTACTTGCATCTGGGATTAATAACCTTGATCGAAGATATGCACTGAACCCTTCCCTGGAATTGCTTAAGCAGCGTGTTGATTTGCAAGCAGAATTTGATCTCATTTCAACTAAAGAGGCAGAGCGCTTGTTACTACGCAGTCGTGGCTCATATTATGAACATGGCGACAAGGCAAGTCGTTTACTGGCACATCAGTTACGACGACAGGCCACTTCCCGTTTGATACCTAGTATTAAAAACAGTTGTGACTCTATTACTACAGATCCCTTGGTAATCAATGCTATTTTTAAATCATTTTACTCGTCATTATATAAATCTGAATTTCCTACAGACAACACTGAAATGAACAAAATTCTTCAGAATCTGTCGAATCCTGTCATTGATACTAATACTGCCAGACATTTGGACTCCCCGCTCTCTCTTGAAGAAGTATCAAATGCAATTAAGGCTATGCAATCTAACAAAGCCCCAGGCCCTGACGGGTTTCCGATTGAATTTTTCAAAACTTTTACTGGTAAATTGGCACCGCTGCTTTTATCAGTATTCAGTGAATCCTTGGAAAGTGGGTTATTACCACCAACCTTGACACAAGCCACTATTGCTCTCCTTCTTAAGAAGGACAAAGATCCAACTTCCTGTGGTTCCTACAGACCATTATCTCTGCTTAATGCTGATGTAAAGGTGTTGGCTAAAGTAGTTGCATCCCGCTTAGAGAATGTGCTTCCTCATATTATATCCGAAGAGCAAAATGGTTTTATAAAGGGACGTCAATTGTTTTTTAATACCCGTACACTTTTCAATATAATTTACTCAAAACATTCGGCTGAACTTCCTGAACTTGTGATTTCTTTAGATGCTGAAAAGGCATTCGATAGGGTAGAGTGGGAGTACTTGTTTGCAGTTTTAAAGAAATTCGGATTTGGTGATAAATTTATTTCTTGGATTCGCCTCCTTTATTCGTCCCCTAAGGCCAGTGTCCATACTAATGATGTTTATTCTGATTATTTTGCCCTTGGACGTGGATGTCGCCAGGGTTGTCCTTTATCACCTTTGCTCTTTGCCATCACTATTGAGCCTCTGTCTATTACATTAAGATCTTCCCCCTTATTCAAAGGAATCACCCGTAATGGAATTGAATATAAATTATCGCTGTATGTGGATGATTTGTTATTAAATATAACCGATCCTACACTGTCTATTCCTGCTGTCTTACGTATTCTGGAGAACTTCAGCACCTTTTCAGGTTATAAATTAAATTTGGGGAAAAGTGAGTGTTTTCCCATTAATACTGCAGCATGTCATATTCAACAGTCAGATTTACCTTTTCAATTTAGTCCATCAGGGTTTAAATACCTAGGTATTAATGTGACTCGTTCTTTATCTAGCATTGCATCTGCTAATTTCACACCCCTTATCTCAAAGATTACATCCGATATTCAGAGATGGGGTAACCTCCCCCTTTCACTTATTGGCAAGATCAGTGTTGTTAAAATGAATATTTTACCAACATTTCTATTTTTATTCCAGTCAGTTCCTCTTTTTCTGCCAAAACATTTTTTTGACTCACTGGATAAGATAATTTGTTCTTTTATTTGGGGTGGGAAATCACCTAGGGTTCGTAGAACGTTACTGCAGAGATGCAGACTTAGTGGAGGTCTTGCATTACCTAATTTTCTAACTTACTATTGGGCTGCTCACATCCATAAACTTTGCTACTGGTTAAAATCTCCTGGATCCTCTTGGTGTAAATTGGAACTATCATCCTGTAGGGGATCTTCTATACCTGCTCTACTTTATTCTTCTTTACCTACAAAACCCTCTCTATATACTGATAATCAAGTGGTTCTTAACACTCTCAAAATCTGGTATCAATTTAGACGGCACTTTAAATTTGTAGCTGCATCTTCCTTGGGTCCTTTAAATAACAACCATCTATTTCCTCCATCACTTTCGGATTCGACATTTTCAGAGTGGTATGACAAGGGTATTACACAACTCAGATATTTATATGTAGATGGTGTCTTTGATAGTTTTGCCAATTTGTCATTTCGCTATGACCTCCCTGTTACTCATCTGTTTCGCTATTTTCTAATTCGCAATTTTGTGGCTAAGTGTTTCCCTAATTTCCCCTCTTTACCTCCAGAACACCAGTGGGAAAACATGCTTTCATTTGTTCCTCATCATAGAGGAATCATTTCAAAGCTGTATGATATTATCTTAGCTTTTAGCAACCACTCTAATGGTAAACTTAAGTGTACATGGGAAAGGGAACTGGGAATACAATTACATGAGGAGTCCTGGGAACAGGCCATAGAGAGGATACGATCTACCACCTCTTGTGCTCGTCTTGGACTTATTCAATTTAAGGTCTTATACAGGGCACATTTCTCCAAGTCTAGACTATCTGAACTGTATCCGGAAGTGGAAGACAAATGTGATAAATGCCGTGGCTCTCCTTGTCACCTTAGCCACATGTTTTTTCTTTGTCCTGATCTGAAAGGTTTCTGGGCGGGTTATTTTACTATTATGTCCTCTGTTCTTGGGGTAAATCTCCAACCTTGTCCTCTGATTGCTATATTTGGAATTCCTGACCCCTCACTTGCACTTAACCCTACACAAAAGGACATTATAGCTTTCACATCCTTACTAGCAAGGCATTCCTTATTGTTACATTGGAAGTCTGCTAAATATCCTCCTATCTCCCGGTGGCTCAAAGACGTCATGTTTTTTTTTAAAACTTGAGAAAATTAAATACACGTTGAGAGGATGTACAGACAGATTTTTCCACAAATGGCAACCCTTTATTTCCTATTTCACTAATTTGGAGGTACTACCCAACTGAATGTGTGTCTGTTTTTGTTGTATCCTTTATATTGCATAAAAATAACCAGTACTATGTGTGTTGGTCATGATGAGCTGAGTGGGGGCGTGGGTGGGGGGTTGTTCATTGTTTATTACACGGTACTCTGTAATTTAATTTAATTATTTTCTTCTACATTCTTATCAGAGTGGTTTTTTTTTTTTTGTTTGTTTGTTTTTTAGTGTGTGGTTATCTTCGTTTTTTATGTGTGTATATGTGACCGTGTGCATATGTATATGTTCAGGAAAAAAAAAGAAAAAGGAAAAGGTAAATTGTATTTCAGTGATTGGAAGTATTATAATGTGTCTTTCCAATAAAAATATTTGGGAAAAAAACAAAAAAAAAACAAAACATAAATACCAGAGAATAGTGTTGCTTTAACTTCCCTGTACCCCAAGCAGCAGATTTTAATCTATAGATTGTGGTGTTGCACAGGTTTATGGACAATATTTATTATATGCTACTGTCATTAAAAAACACACACACACACACACCTGGAGAAAGACCTACCTGTGTGCACGGAGCCCAACAAAATGAACCATTCCCTGTTATTTGAGTTTATTTCCAGCAGGAGTGAGTGTTGGACTCATAAATGTTGAGCACATCTACAGTCTGAGAATTGTGAAGCAATCCTGCTTCATATCTTTTCTTGATCTCATGACGCTTTCCATAGAGGTCGAGGACACATGTTCAGGAGAGGACACAGGAGGTCATTTTACTGACTATTAGACTGCAGCCAAAGTATTTAGCATGTCTCTGTGTGCAGGATAGTCAATCTTCTGTTTTTATGGTCTAATTGTGATAATAAGAAGAAAAAGAAGAGAAGACAATCAGTTAAGCAGCAATGTTTTTTTAAGAGAAGTTGAAGAATTATTTCATTAGAATTTATCTTGATGCCAAATCATTACTGAAGGCTGTGTCACAACATCATGTGTAAGATGCTTCAATTCAAAAGAGAAGTTCAGTTTATCTCTGCTGTACAGCTTTCACAGTGTCACTTCTGAAAAAAAAAACGTTTTTGCATATTGTCAGATCATCCTTGAAGGCCTTATTTTTTTATACTAAAGAATAAAGAGCCTCCTTGAGCTCACATTAATTTGAAAACATCATATGTTGGCTATACTGTCCAACAGCTGAGCAGATTATGCTGGTTCTTCACTCATCACAGAGCATCACAGTTTGCCTTTTTCAGGGATGCACATGTTTTGTCTCCCTTAATTTCCTTTTGAGTTTTACAGTTCATATATATTGTATATGGCAGGTCTCCAATGCATTTTTCAGCATTTGAACCTGCCAACGTTGCCTCTACAGCATAGTAGACCCATACGACTGTTACTATTTTGAGTTTGTTTCTGTATTTCCTGTTTTATTTTGTAGTTCCACCTGTTTTATTTTGTAGTTCCACCCTGTCTGTCTTGTCTTATTCTACTTCCTGTACTTCCTGTCTGTTGGTTGTTGGTTTCTGTTTCTCGGTGACCTCTCGGTGATCTCTTGGTGTTCTCTTGCCTGTGTTTGTCTCTCTGTTCCTGGTCTTTGTTTTCTGGATTATTTGCCTTTTGATTTTTCTGTTTTTGTCCTTTGGTTTTGCTCATGTTCTCTTTGTGTTTTCTTTTACATTTTTGGTTATATTAAAAGTGAGCTCTGGTTCACCCTCACCTGCCTGCAATTGGGTCTTTTTCTGAAACCCCCCCACTTCCACGTAACAGAAGGGACAGACCATTATTGGACCCAGCGGGATTTTCCATGTGGCCCAACATGGATCCAGTCTCCTCATGGCACTTGGAATGCCAGCCTCCACCACTCACTACCACCTTTTCCCCTTCCGACTGGAGTCTCAGGGAAGACATGTTTGTGTTGGACGTCTGGTTTGAGCGCCTTTCTACTCTTTTGTCTGTGGGCCGACTCCTACCCCGGTTCTCTTTCCGTTGGTGGTCCGGCCTCCTCCAGCAGACTGTGCTCTTCCGTCGGTGGCCTGGCCAACTCCTGCTCTACCGTCGGTGGCCCAGCCGACTCCAGTTCCAGCTCTTCCATCGGTGGCCTGGCTGATTCCTGCCCCTCCTGCTCTTCTGTCAGCGGTCCGGCCGACTCCTGCCCCTGTTTCTCCGTCGGCGGCCCCTGTTCCTCCGTCAGCGGCGGCCCCTGCTCTTCCAGTTGCGGCCCCTGCTCTTCCGGCGGCGACCCAGCCAACTCCGGCTCTTCCGTCGGTGGCCTAGCTGACACTAGTCCCTGCCCCTCCGTTGGAGGCCCGGCCGACTCCAGCGGCTCCTGCTCTTCCTACGGCGGTCCGGCCGACTCCAACGCCTTCCTGCTCTTCTGTTGACAGTCCAGCCGACTCCAGCGGCTACTGCTCTTCCGTCAGCGGCTCCTGCTTTTCCATCGGCGTCCTGGCTGCCTCCTGGTGACCCTGTCCCTCCGTCGGCATCCCGGCCAACTCCTGGTGACCCTGTCCCTCCGTTGGCGTCCCGGCCGACTCAAGCTGACCCTTCTCTTCCGTCAGCGTCCCACCCGACTCCAGTGGCCCCTGCTCTTCCGTCAGCATCGCGGCCGACTCCTGGTGCCCCAGCTCCTCCGTCGGCGACCTGGCTGACTCCAGCAGCTCCTGCTCCCCGGTCTGCGGCCCAGGCTCCACAGCGTCCTCCAGTCTCTCCAAGTTCCTCCTGTTCTCTGGCTGCCAGTGGGGCGCCAATGGTTTCCAGAGGGGCGCCACCTTGACCTCCGCCAGCCTCCAGAGGGGCTCCTCCTTCGTCTCCGCCGGCCTCCAGAGGGGCCCCGCCCTCGTCTCTGTCGACCTCTCCGCCGGCCTCCAGAGGTTTGCCGCCTTCGTGTCCGCCGGCCTCCAGAGGGGCGCCTCTGCTGTCCCTTAGCCTCATGTCCCTGTGCCCCTCCTCAGACCCCCTCCATCCACCCAGTTTCTTGGACTTTTCATGGACCTGTTTTTTGTTTTAGGCACGTCTTGGAGCCGTCCCTTGAAGAGGGGGTTCTGTCACTGTTTTGAGTTTGTTTCTCGGTGACCTCTCGGTGATCTCTTGGTGTTCTCTTGCCTGTGTTTGTCTCTGTGTTCCTGGTCTTTGTTTTCTGGATTATTTGCCTTTTAGTTTCTGTTTTTGTCCTTTGGTTTTGCTCCTGTTCTCTTTGTGTTTTCTTTTACATTTTTGGTTATATTAAAAGTGAGCTCTGGTTCACCCTCACCTTCCTGCAATTGGGTCTTTTTCTGAAACTCCCCCACTTCCACGTAACAACGACAAATAATACCACAAAAGTCAAAATACAACAGACTATTTTCTAAAGTACAGAGGTCACAGCTGGAGGTGTTTTAAAGAACCACTTTTTTGTGATCCTTCACATACTTTTGTGTTTCTTTGTAATACTTCTTGTGTTTTCTTTCAGACAGTAAAATTTCACCATGTGTCCAGTACTTATTCTTTTTTAGGTTGCCAGATAACGTGAGCACAGGTGTAGCAGCAATTTTTCATCCACCTAATAATCCACATTACCGCCACTATTAAGCAGTCAATCGGCAATAAGCTTGACACGTAAAGAATCTTCCGAAGCAGGAACAAAGTTACAAGATTCACTCTTGAAGCTGAACCGTCGAAAAACTGTCTCGCTCCTTTGGCTGCTTAACTGTATCTGAGGGCCAGGTGGCTGTGACATCACCAACAACAATGATTAAAGGAGCATTTCAGCATTTTTAAAGCTAAACTATTAAACTACTAACATTGTCAGTATGGCTCTTACAACAGGTTTTGGTTTTGGTCTGTACAAACTTGCCGTAATGACAACAAGACCTTAGGCGTATCCCATTGTCGCACTCAACATTGTTTTTTTCGTACCATCATGACTTGTATCTTTGTGGCTATTGATTAAGACAACAACTGTTTTTTTTTTTTTTGTCTTTGCCCC
This sequence comes from Sciaenops ocellatus, assembly GCA_033000465.1. Lineage (NCBI taxonomy): Eukaryota > Metazoa > Chordata > Actinopteri > Sciaenidae > Sciaenops > Sciaenops ocellatus. The sequence continues at coordinate 2,022,449 of CP136875.1, forward strand.
AGAATATTTTGAGGAAGTAAAAACACCAGTTATCATTTTATCTCCCACATCACCATACCTTTTCTGCTGCATCAGCTTTGTGGGAAAAACATTTCTCTTTATGCCAAATCATCACTGAAAGCTGTTTTTATCTTGTATTTTATAATGAACAACTAATAAGCTCATCAAGCAGCACTAACAAGTCACTACACGATGAAGTATACACTAAGACATAAACTAAGACATGAATAAAACAGTTGTACCTTTGTTCTATGAGGGCAAATACAAATGAAGTGAGGTGCATTTAAAAGAGAAGTTGAGTACTTGTTGCATCAGGCTCTTTCTGAATTACTCTTTTGATGCTTCTCAGTCGTATATGAACAAACTGTTCTTTATAAAGTTACGTTGTTCTAGCACTAACAGGTTCCAAATCTGTTTGCAGGATGGGAGCTGCATAGTGAACCTCTCCATGATGACAGTCTCACTCTTAAAGAAAATACTATGCCTGATATAATATGGCATTACATTGTTAAATGTGAGTCTAATTACAGCATAATTTGGTAGTAAGAGTAGTAGCATGAATACCTAGATCTTTTATGGTATATTTGATCACTATGGTCTTCTTAAACGGTGTCTAGTTTTCAAATAGTGAATTAGCATCTTGTATTTACAGTATAATTTGGTTTTATAGTGTCTGTTTTGGGTATTTCTATCCTCAGCAGTATTGCAGATGTTGTACCGGAGCGTTGTTGTCTGGTCTACATTCCAACCCTCACCTCTGGTCACGAGCTTTGGGAACTCCCCAAAACAATAAGATCACACAAATGTAGGGTGTCTGGGATGGATGGATTGATGGATGGATGGATAATTTATGGATAGTCTTTCTAAACTCAACCACACATGGCCGCCCACCAATAATCCGGGTTCTGCTCGAGGTTTCTCGAAGTTTTTCTTTGCCACTGCCGTCAAGGGCTTGCTCATGGTGGGAATTGTTGGGGTCCTATTTCAATTAAATTTTGGATATAATATGGCTTTATATGTAGTTTCTATTTACAGCATAATTAAGGTATGTGGTGTCTAATTAGGGTGTGACTGGGATTGTTGAGTGTGTAATGTCTTTCTTTGTACACATCTGACTTCCAGTATAACTCTGGGCTCTGCCACATGCAGAAATAATTGGATGATACTGCGATAGTTTCTTGTATTAAGGACGGATGGGTTATCGATCTAGTCCAATTTGATATAAAGTAAGGCTTGTCACCATAAAATACCATTAAATAATGATGCAACCCATTTTTTTTCACTCATAAACAAGTTGCATGAGCTCAGGCCAGTGAGACCTAAAGAGCAAACTGAAGTTCAAATGTTGTAATGTTCAAACTTAACATGAAACAACAGACGGTAAAATATGACAGGTTTAGGGTCAAGGCTAACCCTGCCATATCATACCCTCTGTTGTTTCATGTTAAGTGCATTTAATTTAACACTTTTAAAAGTTTTATCATCTAATTTTCATGTAAGTAGACTCATAATAAAGAAGAATAAATGGCACATGACTATGTGACCACTAATGTCGTGTTTCTGAGAATAGGAACTGAGTTCCCTGTTTTGATGAAGATGATGAGATAAGTAGCTGTATATATGATCTGGCGTTTCTCTTGTTCAGTGTCTCTGCACAGGACGACTGAAGCGACAGACAGTGAGAAGGAGAAGAAGTCATTCTGCGGCAGGTTCTGATTTCCTTTATCGGACTCACAGTGCGTACAGGTTGTCTGTTCTCTACAGAATTATCATTAACATGTCTGTCTCTCTGTATTAAAGGTAATCCCACTCTCCACCATGAAGATGCTGACTGTTTCTGCATTTCTTTGTGCCATGATAGCTCTGACCAGAGCTGTTGGTGAGTATTATATATAAGAAATGCTGCAGATGAATGTATTGCACGATGACAATCGGGTTATTAACTCCAGTGTCTTTGTACTTTGTACTTTGTAGCTCTTGGGCCACCGATCGAAGCAGGTCAGTGAACTTTTTTTTCCTTGATAAAAGCTGATTTATGTGAAATGCTTAATTCTGGTATTTAATTTTATGTTATGCGCTGCTATATTATGTTTGGGTATGTTATATTTTGTTGTATTGTGGTATTTTATTTATATTACGTTATATTATATTACGTTATAATACGAAACAATCAAGGTACAGTGCAACTAGGACATGTTAGTGCATCAGTAAGTACAGTGACCGTTGTAGAGGGGGATATATTATCATGTCCAGTTGTTGGTAGTGCTGTAGAGGAGGTCCTCTCTGAAGAGCTGGAGGTCTTCAGGAGGTTTGTGAAGGTAGAGAGGGACGCCCCTGATCTGGTAGGAACTGGTAGGACGTTCCACCAACGGGGAACAACAGACGACAAAAGTTTGGATTGGACATGTGCCCTTTTGGGTTGACTGAAGACCAGATGTGCCGCCGCATTCTGAATTATCTGAAAGGGGTTCACTGTGCAGGCTGGGAGGCCCGTCAGGAGGGTGTTACAGTAATCTAGTCTTGAGATGACCGCAGCCTGTATCAGGAGTTTGGTAGCATGTTGAGTTAGGTAAGGCCTGATTTTTTCTGATGTTGTGAAGTGCAAAGCGGCATGACCGGGCAACTGAGGCAACGTGACCAGAGAAGGTTAGTTATTCATCAATCATGACCCCTGAGTTTCTCGCTACCCTGGTGGGGGCGAGACATAAGGAGTCAATTTTGATGTTGATGAAGTTATGAAGTTATCTCATGACACTTTCCATGTAGTGCAGGTCTAGACCGTACTCTTTATAATTTTATTTACAGACACCCAACAATTCAGATGGACGTCTGCTACAACAAGCAGATGTTGTGTTGTGTTATTTTAAATTATGTTGTCACGTAATACCATAGCCTTATGTATTTTATGTTTAAATGTTTAAAGTTTGTTCTTTTGTTTAACTCCGCATAACCCACCAAACTTTCTCAGCAAAGAGTCACCTGGTCAAGAGGGCCGCATCTTGTTCTGGTCGCTGGTCTGAGTTCAATGGGAGATACTTCCACTTCGTTCCAAGAGCCATGACTTGGACCAAAGCTGAGGTAATGAGTTTGACTTTGATTCAGTGCATAAAACTTTTACAGTATGTCTATTTCCTATAAATGGATGTTTGGTTAATTGGCTGCTAATTTGGTGTCTTTTTTACTTTGTGCCTTCCTGTCTGTTGATCTCCACTGTAGAAAAACTGTCAGTCTATGGGTGGAAACCTCGCATCCATTCACAACATCCTGGAGTACGATGAGATTCAGAGGCTGATTAAGAGCGCCACTTATAAACAAAAAGAAGCATGGGTCGGAGGCACTGATGCACAAGAGGTATTTTATTCATCATTGCACAAGTTGCAAATGCTACACATATTTATTGTATGTTAATTCATACTAATACTAAACTATGCTCATACTATATTTTATATTCCATACCATATTATAGCATTATTATTTATACATTTATACATCATATACCATATCATATTTCTATTGAATGTTTATTCATACAGACAGTACTGTAGTATTAATACTGGTTGTGGGTACTACATGCATGTAGTTTTTCCTTGCTATTTTTACTTGAATTGGTATTATTATTATTATTATTATTATTATTATTATTAGTAGTAGTAGTATTATTGTTGTTGTTGTTGTTGTTAGACCACCTCGGGGTATTGCACAAAACCAAGATAAGGGATTAAGCCGGGATATGTTGGTTATCCTGGCTGAATTTAGCCTCAAGTCGGTTGCATGAAAGCAGCTCAAACTTAACCCAGCCAAGTTACTATGGTGATTTATTCTCTGCAGCTAGCCTGCTCCAGACCAGGCTAACAGCCAGGCTAAGATTAATCCTAGTGATTCACCTGTATTTCCACCAATCCGTCAATCTTGTGAGGAATTAATGTGTTTTACAGCATGTCCATGGTCCTTCTAATTATGTTGCATCATTTTAATTACCCTGCATTAAAATATAACTTTTTCATCTAGTTTTAAATAATGCCTAGCTATTCTTACATCTTGTCTCTTGGGCCCTTTCTTGTGTACGGGCGGAGATTGTACACAGGGGCTGTTGTGGGCACTCCTGTGAGGTTGAAGGCATGCTGAGGTTGGCCTGATAAACAGCTGCCTGGCCTGTTGTAGTACGTCTGCCACGATTAAAAAGGGAGCGAACTTCTTCGTCAGAAGAACGGTATTGGGCAGGGGTATCGGGGGGATTTTTGGCCCGTACATGCATTTGCCAGTGTGTTAATGATGTCCTCACTGTTTAATAGTGCTGCTACGAGATTCTGAGCGGACTGACTCATTGTCACTCACTTTTAGCTGCAGCATCCATACGCTACACAAGATGGCCGCAGGCACTGCCGTGAAGTCTGACGTCACTCAAGTTTCACTCCATATATTCAAAGTTTCATTCAATATATTCAGACTTTCATTCAATATATTCAAAGTTTCATTCCATATATTCAAAGGTTTAATTTCCTGAACGGCATGCCATAATATATATATGTGTGTGTATATGTATATATATATATATATATATATATATATATATATATATATCCCCAACTCCCATTCACCTGTTGCCTCTTCATAATGGCTTGCCCTTTTTTGGAGGATGTACTAGATGAGGAAGCCCTAATCCTCAGACGAGCATGTAGGCATGGAAGAGTCGTCCGGGACAGGTCAGACCCATTGGCCTTTGGAGATGACTATCTCATTGAGAAATACAGATTCTCAGGTGATGGACTTAGATATTTATGTAGGCTGCTGGCTCCAAAAATACAGCACCAGACGGCGTGAAGCCATGCTCTCACTGTACCACAGTGCCAGGTCCTTTTATGGCCAGACAAGTTTGTTCTGTATGAAGGATAGAAAGATAAAATAGCTAAAAAGGTAACATGAGAAAAATAGATTAAATGACACACATTGTGGATAACTGTTTGCACTTAATCATACTCTACATTTCCTTAGTGCATCTCTACTTGCCACTTTTAAAGTAAAGTGTACAACAGTTGAATAGTGGACTTGAAAAGTAACTCCTTTAGTCCTTTAATTGTAGCCTAATTATGACAGTTCCAGTGGAGTGTGCAGTTTTGGACTACTTACGCATTAAGCCGGTCCGCTATTGTCTGCCAGGCTTTCTCACGTTCTTTAATTATGGCATTGGTATTGCCTGTTTTTCTTATGGTATCGTTCACTTCTTCATAGAACTCCATCAGGAGCTGTTGTTCAGCGGCTGTGAAGTATGAAGCGTGACTTTTATCCATGTTCCCATCGGTGATTCTGTGAGCGATCGCGAGGTCTATTTAAGTATGCCGTGAACACACACTTATCCCAACTATCTTCACCTGGCTTAACATAGCCGCGCCTTTTCATCCTGGCTCGGCAAACATGCAACCAATTAAGTCAGGATGCACCGAGTAGACTAGGTCAAGACGCACTTGCTCAATTATCCTGGATTTCTTTATTCTAGTTTTGTGCAACACCCCTCTGAAATTCCCCTTTGGGATTAGTAAAGACTACTTAAATATACTCCACTCCTCTTAAACTTCAATTTTCTTTTAGAATAAAATGTGGTTCTGGAGCGATGGTACACGATTCAACTACGCGAACTGGTGTCCTGGAGAACCCAATGATGGAGCAAAAGGCAATCAGCATTGCTTACAGATCAATTATGGAGGTAAGAAATCATAATGCTTCACCTAGGACTGAATTATTAATGTTAATTTTATTGTTAAAATTTGATGAATGAATGATGAATACCAGACAAAGAACTCATATATCTCTGGATCAGATAATCTTGTTTCTATCACATCAGTAGTTCATTATCAATACTGTATTGCATCATTTACATGATTAACTGATATTCAAGCAATATCACATGAGAGGGAGTGCTGTTGGTCAGTACCTTATTTTTTTGTACTTGAAGATACAAAGTGCTGGGATGACCTCGCCTGTAACCAAGAAAGACCGTCCGTCTGTGCCAAGAGAATCTGGTGATTCCTGTGCTGCCACAGAGACTTGAACACATCTTTCTTTTTCTTTTGAGTTTCTTCATCTCATTTCAAATCTTTCTTGCTGTAATGCTGCTTAAGGAATGAAGCGACAAGTGACATAAACAGGAGCTGGCTGTCTCTTTAAATAAGAGCAGACTGAATGTGTTATGAGAAGAATGCCTTCTGCAAAGCGAACTGATATTTCTTCATGCAATAATAATAAAGGCTCAAGCATTGAACAAACTGGTCTGTCAGAAATATATTGTGTGTGTGTGTGTGTGTTTATTATGGCCATGTGATGAATTGTTCAAATGTCATATTTCTTAAAGGGAGTTTGGTGTAGCGCAGTGATAAATGATAGAAAGTAAAAATAAACCAATAAAATAAACTTTTAAAACAGACCAACAATAAATATAATCGTAATGTAAAAAATGTGATGAAACCTTTACATACATTACGTGAATATATGTACATAAATGTTGTTGTTTTTTTGACTTTTAATTCTGGGGTAGGGCTCTCATGTAGACCTCCCAAATGTCTACGTCATGGTTCTGTCATTGGTTACAACTGTAGGCAGGAAGCTAGTTAGCAAGGCATGCTAACGATGCAGCTTCAGTGAAAGCCAAGTGGCAACCTCTGATGCTGGGAAATGAAGCCAATGTGGAAGTGCTAAAAACTGTAATTACTCAAGTGGCCGCTTGAGACAGGCTGCAGAAGTGAGTCAGTCTCCATAAGCTGCCGTATTAAAATGCCTAGTTTCAGAAACAAACATGTTTACAGCCTGGTTACACGTTTTGGGCTCTACGGGGTCTGTTACGGGGCAAGTTGTGAAGGTATCACTGGAATGGAGAGGAGTAAAGATTGAGGAACATCACAAAGGGAGCAGAGAAAACCTTGAGGTGGCTTTGGATTAGAAGAGGTCCAAAGTTTAATTAGTGATCAACCACAACAAGGTCACCTGGATGAGGGAGCCTGAGGTGGTCACAGAGGAGTCAAGCAGAGCTGTTTCTTTCTGTATGGAGACTATGCAGATGCATAGGGCCCCACAGCCAGCAGGGGGCCCCCAAGCTGCGAGTTCAGCCTGTATAATTAAAGCTGCCTGTCTTTATTTGTATCCAGACAAACCAGCTCATTTGGTGTGTGAAGCACTATTTATTTTTTACTGTTTTGGATTGGTGTGGAGAGTTTGTCAGGTATTTGTGGTGATAAATGTTGAAGACAGTAAATTACACTGCTGGGCTCAACTTCCTGATTTTTGTGTGCACTGTCACTTTTGTCATGTGACCTCGTATGTGGCGTTCAAAGCTGCTTGATAAAATGGGAATTTACACTTTCAAATCAAACTTTGTCCACGAACGTAACAATATGGAAACCTGAGGAGACGCTGAACAAGTTTTCTGACATTAACACCAGAAATATCTATCTCTAGTTTAGTTTTACATGTAGAAACATTATTGAAGAGTTGATTTGCACATATTGTTATGATTAACCAGAAACCCTGGTGTCTAGTTTTGCTTCTTTTTATGAACAATGAACCAACTGTGTGAAATTTCAAACTTTTTTCAAATCTTTAACAACAAACTGTACTGTGTATGTTTAGCTTCAGCTTGGCACATCAGTGTGACTTCAGCCTAACAGTACGCCTGTGCATTGAGGTAGGAAGCAGCCGTATGAGTGTAGAATATTCCCAGTGGCGGTGAACGCCTCATCGAGTCTACAGTCAGGTTTGTCGGAAACGTCGTCAGACCGCTCAGCTGATCGGAGGGTTGCACGTGTTTCAAAAAAACTCAAGAAAAACTTGGAACTTTTTTTTTTTTTTTCCATCTCAAGAAGAAAGAAGAATAAAAGTCGGTCGTTCGTGTTTTGGGATGTATTGTCGTTTTTTCCTGGTTGCCGCTCTGCTCTCTTGTTGTGCAGGTATGTGTCCTTTTAAATGACTCTGCAGCGGGAAACAGGAGCTGTGAATGGACGAGTTATCATAACAGCTGTGGGAAAAGATTTTCTGTCTTTAAGAAATGCTGTTGGTGAAATGATGTAAAACTGTGAAGGTGATCTGTTCATTCTCTGCTGCCATGTGGACTCAAAGACAAAGAAACATGATCACACCTGACTCTTCTGCCTTCCTTCCACTGACTGCCTGCTGTTTTAGAGCTCATCTGAAGATTGTATAGTCTTGGGCTGTTTATTCAGTGCTCTGTGTGGCTGCTCGCTCCCTGAGATGTGTCCTTCTTGGTTGTTCCTCAGTCCAGATTTAAACACAAAGGTGGCAGGGTGTTTGCAGTTCAGGCTCTGAGACTTGAAAAGGGAATCAGGACTACAAACTCTTTTTTTGCTGAGACCTTTGAGGACTACAAAAGACATTTCCCCTGGAAACATCTCAAATGTGGTTTGATTGAAATGTGAATTCAGTGATACAAATCAAGACACCAAAAAGGGGAAACGAAAACCAGATGGAAAGTTGTGAAATTGCAGAACTTCAGATTTATCTTGTGACCTCTATGTTAGGAACAACGGGACTGAAGTAGCAAACGATATAAAGTTCAATACAATGCTGTTCATTTTCTGCAGAATGATCACTTTCACTTTTGATGTACATTTTGCCAATAATACTAATAATAATCATAATAAGACCTTAACTTGTAACATTAGTATTAGTACAGTGTTTTTACACTGTGGACTGAATGTGCACTGAATACTTCATCCACTGCTGTAAATTTCCTACTCTCCTGTTTTATACTCTGTATTTTTCCATCGCAGCTTCTGCCAGTTTCTTCCGTGAGATAACTCGTGACAGTCAGGTAGACAAGCAGGTGATGATGATGATGATGATGATGGTTATCACTCTGCAGGATCTTCAGTCAAAGCTTATGAACTCACTGACTAAACTGTAGCAAGCCAATGCTAACAATACAACAACCGTTACTGTAGATGAGGTGAACTAAATTCATTCAGTGTGTTAACTAACATGAATAAATGTAGTGTTTTATATGAGTTTATATGAAGTTTTGTGTGTGCATGGGATACTCTACATTATGATGGCTGTTAAAATGCATTTGTACTATTCCAGTGTTGTTGGCTTGATACTTATACCGGGACAGAAATGTGTAATGAAAACGGCAACCACATCGGTAGGCCTGCCAGACCTCTGGTTTCAGAGGTTGTGTTCCAACCAAGTAGTGAATGGAAATTTTTTATGCCTTCAAAACACCAAGCTTGTGAAACTTGAAACTTGTGGCTGCCGGCCAAAGGTTGCACAAGTTTTTGTTGCTGGGTCCTGTTGGTCGAGATTCTTCTCATTCAGAATCTGTCAGAACAGATCAAAGCTTCATATTCAGGCATTTTCCACTCGGAAGCATTGCTGACTTAATCCACATACGGATGCAGGGCGGTGGGAGGATGACTCATCATACAAACACTTTCACACTCTAGTTCAGTTCAGTTGAGTGGAGGCGGAGGCGGTAACGTTTTGGTATTCAGTCTCAGGAACTGTTTAAGGAGGAGATTTGTTATGAATGGAGGATTAAAATCAAAGTATAGCGTGATGCAAGATACTAAGTGTCTGTGGGTGTTTAATTAATAAACAGTCATTTTGTGTTTCTAAAGGTGTAACAACAGCAGACGTAGCAGCCAGCTAATATTACTGACTAGTCCAACAGCAGTCAGCCCAGCTCGGCGTCTGTCTTTCAGCCTTTTATTTCACCAAGCTCTCACCAACCACTAAAAGTCAGTCCCAGATTTACTCTTGTGCGGCGGCTTCTTGCTCGCTCACTCTCTCCTTTTCTCTTCTTAGCTTCCTCCGTCAACGTCCTCTTCACTCTCTTCTCCTCTGCCATTATGTCCACAGAGGTTGCTGAGTCTGGTTACATTGCCCGCTCGCTCAGCTTCGGTTTGTGCTCCACGTGCCCTGGGCCTAAAAACCTCCTCTTCTTCTCAGTGATCCAAAACGCCTGTAATCAGACACTAACAGCCCCTCTCCCCCCTAAACTAAATACTGGACATACTGACAAAATACCCAATGTATAATGTCTCAAACTTTTGTGTTTTCCTAGGAGAATCCTTGGTGCATGGTCCACCAGAGAAGGTCCTGGCCTTTGCTGGCGGGGATGTCATTCTTCCCTGCAGTTTCAACATCACTGACAATGATGATTTTCCAACGGTGGAGTGGTCCAAGGAAGGAAACATCGTCTTCCTGTACCGGGATGGCTGTGAGATTCATGGGATGAAGAATCCGGCCTTCGAGTACAGGACAAGCTTCATCAATAAAGAACTGAAGAACGGAAACATCTCATTAAGGATCTCCAACGTGCAGCTGTCTGATACAGGGAAATACAAATGCATGAGGCTCTGGAAGAATGCTCCACGGGATATTACAACGGTGGAGCTTGTTGTGGGTACGTCCAGTCAAGGTTATTTAAACATAGTAAAGGTTTTGCAGCTGGATGATAGTCATCTAAAACCTCCCTGTTTATATAATGGAGTAGAGGGCTGCAAAGGCCTGAAAGTTTGGTCCTTGCCCGATCTGGTCCAAATCCAAGAGGACCCATTAAGGCCAGAGCCCAGATTAATCCAATTCATTCAAGCTTCACTCTGATCTTGCTCTGTTCATTCAGATCGGAGTTCAATCTGTCCTTGTTCATTCAAGTTTGGCCGTGATACAGCCCCGTTCATTCAGACCTGAGCCCCAGCTAGTTTTTGATGTATAACCTGTTTGAAATACTCTCATATAAACCACAAAACTCCAGAGATGCAAAACAGCACAAAGCCAAACAGTGATAGGATAAAAAATGCCAGAAAAATCAGTGACAAGCACCATCCAGCCTGTTTATTCAGCCAGTATTTTAAAAGGAAACCTTTCCTTCTATGATGTCTCCTTTGACCACTCTCAATACATCAATACAGATACTAACAAACAGCTGTAAGCTTAATGTTGCTGTGTAAAATGCATCTCAGTCTTTTGACAGGGCTGAGGAAAGTGTCAGGGGGAGTCTTAGGTTTTTGGACTGTTGACATTTTATAGATTATTCTTTTAATTTGCAGACATGATTCATAGATTATTTAATGCTGGAAATATCAGTTATTTGCAGCCCTACATTAAAGTAATTATATCATAATTACACAGGACGTGTTCCAAAAATAAAATGACATTGAGCTGTGATTTTTGAATTACATGGTTTGGATCAGCAGTTTGATTGCGTACTTAACTACAATGATTTAATTGAATAATATATTGTTCTCAATAGCTCTTGAAGCTAAAAGTAAAGCCAAGAGCGTCGCCCAAAGTAATATGTGGAAAACCCAAGACTGACAATACAGGGTGTTGCAGATTTGTCACTTTCAACTTGGTCAAGTGGTGACGTCTGTTTGAGTAGTTTGTTATTATCCTGTATCCACCCACATGATATGAATGATGAATGATTTGGACATTCTTTTGAACAGGTATTTAATGTGTTAATGTGAGAAGCGTTAGATAGAACATTTGAAAGGTCACACCTTGTATGATTCTTGTTTTTATAGGTGCAGCTTCTGAGCCAAAACTCTCAGTGGTTTCAGCTGAGAGTGGAGGAGTGACTCTTCAGTGTGAGGCCAACTGCTGGTTGTTAGAGCCGGAGATCACGTTTCTGGATGATCAGGGAAACAACATTCCTGCTGACGTTCCAAGAAGACAACAAGATACCAGTGGATGTTACACTGTGATACGAAGAGTGACTCTCCAGGATGCTACCAACAGGTTCAGATTTAGTTTATAACATACTGTATATCATATCATTTAAAGCAGCGTTGAGTAGAAATTGGCATTTAGCGCCCCCAGTTTGTTTGAGTGTAATCACACTGTGGTAAATATGTTCAGCTGTACTCAAGTATTTGTTCTGATTACATTACTTCTGATCAAAAACTAGCGAGTCGACAACTTTGCTAACAGCCAAACATCAACAAGGTCACCAACAGCAGACATAGCAGCCAGCTAATATTACTGACTAGTCCAACAGCAGTCAGTCCAGCTCGGCGTCTGTCTTTCAGCCTTTTATTTCACCAAGCTCTCACCAACCACTAAAAGTCAGTCCCAGATTTACTCTTGTCCGGCGGCTTCTTGCTCGCTCACTCTCTCCTTTTCTCTTCTTAGCTTCCTCCGTCAGCGTCCTCTTCACTCTCTTCTCCTCTGCCATTATGTCCATAGAGGCTGCTGAGTTTGGTTACATTGCCCACTCACTCAGCTCCGGTTCTGGCACGACACCGGCTCCACTCCCCGTCAGCATTCCCCCACATGCACTGGGCCTAAAAACCTCTTCTTCTTCCCGGTGGTCCAAAACACCTGTGATACAAACACTAACACTCCCCTGGTACTCTGAGCTAACAAACTGAGCTAACATGAGCTAACAGCAGCTAACAAACTAAGCTAACATGAGCTAACAGCAGCTAACAAACTGAGCTAACATTAGCTAACAGCAGCTACAGTTGTCAGCAGTTTACTTCACTGTCCATCAGGAAACTCTGTAAATCACAGAGAGTTGAGGCGGAGCAGCCGGCGGACATCAGAGGGAAAACCAGAAAACATTTTCTCCATAAAATATGATCCAGTTTCACCAAAATCAGTGAAATAGTTGGTGGTGTGTGACTTAGTGCCGTAAAGCGTTACGTACTTCTCCCGACCCGGAGCCCAAAGTTACATAGTGTGAGAACAGACGTACGAATGACAGAGACACCATTCACCTGATCACAGGTCAGTGCAGATCAACAGGAGGTAACAGAGGTTAGTTTATCAGAGAAAAGTTACAGAATTTTGTTTTAGGAGTCCCTTTTTATTTTATTTTCATAAACATTACATGTATGACTTATGAAGTAAACTTTGTCTCAATGTTGTCATTACAGTGTCACCTGCAGAGTTCACCAGCCAAAGACCAAACAGACCAGGAACACAAAGATTCTCATACCAGGTACGGCAGAGCTTTAACAACTTACCTGGACCAGCTGGATTACCAAAGAAAAGTCACAATTTAGGTGTCATCATCATGAATTTTGAACATCTGTTCATTTTTTCTGCAAGCCCAATCCCCCAAAATAAGATGCTGTGTAATGTATTAGTCATTTCTTTCCATTTCAAGTTAACATATTTAATTTTTGTAATTTTTTAACCTAAAGAAATGATGTGGGTATAGTAATTTGGTCATTAATGCGTGTTTTAATACTTTTTAGAAGAGTTTCATCTCATTCCACTCATGACAGCTACATGTAGGTAGACACAGGAAGAAGACTCAAATGTAGTTTTCTACATCTGTGGGCAGTAGAAAAGCAGCCAACTGAAATCTGTTCAAGATAACAGATTAGTCTTGTAGTCTCCTTTTGGCGTATAGTAGTATCTAAATCTCATCATTTACTTACGTCAACATCATGTTTATTGTGTTTTCAGTTGATTGCATGAGATCCTGCTTACTACCCATTGTCATCGCTGTTGGAGTGACCATTTTATTAGCCGGAATAGCATGTGGAATAGCTGTCTTTGTCTGGAAGAGATCTGGTAAGTCACAAGCACTGAGACGAGACTGAATTCAGCCTAGAAACTCATTAGACAAGGCAGTTAAGGTACACATCTATTGGTCTTGGACAGTTTAACATCATATAGTAACAAAATAGTCCCACAAGATGGCAGACCAGCTCCACTCAGGGAGGGAATAATCAGCCAAGCGTCACACAGGACTGTCTTGTTGCATATTACTCACGGGTTGCTTGGATTTAGAAAGACGTTTAGGGTCTACCTTCATGTCAAAACACTTCCTGTCACAGTTGAGCGCTGCTCTCAGGACACACCTTGACATTATGACAGTTAGCCCACAAATGTAGCGGAACAGGCAGCCTTATATGGCGATTGTAGGAAGTGTTGATTATGCATATTATCAAATCTCATGAAGGAACACCTCCTCATGAACATGGAACCTCTGACTTGAAACTAGAAAACCTCCATTGAAAGTCATGAACTAAGTATGACCACCGCAGATCAAGATCAGTCTGCTCATACCAAAAGACATACTGTCTGTTTCTGTATTTAACCAGACACTCTTTATACGTGCCAATATTACAGGAATAATCCATTTTAAAGCTCATGAAACTAATGTTACAAGGACGCATCACTGTGGGTTTTTGTTCTGACTTTAGGTATAATTAAAAGGCCACTAGCAGAATACCTAAGGGCTCTAGAGGGTTCATAGGTTCAAAGCAAATCAAATAACTGATGGGACCAAGACCATTAAGACCTTTATAAACTAATGAAAGGATCTTGGAATTGTTTCTGAAGCAGACAGGAAGCCAGACGTGCAGCTGAGTTTTGGAGAAACTGTAATTGAACTGGATTCTTCTTTCAGAGACCAGAAAGTCGAGTATTACAAAAGTCAGTGCAGGTAGAGATAGATTTATGTGTAACTAACAGTGTTTTTGTTTGTTTGTTTGTATCTATACAGCAGTGGGACAGAAATTGCCTTTGACAAGGGTGCCCTCAGATCAGAGTACAAAGAGTTGTATTTCCTTAAGTCAACCACTTCTGAATCCCCAACCTGAGGAAAACGAGGGAAAAAGCAAGATTGAGAAGCTGAGCAAGCAGGTGGCTAACCTCAAGTCAAAGCTTTGTGAGCAAGAAAAGATCATCAGCCAACTACAGAACAGCAAACCTCAGCTAAGCCCTGTTGTTTGCCACTTGGACAAGTCAACGATCTGCCGTCCTGCAGCCTCAACCCACTGCAAGCCTCCAAATTCTGGCAACTTACCCCAGACTCAGGCTCCAAAGCAAGGCATCTCACGACAGAACAGTAGTCCAGCACCTGGCCGCGTGATCCAAAAAGGCCATCGTAACCGCAGCTGCCCTGCCCTGAACTTTAATGTTGCAGGGCCGTCCAGTTCTTCTGTGGCCAACACTGCAAAGAAAAATCCAGACAATCTCACCCGTTCAATGAGCATGTGTTCTACTAGGCCTGGTCCAAAAGTTCCCAAGCCTGAGCGTCGACCTTCCTTAGTGTTAACACCATCTGGACTGCTGTCCAGTAACCGCTTCGCGCTCCTGACAAAAGTAGATGAGGATTCAGAGCAGCTAGTGTCATGAGAAAAGTACACAAACCAGTAAAATTTTCAGTCTTCCTGAAAACGTAGTGAAAACAAAGCTATTTGCATGACCAGTGGGGATATGATTTTTGGATTTTGGGTCAATCTGTTAAAACTCTTCTACAGTCTTATAATTTCAGTCTTTTTTGTGTATATGAAAATAAGCTCTCTATATCCTTTATCTGTGAAAAACTTTATTAGCTTTATTACTATTTTTTGTACAAACACGAGTGGTTTGTTGAGCCAATGACAACAAGCAACACTGCACATGACAACAGAAGTCAGATTTTGGCACAGACCCAGTTAGCAGCGAGATTAGAAGTTTGATTCCTGCAACTAGATGCTAACTAGTCCACGAAGGTGCACAGGTGCTTTAAACGCTGGGTTGTAGCCACTGTCTACTCGCTAAAATGGATAAAGCTGATATCAGAGGTTCTTCTCAAACACAGAGCTCTTTAAACTGACTCTCATTTTGTACTTGTGTCCTTTTCTAGAAATAACTTCCTGTAAATACTTTTGCTGTGTGTGAGATTATATAAAAGACTCTAACCCTGTACACAAAATGACTTTACATATGTAGCTTGTCTTATATAAATTGCTGGAGGTTGTGCAACGTTCCCTTTTGTACGTTTCTACAGATATTAAGCACATAAGCCTTATTTATATTGTTTGGTCTTAACTTAATTCTTATTTAATGTTTTTCTACAGATTATGTGGGAATTAAATGATTGTATGTTTTTTACAACTGTCCTTTTTATGTCTATTATACACTATTATAAAATAAAACACTTGCATTGTTAAATTTCAGTGTTCACTTCATTCACTCAATAACAGTCTGAAAACACATAAGCACCTTTGCATTTTATCTTAGGTGGAGGTTTTAGCTTTTCCGCTATGCTTCACCCATTCTTGTTCTGTGCTCACAGTTGAGCAAGCCTCAGTCAACTTCCTTGTTTTCTGTCCTTAGATATGTTATGTGTGCTAGCTCATGTATGTTGAAAAGAGAACCAAATTTTGATTAAAAGATTAAAAAAAAAAAAAAAAAAAAAAATTACATAAACATGTTTACAGCCTGGTACAAAAAACAGTTTTGGTCTCTATAGCTAATTTCCCCGTTCATGACAACTGTACTGAGGGTGAATTTTTATACAACTCACCTGTTCAAATTATATTAAGGCTTAAAGTTATGCAGGATTAAGAGCGTGGACGCTTTGATTGACAGGTGGGTGTTGTTACAGATCATTTGCTTCACCTCTTTTGCCCATGTTGTTTTTAGCCATGAGCTGGCTACCAACACTGAGCTTAACAACAGCAGCACTTGAGAAAACTGTGGGTGACGTCACAGAGACTATGATTTGTGGTTGTTACACTTTCTCATATGACCTCCTTTCACGGCAACAAGTGTGCAAAGTACATTTCCTGGAGATTGCAACATCTTTTTCTGTGTCTGTGTTGAGTTCAAGACTGTTTAAGGAGCTGGGAAATTACACTTCCAAACTGAACTCACCAAAAAACAACAATATACTGTAGTTAAGCAATGTAAATAGTTAAATGACTTGTCTTTGTCTAATTTTCTTTTAACTTGTAGTTAAAACTTCACTGAAGAGTTGTCTTGTCCATATTGTTTTTGTTAACCAGTGTTAATTAAGAAACCCTGGTGTCTATTTTTTGCTTCTTAATGCCTTTTTATGAAATCTAAACCGACTGTGTTAAAAGCAGTAAAACATGCAACTGTATCCAGGGAGATTTTTTTTCAAACTATTTTTTTATATTTTTCAATAATAAATTGAGCTTTTCCCATCAGTGTGACTTCAACCGTACAGTATGTCAGGGCACTGCGCATCAAAACAAGTGTCACTTTTCCCAAGTAATCTTGAACATACTGGGACAGTGAGTTATAACTTTATGAATGAAGTTCAGTCCAACTCAGACGGCCACACCAGGTTCAAAGAGCTTTTCCCGTTTGCTGACATGAGGCATTTTTCATATATTTTTTTTCCAGCAGAAAGAAAATCCAAATTTTGTGTTCTGGTGATGTATTATTATCTTTTCCTGGTTGCCGCTCTGCACTCTTCTTGTACAGGTATGTACAATCCAGTTTATACCATCAAGCTGATAAAAAGAAATGCATTATTTCATTCATATTCATAAAATTTACTCAAGTACCCTATGAACGTACTACAAAGTCTCAATTAGATACTGATGCCTCTATATGACTAAAGATCATCAGCGAGAAGATCAGCTATTTTCACACGCTTACTCGTATGTCTGCCACGAGGCTGGATTCGGTTTGATTTTCCTAGGAATGAACGAAAGAAGGTGGTGGAAGGACTTCTTTGTGTCTGAGTATGTTTGAGTTGACATTTCTTCTCTAAACTTCGCATACGGTTTGATTGAAATATGAACTCTTTCCCATTACTTCAGTAAAATATCTGAATACTTCTTCCAGCACTGTACACTTGTGAGGCATTCAGTTTAGTTTGGATGACTCAACAGTTGATGGTTTTACATTCAGTCATCCCTGACCCCCCCTTTCTGAGAGTCAAGGCTGTAGTTTGCGGTGTGGTTGAAATGCACTCCTCATGTACTCATTATACTGAGAGATGTTTATTGTATTTTGTCCAACCTATTTATTTTATTGAGGGTAGACGAAATATTGGAAACAGTCCCCACTAAATCAATATCCAGTATCTCTCTGAATTGATTTCCTAGGAGAATCCTTGGTGCATGATACACCAGAGAAGGTCCTGGCCTTTGCTGGTGGGAATACTATTCTTCCGTGCAGTTTCAGCATCACTGACAGCGATGATTTTCCAACGGTGGAGTGGTCCAAGGAAGGCCTGCAGCCTTACGTCGTCTTCCTGTACCGGGATGGCTGTGAGATTCATGAGATGAAGAATCCGGCCTTTGAGTACAGGACAAGTTTCGTCAATAAAGAACTGCAAAACGGAAATATCTCATTAAGGATCTCCGATGTGCAGCTGTCTGATGCAGGGAAATACAAATGCATGAGGCTCCGGAAGAATGCTCCACGGGACATTACAACGGTGGAGCTTGTTGTGGGTACGTCCAGTCAAGGTTATTTATACATAGTAAAGGTTTTGCAGCTGAATCATTGCTATCTAACATCTCAGCACGGAGTAAGGTCTGCCTGAGAGTTTCGTTCTGTGTGATTAATCTTGGTGATTGACTGTTTTCAAGCAGGAAAAAATGTGGTCATGCTTCGAAACGTTCAGTCAAACACTTTTGTGATTTGGTGTTTTTATAGGTGCAGCTTCTGAGCCAAAACTCTCAGTGGTTTCAGCTGAGAGTGGAGGAGTGACTCTTCAGTGTGAGGCCAACTGCTGGTTGTTAGAGCCGGAGATCACGTTTCTGGATGATCAGGGAAAAAACATTCCTGCTGACAATCCAAGAAGACGTCAAGATACCAGTGGATGTTACACTGTGACACGAAGAGTGACTCTCCAGGATGCTACCAACAGGTTCAAATTTAGTCTATTGCACAAACTTAAATTAATATTTTGTATGATTGATAAACTAAACTTAATCTAGCGTCTTCTCACCACAGTGTCACCTGCAGAGCTCACCAGCCGAACATCAACCAGACCAGAAACACAGAGATTCTCATACCAGGTGCAGCAGAGCTTTTGGAGCAATCTCTTTGAAATACATTTATAAGTCTCTCTATATGTCTCAGATTATTTGTGTTGTCTTGTTGGGAGATAATTTACTTTACTGTCTTTTCAGTTGACTGCATGACATCCTGCTTGCTACCCACTGTCATGGCTGTTGGAGTGACCATTTTACTTCTATTAGCCACATGTGGATCAGCTGTCTTTGTCTGGAAGAGATGTGAAAAATCTGGTAAGTCACAAACACTGTGACAAGACTGTATTCAGCCGGGAAACTCATTTTTAAATAAAACACGTTAATCTAATAATATTTGTTTTGTCAATTGTACTGGGGATATTGACTTGTCCTTCAATAGGATCAATGTGAACTAACAGTGTTTGGTTATTTTTGTATTCATACAGCATGGAAAGAAAAATTGCCGTTGACGAGGAAGTTGTCAGATGAAAGGACAATACGTGGTATGTCTCTAAATGAACCGCTTCTACTGAGTGTCAGGGTTGACAGTGTCGATGATGGCAACGCTGAGAGATTGACAAGAGAGGTGGATGACCTGAGGTTGAAGCTTCGTGAAAAGGAAGAGATCATCGTCCAACTACAGAACAGCAATTCTCAGCTAAGTCCTGATGTTTACCAGCTTGGCCAGCCAACAATGGCAACCGATTGCATCCCTCCAAAATCAGGAAACTTACCCCAGAATAAAGGTCCAAAACCTGGCATCCGACGAAAAAACAGTAATCCAGGACCTGACCTCCCGATCACAAGAAACCATCGTATCCACAGCAGCCCTGCCATTTTGTACTTTAACGTTCTGTCGTCCAGTTCTTCTTTAGCCAAAAAAGCAAAGAAAAAGACAGACAATATGGATTCTTCAATCAGTCCAAAGGTTACCCTGGACCGTGGTGCAAGAGTTAGGCGTCGACATTCCTTAGCGCATCCATTGCCAGCCCTGTCTAATAACCCCTTCACACTCCTCGCAGATTTAAAAGAGGAATCAGAGTGGTCGTGAGAAGAGAACTTAAAGCTGAGCCAAGGACACCTCTTGGATGTGAGATGTGAAAGGTCTTCACGGATCTACCAACAAATCCAGTTTTTTTTTTTTTCAACAGATTTAACCTTTCTCAAAGAAAGATGACCTGGATGACTGAGAACCTTCACGAACTTAAAGTTCAAACTCTGTTTTATGATTGTAGTGTAGAAAATAAGGTCTCTATATCCCATCAAACTTTGTTTAAAAAAGGTATTGCATGTGTTAAAATAAGCTTTGATGTCTGGTGTTGTGTATAGGGGTATTAATTATTAATTTAATTCTTATTTTATGTTTTTCGACAGATTAAGTGGGAATTAAATTGTCATATGTTTTTTACAACTGTCCTTCTGTGACGTCTACTTCATTCTTCACTTCACATTGTTCACGTCCTTCACACAATAGCCTAAAAACAAACAAAGAGCACCACCTAGTGAATCAATTATAACATTGCAATTTCTTTTTACCTTTGCACTGTATCTTAGCAGGAGGTGTTAGCTTTTCAAAGCTTTTCTAATAGGTTTGAAAAGGTAGAACTATATAAATTCAAATTGGGTCAGCAGTATTTCAGTCCATAGGGACTTGACTTGGGGAACCAGAGCGTGGCTGGTGTAAATAAGCAACTGTTTGCTAACACGATAACCACTGCAACTCTAGACAGTGATAATATGTCATGGTTGTATGTTCAAGGCTCACTGTGCTGCACCAAAGTTGCTAAAAATATGAATGAATGCAGGTTTTTTTGTTCAGGAAAGTCCTGATTAAATCAAAGGTTCTGTTTTGTGCAACAAAATATGTGAGGGCGGAGTTTTGCAGAAAGGAAGTGCAGACATCAGGTTGTCGCCCGTCTGTCCGTCTGTCTGTTGGTGGTGAGACAAGATGCAGTTAACACCTTTATGCTTGATGCTGTGTGAGTCTAAACATTTCTTTACTTTCTTACTTTTCTTTTGCTTCTGAGATTTTAGTGTCTTTTTTACTTAAAAATCGATGATTTCATTTGTTTATGTTCTCCATTTTTGTCTTCAATCTCCATTCCTCTTTGTTTCATCACTGCATTTTGTTTTTCTTCTACCCTCCTTTTTTTTACCTTTACTTTTTACATTTTTCATCCTTTTTATGTTTTTATATGACTGTTTCATACTCCTTTTATACTTTCCTCCACCATTCTCATCACGTTTCTTCTTTTCACATTTTCTCTACTTGCTGTTTTTACTTTTGTTCTTTGATCCTTCATTTCTTTCTTCCTGTCTTATTTTACTTTTCTATACTTACTTACTTCCTGCCTTCCTCTCCTCCAACCCCTCCATGTAGCCTGTCTTCGGGTCAGCCCTGACAGGTCTCAGTTCTTCTGGTACGAATCCATCACTCTGAGCTGTGAGGATCCGCTGAACTCCACCGGTTGGATGGTGAAGAGGAAAACATCAAAGAGCGGGGTCAGACATTGCGCCAACGGCTGGGGCTCCAAATCCTTTAGCTCCACCTGCATTATTGAAATCACCTATCCAACTGACAGCGGGGTGTACTGGTGTGAGTCTAAAGACAAGGAGATGAGCGCCAGCATCAACATCACCATCACTGGTATTGCACACAAACACTGGAAATAAGTGGTGATGCTTAATGTTGTCTTGAGTTACATTAAAAATGAAGCTTTTATTTAAACTGAAGACAATGGATAAAATGAGTTTCTTTCTGTTCTAAAGCTCAGCCTGTAATCCTGGAGAGTCCCACCCTCCCTGTCCTGGAGGGAGCTGCTGTGATTCTGCGCTGCAAAGCTGAGACAAGCTCCTTCGGCCAAAGGTTTGATTTCTATAAAGATGGCCTTTGCATCAGCAGCAACTCCACCGGAGAGATGACCATTCATAGTGCTTCGAAATCTGATGAAGGATTCTACAAGTGCAGCATCTCTGGAGGTGGAGAATCATTGAGGAGCTGGCTGGCTGTTGAACGTGAGACAAACAGTCTACAGTTGTTATCTAACTCAGTTAGAAAAAGAAAAAGTCGATAGATACGTAAAAATGTTTGTAGCTTGCCCCTAACCTCAAACCGAGATAAGGAATGGGGTACAGCGGTCTGAAATGCTCATTTCATTCCAACTGTACAGCCCAGATTTGCTTTCATTTAGTAAAACTTCTTTTTCCATTCTAAAGGTCGCACTGTGATCCTGGAGAGTCCTACCCTCCCTGTCTTGGTGGGAGATGCTGTGATTCTGCGCTGCAAAGCTGAGGTGAACTCCATCAACCACAGGTTTGACTTCTTTAAAGATGGCATTTGCATAAGCAGCAACTCCACCGGAGAGATGACCATTCATAGTGCTTCGAAATCTGATGAAGGATTCTACAAGTGCAGCATCTCTGGAGGTGGAGAATCATTGAGCAGCTGGCTGGCTGTTGAAGGTGAGACAAACAATCTCTTCTTCCTTATCAAACCCTGACAGCTACATTTCCCACAGTGCAGCTGAACCATGGTGACATTTTGGTTGGGAATACAGGTGTTAATAAATGCTTTTTGCAGTAGTCCTGGACTACCTGCAAACTGAGTTTTGTAAGCTCAAAGATCAAGTTCCCCTTTGACGGCAGAAGAAGATCCTCTTTTAACTTCTCACCTTGCTGGAGTGATGTAGATATGCACCGCAGCGTGTGTCAGTACACTCTGACATCATTGTTAGGTGTGGTTACAGGTACAACAGAACCCACTTGTGGTGCTTGAAACCTGGGAAAAAAATGTTTTTATGAGCAGGCCACCATTTTGATATTTAGATGATTTTGGTGCCTCTATTTTTACTTCTATGATTGATGGTTGCTAAGAAACAAAAGGAGATTAAATGCTAATGTAGCTAGCCCACATAAATGTAAACAATGCAGGTTTCAAATATTCAAAAACTTGTCTTGTCATGTTTTTGGGTCAGGACATTGATTCGGTTTGTCAAGTCTCTAAGATGTAAATATATTTGTGTGAGAGACATAAGGTATTCATGATTGTGTTTATTTAAATAAGAGTTCATTTATCATCACAGATTCTCCTCCATCTTCATCTTCACCTTCGTCTGAAGCTTCCGATTCAGTTTCTGTCATTAGACTGATTTGCCACCTGGTGGTGGGAACTCCTTACCTGCTGTCCACCATCTTGCTTGGATTCATATACAGAGACAGGAAGAGAGGTAGGCGCAGCCATGAGGCAATTGTCTCTAATATATAATGCTGGCTAATCAGATCAAGCTTTAACAACAAAAGGGTATGGTTAACCAGTTGTGCTAAGTTCTTTCTACATTTTTCAAGCTCTCTTGGGTGAGTCTTTGACAGTCAAAAGCGTTACTTTAGGTAGCAAAGTAGGCTAAAAACACTCAGGCGTCATCTGCATAACTGATGACTTCCGTGACTATTTATACAGACAGTATATATACAGCCAAAAATCAGTATTAAGGCTTCACTCCAAATATCTGTAGAAAAACTGATTTGAATTTCCGAGTACCCACATTATTGAATATAACAACATATTGTATGTCAAGCTATGACAAGTAGTATCCAAGCCTGCAAATACCATGCAAAGGAAGCCTCAGGTCAAATGACGACTCGTTGAGTTTTCAATGAAAGGTCGCTCAACGCAATAATCAATCTAAATAAAGCCTTCACCTGATTAATGTTGATTAGTAATAGGACATATATCTATTATTTGTACACAAAGTTGACCACTAATCTCTTTCTGCTCACAGCAGCTCGGTTGGTTGCAGAGAGAAGAGGCAGCAACGATGTCATCATGGAAATAGCTGTATAGTCCTACAAACGGGTAAAGGTGCATCACTTTTTGCACCACAAAATATCCTGGGTGTCCATTATTACCAGTGATTACAAAACCTTGTGACCTCTTGGGCGTGGACTACAGACCACTGGATCCTGACTGTTGTCTTTCAAATCCAAGCTGGACTTCTTTAAAGTTGAACTCTGATCTGCAACATCAACCCTACTTTAACCAGACTTTTCTGACAATCACGTACAAATTCAGGTATCAATAAAGAAGCTTCATAAACCATAAACCCTGAAAGTTACTGCCAGCTGGGAGACAACTAAGAGAAAAGACCTCTGATCCTTGACTTTTTCTGACTAAAATGTCCTGTTGTTGTTGTTAAATGTAAGTGCATTGTGTTAAATACCACATACTGAGTTGTGCTTGTGGTTTGGTTTCATCGTGCAGTCTTGTGAGGTGTGAAGTTTTAGATCAGACGGGTACTTTTTGTGTTTTTTTCCATTTGACATTTAATCTCTGTCCAGAATTTACTCAAAATGTCATACAAACTTCAATAAATCTTTCATTTGATAATGACACACTTGTGACACAAATAACGACTAAACTCAAACATTATCAGCCTCTTCTGCTTATATCGGTTGTGGTGAGATTGTCTGTACTGAAAGTGGACCAGTGTTTCTCAGAAATGGAAACAAGGACATTGTGCCACTTTAAAACCCACAGATGGGGCCAACATTTCTCAAAACATTTCCATTTCAAACATAAAATATTGTTAAGAGTTTATTGATGTATATTTTGCAGTGTGATTGGAAACTGTTGTGGTTTAGTTGCTGAGTGAAGCTGCTCTCTGTTGTGTTCTGTGGCTAAAACATACAAAAAAAAAAAACTATGACGTTGGTTAAAGAACAGAAGAGCGCATCTCTAACTTCCTTCATATATACTGTTGTGTTAGCAGAATGCACTGTGTATATAGGAAGTGGTGGTACAGATGGGAAACCTGAACCAGAAATTAATTTCATATCTTCACGACAGAGGAAATTGTGGGTTCAGTGATCACAACAGAAAGGTAACGTGAGACAACTTTTATGACTTGATTTCAAGCAATACAAACTACTTTTAAGCAGTGTCAAGGAAATGTTACAGCTACTATACTTGATTGGATACATAATAAAGATAAAGAAGAAGCTATATATCTGAAATCTGTGTTCACTAATCAAAGCAAAAACAAACAAAACTTCAAAAACCTTCAAAGAATTAGATAAGAACTTTGAAATCACTCTCATATCTGTGCAGTGAATATGAAGTACAGCCAGTTAGCGTAGCTTAGCATAAAGACTGAAAATGATGGAAACAAATTAATTAAAAAGTTACAAAGACATGTTGTGGTTTTACCAAGCAACAAGTGCCAAAAACTGAAAAATTTCTCAAACGTCCACTTGAGGCTGGCTCCAGAAGTGAGTCAGTCTCCATAAGTCCCCATGTTAAAATGTCCAACTTCACAGCAGAGGTAAACATGTGGACACTTTGACTGACAGGTGAGTGTCGTTACAGGTGGCCTGTTTGAGCAACCAGGCTTCATTTGGCCTGCCTCAGCTCCTCCAAGGTCTACATCTCTGTGCCCATTTTCAGGTTCGCTGGGAGGCGACAGAAGCAGGACTGCCAAGATGGCGACGACCAGAGCCATCACACTGAGCTTCACTGCAAAACCTGCGGGTGACGTCACAGATACGACGTCCATGTTTGTGGTGGAAACCAAAAAACTTAATTTAAAACCAGGTCACTTTAGTCTTACCCATACAGGTCAATCATGCCAAGAGGAAGCTCAGAGGACCTCAGGAAGAGGGTAGTGACAGCACATTTGTCTGGGAGTAGCTATGAAGTCAAAATCGTTCCAAGAACGTGGACGATCTTCTAAAATATTAACGAGACACAGAACAGTGGTAATGGGGTTAGATTGGTAATTGCAAATATCCTCCAAAGTAGATGACTGATGAGTCACTACAGAAACTGTTTGGTTGAGGTTAGGACTTGCAATATCCTATTAACTGAAGGGGTTCACATACTTTTGCACCTATGAAATCTGATTTTTTTTTTTCTTAAATTAACCCTCTTTTTTTTTAAAATAAAGAATGACAATATAAATATATATATATATATATATATTGGGGTATAACATTAGATTGGGTTATTTTAGTATTTTTTACAACAAATCTGACATTTGCTGTAGGGTTCACAAACTTTTGAGCAGCACTATATATATAAATATATAAATATAAATATATATATATATATATATATATATATATATATATATATATATATATATATATATATATATATATATATATAGTGCTGCTCAAAAGTGGATATATAAATATATATATATATTTGTGTGTGTATGTGTGTGTCACATGGTTGTATAGTTTATAAATGAAAAAAACTACATGCCCATGATGCATTGCGCGGCCCGTTGCCTGGAAACCGTACATTCCAACTCAGTAGCTAGCTGCTAGCCGCCGTTGCTAACATCTGAGACGCAGACAAACGGAGCTCGGCCCGTTACCGACACGTTTGCAGCATAAAGAAACCGAGTTAGAAGCTCTTTGTGGACGCCTCTCTCGTTGTCTGTGACCGTTTAAACCTCCCGCGGTGCCGTTGGCTGTTACCGTTAAATGCGTGTAACCGTGGTTAGCCTCAGCCGTTAGCCCCCCTCCATGGAACGAGCTGACCGGGGCACCAAAGACGCCAGACTGCTGACGAACCAGCCGTACGACGAGAGCCTGGAGGTGATCGACTCCGAGGAGGTAGCCAGCGTCTACAGCCCGACACCCCGCGGCGGCCAGAGCCAGGTAACCAGGTGACCGGTTCATCCGCGGCTTCACTGCCCGGCTGCAGCGCTCTGCGGGCGGCCTGAGCCCGGCTATCATCACCCCTGCACGGTGGTGTCACTCATCAGGAATACATACAAGAAAGTAGCTAAAGTTATGGTTTCCAAGGATACTTGAGGGGGGAAATTAAGGCCTTGAAAGGTTTTGAAAATAAACCTGGAAAGTCCTTGAATTTATATATTTAGTGCAAGAACTTAATTTAATGTTCCTCCAGTTTTCATGATGAAACTGTCAGTGTTTTAACTTTGATTGTGCTGGGTCCTTGAATTTGAGAGGATAAGGCCTGAAAAACTCTTGAAAAGTCCTTGAATTTGATGTTTAAGAACATTTGGGCACCTTGAAGTATTCTCAGCTTCTCAGAGCTGAAGTATCAGTGGTAAAAGTACACGAAAAGTACAGAAATACTCTGAAATATCTTCTCAGTCAGACTCCAGGAGGAACAGGAAGGGTCGCGGCCTGATGTCGGCCAACAGCGGCAGCGACGAGTTCGATGAAGACCACAAGCCCCTGAGGGTGAGCGAGCAATCCGGCGTGCAGCCCGGGGTCAATCCACACGAGGAGGACGAGGAAGACGAAGACGAAGACGAGGAGGAGGAGGAAGAGGAGGAGGACTCTGACGAAGACGACTCGGACGATGACGACGAGCCCAGCAAGGCTCCGGAGGGGGCGTACGACCCCGCCGACTACGCCAACCTGCCCGTCAGCACCGAGATCAAAGAGCTGTTCCAGTACATCACGCGGTGAGGGGTCTTCGATTCATCTGCTGATTGTCTCAAATCAAAATATAGTTTCAACCCGTCTAACCTCTGTGTTTCCTCTCAGCTACACCCCTCAGTCCATAGAGCTGGAGCACAGCCTGAAGCCGTTCATCCCGGACTTCATCCCGGCTGTCGGAGACATCGACGCCTTCCTGAAGGTACGAACGCGCCACGTTCTGGTTCTTCTTGATGAAACCAACGCCGTTTTACTCCTAAAGATTACCTGCATGACCTGTTAACCTGTGTGGCGTTCAGGTGCCTAGGCCGGATGGTAAAGGGGACAGCCTGGGTCTGCTGGTCCTGGACGAGCCCAGCGTGAAACAGTCGGACCCCACGGTGCTGTCGCTGTGGCTGTCAGAGGAGACCAAACAGCACGGAGCCACCGAGGTACTGACGCTCACTTTTAAGTACTTTTAAATGTAGTCCACTTCCTCATGGGTCTACCTGCACAGGTGGAACTGTCACTGTAGAAGTTCGATCCGCTCTGATTTGTGTCAACAAATGTGTGGAACGTAACTTTTACTCGCTGCCAACTCGCTCTACTCTGACTTCCTGAACCCGTCGTGTCTTGGTCGTCTCCGGTGTCAGAGTCCTGGTCAGAGCGGTTGTAGTTGACCTTGTATTTTCTGTCGTCAAGCTGGACTCCGTCTGTCTCAGATGCTGAGTTTCAGCCTGATTCCGGCTTAGGTGCAAATTCCAGGCCTTGCTTCCCAGCCACAAACACACTGCTCTCTGTGGTCCAGAGCTCTAAAACAAACACCAACACTCGCCTGGTATTCAGTCAGCTAATAGGACTACTAACTAGCAGCTAGTACAGCAGTAGAATACTGGTAAGTAACTTCCTGTGTCGACTCAGTTTAGTCGACTGTCAGCAGGCTGTATCTCCACTGTTCCAGAAACTAATCTTTTAAAACAAACCTCTCCTCCAGTTGAAGAAAGTGACGAGCGTCGCCAGTCCTCAGACCAACCCTCGGGCCGTGGACAGCTGGGTGGAGAGCATCAGCGCCCTGCATCGCTCCAAACCTCCGGCCAGCGTTCAGTACGGCCGAGCGATGCCCGACATCGACAGCCTGATGCAGGAGTGGCCGGCCGAGCTGGAGGAGCTGCTGGGCCGCCTGCAGCTGCCCCCCGCCCGCCTGCAGTGCAGCCTGGGACAGTACACCGACATCATCTGCAGCCTGCTGGACATCCCCGTCTACAACAGCAGGATCCAGTCTCTGCACCTGCTGTTCAGCCTCTACCTGGAGTTCAGAGACTCGCAGCACTTCACACGCAGAGCGTAGAGAGCTTCTCACCTGAGAAGAAAATCTGTACAGGACCCTTTCACTGATGTCTGATTGTTATTTTATTTACAGTGAGTATTAGCATAGTAACACTATCTATCGAAAAACTATTTTGTATATATATATTTTAAGACAAAGTCATGAATGGAATGTAACTTTAAATATTAATTTCATAACAGTTGTTAATAAACATTCATTGGTTCATAGATACTTTGGCTTCCTGTCTTTTCTAGTTTCAGGTTGATTTTCTGGCTCAAATCTCTAAAAGAAACATTGTTCTCGTGATATCAGCCTGAGAGAAGACAGGAGGTCATCAGTTATCACTGTGAGCTGAGCAGTAAGCTGAACAAGCAGCACTGAGTCCACATTATACACTGTTGTTAGCAAGCTGACGTTTTTAGCACAAAACTTCCACATCTGAAAAATGAAGTCAGTGTCTTGAACCTGCATTATTTGTGATGGCCAGCAGGGGGCAGCTCTATTGACTGAAACAATACGGTGTGTCTGAATGGAGTCCGCGAGCAGCCCGCGTCAATTTAACACAGAGCACCTCGAGCTGACAGGAAGCCAGACACAGAAACAGCATAGAGAATCCGGTGGATTTTCAAAATAAAACACCTTCGCGCAAACTGCCGGTCGTAAAAACAGACAAAAGAGAAACAAATGAAGTACGTAGTATATTTCCACATGTAGAAGCATATTTAGAAGAACATAAACCAGGAAAATGACCAAATCTGAGCAAGTAAACAAAGTCTGGAGGGATAGACGCTTCTGAAACGCTCCCGGTGGAGTTTGAAGTCGATGCAGGACGAACAAAACAGAGACGCAGCTGCGATGTGACGGAGACGTGCCCGGTGGGGTTTCGAGCCTATTTCCCTCTTGATTTATGACCTCAGTAAACAGTTTCCTCATGAGTTTATCGTCTCAGTCTCTAGTTTCAAGTCTTCTTCCATGCAACATGATGTTCATTTTGTAAGTTATTGTCCTACTTAGAGTTAGGAAAACAGACAGAAGGTCACAGTCTAAGTGTGTTGCAAAATCCCCAAAGCCACAGTGTGTATTGCAAAAATTAGTGCTGTGGTTTCATTTTCTCTGAAACTGCCCCACCTTATATGCTGTTAAATGCTTGAAACAGAAACTAAACGCTGCACTTCATCTTGAACATTCCAAGGTAAGTTTGTCCTACTTACAGTAAACATGGTAACTGTTAACAACTCGAAGAAATATTATTACTAATGATATCAGTTCATACGTGAATTTCATTTGGATTAATCTGCCATTTGTGTGTTTTTGGTTTGTATCTTTGTCAGATGGATGCAATATTCCACTTGCTTGAGCAGCACAGACTGCAGTCGTATTACTTAAAGTTTCTTGAGTTGGGTGTGAAAGATGAAAGAGATTTCCTGGACGGTGTAACAGATGAAGATTTGAACACCATTGGTAAGGTTACTCAGAATAAATGAGTGTGAAAGTCTAAACATTTCTGATGCCGCGAAATATGAAACTATGTTACGTATTGTTATGTAAAGGCTTAGTATTGCTGCAATACAGAAGACTTGAAAGTATTCCAGGAAATGGTCTTAAAAGGCAACTACCAAAGTGCGCATTCACACAGGATCAGGCG